>CM042961.1:22149316-23349316 GCA_023678885.1 Pogostemon cablin | reverse complement strand
ATAAAAATTTCCGACGATTTTTGCGACGGATTACTAACGGAATTAGCGACGAATTTCTTTTTCGTCATTAAATCCGTCGGTATTTTGAAGGAAATAAATTTTGGAAAATTACCGACGGATTTCATCCATCGGTAAATATATTAAACTTTATTTTTTAAAAAAATAATTTTATTCTTTAAGTTACCAACGGATTAATCCGTCTGGAAATATATAAAACTTTATTTTTCTAAAAAATAATTTTTATTTTTAAATTAACGATGGATTTAATCTGTCGGTAATTATATAAAATTTTATTTTAAAAATATTAATTTTATTATTTAGTATACTGACGGAAATCCGTCGGTAATATAAAGCTTTATTTTATTCAAATTCAAAGTACCAAAAATCACACATATAATTTCTCCCGAGAAGATAAGCCCACCCATCTTCGACCCCTCTTCCACTCCGCCGCTGCTACCGCCGCCACACACTCTGCCGCCGGTCACTTTCGTCGCCATTATACCGTCAGTCACTCTCGCTGCTGCTCTGGTCACGGTCGATTTTAACGGTGCTCAAGTCTAGCTGCTGAACCTCCTCCGGTGGGAAGAGAAGATTCTAGGGTTTCTTCAGGTCCGAATTCACACACTCATTTTGTTATGTTTGCGTCTGTTGTTAGATAATTGAAGACCCAATACATTGAAGGTAACGATGACTTTGCAGTATCGACACAGAACTGAACCTTATCTGGGACGCCGGATAGATCTGCTCTTATCTCGCCGGAGATAGTTCAGGTACTCCCCAACTTCGTTGTAATGGTTTACGCCACCTGCATCACTATGTGAATGCAATTCCATTCGCTGCGCTTTTGCTTTTTGATCCGTTTCTTCTCAGATCTGTTTACTTGTTAATAGTTGCGCGTTTATTACTTAGCTGTTTTGATTTGTCAATGTACTTGTGATATGTATCGATTTTGCGTGAGAGATATAGATCTCAGTTCCCACGCTGTTTTGATGATGTGTTGGACGTATTGGTTGGGTGATTATGCTCGTGAATGAAAATATCTGGGAAATAGAAATATGATACGCGTTTGATGTTTCCTTGTTCTGATGTTAATAAAGGTGGATGATGATGGTAGGTTGAATTGCTGGTGTTGTTTGCTTGTTTGCTTTATTTATTTTGGTTTATTGACCTGAACTTATGGTATTTGAAATGGTGCACAGATCCATCTCCTTGCAGCTCTGTACTCTCGAAACAGAATTGCATTTTGTGTGTGTGTTTCCTTTGATGCATCGAGCTGGAAGGTGAGGATGCTATTTATGCAAACCTTCATTTCTTCAACTACATGCCCACTTTTGCTTTACCATATATACCAACACCTTAAATCCAAACTTTACGAAGAACCCATACTTTCATGGAGTCCATTTTAAAGTTTGAGAGGTAGTTAGATTAATACCGTAAAAATTTGTGCATCTGCATTTAACATAGTTTAATATATTTAAAGGGTTTAGTACAGTGTTTTATAGTCGGACCGGAGATTGAATTGATCGGAGAAAGACAATTTTTCGAGGTTCAACCGACGATTTAATCGAAAAATAATATTTTCACGTATTTTCAATTATATTGTATTAAATTACCGTTTATGTTTATATATATATATATATATATATATATATATATATATATATATATATATTATACCCACCAAAATTATTTTACAAAGTTAAAGAAATCATTTTATATAAAATTATAAGTAAATAAAAATATTTATATTTCATAATTCATACTTCATACATAATTTAAATCATGTCCATTCAATATCATAATTTATAATTTAATTCAAAATTTAAATATTATATTTTAAAATATATAAAAAGTAAAAGAGAAACAACAGTAAAAAAACAAAAAAAGTAAAAAAAAATTGAAAAATAAAAAAAGATAAAGAAAAATAAAATAAAATTACAGAACTGGTTGGTCTGGTTCACCAATTATTCCGATTTTGATTAGTTCAATCTTAAAATCCAATTTTTAGGTGTTCCTGATCGGTATTGATTCTAGTTCTTGTTTCACCGATTGAACTGGTCAGTCCGATTATAAAAATATTGATTTAGTGCACTATCTCCATCTCCAAAAAAATATATGCATTTTACCATCCATTTTAGTACTGTTTCATTACAAAGTCATTTCATTATTAATAATAAAAAGGAGCCTCCCATCCCATAAAAAAACTCGAAACATTTATTCATAATTATATAATAATATCATCTATTTTATTTTAAAGGTAAGGACAAAAGGGTAACATAACATCTAAAATTTACACACTACACATTAAGTATTATATAAATATTATTCTTTAATTTCGTAAAAAAAATAAATTGATACATCACGAGGGAAAGGAGCTGGTTGAAAAATGTGTAAAATTATGTGTATATATGTTTTACGAGTTAAAAGTTTTTTTTTGTCCCATAACTTTTTAAAACTTTAGATTTTATCCCGAAAAAGATATTTGTATCAATTTAGTACCATAACTATGTGTTTACTTTCAATTTTGCTCAATTTTAAACGGAAACCTAATTTTTGGCCGGAAAATGATCATGTGCGTTGCACCTGACGGGTTAATTTGGGAGAATCCGACAATACATGCTGAGGTGGCACTCCAAATGAAATTGGACAAATAAATATGCCATATCATACTTTCATAAATAAAATAGAATAAAAATGGAAATTTCCATCTCACATGTAAATATCATTTTTATAACATTTCTTAAAATATTTTACACGTATTCAATAAATAAATTAAAAAAATTGCAAGCGTAATAATATGTCATTCACCAGATTAATAGACAAAAAATCCCAAATCTAAGAAAAAACTAAGAGTCCAACTAAGGTGTACCGGTGCACCTGAACAATTAAAACCATTAGATTAATATACAAATTAATCTTCACCATTTAAAAAGATTAAATAATTAATATTTAAAAAATAAAAAACTACCCCACTACTTATTTAACCTATAAATTTGGGGGGTGCACCCCAAAATTACCCAAAAATTAAAACTGAATCCGCAGAACCCCGCCGACGGTTTCTTCCCTCAAGAAAATCTCCACCCTCCACCTCCAACGGAGACAACTGGGAGCCAACGCTGCTGATACGAGGCGAAGCCGCCGATGATATCGGGTTTTTGAACATTCGCTAAAGTCTCCAAAATCGGTTCAAGTTATCCCCAAATTCCAATTGCCAACTGCCGCCGAGATCGTCGCCGCCGCGTCACTGTTTGCCTATTTTTTAGCACTCACGAGCAAGAATACTCGATCGTTGTAGTAGTATATCCCAAGAAAAATTATCAATCCAATAAGGAGTTATGTTCGTACTAGCAAAATACGTGAGCTCATGTTCATGTTGTTTTTGTAAAGATGATCGGGGGTTTTGAGATTGATTAACAACTAAAACAAGTAACAAGTAAATAAAGATAGCAAATAAGAAAAATGACAAGTAAAGAAAATGGGTGCTAAAGTTCAAGTATGGAAAATCATGGGATTAGAAACATCCAAGCACACTCGATTCATATTATCATGCAAAAGGAATCCAACTCAATTGATGTAGACTAAGGGTGATCACGATTGTATCCTAAGCTCCCTTTCGGGTTACAAAGGTTGTTGATCCATTTTAGACTCCCAAAAGCACTTAAGATCAAAGCCCAACATTAACCCCTTCCATCTAGGTACTAGTTAAATTAAACTCTCCCTTTTTGTGTACTAAGGCCAACGAATGGATTGGTTCCCCTCATTGAATTCAAATATCCTTTCGGTCAAACCCAAACTCAATGTCTATTCATGCCTTCCTAATACTATAGAGGGTCGTTTCCGTCTCACTCCAAGCAATACATACATGAAAATCATGATAGCATTTAATTACCACAAATAATCCATTGATCAACAATCCATTAAACCAATAAACATTCATGAATAACAAACCATGCCATCACAACATCAAGACAATTAAACTCCATGAATGGAAATCAACATCAATTAAATCAAAAATCAATTTAATCCACATGATAATATAAATCTAATATGCTCTTCATATTCCTAATCCCACTAGAGGGATTAGCCTAACATGATAAAAGTAATAAAACAAATAAATGATTCATTACAAATACCCATAGTCTTAGATCTAAAGAAATACAAAATGAATGGATTCTTCCCTATCAATTTCTTGAAGAGAATCTTCTATTCTTCTTGATCTCCACCTCTAGCTATTGATTTGAAGTCTTTAGCACCAAAAATGGAAGATATGATGGGTGGATGAAGATGGATGAAGATGAAGGTGGAAAATGGAAGAAATGGTGTGTGAGGTGTGTGTAGATGATAGGATTTCGGATTCTCCTCTATAAAATGTTGAAATGGGGTCTATTTATACCCCATGTGGGCCTTCTAGAAGATTCCAGCACTTTCCTGTGTTTTTGCACCAACACGGCTCGAGCTCCGCCGCGCGACCCGTGTTCTAACACAGCGCACGACTCGTGCGCAGCACACGGCCACAGGGATGGCCGTGTTGTGTTTTCTGACGTTCGCGCACGGCTTTCTCGACAGGCCCGTGCGCGGTGCACGGGCCGTGTTTCTGAACTCGGCACGGGGCGTGTTCTGCACTCGGCCACAGGCGTGGCCGAGTTGGCATTTCGGGTGTTACCGCACGACCACTTATTACAGGGCCGTGCGCTGTACACGGCCCGTGTTCTTGCTGTCCTACTTCATCTTTTACCGTTTTGGCTCGTTCTCCCTCGTTTCAACTCCGAATTGAGATCCGCTTTTTCCTACATCTTCCTTATCAAGTTTAGCATCAAATAAAAAGTTAAATCTTAAGTTTAAGCTCATTCACACACATTTCAATAAAAATACAAAACACCACCAAATAGTACGCAAATACGGATACAAATGTACGAAAAGACATACAAAAAGACACTAAAATCTAGGTGAAAATAGCTCTAATCAACCCCCCAAACTTAAGGTGTTGCTCGTCCCCGAGCAACGAAAATGACAAATCAAAATTAGAAATTTTCACCTAGAAAAGACTAAACGAATATAAGTAATAACACATCGTTAGCAATAATAACAACAAACTATGCTAAGTCATCCTACAACATTAAAATCATGACATGAGAAATTAACAAGTTCAATCAAAAGAGAATAAAGTGTAATTTAGTTTCTTTTAAGTCCAAGCCTCACAATGGATATTAATGTTTCTCAACACTCTTTTGAAATAGGGTAAATCACACTCATTAATCGATTGGCTCGACTCGCTATAAGCTTGCTCGCGGACTATATTCACAAACCACCAAAGTTTCAATTAATGATCAAAAAGGTCTTTAATTAGGATGTAATGATAGGCTCTTTGGTAGGGTAGGAAGTATATGGATAAGAGTGACTCAACAAGTGTAAGTAATCAAAGAGATGGCCAATTTTCTCAACTTCTTCACTTTCTTTCTTCCTTGCTTATCTTTACAAATCTCAAGCACTATTCATTAACTTCCCTAGGATTGAGTTTCTTTTGTTGCATGCTTCCTTTCTTTGAATTTTGTTTACTTGAGCATTTTGATGTTGATTTGCTCCTTTCTTACTTTGAGGTTGCATGTGCATTCTTGTTTTGCTCTTTTCATCATTTTTCTTGCTTGTTTACCATGTCCTTTTTCTTCTTTTGCTAATCAATCAATCCTTTCTAGCTACCATCTCCTCAATCACCCACACAAAGGTATATATAAGCTTGAATGGGTAATTAAGGCTTGTAATGTGCTAAATTCACAAGAAATAGGTTTATAGGCTCAAAGTGGTTGACTAAGGATGATGTTCATGGTAGGGAACATATATGGCAATGACTATAATAACAAGGATGGCCTTAGATCATTTCACCAATCTCCACTAATCGGGCTCGTTCCTATAGTCCTTGAGCAAGTTCTAACTTATCGAACACAACCGATCCACTCATGAAGAAATACCATGTATTCATGGTTGAGGCTCAAATGCTCACAAGCTTGTGCTCGGACCTTAAGGAACTTATTACACCACATTCATCTCAAAATTGAACAAGTTAAGTAAAACATGTCACAATTTGAAAGTGTAGAGATTCTTAATCATAGTTTGTCATCACTTATCACTACAATCTATCATCACTCACATTCAAAAATGACTCACGACATCCCTAAACAAACCACCAAACATCCCAAGACAAGAATGAAAATACACACAACATACAAATAAGGACTCAACAAACAAGACACAACAAAAACACAAAACACGCAAAAACACAAAATACCATCATCCATAAGAAAATTAAGCACACATCATCCCAACCTTTATTGAAAAGGAAATCCTAATTTACGAAAGTAAACCTCCCACAAACATAACACATGAAGTATCATGCTAGTCACAACAATCCAAATCAAACTCAATTCATTTCAAGTAATAAAATGATAAGGTGTAGAGTACTCCCTCAATAGGCATTTGGTAAGGAAAGCGTTAGCTCCAAGCTCCATCATGCTTCCAATACCTCTCATTCATGCTCAAATACTCAACAAACACCATTATTTCAACAATTTCATTATAAATATGGACTATCATGCACTTCAACACCACCAATCATGCCAAAATCAACCCAAACTCATGAGAAAAATTTTAAAATTGACCCAATTTTCACAAGAATCATACTCAAGTGGTGAGTCACACCACACACTCTCCCCCCAAACTTAAATCGAAACAAGAGTTGAGACTTAAGTTTGCAAAAAGTGGTGAGACTTACCCTTGTAGTTTCCATTGATGATCTTCTTGTTGAGAAGTAACCGCATCCATACGACTCAAGCTATGCCCACCACGCACTATCACCTCCCAAACTTAACTCGAGACAAGAGTCACGGATTAAGTTTGCAACAAATGGTTGAACATGTCAACTTGAATCCATGAAGCATTTTTCTTTTCTTCAATGAGCATTTTTCCATGAGCACAATCAACCTACAAGTCCAAAATACAAAACAACAAAACCACAACATTTATTGAAAGCACTAAAATAAAGCAATAAAGATAGTGATGGGGTGCCTCCCATCGAGCGCTAAGTTTAACGTCTTCAAGCTAGACAGAAAATTTCAAACTCATCGGAAGGGCCATGGATAACGGTCGTCCTTGCCACCATACTTTAATCTTTGCGCTTCTTCATCTATTAAGTACTTGTGGCAAGCAATGGCCTCGTTGGCACTCTTAAGATTGAGCTTGAAATTGCCAACTATCCTTGCATGACATTCCATTGTCCTCTCCATTCTAGCAAACCACTTATTCCTCCTTTCAATGAATATCCCCAAAGTTTCTTCCAACTCTCTTTTGTCCCTAAGAATTTGTGAGGTATCAAGAGGTAAGACAAAGTCAATAGAAACAATGTCAAGAAAATCATTGCAACTTAAAGAGTTTAAGGATTTAGGAATGCTCATTTCACTCTTCAAGTTCTCTTCATTTGCTTCCATAACTTGCTCTTCTTCTTCTATTTCATTGGCCTCAACGGGCTCTTCAATCTTCTCACTTGATTTCTTTACCACCAAGTTCTCTTCTTCCTCCAACCCTTCGTCAACCTTACTTTCCTCTTCCCTTTTATCCTCCATAGAATCTCCCTCTTCAATTTGTTGCGAATTGTTCAAAGAACTTACAAGTTGGCTCATTTGATACTCAAGGGAGTCCATCCAATCATCCATCTTCTTCTTATTTTCCTCCATTCTAGCCTCCATCTTTTTCATGAATGCTAACAATGTATCCTCAAAGGTCGACTTCTCTTCTTCATTAGATGGCTTGGCACTTGGATCAAAACCTTGATATCCTCCTTGGCGATTCTCTTGACTTGGTGGATAATTCCCTTGAAAACTTCCTTCGTAGGTATTTTGAAAATTCCCTTGGAAATTACCCACTCCCATGAAAGGATAATCTTCTTCTTGAGGATTGATAGGACTCGATTGAGAAATTTGGCCTTCACTTCCTTGAGAACATCTTCCAAATAATTTGAGTAAGGCATAATTTTGGAACGGAGAAGAAACTTTGAAATTCGGAGTGGAATAAGTGTATCCTTGTTGTGGTTGGAATGTGTTTCCATTGTAAGCTTGTGGCCATTCATCATATCCACCATGATTGTAGTATTGAGAGTGAACTTGACTCATTTGGCAATCATATCCATAGTAACTCTCATTTATATAGCCTTTTTGTTGTGGAGGAGGAACTCTTGCATATTGATTTCCATAATAACCACTTGTTCTATCCATCCATCTAATGCTTTTCTCCACAAAGTTTACTACAATCTTTCTTCAACTTTCTATTTTTGGGCTTTGTTCTTCCTCCCCTTCTTTTAAGGTAAGAGTACCTATCAAAAAGAATAAGTAAGAACAAAATTTTTCAAAGAAAATATAAGAAATAAAACAAAAAAAATCCTTATCAAGAACAACTAAAACAATAACACAGTACTCCACTAGTCCGTCAAACTCCCCTTTGGCAACGGCGCCATTTTCTTGTTTGCCTATTTTTTAGCACTCACGAGCAAAAATACTCGATCGTTGTAGTAGTATATCCCAAGAAAAATTATCAATCCAATAAGGAGTTATGTTCGTACTAGCAAAATACGTGAGCTCATGTTCATGTTGTTTTTATAAAGATGATCGGGGGTTTTGAGATTGATTAACAACTAAAATAAGTAACAAGTAAATAAAGATAGCAAATAAGAAAAATGACAAGTAAAGAAAATGGGTGCTAAAGTTCAAGTATGGAAAATCATGGGATTAGAAACATCCAAGCACACTCGATTCATATTATCATGCAAAAGGAATCCAACTCAATTGATGTAGACTAAGGGTGATCACGATTGTATCCTAAGCTCCCTTTCGGGTTACAAAGGTTGTTGATCCATTTTAGACTCCCAAAAGCACTTAAGATCAAAGCCCAACATTAACCCCTTCCATCTAGGTACTAGTTAAATTAAACTCTCCCTTTTTGTGTACTAAGGCCAACGAATGGATTGGTTCCCCTCATTGAATTCAAATATCCTTTCGGTCAAACCCAAACTCAATGTCTATTCATGCCTTCCTAATACTATAGAGGGTCGTTTCCGTCTCACTCCAAGCAATACATACATGAAAATCATGATAGCATTTAATTACCACAAATAATCCATTGATCAACAATCCATTAAACCAATAAACATTCATGAATAACAAACCATGCCATCACAACATCAAGACAATTAAACTCCATGAATGGAAATCAACATCAATTAAATCAAAAATCAATTTAATCCACATGATAATATAAATCTAATATGCTCTTCATATTCCTAATCCCACTAGAGGGATTAGCCTAACATGATAAAAGTAATAAAACAAATAAATGATTCATTACAAATACCCATAGTCTTAGATCTAAAGAAATACAAAATGAATGGATTCTTCCCTATCAATTTCTTGAAGAGAATCTTCTATTCTTCTTGATCTCCACCTCTAGCTCTTGATTTGAAGTCTTTAGCACCAAAAATGGAAGATATGATGGGTGGATGAAGATGGATGAAGATGAAGGTGGAAAATGGAAGAAATGGTGTGTGAGGTGTGTGTAGATGATAGGATTTCGGATTTTCCTCTATAAAATGTTGAAATGGGGTCTATTTATACCCCATGTGGGCCTTCTAGAAGATTCCAGCACTTTCCTGCATTTTTGCACCAACACGGCTCGAGCTCCGCCGCGCGACCCGTGTTCTAACACAGCGCACGACTCGTGCGCAGCACACGGCCACAGGGATGGCCGTGTTGTGTTTTCTGACGTTCGCGCACGGCTTTCTCGACAGGCCCGTGCGCGGTGCACGGGCCGTGTTTCTGAACTCGGCACGGGGCGTGTTCTGCACTCGGCCACAGGCGTGGCCGAGTTGGCATTTCGGGTGTTACCGCACGACCACTTCTTACAGGGCCGTGCGCTGTACACGGCCCGTGTTCTTGCTGTCCTACTTCATCTTTTACCGTTTTGGCTCGTTCTCCCTCGTTTCAACTCCGAATTGAGATCCGCTTTTTCCTACATCTTCCTTATCAAGTTTAGCATCAAATAAAAAGTTAAATCTTAAGTTTAAGCTCATTCACACACATTTCAATAAAAATACAAAACACCACCAAATAGTACGCAAATACGGATACAAATGTACAAAAAGACATACAAAAAGGCACTAAAATCTAGGTGAAAATAGCTCTAATCAACCCCCCAAACTTAAGGTGTTGCTCGTCCCCGAGTAACGAAAATGACAAATCAAAATTAGAAATTTTCACCTAGAAAAGACTAAACGAATATAAGTAATAACACATCGTTAGCAATAATAACAACAAACTATGCTAAGTCATCCTACAACATTAAAATCATGACATGAGAAATTAACAAGTTCAATCAAAAGAGAATAAAGTGTAATATAGTTTCTTTTAAGTCCAAGCCTCACAATGGATATTAATGTTTCTCAACACTCTTTTGAAATAGGGTAAATCACACTCATTAATCGATTGGCTCGACTCGCTATAAGCTTGCTCGCGGACTATATTCACAAACCACCAAAGTTTCAATTAATGATCAAAAAGGTCTTTAATTAGGATGTAATGATAGGCTCTTTGGTAGGGTAGGAAGTATATGGATAAGAGTGACCCAACAAGTGTAAGTAATCAAAGAGATGGCCAATTTTCTCAACTTCTTCACTTTCTTTCTTCCTTGCTTATCTTTACAAATCTCAAGCACTATTCATTAACTTCCCTAGGATTGAGTTTCTTTTGTTGCATGCTTCCTTTCTTTGAATTTTGTTTACTTGAGCATTTTGATGTTGATTTGCTCCTTTCTTACTTTGAGGTTGCATGTGCATTCTTGTTTTGCTCTTTTCATCATTTTTCTTGCTTGTTTACCATGTCCTTTTTCTTCTTTTGCTAATCAATCAATCCTTTCTAGCTACCATCTCCTCAATCACCCACACAAAGGTATATATAAGCTTGAATGGGTAATTAAGGCTTGTAATGTGCTAAATTCACAAGAAATAGGTTTATAGGCTCAAAGTGGTTGACTAAGGATGATGTTCATGGTAGGGAACATATATGGCAATGACTATAATAACAAGGATGGCCTTAGATCATTTCACCAATCTCCACTAATCGGGCTCGTTCCTATAGTCCTTGAGCAAGTTCTAACTTATCGAACACAACCGATCCACTCATGAAGAAATACCATGTATTCATGGTTGAGGCTCAAATGCTCACAAGCTTGTGCTCGGACCTTAAGGAACTTATTACACCACATTCATCTCAAAATTGAACAAGTTAAGTAAAACATGTCACAATTTGAAAGTGTAGAGATTCTTAATCATAGTTTGTCATCACTTATCACTACAATCTATCATCACTCACATTCAAAAATGACTCACGACATCCCTAAACAAACCACCAAACATCCCAAGACAAGAATGAAAATACACACAACATACAAATAAGGACTCAACAAACAAGACACAACAAAAACACAAAACACGCAAAAACACAAAATACCATCATCCATAAGAAAATTAAGCACACATCATCCCAACCTTTATTGAAAAGGAAATCCTAATTTACGAAAGTAAACCTCCCACAAACATAACACATGAAGTATCATGCTAGTCACAACAATCCAAATCAAACTCAATTCATTTCAAGTAATAAAATGATAAGGTGTAGAGTACTCCCTCAATAGGCATTTGGTAAGGAAAGCGTTAGCTCCAAGCTCCATCATGCTTCCAATACCTCTCATTCATGCTCAAATACTCAACAAACACCATTATTTCAATAATTTCATTATAAATATGGACTATCATGCACTTCAACACCACCAATCATGCCAAAATCAACTCAAACTCATGAGAAAAATTTTAAAATTGACCCAATTTTCACAAGAATCATACTCAAGTGGTGAGTCACACCACACACTCTCCCCCCAAACTTAAATCGAAACAAGAGTTGAGACTTAAGTTTGCAAAAAGTGGTGAGACTTACCCTTGTAGTTTCCATTGATGATCTTCTTGTTGAGAAGTAACCGCATCCATACGACTCAAGCTATGCCCACCACGCACTATCACCTCCCAAACTTAACTCGAGACAAGAGTCACGGATTAAGTTTGCAACAAATGGTTGAACATGTCAACTTGAATCCATGAAGCATTTTTCTTTTCTTCAATGAGCATTTTTCCATGAGCACAATCAACCTACAAGTCCAAAATACAAAACAACAAAACCACAACATTTATTGAAAGCACTAAAATAAAGCAATAAAGATAGTGATGGGGTGCCTCCCATCGAGCGCTAAGTTTAACGTCTTCAAGCTAGACAGAAAATTTCAAACTCATCGGAAGGGCCATGGATAACGGTCGTCCTTGCCACCATACTTTAATCTTTGCGCTTCTTCATCTATTAAGTACTTGTGGCAAGCAATGGCCTCGTTGGCACTCTTAAGATTGAGCTTGAAATTGCCAACTATCCTTGCATGACATTCCATTGTCCTCTCCATTCTAGCAAACCACTTATTCCTCCTTTCAATGAATATCCCCAAAGTTTCTTCCAACTCTCTTTTGTCCCTAAGAATTTGTGAGGTATCAAGAGGTAAGACAAAGTCAATAGAAACAATGTCAAGAAAATCATTGCAACTTAAAGAGTTTAAGGATTTAGGAATGCTCATTTCACTCTTCAAGTTCTCTTCATTTGCTTCCATAACTTGCTCTTCTTCTTCTATTTCATTGGCCTCAACGGGCTCTTCAATCTTCTCACTTGATTCCTTTACCACCAAGTTCTCTTCTTCCTCCAACCCTTCGTCAACCTTACTTTCCTCTTCCCTTTTATCCTCCATAGAATCTCCCTCTTCAATTTGTTGCGAATTGTTCAAAGAACTTACAAGTTGGCTCATTTGATACTCAAGGGAGTCCATCCAATCATCCATCTTCTTCTTATTTTCCTCCATTCTAGCCTCCATCTTTTTCATGAATGCTAACAATGTATCCTCAAAGGTCGACTTCTCTTCTTCATTAGATGGCTTGGCACTTGGATCAAAACCTTGATATCCTCCTTGGCGATTCTCTTGACTTGGTGGATAATTCCCTTGAAAACTTCCTTCGTAGGTATTTTGAAAATTCCCTTGGAAATTACCCACTCCCATGAAAGGATAATCTTCTTCTTGAGGATTGATAGGACTCGATTGAGAAATTTGGCCTTCACTTCCTTGAGAACATCTTCCAAATAATTTGAGTAAGGCATAATTTTGGAACGGAGAAGAAACTTTGAAATTCGGAGTGGAATAAGTGTATCCTTGTTGTGGTTGGAATGTGTTTCCATTGTAAGCTTGTGGCCATTCATCATATCCACCATGATTGTAGTATTGAGAGTGAACTTGACTCATTTGGCAATCATATCCATAGTAACTCTCATTTATATAGCCTTTTTGTTGTGGAGGAGGAACTCTTGCATATTGATTTCCATAATAACCACTTGTTCTATCCATCCATCTAATGCTTTTCTCCACAAAGTTTACTACAATCTTCCTTCAACTTTCTATTTTTGGGCTTTGTTCTTCCTCCCCTTCTTTTAAGGTAAGAGTACCTATCAAAAAGAATAAGTAAGAAGAAAATTTTTCAAAGAAAATATAAGAAATAAAACAAAAAAAATCCTTATCAAGAACAACTAAAACAATAACACAGTACTCCACTAGTCCGTCAAACTCCCCTTTGGCAACGACGCCATTTTCTTGTTTGCCTATTTTTTAGCACTCACGAGCAAAAATACTCGATCGTTGTAGTAGTATATCCCAAGAAAAATTATCAATCCAATAAGGAGTTATGTTCGTACTAGCAAAATACGTGAGCTCATGTTCATGTTGTTTTTATAAAGATGATCGGGGGTTTTGAGATTGATTAACAACTAAAACAAGTAACAAGTAAATAAAGATAGCAAATAAGAAAAATGACAAGTAAAGAAAATGGGTGCTAAAGTTCAAGTATGGAAAACCATGGGATTAGAAACATCCAAGCACACTCGATTCATATTATCATGCAAAAGGAATCCAACTCAATTGATGTAGACTAAGGGTGATCACGATTGTATCCTAAGCTCCCTTTCGGGTTACAAAGGTTGTTGATCCATTTTAGACTCCCAAAAGCACTTAAGATCAAAGCCCAACATTAACCCCTTCCATCTAGGTACTAGTTAAATTAAACTCTCCCTTTTTGTGTACTAAGGCCAACGAATGGATTGGTTTCCCTCATTGAATTCAAATATCATTTCGGTCAAACCCAAACTCAATGTCTATTCATGCATTCCTAATACTATAAAGGGTCGTTTCCATCTCACTCCAAGCAATACATACATGAAAATCATGATAGCATTTAATTACCACAAATAATCCATTGATCAACAATCCATTAAACCAATAAACATTCATGAATAACAAATCATGCCATCACAACATCAAGACAATTAAACTCCATGAATAGAAATCAACATCAATTAAATCAAAAACCAATTTAATCCACATGATAATATAAATCTAATATGCTCTTCATATTCTTAATCCCACTAGAGGGATTAGCCTAACATGATAAAAGTAATAAAACAAATAAATGATTCATTACAAATACCCATAGTCTTAGATCTAAAGAAATACAAAATGAATGGATTCTTCTCTATCAATTTCTTGAAGAGAATCTTCTATTCTTCTTGATCTCCACCTCTAGCTCTTGATTTGAAGTCTTTAGCACCAAAAATGGAAGATATGATGGGTGGATGAAGATGGATGAAGATGAAGGTGGAAAATGGAAGAAATGGTGTGTGAGGTGTGTGTAGATGATAGGATTTCGGATTCTCCTCTATAAAATGTTGAAATGGGGTCTATTTATACCCCATGTGGGCCTTCTAGAAGATTCCAGCACTTTCCTGCGTTTTTGCACCAACACGGCTCGAGCTCCGCCGCGCGACCCGTGTTCTAACACAGCGCACGACTCGTGCGCAGCACACGGCCACAGGGATGGCCGTGTTGTGTTTTCTGACGTTCGCGCACGACTTTCTCGACAGGCCCGTGCGCGGTGCACGGGCCGTGTTTCTGAACTCGGCACGGGGCGTGTTCTGCACTCGGCCACAGGCGTGGCCGAGTTGGCATTTCGGGTGTTACCGCACGGCCACTTCTTACAGGGCCGTGCGCTGTACACGGCCCGTGTTCTTGCTGTCCTACTTCCTCTTTTACCGTTTTGGCTCGTTCTCCCTCGTTTCAACTCCGAATTGAGATCCGCTTTTTCCTACATCTTCCTTATCAAGTTTAGCATCAAATAAAAAGTTAAATCTTAAGTTTAAGCTCATTCACACACATTTCAATAAAAATACAAAACACCACCAAATAGTACGCAAATATGGATACAAATGTACGAAAAGACATACAAAAAGACACTAAAATCTAGGTGAAAATAGCTCTAATCAGTCACCTTGTCTATCGGAGAACGTGTTCTGACCACTGCTGCCAGATATTGGGATTTCCCAAGCCCGATTGTGTTTTGGCCCATGATATGTTTAATTGAGGCCCAAACCATTTTCACCATAAATCTGAACGTTGGCAGCCTCTTTTCTTCTCTACCACGCGTGAGTGACTCCTCAATTCCTTCTTGGTTTTCTGTTGCGTTGGGGAGCAGATTTCTTGGGAGTATATCTATTGCTATAATCATTTACTCTTTGGTCTCCTCATTCCCCAATTTAAATTGGGGCTTTCTTGTTTGGTGATTTGGGAGAGGAACAGAACTGAGAGAGGGTGAGGATTTGAGAGAATAGAGTGTTACCCGTTTGGATTGTGAGTGAGATTCTTCATGAATCTGTATTCAACCCCCGAAATGCCGTCCAACCACTGAATCCGGAACCACAGGATACCTGAGCCCATTCCTCCTCCAGCTTCATCCTCACGACGGCGTGGCGGCCACGATACCCAACAGTGGTATCAGAGCCATGGTTGTCGCCGCTCGTCCGTCATCCATCGTAGCTATTTGTTAGCCACCGACCGCAACCTACCGCTTCAGGGAGCTCTTTTGTTTCTTTTTAACTTTGTGTTTTCCGTTTTATGATTTGTTCAATTCTGATTCATTTCTGTAATACCCTGAGGCGGTTGGTCCTCCTTTTGTGATGCTTTGAGGTGGCTGGTCCTCATTAATATATGCTTGTGACTTCTGTGCTTTAAAATTTTATGGATTTTGTGATTTGTTGCCAGATTGGTCAATTTCTGTGGTATCTCTAGTACTTTTTGCTTGAAATCTCTCTTAAGATTCTTTATCTGTGTGATATTTGTTCCTGGATTGCTTCCGCTGCTCTTTATATTCTGCTGGTTATTCTATTCTTTGTGAATTGGTTTATAATCAGGCCCTGAGTGACCCCTTGCGCAATCGATTAATCAATTTGTAAACCGGGATAGCCTCAGCTCACCTGTGTGTGTGACTGTTATTTCTTGGATATTATTGTGAGTCGATTCACTTATCTTTAAACACCCATGGCTGCTCCTAATGCATTTGGACAAGCCCCCTTTAATGGAAAGGGCGACTTTAGTATCTGAAAATAGAAAATAAAGTGTATACTTATCCAACAACGGGTGTTCAAAGCTGTGGATGACTCTTATGATAAGGATGTAACTGAAGCTAAAAAGAAAGAGATTAATGAACTTGTTTTGTCTGTAATTATCTTGAATTTGTCTAACTGTGAGTTAAGGAAAGTTGGTGTTTATGATTCTGCGAAAAAGCTTTGGAAAAAATTGGAGGAATTATATACTGAAACTTCTTTGCCTAGTAAACTATTTCTTCTTGGGAAATTCTTTAGGTTTAAACTTGATTTAAATAAAGATATTGAAGAGAACTTGGAGCTCCCTCAGCATGTGACTGAGTTGAGGAATGTCGTAGAAACAATAAGGTGGATCAGCCACGCTCCAAAGGAAATCCTAGAACCCGTTGGACTCCTGCTAAAAAGAAGACTGTGGAATCTGATATTGCTGGAAAAAATGTTGTTACAGTGGACAAGGTTGGTAATGATGCTAGTAACGTGCATGTGGATGACAAGGAACATGTGGAGAAAGAGGAAGTTAAGCAGTTCGAACAAGAGGGACTTGATCCATAAGTGGAACACGAGGTGACTTCTATTGATGTTGATCTCGAGGGCTCTCAGATCAACCATGGTAATGAGAATGTAGTACATCATTCGAATAACAGCTTTGGAATGCTCAATGAGGATGATAATGAAGAGGACATTCGTCAAATGGTGAGTGAGGGTAAGACTCCGGATGGCTTTCCCGGCACATCTCGGCCATCTAGTAATGAAAAGAGGGCAAGTGTTCATACACAAGCCATAGAATCCACCATTCGTGGGGAATGGAGACTTGTTCCTGATGATTCGCTGCCGAAGCACGGCAATAAGAAGAAGAAAAAATGATTTACTTACTCTGTGATGTTAAGGGCCCTCTGTTTGGTACCCTCTTTAGTCGTCTGTTTTGGCTTATTTCATGCATCTTTTTCAATTTTAATTCTGTAAAGGACCATCTGTTTGGCACCCTTTTCAGCCGTCTGTTTGGCTTTTTTCATGCATCTTTTTATTTTAATTCTGTAACTTTTATTTTTATTTTCTTTCTCGTTTTAATATAATAAACTAAATTGATTCTTGATATTAAACAGACTGGTGATAAGCATATCGATGAATATCCTGCTATTGTGCTCTTGAATGATATTCCTGAATCTTACGGTGATGTTAAATCTGATATTAAGTTTGGTAGGGATGACATTTCTTTCAATGTTGTGATTAATGGATTAAAGAGTAAAGAGCATGATATTAAACATAATAGAAGTAACACAATTTCTGGTAGAGTCATGCATGTTAAAGGCAAGCCTATTAAGAATAAGTCTAAAAATAGAAAATGCTTTAACTGTCATGAACGTGGTCATTATGAGAATAAGTACCCACATCCTAAGAAAGATAACTCTAGTGATCAAACAAATATGGTTAATGAATCTGTGAGTTATGGTGATGTCTGCTGATTATGTTTGAGAATTTTTTGTGCCTTTTAATTTTTTGGGTGTGCTTTAATTAGCTAGTAAATTATGTATGTCTTTCCTTTGTGTGAAAATTTTTTGAAATTTATTTTTTATTTTGCTTGTTTATTTTTCAAACTTGTTTTTTGGTTGCTCCCTATAAAATGGAGCATTAATGTGCTTACTATGTGTTAGTATTTGTTATGGTTGTGTGCCATTTATATGCTTATTTGTTACTCTTAGTGAGGTGGATCATATCGCATGATTCTATATATAATGCTTTTGTAGCTTGTTAGAATATGCATTGCCTTTGTGTGCTTCTTTATGATGTCTTTGTGTTTTTTTTTTAATGCTATAGCTTGTTTTTCTATGTGATAAGATTTTATGTCTTTAGAATTCTGTATTATATTCTTCGTGTTAAATATTATGAATTGTGCATTCATAATCTTAGTGATCTTATGCTAGTTTTGTACTTTGTTCTTTTATCTTTGTGATAATGTGAAATTATGTGATTGTGTGCCAATTTCTCTTGACTTACTTTGTGTTTGTCAAAAAATTTTTTTGGATCTTTCATTAATACTTTGTGTTTTGTTTTTTGCAGGTTTCCGAAGACGGGCAATGATGAAATCCTGTGGATTCTATTGTGGTTGTGGTGTTTGGGATTGGGCCAAAAGTGGAGATTTGTTGGGCTTTTCCTAAGCCCGATTGTGTTTTGGCCCATGATATGTTTAATTGAGGCCCAAACCATTTTCACTATAAATCTGAAAGTTCGCAGCTTCTTTTCTTCTCTACTCATGCGTGAGTGACTCCTCAATTCCTTCTTGGTTTTCTGTTGTGTTGGGGAGCAGGTTTCTTGGGAATATGTCTATTGCTCTAATCATTTACTACTTGGTCTCCTCCTTCCCCAATTTAAATTGGGGCTTTCTTGTTTGGTGATTTGGGAGAGGAACAGAATTGAGAGAGGGTGAGGATTTGAGAGAATAGAGTGTTATCCGTTTGAATTGTGAGTGGGATTCTTCGTGAATCTGTACTCAGCCCCAAAACACCGTCCAACCACCATATCCGGAACTACAGGATACCTGAGCCCGTTCCTCCTTTAGCTTCATCCTCACGATGGTGTGGCAGCCTCGATACCCAACACCAGAGATCGCCGTGCTACCACCGCCTATCAGATCCGCTGAGACCGCCGTCTACCAACACAGAAGAGAAGATGTCATCGGTTCATCTTCACTCATCGTTTCCAATGTCTGCCACAATCTGCTACCCTTGGGTTCATCTTTCCCAACCCATCCCCGTGATAATCTGTCTTCCCAACCCAAATTTTAGAACCAAAAATTCTGGAATCCAAATTCACGAATATGTACCGAGAAACATGCCTTCGCAGATATGTCCCACTCGAGCATGAATCAATGGCAAATTCCAGATCTGATATCATTTCGTAGTCAGAAGGAATGATGGAGGGTTGGGAGATTGAATTTGAAATTTTCAATTTGGGGCTTAATTAGGGTTCTTCTTTGGATTAGGGTTCTTGAGTTTAATTTTTTGTTGTAATTTTTTTTAATTTTGGATTTTGTGTATTCATCCGTTGAAACAGATTATCACTCAGCTGGCATTTTTTTAAAAAATCTTATTACATTTTGTGGGATTTGGATCCTCTCTCGTCCTTATTCTCTACGAACGTGGATTTGCCACGTCATTAGATATAATGTAAGAAAATAGAATTACACGCCACGTCATTAGATATAATGTAAGAAAAATAGAATTACACGCGATAAAATTATTATTAAAATATAATTAAATAAAAATATTTTGATAGTGAATGACATGTAAAGTTATTATCGGTGGGGATGACAATTAAAAGAAATTCACGAAATTGAGAGATTAGGAACGGGAGAGGATCCGGATCCCATTTTGTGTATTCATCCGTTGAAACAGATTATCACTCAGCTTGTATTTTTTTAAAAAAAATTATTACATGTTAATAAAAATAGAAAAATATTTTAAGAAATGTTATAAAAATGATGTGTACATGTGAGTTGGGAATTTCATTTTCATCTTTATTTTATTAATTAAAGTTTGACATGGCAAATTTATTGGTCAAATTTTGTTTGGTGTGCCATCTCAGCATGCATCATCGGATTCCCTCAAATTAATTGGTCACGTGCAATGCACATGATCATTTTCCGGCTAAAAATTAGGTTTTCAGTGAAAATTGGGCAAAATTAAAATTAAACACATAGTTATGGTACTAAATTGATACAAATATTGTTTTTGGGACAAAATCTGAAGTTTTAAAAAATTATGGAACAAAAAAACTTTTAACTCTATCTTTTACAGTTAAAACCTCGATGTTAACATATACTTCCTCTGAATTAGGAGGGTTTGAGATAATTTTTTTTTCTTTTTTTTTTCGGAATATCTTATTAAAAAATATGATGTAAAGTTTATTATGTCACAATATTATTCTTTAAAATAAAGTGTATTGAAAGGAAAAAAAATTGAGGTGTTTTCACTTAAAAAAAATGTATCATTAATTTTTGTGGTATAAAAAAAGAAAAAGAAAGGAAAGGGGCAAAGGCTTGCCTGTGTCACGAAACTTAATTCGTGAGATAATAAAAAGTGATATGTAATTGATGAAAATGGATAATTATTTTGTAAATTATTTCATGAACTTCTTATAGTAAAAATAAAAAGTAATAGTATGAGAAGTGATAACATTTATATTAAAAAGTAATCATTAATTATAATAAAGAAAAAGAGAAGTGTTGGATTGTATACTAAAAGTCTAGCTTTAGTATGAACAATCTTATAACAATATTTGAAATGAGAATCATATGATCAAATGATTGCATCTTATAATTTATTTTATATGCATGATTGATTAGCCATAACTTGTAGTCGGGTTGACCAATTCAAGAATTTATCGAACCACAGGGAGGTCGATGCTAGTACTTAAGCGAGATCACGTTTATCACGATTTTATAGAAACGAATCATAGATGGATGGTTGATTAAACAAGTAATTAAATAAAAATCAATAAAAGTAGACAAACAATTATCAAATGACAAGATAAAATGATGAATGAGTGGTTTTCCAAATTGAGTAGAAGTGAGATTAACAACACTAATGAAGTGGTAACTCATGGACTCATGCATTAAACTCATATGTATCAAGGGTTAAGACTAAGGGCCAACACATATACCACCTAAACTTCCTCTCGAAATGAATAGGATGTGGATCATTTGCACAATCTCAAAATAGCTCAAAGGTTGGTTCTAAATTAAACTATTCCAACTAGGTACTAAGTTCAATTAAAGAATCCCTTCATATAATTAATTGACTTCTCAATCTAACTAATCACATGTTCTATCAAAGGGTTCTAAATAATAAAGGACTTCTCAATCACTTTACAATTTATAATGCACATGAGGTGTTTGATGAAATGATTCACTTGACTATCCTAAGCACATAATTGATTTCTCAATCTAATCATATAATTAGAACAATCAAACACACAAAACATCATAGATCTCAAGATATATAAGCATCAATGATAGAAAATCAAATATCCCCATCCACAAATTAACCAACAACCTTCATATTGCTAATCTCACAAGGGAGATTAGCCTACGATCTTCATAAGATCCATAACATAGACATTAGAATTCTTACAAATCATGGTAAACTAAAGGATTAACACAAAATTGGAATGAAAACTCCCTTGGAAATGGATCCAATTGAATCTCCCTTCTTCCTTTGGTGATCACCCAATCTTCCTTGCTTCTTCACTTGATTTGGATGGTAGAAATTATGGAGAAATGATGTAGATCCAAAGATGGATGAATGGGATGAAGAATATGGTGTAAAATTAAAGGAAAGGTGTGTGAGGTGTGTGGGAAAAGTGGAAAATCGGATCTCTCCTCAAATTGTTGAATGGATTGGTATTTATACCCCATGGAGATCTTCTAGAAGAATTAGAAAAATATTCTGTTCTGGTGCCGACACGAGTCGTGCTGCGTGGCACGAGTCATGTTTTGTCAGGGTAAACGGCACACGAGTCGTTCTGCATCGCACGGCCAAAGGGTGGCCGTGTTGGATGTATAGATGTCGTTGCACGGCCACCGCTTACAGGCCCGTGTCTAGTACACGGGCCGTGTGCTGCAACACGGGTCGTGTTGCCAGTACGGCCAGTCGTGTTCTTGCACTTTTGTTTCTTCTTCCTTGTTTGATCTCCCGTCTCCATTTTTACTTCATGTTCACCTGTTATACATATGTTTAAGATCATTCTCACACATTCCCATGAAAACACATAACACCACCAAAATACACAAAAATACGGATAAAACAATACGAAAAATACACATAAAAAGGCACTAAAATCTAGGTAAAAATAACGACAATCACACCCCCAAACTTAAAGTATTGTTCGTCCCCGAACAATGAAATGATAAACCGAGGGAGAAGTTTTCACCTAGTAAAAAGACTAAACGAACACAAGTAATAACACATCATTAGCAACAAGAATTACAAATTATGCTAAGCTATCCTACAACATTAGATTTATGATATGAGAAATTAACAAGTTCAATCAAAAGAGAATAAAGAGCAATATAGTCCCTTTTAGTCTAAACCTCACATAAGTTTATCAATGTCACTCGACACTCTTTAAATTAGGTAAATCAACACTCCTCAATCAATTGGTTCGAATCACCATACACTTGCTCGTAGGCTCTATTCACAAACCACCAAAATTTTAATCAATGATCAAAAAGGTCTTTAATTAAGGATGTAATGATGGGCTCTTTGGTAGGGTAGGAAGAATATAGGTAAAAGTGACTAAACGAGTGTAAGTAATCGAAGAGGTAGCTACTTTCTTACATCCCTTCACATTCTTTTTCTTCCATTCTTTTCTTTATTGATCACAAGCACTAATCATCACTTCCTTGGATTTCTTGAGCTTCTTATAGATTCATGCCTCTTTTCTTTGATTGTTAAGTACTTGAGCATATTATTGTTGCTTTGCTCATTTTCTTGTTTTGAAGTTGCATGTCCATTCTTTCTTGTGCTCTTTTCATCCATTTTCTTACTTATTTACCATTTCCTCTTTCTCTTTTGTTATCTCATCACACCTTTCTAGCCACCATCTTCTTTATTACTCACACAAAAGGTATATATCTTAGGCTCATGTGGGTAATTAAAGCTTGTAATGTGCTATCTTCACAATAAATAGGCTTATAGGCTCAAAGTGGTTGACTAGGGATGATTTTAAAGGTAAGGAAATATTTGGCAATGGCTATACATTACAAGGATGGCCTTAGATCATTTCATCGATCTCCACTAATCGGATTCATTCCTAAAGTCTTTGAGCAAGTATTTAGTTTATCAAAACTCAACCGATCCATTCATGAAAAGATATACCATGTATACATGGTCGAGGCTCAAATTCTCACAAGTTTATGCTCGACTTAAAAGGACTTATTACAACATATTCATCTTTTAATTGAATTAGTTAAATAAAACATATCACAATTCGAAAGTGTAGAGTTCCTTAATCATAATTCGACATCACTTATCACCATAATGCATCATCACTCATATTCAAAACGACTCACAACCTCCCAAACAAACCACCAAATCAAAACCTAAACACGAATAATAAAAACAACTACACACAAACACAAATAAACCAAAGACAACACAAAGACAAAACTAAAAGAAAAGACACAAAGAAAGATCACCCCATCCATGATTAATACACATCAAAATCATCTCAATCCTTAATTGAAAGAAAAGTACGAAATTAAACATCCCAAAAAAAAAAACAATAAGAAGTCTCAAATCCAACACAAATTAATCCAACTAAAATAGATAAACTAATGAAGTGTCGAGCACTAAAAGTACTCCCTTAGTTATCCGGAGGAGGAGGGGGTTGATTTTGCCATGATCCCCAAGGATTATAAACACGAGGTGTGGTAGGGAACTGGAAATTAAACATCCTCGTGATTATATCCTTCATGTTGTTCGAGCGTACTCGCGTATTTTCTTCATAGTACTCCCTACGACGCTGCCCCTCATGGATCTCCCTAATCATCGCACCCTGTCTCTGCTGCTCCTCTCGGAACTCTCTCATCTCATCTCCAAGCGCCTGCTGCGTCTGCCTGATCTCCCTGAGTTCGTCTTCCAGAAAATTCCATCTTGCATTCCCTTCTCTTGGTCCATCTCCTTCCTCTTGGAGTTCTTCTTATTCTTGTTCAAATGCCGGAGGCTCTGGTGCATGCTCTTCAAATTCCACCTGATGAGGTTGCTCTTCCTCTCCTACATCCATGTCCACTGGCTCAGCTCTCAAATTCCTTAGCTCAGGATTCTCATCTACTCTCATCTGCTGGAGTACTGCTTCCACTCCATCTCTATTCTCTCTGTAGAAGGCTCTCACAACTGCTGAGTGGTTGGGACTCGCCATTGCTAGATTCTGCTGCTTTCTTTGTCCTCGCAATGTGGTGAGCTCAGGAGCAGGTAGAGGAAATGGAGCTCCCTTATGTTGCTTCAAGCAATACATGTTTCCTATGAATGATAGGAACTCCATCCTTATGAGTTGATTATAAGTGAGCCCTTCACTAACCATCGAGTGTTGCATCCCTCTGAGGTCGATGCCTAACCCTTGAGCAATCATTGTCACTGTTTGCATATTTTTGTGTAGCACTCACGAGCAAGAATACTCGATCGTTGTAGTAGTATATCCCAAGAAAAATTATCAATCCAATAAGGAGTTATGTTCGGACTAGAAAAATACGTGAGCTCATGTTCATGTTGGTTTTGTAAAGATGATCGGGGGTTTTGAGATTGATTAACAACTAAAACAAGTAACAAGTAAATAACAATATCAAATAAGTAGAATGACAAGAATAGAAAATGGGTGCTTAAGTTCAAGTATGGAAAAACATGGGATTAGAAACATCCAAGCACACTCGATTCATATTATCATGCAAACGGAATTCAACTCAATTGATGTAGACTAAGGGTGATCACGATTGTATCCTAAGCTCCCTTTCGGGTTACAAAGGTTGTTGATCCATTTTAGACTCCCAAAAGCACTTAAGATCAAAGCCCAACATTAACCTCTTCCATCTAGGTACTAGTTAGATTAAACTCTCCCTTTTTGTGTACTAAGGCCAACGAATGGATTGGTTCCCCTCATTGAATTCAAATATCCTTTCGGTCAAACCCAAACTCAATGTCTATTCATGCCTTCCTAATACTATAGAGGGTCGTTTCCGTCTCACTCCAAGCAATACATACATGAAGATCATGATAGCATTTAATTACCACAAATAATCCATTGATCAACAATCCATTAAACCAATAAACATTCATGAATAACAAACCATGCCATCACAACATCAAGACAATTAAACTCCATGAATAGAAATCAACATCAATTAAATCAAAAACCAATTTAATCCACATGATAATATAAATCTAATATGCTCTTCATGTTCCTAATCCCACTAGAGGGATTAGCCTATCATAGTAAAAGTAACAAAACAATTAAATGATTCATTACAATTACCCATAGTCTAAGATCTAAAGAAATACAAAATGAATGGATTCTTCCCTATCAATTTCTTGAAGAGAATCTTCTATTCTTCTTGATCTCCACCTCTAGCTCTTGATTCCTTGAGATCTCTCACACCCAATGGAAGGGATGAAGTTTTGATGGAGAATTAATGGAGATGATGAAGATGGATCAAAATGGATGAAGGTGGATGAAGATGATGGTGGGAAATGGAAGAAATGGTGTGTGAGGTGTGTGTAGATGATAGGATTTTCGGATTCTCTGCCAATTGTTGAATAAAGGGATATTTATACCTCTTTGGAGGCTTCTAGAAGGATCTGGAAATTTCTGCAGGAAAATACACAACACGAGTCGTGTTATGCAACACGGCCACGGGGTGGCCGTGTTGTGTCTTCTGATGTTGCCGCACGGCCTCGCCTTACAGGGCCGTGTTACGTAACACGGCTCGTGTGCTGCAACACGAGTCGTGTGTTGTAACACGGGCATAGGTGTGGTCGTGTTGGCTCTTCTGATGTCGCCACACGGCCACCTTCTTACAGGGCCGTGTTGGCGACACGGCTCGTGCTCCCGACTCGACTCGTGCAACTGGACACGACCTGAAGTTGCCCGTGTTGAGTGACTAGATGTCGCCACACGGCCAACTCTTACAGGGTCGTGTTGGCTACACGGCTCGTGTGCTGGCTCCTGCATTTCTTCACTGTTTTGGCTCGTTCTCCCTCGTTTCAACTCCGAATTGAGATCCGCTTTTTCCTACATCTTCCTTATCATGTTTAGCATCCAATAAAAAGTGAAAATCTTACGTTTAAGCTCATTCACACACATTTCAATAAAAATACAAAACACAACCAAATAATATATAAAATACGGATAAAATAATACGAAAATACATATAAAAAGACACTAAAATATAGGTGAAAATAGCTCTAAACAACCCCCCAAACTTAAGGTGTTGCTCATCCCCGAGCAACGAAAATGACAAATCAAAAGGAGAAATTTTCACCTAGAAAAGACTAAACGAATATAAGCAATAACACATCTTTAGCACTAATAACAACAAACTATGCTAAGTCATCCTACAACATTAAAATCATGACCTGAGAAATTAACAAGTTCAATCAAAAGAGAATAAAGTGTAATATAGTTCCTTTTAAGTCCAAGCCTCGCAATGGATATTAATGTCTCTCAACACTCTTTTGAAATAGGGTAAATCATACTCATTAATCGATTGGCTCGACTCGCTATAAGCTTGCTCGCGGACTATATTCTCAAACCACCAAAGTTTCAATTAATGATCAAAAAGGTCTTTAATTAGGATGTAATGATAGGCTCTTTGGTATGGTAGGAAGTATATGGATAAGAGTGACTAACAAGTGTAAGTAATCGAAGAGATGATCAACTTCCTCAACTTCTCCACTTTTCTTTCTTCCTTTCTCAACTTTGGTACTCACAAGCACTACTCATCAACATTCCTTTGGATTGAGCTTCTTATGATGCATGCTTCCTTTCTTTGAATTTTTATTTCCTTGAGCATCTTGTTGTTGCTTTACTCATTTTTCTTGTTTTGAGGTTGCATGTTCATTCTTTTTTATGCTCTTTCATCCTTTTTCTTGCTTGTTTACCATTCCCTTTTTTTCTTTTTCTAATCAATCAATCCTTTCTAGCTACCATCTCCTCAATGCCCCACACAAAGGTGTATATAAGCTTGAATGGGTAATTAAGGCTTGTAATGTGCTAAATTCACAAGAAATAGGCTTATAGGCTCAAAGTGGTTGACTAAGGATGATGTTCAAGGTAGGAAACATATATGGTAATGACTATAATAACAAGGATGGCCTTAGATCATTTCACCAATCTCCACTAATCGGGCTCGTTCCTATAGTCCTTGAGCAAGTTCTAACTTATCAAACACAACCGATCCACTCATGAAGAAATACCATGTATACATGGTTGAGGCTCAAATGCTCACAAGCTTGTGCTCGAACCTTAAGGAACTTATTACACCACATTCATCTCAAAATTGAACAAGTTAAGTAAAACATGTCACAATTTGAAAGTGTAGAGATTCTTAATCATAATTTGTCATCACTTATCACCACAACATATCATCACTCACGTTCAAAAATGACTCACGACATCCCTAAACAAACCACCAAACATCCCAAGACAAGAATGAAAATACACACAACATACAAATAAGGACTCAACAATCAAGACACAACAAAAACACAAAACATGCAAAAACACAAAATACCATCATCCATAAGAAAATTAAGCACACATTCATCCCAACCTTTATTGAAAAGAAAATCCTAATTTACGAAAGTAAACCTCCCATAAGCAAAACAAATGAAGTAGCATGCTATTCACAACAATCCAAATCAAACTCAATTCATTTCAAGTAGTAAAATGATAAGGTGTAGAGTACTCCCTCAATAGGCATTTGGTAAGGAAAGCGTTAGCTCCAAACTCCATCATGCTTCCAATACCTCTCATTCATGCTCAAACACTCAACAAACACCATTATTTCAACAATTCATTACAAATATGGACTATCATGCACTTCAACACCACCAATAATGCCAAAATCAACCCAAACTCATGAGAAAAATTTTAAAATTTGTCCAATTTTACAAGAATCATACTCAAGTGGTGAGTCACACCACACACTCTCCCCCCAAACTTAAATCGAAACAAGAGTTGAGACTTAAGTTTGCAAAAAGTGGTGAGACTTACCCTTGTAGTTTCCATTGATGATCTTCTTGTAGAGAAGTAACCGCATCCACACGACTCAAGCTATGTCCACCACGCACTAGCACCCCCCAAACTTAACTCGAGACAAGAGTCACGAATTAAGTTTGCAACAAGTTGTGGAACATGTCAACTTGAATCCATGAAGCATTTCTCTTTTCTTCAATGTGCATTTTTCTCCATGAGCACAATCAACCTACAAGGCCAAAACAAACAAACAACAAAAACAAAGCAATAAAGATAGTGATGGGGTGCCTCCCATCGAGCGCTAAGTTTAACGTCTTCAAGCTAGACGAATGTTTAGCTCATCTTTCACATAAAGTATCCACAAAGAGGGTCTCCCTTTGTGATGGATCCACATAGTGCTTCACACGATGACCATTGACCAAGAACTCTCCCCCGTTCTCATCTATAACCTTTAGAGCTCCCCCATCAAGTACTTCCTTTACCACATAAGGTCCTCTCCATTTGGACTTCAACTTGCCCGGGAAAAGTCTTAGTCGAGAATTGAATACCAACACCTTCTCACCCTTTTCAAAGCTCTTCTTCCTCAAACGAGCATCATGCCACCTCTTGGTTTTCTCCTTAAAAATCCTTGAGTTTTCATAAGCATTTTCTCTAAATTCCTCAAGCTCATTCAATTGTAAGAATCTTACCTTCTTCGAAGCTTTCATGTCAAAATTCAACTTCTTAATGGCCCAATAAGCTTTATGCTCTAACTCCACCGGAAGATGGCAAGACTTACCATAGACAATTTGAAAAGGAGACATACCAAGAGTGGTCTTGAATGCGGTTCGAAAGGCCCACAATGCATCATCAAGTTTATTTGACCAATCCTTTCTACTCACACTCACTGTTTTCTCCAAGACTTGTTTGATTTGTCGATTAGAAATTTCAGCTTGACCATTCGTTTGAGGATGATACGGAGTAGACACTCGATGCTTCACTCCATAAGTCTTGAGAATGTTCTCCATGAGCTTATTTATGAAGTGACTACCCCCATCACTTACCAACACTCTAGGTACTCCAAATCTTGTGAAGATATGCTTCTTTAGAAACCCCATGACCACTCTAGCATCACTTGTTCTTGAAGGTATGGCCTCAACCCATTTCGAGACATAGTCAACCGCCAATAGGATGTATAGGAATCCATTAGATTGAGGAAATGGTCCCATGAAATCGATGCCCCACACATCAAATATCTCCACTTCTTGAAAGCTCTTAAGGGGCATCTCATCCCACTTGGAGATTCCTCCCATCCTTTGACATCGATCACAACCCTCTACAAATTTCTTACAACTCTTGAATAAAAATGGCCAATACAACCCCGATTGTAAGACTTTTGCAGCGGTCTTTTGAGCTCCAAAATGGCCTCCACTAGGTGAAGAGTGGCAAAACTCCAACACACTATTCCATTCTTCCTCGGGCACACATCTTCGCACAAGAGAATCATTACACATCTTGTATAAGAATGGATCATCCCACAAGTAACTTTTAACATCATGAAAGAACTTCTTGGATTGATATTTATTAAGCTCATAAGGTCTCCTTCCACTAGCCAAGTAATTCACATAGTCCGCATACCACGGACTTCCTTCTTCCTCCACTAAAGCCTCAATTTGATAGCAATCACACTCCAAGATTTCTTCATCGGGAAAAACCTCTTTGATTAACTCATAAGTACCTTCACAATGCTCCCTCGACTCTAACCTTGAAAGATGGTCGGCTATCACATTCTCCGTGCCCTTCTTATCTCTCACTTCAATATCAAATTCTTGAAGAAGTAGTACCCATCTTATCACCCTTGGCTTTGCATCCTTCTTTGCCATGAGATACTTGATAGCGGCATGGTCGGTGTATACAATAGTTTTCGTTCCTACCAAATAAGGACGAAACTTATCAAATGCGTATACTACCGCCAAGAACTCTTTTTCGGTAGTGGTGTAGTTCCTTTGAGCCGCATCAAATGTCTTGCTTGCATAGTAAATAGCTCGGAATTTTTTCTCTCTTAGTTGCCCCAAAACTACTCCAAGAGCTACATCACTTGCATCACACATCAATATAAATGGCTCCTTCCAATCGGGGGTGATCAAGATGGGTGATGAAATCAAAGCTTCCTTTAACACCTGAAAAGCATTTAAACAATTATCATCAAACTTAAATGGCACATCTTTTTCAAGGAGATGAGATAGAGGTTTAGAAAATGAAGAAAAATCCTTGATGAATCTACGATAGAACCCGGCATGGCCAAGGAACGATCGTACTCCCTTCTCATTTGTTGGTGGTGGAAGCTTCTCTATAGCAACAACTTTGGCTCGGTCAACTTGCAATCCCTTTGAAGAGATGTGATGTCCAAGTACAATGCCATCATTTAACATGAAATGGCACTTCTCCCAATTCAACACTAAATTAGTGTCTTGACATCGCTTCAAAACAATAGCAAGGTTAGACAAACAATTATCAAAAGAAGAACCAAACACCGAAAAGTCATCCATGAACACTTCCATTATATTCTCAATTAATCCTTCAAAGATTGCCATCATACACCTTTGAAAGGTGGCCGGTGCATTGCAAAGTCCAAATGGCAATCTTCGAAAAGCAAATATTCCATAAGGACAAGTGAAAGCGGTCTTTTCTTGGTCTTCGGGTGCTATGAGAATTTGGTTATACCCGGAATATCCATCAAGAAAGCAATAAAACTCATACCCGGCCAACCTATCCAACATTTGATCCAAGAAAGGTAAGGGGAAGTGATCTTTACGTGTGTTTTCATTAAGCTTCCTATAATCAACACACACACGCCATCCCGTCACCGTCCTAGTGGCTATGGTCTCATCTTTATCGGTCTTCACTATAGTCATACCCCCTTTTTTAGATACTACATGCAACGGGCTCACATAGGGGCTATCACTAATAGGAAAAATCATATCGGAGTCTAACCACTTAAGAACCTCTTTTTTTACCACTTCTTGCATGATAGGATTAAGTCTTCTTTGGTTTTGAACACAAGCTTTCCCTTCATCCTCAAGTCTTATCTTATGCATGCAAATTGTTGGACTAATTCCCTTCAAATCATCAATACACCAACCAATAGCCGACTTATGCTCTTTAAGGACATTAAGCAATTTATCAAGTTGACTAGAAGTTAGAGATGATGATACAATTACCGGATAAGTCTCATTTTCACCAAGGTAGGCATAAGTAAGATGATCGGGTAGAGGCTTCAACTCCACCTTCTTTTCCTTTTTCTCTTCTTGCTCAAATGGATCTCTAAGTGGTAAGAACTTTTCATTTCCCCTTGAGATGGCGGCTGCAACCTCTTGAGCTTCACTACAATCACCTAGATCAAGCAAACAATTAATCAATTCTTCATTTAAATCAAGAGAAGTAGTAGAAATATTAGAAAGAGATAAAGAATTGCTCAAGCAAAGTTCAAGTGGATCCTTGGTTACAATAGAAGGCCAACTCTCCTCGACACTTCCCTTTACAACATCTACACTTTTACATTCTTCATCATTCATTGGATATTGCATGGCCTTGTGTAGAGAGAATACCACTTCCTCATCATTAACCCTCAACTTCAATTCTCCTTTGTAGACATCAATAAGAGCTCTCCCGGTAGCAAGAAACGGTCTCCCAAAAATCAATGGCACATTTTCATCCTCCTCCATATCTAGAACAACAAAGTCCACCGGAAAGACGAACTTATCAACTTTCACCAACACATCTTCAACTACTCCTTTTGGCTGTGTCATAGATCTATCCGCCAATTGAAGTGTGATGGAAGTTGGCTTTACTTCACCTAATCCAAGCTTCTTGAATATGGAGAGAGGCATTAGATTAATGCTTGCACCGAGGTCACAAAGAGCCTTGTTCTTCTTGTTCTTTCCAATTTCACATGGTATAATGAAACTACCCGGATCCTTCAATTTTTGTGGAAGTTTCCGTTGTAGAATGGCACTACACTCTTCGGTTAGATTAACCGTTTCATTGTCCACAAGACTTCTTTTCTTTCCCATGATGTCCTTCAAGAAACGAGCATAATGAGGCATTTGATCCAAAGCATCGGCGAAAGGCATATTGATTTGAATCTTCTTGAAGATTTCAAGAAACTTTTTGAACCTCTCATCCAAACCCTTCTTCAAAAACCTTTGAGGAAAAGGAACCGGTACTTGAGTCTTGGGTATTCCCCAACTATCTCTTTCAACTTCAACTTCCTTTTCCCTTAACTCCTTTGCCTTTTTCCACTTTGGAATTCTCTCTATCTTCTCTTCATCTTTCTTTTGCTCAACAATTTCTTTTTACTTGCTTACTTCCTCCATTTCAATCTCTTCTTGCACCAACCCTTCTTCCACCTTGCTTTCCACTTCCCTTTCAATGACAATACTATCTTCTTTAGGCATAGGAGGTTCCTCATACTCTTTTCCACTTCTAAGAGTGATAGCTTTGCAATCTTCTTTAGGATTGGTTACCGTGGTAGATGGAAACTTTCCTTGTTGGTGTTGAGATCCCACGGAAGAAGCAATTTGACCCATTTGATACTCAAAAGCTCTCATCCTATTGTCGGATTTCTTCTCATTTTCCTCCATTCTAGCCTCCATCTTTTTCATGAATGTTAGCAATGTCTCTTCCACCGATGCTTTCCCCTCTCCATTTGGTGGTTTAGCACTTGGATCGAATCCCGGAGGATATGACACGGCGGCTTGAGGATTAGAGTAAGAAAGATTTTCATGCTTCCTCGGAGCTTGATAATTTCCACTTGATTGATTGAAATTGCTTCCCCGAGCTTGTCCTTGATATCCTCTTTGAAAATTACCTTGATTAGAAGGATAATTACCTTGGAAATTCCCTTGGTAATTTCTCCTATCTAAGTAGGCAACATCCTCTATACTTTGCATAACATGGCTCTCATCATTCACAATAGCACTTGTGCTTCCCCCTTGACTTACTCCTTGAGTAATCAAATTCAATTGCTTTGTTAAAGCTTGAATGCTCTCATTAAATTCCTTCATGCCTTCACTTTGGAACATATCACTCTTCACTTTGTTCACACTCTCCACTTGAGCTACCTTTCCAAATGCATAACCTCCCATTACTCGCTCGGAAGGCCATTGATAAGCATTCATTGCAATGTCTTCAAAAATATCCATAGCTTTCATAGCATCCACTCCAAATATAGACCCTCCGGATGAGGCATCTACATGCATCCGATTTTGTTGATTCAACCCTTGGTAAAAGAAAGCCACTTGTTGATTCTCATGAAAATCGTGTTGAGGACACTTTCGGAGCATCTCTTTGTAGCGTTCCCATGCTTCATAAAAATTTTCATCCGGAAGTTGCCTAAATTGAGTGATAAGGCTTTTCAATTGGAGCGTCTTTGAAGGAGGAAAGTACTTGTTTAGGAACCTTTGCTCAAGATCTTCCCATGTATTACAACTTCCCAAAGGAATTGTATTGTACCATGCTTTAGCCTTGTCTCTTAAAGAGAAAGAGAACAACCTCATTCGAATAGCATCCTCCGACACTCCCTTCATCTTGACGGTATTTGCAACCTCCAAGAAAGTAGATAGATGAGTGTTCGGGTCTTCAAGAGGACCTCCCCCAAACTGATTTGCTTTAACCATGTTGATCAATCCGGTCTTGATTTCATAATCATTGGCTTGAACCGGAGGAACCATATTGTGTACGGCTCTCGATTGGAAGTAATCCCGAATTGCTCTAGGCCTTGGCAACTCTTGTTGTTGAAATATCCTTTGAGCTTCTTGATTGGCAAGCAATTGCATATACTCTTGATTTTGAGCAAAGACATTCCTCATTATCTCCGCTTGATTCTCTTGCACTCCTTCTTGTACCCCCCTTTGATCTTGTAAAGGATCTTGGGGTGGGTCATAATTAACATTGTCTCCCCATTGATTCTCCATATTTTTGTCTTTTCTAGCTTTACGCCTCTCTCGTTTCCTTTGTCGTGCGGTCCTTTCAATCTCCAAATTCAAAGGAATGATCGATTGATTTCCCTTTGATCTTGTGATCATAAAACACCTACGAAAAGGCCAAGAGTGAGACCACAAACACAAATAATAAATAAAAGAAAATAAAAAGAATCCTTATCAAGAACAACTAAAACAATAACACAGTACTCGACTAGTCCGTCAAACTCCCCTTTGGCAACGGCGCCATTTTCTTGTTTGCATATTTTTGTGTAGCACTCACGAGCAAGAATACTCGATCGTTGTAGTAGTATATCCCAAGAAAAATTATCAATCCAATAAGGAGTTATGTTCGGACTAGAAAAATACGTGAGCTCATGTTCATGTTGGTTTTGTAAAGATGATCGGGGGTTTTGAGATTGATTAACAACTAAAACAAGTAACAAGTAAATAACAATATCAAATAAGTAGAATGACAAGAATAGAAAATGGGTGCTTAAGTTCAAGTATGGAAAAACATGGGATTAGAAACATCCAAGCACACTCGATTCATATTATCATGCAAACGGAATTCAACTCAATTGATGTAGACTAAGGGTGATCACGATTGTATCCTAAGCTCCCTTTCGGGTTACAAAGGTTGTTGATCCATTTTAGACTCCCAAAAGCACTTAAGATCAAAGCCCAACATTAACCTCTTCCATCTAGGTACTAGTTAGATTAAACTCTCCCTTTTTGTGTACTAAGGCCAACGAATGGATTGGTTCCCCTCATTGAATTCAAATATCCTTTCGGTCAAACCCAAACTCAATGTCTATTCATGCCTTCCTAATACTATAGAGGGTCGTTTCCGTCTCACTCCAAGCAATACATACATGAAGATCATGATAGCATTTAATTACCACAAATAATCCATTGATCAACAATCCATTAAACCAATAAACATTCATGAATAACAAACCATGCCATCACAACATCAAGACAATTAAACTCCATGAATAGAAATCAACATCAATTAAATCAAAAACCAATTTAATCCACATGATAATATAAATCTAATATGCTCTTCATGTTCCTAATCCCACTAGAGGGATTAGCCTATCATAGTAAAAGTAACAAAACAATTAAATGATTCATTACAATTACCCATAGTCTAAGATCTAAAGAAATACAAAATGAATGGATTCTTCCCTATCAATTTCTTGAAGAGAATCTTCTATTCTTCTTGATCTCCACCTCTAGCTCTTGATTCCTTGAGATCTCTCACACCCAATGGAAGGGATGAAGTTTTGATGGAGAATTAATGGAGATGATGAAGATGGATCAAAATGGATGAAGGTGGATGAAGATGATGGTGGGAAATGGAAGAAATGGTGTGTGAGGTGTGTGTAGATGATAGGATTTTCGGATTCTCTGCCAATTGTTGAATAAAGGGGTATTTATACCCCTTTGGAGGCTTCTAGAAGGATCTGGAAATTTCTGCAGGAAAATACACAACACGAGTCGTGTTATGCAACACGGCCACGGGGTGGCCGTGTTGTGTCTTCTGATGTTGCCGCACGGCCTCGCCTTACAGGGCCATGTTACGTAACACGGCTCGTGTGCTGCAACACGAGTCGTGTGTTGTAACACGGGCATAGGTGTGGTCGTGTTGGCTCTTCTGATGTCGCCACACGGCCACCTTCTTACAGGGCCGTGTTGGCGACACGGCTCGTGCTCCCGACTCGACTCGTGCAACTGGACACGACCTGAAGTTGCCCGTGTTGAGTGACTAGATGTCGCCACACGGCCAACTCTTACAGGGTCGTGTTGGCTACACGGCTCGTGTGCTGGCTCCTGCATTTCTTCACTGTTTTGGCTCGTTCTCCCTCGTTTCAACTCCGAATTGAGATCCGTTTTTTCCTACATCTTCCTTATCATGTTTAGCATCCAATAAAAAGTGAAAATCTTACGTTTAAGCTCATTCACACACATTTCAATAAAAATACAAAACACAACCAAATAATATATAAAATACGGATAAAATAATACGAAAATACATATAAAAAGACACTAAAATATAGGTGAAAATAGCTCTAAACAGTCACCATCCCTCCAATCATAATCCCTCGAGTGTTCTCTCTCTTCGTCACTCTCTCAACATGCTGAATGAAGTGAGCTGCAATGTTCACTTTGAACTCCTTGAACATACTGTACATGATGTACAACTGCTTCTCACCAACAGATCCACTCTCAAACCGACCCAGAATAGTATTAGATACTATCTTCTCAAGGTATCTCATGACTGGGTTCCTTATAGCTGTCCCTTTTGAAGAACTTGGAATGTACTCTGGAGGCTCAGTCCCATCCTCAACCAATTTTCTCCACCAAGTCTGTTGATTGAAACCCCTTGTGGTAAAAAGTTCTGATGACCTCTCATGATTGGGCACCCAAAGAACCTATTTAGCTCGTTCACAGGAATCTTCTCCCACATCTCATTGTTCAACTGAAATGTGATTGCAATAGGAAACTTGTTCCTATCTCTATGAACCTCCAAGGTGCTATAAACTCGGCTGTAAGATGGAGATAAGTGGGAGGTCTCTTATCGAAAAACTCTTCCATTTCCACTCGACGGAATAGAGTCCTCAGATCACTCTCTATCCTAATACCCTCCATGGTTGCTTGATCCTGGAATCGAGTTGCTCTAATCTTTGGGATTATGTACTCCCATCTCAATGCATACTTCTCCCATTCCATGAACTCTACTCCGAAATTCTCAGGGTGTTGGTCCTTCATTAGCAGTTTTGCATCAAGGTTGGATAGTTCCATTTCTGACTCAATAAAAATGAAATCCTCATTGCGTTTCCTCACTCTTCTTTTAGCCATCTACAATTTCCAACATAATTCAAATTAGTTTCAATTCAACTCAAAGCAAACTGTCTCATATTAATTAGAATTATCACTAGTTATTAAACTAAGTGTTAATTCTAGAACATATTCAAGCACAACAAACAATGTGTTTCAAAGACTAACATTTTGATCCAACCCACTTAACACAAAGTTATTCCAAAATTTTCATTCAATCAATCAATTTCAACATCCTAATCCATCCATTCTTTCATAAAATTTCACTTCTTCAATGGGCACAACTCAATTCAACAATGCTTCATGCAAAAGCTTTGAATTCCAATTTGAAATTTCATTTAAGCATTTCATCAAACACTTGGCATGCACATATTTCACACTTCAATTAAACAAGACTTAACTATGCCTTCATGCTCAAATCCTCAACACCTAAACTAATTCACATCAATACAATCATCATAGAAGCATTATTAATCAATTTGAACATCACATGCCCTAAATTAGTCATCCTAAAACAATTATCCCCAAATTCTTCCTTCATGAACCCTAATTCTTCCCAAAATTCAATCAATCCAACAATTAAACTTGAAAATTCATGTTTCACAATCCTAGACATGCTTCATACATACTATCATTCAAAACCCATACATGAATTTCAAAATTTATACCTTGAAATGAAAATTAGGGCACAAGAGTACATACCTTGAATTTCCTTGAATCAAATGAAGGGGATTGTTGTTTAAACTTTGAAATTCACCTTTTAATCTCACAATCTTACCACTCTTTGATGTTTGGGTGACAATTGGTGGAGTTCGGAGGAATTCTCACGACGGAGACGAAGTTAGGACACGAGTGGAGTGAGTGGTCGTGTCCAGAAATCTGACTTTTAAAACGCTGCCTCAGACACGACACGAGTCATGTCACGCAACACGGCCATAAGGTGCCCGTGTTGCGTGATCTGATGCTCCCGCATGGCCATCTCGGACACAACTCGTGTGACGACACACGACCAAAATATGCCCGTGTTGAGCAAACTGATGTCTCCGCACGGCCACCTGTTACAGGGCCGTGTCGGTGACACGAGTCGTGTACAGCTCCCTGAATTTTCCAATTTCAACTTCGAATCTTGTCTTTCCCTGTTTCAATGCGTCCAATACTCCCTATTCATGCTCACAACTCATAAACATCATTAGTTCAACCTTAATATCAAAAACAAAAGGATTATCAACTTCAACACCACCAAAACGAACCAAAACTAAACCGAACTCATGAGAAAATTTCAAATTTGGCTCAAAAACACAAGAATGCATGTCAACATAGAATATAACATATCGTACCACATCATATCCCCCCAAACTTGAATTGAAACAAGAGTTTCAAAGTAAGTTTGCAAAAAAAGTGGTACGATATACCGTTCACACCAATGGCACTCTTTGAATCTTCAATAAATCTTCTCCTCATAAGCACAATCCACCTACAAGACCAAAATAAAGCAAAACAAGAAAAAAATATATTTACAAACCTAAACTACTAAAATGATACGAGCCTTCAAGAGGTGAAAGTGTCAACATATACCAACTCCCTTTGAGAGGGAGAATGGTAATGTTTCACCCTATGACCATTAACTACAAAGGCATTCCCATCCGCTCCTTCAAGTTTAATCGAGCCATCATCTCTTACTTCGATCACCAAGTATGGTCCGGTCAATTTCGAACGAAGTTTTTCGGGGAATAATTTAAGCCTTGAATTAAACAATAGAACTTTATTCCCCGGAATAAACTCCTTCGTTTTGATCCTTTCATCATGCCATCTTTTGAGCTTTTCCTTCAAAATTCTTGAGCTTGAGTAAGCTTCATCCCTAAACTCTTCTAATTCAATCAATTGGAGGCACCTTTTCTTCCCGGATTCCTTTTCATCAAAATTCAACTTCTGAAGGGCCCATAATGCTTTGTGTTCCAACTCCACGGGTAAATGGCAAGCCTTCCCATAAACAAGTTTATAAGGAGAAAATCCAAGAGCGGTCTTGTAAGCCGTTCGATAAGCCCATAAAGCATCATCTAACCTAGAAGACCAATCTTTTCGATTCCCATTGACCGTCTTTTGAAGAACAAGCTTCACTTGTCTATTTGACACTTCCGCCAAGCCCTTTGTTTGAGGATGGTAAGGTGTTGAAACTTTGTGCTTTACTCCATATCCACTCAAAAGCTTCTCAATAAGCTTATTGATGAAGTGTGATCCCCCATCACTAATTATAGCCCTTGGCACCCCAAATCTAGCAAAGATGTTCTTTTTTAAGAAACCTTTGACCACTAAAGCATCATTTGTCTTTGTCGGAATGGCTTCGACTCATTTGGATACATAATCCACCGCAAGCAATATGTAAAGGTAACCATTGGAAGGCGGAAATGACCCCATGAAATCCATCCCCCATACATCAAATACTTCAACTTCAAAGATGTTCCTCATAGGCATCTCATCACGTTGCCCTATACTTCCAATCCTTTGGCACCTATCACATCCCTTGATGTACTCCTTACAATCCTTGAACAAAGTTGGCCAAAATAACCCCGATTGAAGGATCTTAGCCCCCATCTTTTGAAATCCGAAATGCCCTCCACAAGGTGAATTATGGCACATTTCCATTACACTTAACTTCTCCTCCTCCGGGATACACCTCCTTATGATTTCATCCGGATAATTCTTAAACAAAATAGGATCATCCCATAGATATTCCTTGACATCATGATAGAACTTCTTCATTTGAGATTCGGTGAGATTGTCCGGCTTTAGGCCACAAGCTAGATAATTCACAAAATCCGTATACCACGGCCTTCCGGTCTCACACAAAGTGTACATTCTTTGAAAATCAACTAGAAGAATCTCTTCATCCGGGAATGCATCCTTAATGAATTCCATGGTTCCTTCTTCATCAACATTTTCTAAGCGTGACAAGTGGTCGGCTATGATATTTTCGACTCCCTTCTTATCACGTATCTCCACATCGAACTCCTGCAACAAAAGAACCCAACGAATTAGTCTTGGTTTAGAATCTTTTTTACTCATCAAATACCTAATAGCGGCATGATCCGTATAAACAATGGTTTTCGTGCCAACTAGGTATGGACGGAATTTTTCAAAAGCATAAACCACGGATAAAAACTCTTTTTCCATTGTAGTGTAATTCTTTTGATTTGCATTGAACGTCTTGGATGCATAGTAGATAGCCCGAAACTTCTTCTCTCTCACTTGTCCTAGCACTACTCCCAAAGCATTGTCGCTTGCATCACAATGGAGCTCAAAAGTCTTGCTCCAATCGGGAGAGACAAGTATTGGTGAAGAAATTAAAGCCTCCTTAAGCACCCTAAAAGCATCAAGACATTCATCATTAAATTCAAATGGAACATCTTTTTCAAGCAATTTACACAAAGGTTTGGCTATGTTAGAAAAATCCTTTATAAAACGTCGATAGAATCCGTCGTGACCAAGAAACGATTTAACCCCTTTTTCATTTTTAGGAGGGGGAAGATGTTCAATGGCTACAACCTTCGCTCTATCAACTCTCAAACCTTTTTCTGAGATATGATGACCAAGTACGATACCCTCTTGAACCATAAAATGGCATTTTTCCCAATTCAAGACTAGGTTCGTATCTTGACATCGCTGCAAAACCATAGGGAGATTAGCCAAGCATTTATCAAATGTAGATCCAAACACGAAAAAATCATCCATAAAAACTTCCATCACATTTTCAATCAATCCTCCAAAAATAGCCATCATACAACGTTGAAATGTGGCGGGTGCATTGCATAACCCAAAAGGCAATTTATAGAAAGCGAATGTGCCATACGAACAAGTAAAAGTTGTTTTCTCTTGATCCTCGGGGGCTATCATGATTTGGTTGTACCCCGAGTAACCATCTAGAAAACAATAATACTTGTATCCCGCCAACCTATCAAGCATTTGATCAATAAAAGGCAAAGGGAAATGATCCTTATGAGTGTTTTCATTAAGTTTTCTATAATCACAACAAACTCTCCACCCCGTTTTCACCCTTGTTGCAAGTTCTTCATCAAATTCCGTTTTAACAATGGTTAACCCTCCTTTCTTAGCCACAACATGCAAAGGACTTACATGAGGACTATCACTAATGGCATAAATAATTTTAGCATCTAACTATTTTAAAACTTCCTTCCTAACAACTTCTTGCATAATAGGATTCAAACGCCTTTGAGGTTGTATACATGATTTATTCTCATCAATCAACCTAATGTGATGCATTCAAATGGTAGGACTTATTCCTTTTAAATCATCAAGACTCCACCCTATAGCACTTTTATGACTTCGAAGTACTCTCAATAATTTATCAAGTTCTAGAGGGGAAAGGGATGATGATACAATTACCGGAAATGTCTTCTTGTCCCCCAAATACGCATACCTAAGGTGATCGGGTAGAGGCTTCAATTCTTCCTTTCCTTTATCAACTTTTGATTCCTCATTTTCCATCTCCAATGGAAGATATTCCCTCTTTCCATAGTGTGCCAACTTTGTTTCATCCTCTTGCATTTCCCTACAAGCATTCAATTCATGTAAACAATCATTTATATCTTCATCTTCTAAACAATGAAAAGAACGGATAGAGTTTAAAGATAAGGTAATAGAATGGCTTATGCTCATTTCAAGAGGATCTTTAGCTAAGATGAATGGTAGGTTCTCTTCAACAACTTCGTCAATCATGTCGATCCTTCTACATTCTTCTTTCTCATGTGGATACCTTATAGCACTCTTCAAAGAAAACACCACCTCCTCCTCATTTACTCTCAACTTCAACTCCCCTTTTTGTACATCGATTAAAGCTCTTCCCGTGGCTAAAAATGGACGCCCCAAAATCAATGGAACATTTGCATCCTCGTCCATATCAAGCACTACAAAATCAACCGGGAATATAAACTTTTCCACTTTAACTAACACATCCTCCACTATTCCTCTAGGGTAAGTTAAAGACCTATCCACGAGTTGCAATGTAACGGATGTAGGTTTCACTTCCCCTATACCAAGTTTCTTGAAAATGGACATAGGCATCAAGTTGATACTTGCTCCAAGATCACAAAGAGCTTTATGAACCTCACTCTTGCCCATTTCACATGTAATAACAAAACTCCCCGGATCTTTGAGCTTTGGAGGCAACTTCCTTTGAATTATTGCACTACATTCCTCCGTCAAATTGACTGTCTCATTCTCCACCAAGCTCCTTTTTCTTGCCATTATGTCTTTCAAAAACTTCGCATAGTGAGGCATTTGTTTCAAGGCATCCGCAAAGGGTATATTAATGTGGATTTTCTTGAAAATTTCCAAAAACTTCGCAAACTTTTCATCTAAGCCCTTCTTCAAAAATCGATATGGAAAAGGAATAGGTACTTGTGTTTTTGGAATTCCCCAACTATCCCTTTCCACTTCAATTTCCTCCTCCTTCTTTTTCATTGCCTTGGTTCTTTCCCATTTCTTTTCAACAATCTTGTTATCAATCAATTTCGGTTCCTCATTCATTTTAGCCTCAACTTCACTTTCAACGTCTAATTCTTCTTCAACCAAGGTTTTCTCCACCTCCTTCTCTTCCACCTTATCATCTTCCATTGGCATTGACGGTCCATCATAATTGGTTCCACTCCTCAAGGTAATTGCCTTGCATTGTTCCTTTGGGTTTACAATGGTGGTGGAAGGAAATTTCCCTTTCTCGTTCGCAATCATTGAGCTAGCAATTTGACCAAATGAATACTCCAAAGCTTTGAGTCTTCTATCACTATTTTCCTCAATAGTTTTGAATCTTCTTTCATTATTTTCCTCCATAGCTTTGAATCTTCTTTCATTCACTTCATCTTGAGTTTTGTTGGAAGCAATCAACTTTTCAAGAAGTTCTTCGGTAGTCGCATTCCCTTCATTATTTGGCGCTTTAGCTCCCGGATGATACCCCGGAGGATAATCAACCGCATTACTTGGGTTTGCATAAGAGAAATTATCTTGCCTCCTTTGTTGTTGTGGGTAAGAGCTTCCACTTCCTTGGCTAGTGAAACCTCCTTGCCTTTGTTGTTGTTGTGGGTATGAGCTTCCACTACTTTGACCATTGAAACCTCCTTGCCTTGGTGGATAGTTTCCTTGATTTTAGTTGAAACTACCTTGGTAATTCTTTTGATAATTACCTTGGTAGTTTCTTCCTTGCATATATTGCACATCCTCCACACGTGGCATTGTCATAGCCCATTGTTCCCCACTAACACCATTTTGAGGAAGCACCTTTTCATCCATTTGGCCTTCAACCATATTAACTTCTTGATTAGTCACTCCTTTGTTCAAACTCATTTGCTTCATTACCTCCGAGACTATCATTTCCATGCTTGGCGTTTGTGGCTCAACATTCACACTCTTCACACTAAACTGTTGCCCTTTATCATAGCTCTCAAACCCATAGCATCCACTAACCCTCTCCGATGGCCATTGGTAGACATTTGTAGCAATTTCATCAAAAATTCGAATAGCCCTTTCCGGAGTTACTCCAAGTAAACATCCACCTGCCGAAGCATCAACAAGCACTCTTTGACCATTTACCAAACCTTGGGAGAAAAACCCCACTTGTTGATTTTCCGGAAATCCATGTTGAGGACACTTGCGTAGCATTTCCTTAAATCTTTCCCACGCTTCGTAAAAGCTTTCTTGAGGCAATTGCTTGAATTGAGTAATCAAGCTCTTCATTTGAAGTGTCTTGGAAGGTGGGAAATACTTGTTCAAGAACATTTGTGCAAGTTCGTCCCATGTGTTGCACGTACCGGGAGTAAGAGTGGAGAGCCATGTTCTTGCTCTATCCCTCAAAGAAAACGGAAATAACCTCATTTTGATGCAATCCTCGCTCACCCCATTCATCTTCACGGTGTTAGCAAAATCAACGAATTGAGCTAGATGAGCATTATGATCTTCATTCGGAGCTCCACTAAATTGTTGCTCTCTCACCAATGAAATCAAGCCTATTTTAAATTCAAAGTTGTTGGCATGAATTGGTGGTCCCATCATTTGTGGAATTGCCCTTGGCATGAAGATATCCCAGATTACTCTTTGATCATTGTGAACTCCATGTTGCACCGGAGGTGGTAGTACATATGCTTGTTGTGGAGGAGCATAAGCTTGTTGAAACCTTGTTGAATCATAGCTTGTTGCACCATTTTTTGAATTAAAGCTTGATTATTAAACTCCCCAAATTGTTGATAAGCTTGTTGAGGAAGATTGGCATTGGCTTGATCTTGCAAATTTTGCATTCCGCCTCCATCATTCCTAACATTGCCACGTTCATCTTGATTGTTTTCCATTTGATCACTCTTTTTGGTATTGTTCTCCTTTCTTCTTCTTCGAAAAGTGTGTTCAATTTCTAAGTCAATAGATTCAACTTGTTCCCCTTTTGATCTTGTTTGCATACACCTTCAAGATAAAAGAAGTTAGAACAAGATTTTCAAAGCAAAGACAAATAATAAATACAAGAAAAAAATATTTCTCTAGTAAGATCGCTCTAAACGTTCCTTCTTTAAGCTACTAGCAACCGTTACCTCCCCGGCAACGGCGCCATTTGATTAGCCATAACTTGTAGTCGGGTTGACCAATTCAAGAATTTATCAAACCACAGGGAGGTCGATGCTAGCACTTAAGCAAGATCACGTTTATCACAATTTTATAGAAACGAATCATAGATGGATGGTTGATTAAACAAGTAATTAAATGAAAATCAATAAAAGTAGACAAGCAATTATCAAATGACAAGATAAAATGATGAATGAGTGATTTTTCAAATTGAGTAGAAGTGAGATTAACAACACTAATGAAGTGGTAACTCATGGACTCATGCATTAAACTCATATGTATCAAGGGTTAAGACTAAGGGCCAACACATATACCACCTAAACTTCCTCTCGAAATGAATAGGATGTGGATCATTTGCACAATCTCAAAATAGCTCAAAGGTTGGTTCTAAATTAAACTATTCCAACTAGGTACTAAGTTCAATTAAAGAATCCCTTCATATAATTAATTGAGTTCTCAATCTAACTAATCACATGTTCTATCAAAGGGTTCTAAATAATAAAGGACTTCTCAATCACTTTACAATTTATAATGCACATGAGGTGTTTGATGAAATGATTCACTTGACTATCCTAAGCACATAATTGATTTCTCAATCTAATCATATAATTAGAACAATCAAACACACAAAACATCATAGATCTCAAGATATATAAGCACCAATGATAGAAAATCAAATATCCCCATCAACATATGAATTTAATTACATAGATCCACAAATTAACCAACAACCTTCATATTGCTAATCTCACAAGGGAGATTAGCCTACAATCTTCATAAGATCCATAACATAGACATTAGAATTCTTACAAATCATGGTAAACTAAAGGATTAACACAAAATTGGAATGAAAACTCCCTTGGAAATGGATCCAATTGAATCTCCCTTCTTCCTTTGGTGATCACCCAATCTTCCTTGCTTCTTCACTTGATTTGGATGGTAGAAATTATGGAGAAATGATGTAGATCCAAAGATGGATGAATGGGATGAAGAATATGGTGTAAAATCAAAGGAAAGGTGTGTGAGGTGTGTGGGAAAGGTGGAAAATCGGATCTCTCCTCAAATTGTTGAATGGATTGGTATTTATACCCCATGGAGATCTTCTAGAAGTATTAGAAAAATATTCTGTTCTGGTGCCGACACGAGTCGTGCTGCATGGCACGAGTCGTGTTTTGTCAGGGTAAACGGCACACGAGTCGTTCTGCATCGCACGGCCAAAGGGTGGCCATGTTGGATGTATAGATATCGCCGCACGGCCGCCGCTTACAGGCTCGTGTCTGGTACACGGTCCGTGTGCTGCAACACGGGTCGTGTTGCCAGCACGGCCAGTCGTGTTTTGCACTTTTGTTTCTTCTTCCTTGTTTGATCTCCCATCTCCATTTTTACTCCATGTTCACCTGTTATACATATGTTTAAGATCATTCTCACACATTCTCATGAAAACACATAACACCACCAAAATACACGAAAATACGGATAAAATAATACGAAAAATACACACAAAAGGCACTAAAATCTAGGTGAAAATATCGACAATCAATGATGCAATAGTCCGTTTACTTTATACTGTAGATAATATGATGTGCGACAACACGCAGAAGATCATATTATCGATTTTCTTATAAAGTATAAACAGATGCTCACAACTGAGATAGACGGAGACTCTCTATCAGTATGGTTGTAGTGTGGTTTGGTATTAGCTTGTCTTGGCTATAGAATCATTTTAGTGCACTTGTGTGTATTGAGCAGGACCGCTTAAGATCATTCTTCTTATACTGACTATATAGTAGAACTTGATCTCTGTTATTATGGAAGTTTGTGCTCTTAATCCCTATACAATAACCTCGACACGTAGGGCAGTATGTATTTCTTTGATTCATCAATGGGTGAGATTTATAAGTATTAAATCAATATACTCGGTAAGTTGGGAAGTAGTGCTGTCTCTTTCGTGTGCTGTTGATTGTAGAAGGAATCCATGTCCGTCATAGGTTGATGATGTCCCCTTGAGGAGCTCATAAGGTTTATCATGTAAATCTTGCAAGTGGATTAATTTCCGGCATGATAATAAGGTTGAGTGGTACTACTTTCAGTTGAGATATTAACTAATTTGAGTTGTCAGTAACTTAATTAATTAATGGGCATTGTATATCTTAAACATGGGGAGACTGTCGGGCTCATAATAAGAAGGAGCCCAGAACATAATTTTGGAATTGGACGGGTAGTGCAGTAATAATATTTTAGTGGACTATATTATTATTATTGGATTTAATTAAAAGCTTTGGGCTATGCTTGGTTAATTTAATTCAATTGAGGCCCAGTCCAATTTCTCCTCCTGGTCCCTACTGTAGCCCAAGTATATAAGTCATCTCAGTTCCTGTTAAACCTAAGTGTGTGCCTCATTTGACATACGGGAGACAACAGAGAGCAGATTGAGAGAACTCTGGGGATTGTTGACCACCCAACACCAGAGTTGACTTTGGGACATACGGTAGAAGATCAGAGGTGTTCATCACAGATCTTCATCCTCTACATCAACCCAGAAGTACGGTAAACATTTTAATTGCTTCTGCTGATTGTTTGCCTGTAATCCTAAGGATCACGTTTGAACCACACGATCCAATTGCCAACAATTGGTATCAGAGCATTGGTTTCGTGGTGAAACGTGAGACATTAGGTACTGTTTACGTGCTATACGTGGATTTCTAATCGTATAGATAGCATGTGAATTAGGATTTGAATAATTATGTATTATTTGTGAAAGATCCTATGATAATAATCATTGATATTAAGCATGAAGAAAGGGTTTTTATATGAGTGAATTATCCATATATTATATGTGCTTTTATCGATGGTTTTGGCGTGTAATTCTTATGGTTCAACTCACTGGAAATCACACTCACACGAGCCTCATGGGTTGCACGATGAGCGACGGCCTGATGGCTGAACCAGAATAAAAAAGATAGAGGCATGTGATTATCGATGATTAAACACGCTGCACATATGAAAATACCCACAAGGCTGCTCTCTGATCAAAGAAGGCATCACTACGGCACCTGGAGTGAGAGCTCTCATTGCTGTTCGCACTATGGACTGTCGTCACTCGTTGTCGTTGGCGTGAACTGCTGTGAAAAGTCGAGACGTTGGCCAGAAACTTGGCTGTCGATCGAAGACAGTCAAGTGGTGTGACTGTTCAGTCGATGGCTGGAGATTTTACAGACTACGCTGGGGGCGACTGGACTTTGTCAGATCTGCTGATTGGCGTGGCTGGCTGATGACGACGGCGAGGCTTGATATGGATGCGGCTGACGGATGAGATTGCAGGCTGCTTTTCTGGTCGAATCGACAGCCAGTTCTGGGAGTCTTTAAACATGGACGGTGAGCCTCGCGGCGGGCGTTCACGAGTCAGCTGCTGGATCCGGCTAGGCATCTGCTTATTGTGAGCGAGTCGCTGCCAGTTCGGAGTAGGGCTCCGATGCGGGATCAGGCGGTGAGTCGAAGCAGACTGAAGTCGAACTTGCAAGAGCGTCGGAGGAGTAGCATCAACATTCCAGTCGAGTCAAGCTATTTCTGGAGAAATCCTTCGACAACCAGGTCGATCCTGAAGCCTCTTCCGAGAGTCTTCACGCTGATTGGGTCGTATTTACTGGATGCCAAGCAAATTGATGGTTTGGGCTTGCTGGTTTTGCTCGACGTGCGCTGATTGGTGCGATGGCGGAGTTGCTGTGGGCTGTTGAGAGCGGTCGTCTTCACGAAGGTTGGAGCGGCAACTCCAGTTGGCGATGATGATAGCAGGACAGTCGTCAGCAGCAGTGCGTTTCTGGTCGGTTGTGGGCACAGCTTCCGGCAGCTGTGACACCAGATTGCACCGGCGACAACTGGTGGCAGTCGTGGGCAGCAGGCGGGCACATTTTATTGTTGCCGTGTGAAATCAGTTTGCGGCTGGCAAGTAGAAATAGGGTAGATGATGATCTGGGCCTTGTTTCTAATTTGATTTGGGCTGCATGTTTGGTAACAAAAGGGCTGGCAGGATAATGGGCTGCTGGGCCATTTATTATTGCTGTATTTAATTAATTGTGGAATTGATGTTGGGCCAGGTTAAATATTGGGCTAGACCTTAATGCAAAAATAGGCAGGGTAAATGAGCTTAATTAATTTATTAATGGGCTGCTCATTTTATGCTAATGATGCTTGGGTCAGCTGGGCCTATTTAATTGATCCAACATTTTATGCAATTAATTAATGTTATATATAACTGATTAATTGATTTAATTATCAATTATTGTTGTATATGTGTAAGGCATGTTCTATGTGATTTATTCATTTAAATTGTTGTTAATAGAAACATGCTAGAATGTATATTTAATTTAAAATATTATATGCATATAAAAACCCTCGGTGTTAAATAACTAAGTGGGAGAGGGGATTGATAATTAATTCCCACGGCCTCCATTATTGGTTTGTAAGTGATGTGAGTAAACTTGCGCTTTGGCAATAGAGCCTTCCTCCCTAACGGATGAGTTTATTCACGGATCACTGGTACAAACTTCTTTAAATAATTATTGTTTGTAATGTGATGCATATGGACTTGCGTGTTGGCTATAGTGCCTTCCTCCCTAACGGATGAGCTTATATGCGGTTCACTAGTACAAACTTATATAATTGATGGTTGTAGAAAGTTATCTGAGCGCGTGTGTACTTCTCCAACAGTAAGGCACATAAGATTGGACAGCGGACTTGGAATCAAATAATGGTGCACACTTAGATGTAAATAATTAGTATCCTCCCCAACGGAGTCACTGCTATTATTTGCATGGCTAAAGAGGAACCGACTATTATTATTTTGTCATAAAGTTAAGTTGACAAATGAAATTAATGGGTAAAATCTTCTCTTGTAAATGTTCGGGTTTATAAACGTCCACACTAACGTGGCTTGCAGACTCACGGTGCTTGAGATGTCGGTGAATTTTATTTTTATATTGTTTTGAGGGAATCAATATAAAAGGATAAAATTCGAAGTTTTGATCGGTAAATTAATTTGTGATTCTCTGAATTTCAAATGGTTTTATTTCACTAGTTGTTAACTAAAAGAAATTATATTTACTCGTCCTAATTAGATGATTAGAAAAGAATCTTGATTTTGAATTTTACTGCTTAAGAAAATACATGTGTGTTCTCACAAAGGACGTCTCATGATGCCTGTTAATGTATCTAGTGAAGAGATGAGAGGTTCATAGAAATATGATGGTCTCATGTAACTCTTCGGATACTCGAGTAATTTAAAATGCGGTAGGTCATGATAGAATTTGATGAATGAATTGGAAATACATGGAATAGAAGTTGAAGGGGAAACCTAAGTCAATTTATTTTCCATAATTGCCTAGATGTTTTGAGTAAGTTCCACCTGAATTACAAGAGGATGTAAATGGTGGGAAACTTCTGACAAAACATGTGGCAAAGGAAAGCCATTTTCATCATAATGTGAACAAGTTTAATATCTTATTTACTAATAGTTTAAACATGATTAGTGATGGCATCTACTGACACGAAGTATGTAGATACTGGAATCACTAAATGTTTATCACTAACTGAGGATAGATCGTTATGACATGGGTAAAACTACAAAGGTAGTGGTTATTGTAGTGGGAGTTGTTTATTTATCTAATGATAGGAATAAACGATTGATTATGAGAAATTGTCTTTACGTACATTTCAAAGAAAGAATTTAATTTCGATTTCTATGCATTAACGGATGGACACTTCATTTCATTTAAATGACATGATCATAGTAATGAGGAATGAGGCTTTAATCCGTTAAAGTATGTTGGTGGATAATATGTAAACTCTTGAATCATGCACATCCCACAGATGCAATAAATAGTAATTAATAATGCATCTTCTAATATTAGTAAGAGAAAGGAACCTTCGGAAATGAACTAAACATACATTTGGCGTCTAAGATTAGTTCATTTTACTTGAGTAGGATTCAAAAGTTGATAGCCGATAGACCGTAAGGTTTATCTGAAGTGGAAACTATCGAACTTGCGAGTCTTGCTTGGAAGTAAAAATGATTAACTGTCTTTTCAAGGCTGTGGGGTGTAGAGCCAAAGATATATATGTTGGAATTAGTTCATTCTGATTCAAGTGAACCAAACATTATCCAGGCGAGAGGTGGTTATAAATATTCAAAGATTATTCTGGATACCAATATATTTATTTGATGCACTGCATGTCTAAGTTCTTTGATTAATTCAAGAATTGCAAGACTGGTACAGTGAAGCGTCATGAAAAATATATTAAGTCATTACGATTTAATCGTGATGGTGAATACCTCTTAGGATAGTTAGGAGCTATTAATCAGAAGTTGAGATTAAATCTCAAGTTGACTACACCGGGCATGCCCCAGCTGAATGGTGTGGTGGATAGAAGGAATAAGGCTCTTATGGTTATGATTAGATAGATGATGAATTATTTGGAATAATTAAATTCATTTTATGGATATGCCCTAGATACAGTAATTCGTGAAATATTTGTCTGTATATGGGATATTCTAGAAAAATAGAGGGTAATTTATTTAGTCTAAAAGATCGAAGGGTAATTGTTAACACAAACACCAGATTTTTGGAAAAGGACTATGTAATAAATCACAAACCCATGTATGAGTTGTTCTAAAGGTAGTGAGAAGAAAACACAAAGTATAAGTACCAAGTGTACAAGAGGATATGCCACAAGGTAAACTGCAACGCGTGTCATGTCTGATACACAATTACATGTAGTGCCTTGTCGTAGTGGGAGGGTTGTATGACAACCCATAAATATATGTTTTGGGAGAGTCGTGAGACTTGATCCCTAGTGAACATAGTATTGTCCCACGGATACGACGTAGCACTACAAGATGAAAATGCGGAATCTTAGTAAGTTGCAATGCATGTTAAAATAGAATCTACGGATTCTATATTAAGTCTGGGAACTTGTATGACCACTAAATGGTGTAAAAGCCATTGCAAGTGGTCAAAGGAAATAAAAGAGGATCATATGGAAAGGTGAAAACCTTGGAAGCAAAGCTTGTTGCGAAAAAGTGTACTCAGAAAGAAATGGTTCGATTATGAGGAAACATGTTCGCTGGTAGCAATGCTTATGTTGATCCGGATTCTTTTATTTATTGTTGCTATAAAGAACAACAAATAGATGTCAAAGACAGCTTTCCTGATTGGAAGTCTTGAGGAAAACATCTATGTGAAGCAACCAGAGTGATTCATTGCAAAGTACTAATAGCATTTTGATAGTAAGCTTAAAATTGTCCAGCGATGGACTAAAGAAAGCTTTAAGATCGTGAAGCATCTGTTTTGATTAGGTAATCCAGTGGCATAGATTTAAATCAATGAGCGGATAAGTTTTGTGTGTTGTAAAGAGTGATGGAAATGTGGTGGTGTTTCTTGTACTATACGTAGATAGTATCTTGCTCATTGGAGACAATGAAAGAGTATTATCGGGCGTATGGGTACGGTTAATAAAGCGGTAGAGATGAAGGACTTAAGAAAGGCAAAATATATCCTTTTGATCACGGTAATACGAATCACAAGAAAGGATATTATGCTTATCTCAAGTTTCATAAAATGATACAGTCCATACTCGTTTAGCATGTGAATTTATCTAAGTGAATGTGTCTTTGAGACACAAGAAGAAGATAAAGAGGATGAAAGCGGTTCCTTATGCTTCGGCGAATAAGGAAGCTTAATCTAAGGAATGCTATGAACGAAGTTGGATATCTGTTTTGCTGGATGCATGAACAGTGGGTATCAACGTAACCCGAAACAAGAATGATGAACTGTGGTAAGACATATATGAAGTGCCTGAGAAGGACTGAAAATCATATGTAGACTTACTGAGCAGATTCACTGCTTCTTGTGGATTACGAAGATTCAGATTTTTTAGTCAGATTGGACGGTAGCAAATTCTCCTCAAAGGTTATGTGTTTAATTTTAGGAAGTAGAGTCATAATGTGGAGGAGTGTTATATAGAAATATATTTCAGACTCCGGACTCCATCATGGAAAGATGATAAATTGGAGCATATGAGGCAGCCAAAGTATCTATATGACTCTAGAGACTTCATGATGGACTTTGAAGTGTTTTTAAGTTTGCCCGAGGTAATCACAATTTATATTGATGATATTGGTGCAGTTGCAAACTTGAAGGAATCACAAATCCATAAGGCAATTAAACACATGGAGCGCGAGTACCACCTGTTGCGAGAAATCGTATGATGAGGGGAAGGTTGTTGTCGCCTAGATTGCATCGGATGATGACCTAGTAAATCCATTTACAAGGACCTTAAGGCGAGAGCTTTTATTGGTCGTATAGTGGGAGTAGGAATCAGATGTGTGGCAGAAGACATGATAGCATAGTCTTTTAGTATAAGTGGGAGATTGTTGGATTGTATACTAAAAGTCTAGCTTTAGTATGAACAATCTTATAACAATATTTGAAATGAGAATCATATGATCAAATGATTGCATCTTATAATTTATTTTATATGCATGATGCAATAGTCCATTTACTTTATACAGTAGATAATATGTTGTGCGACAACACACAGAAGATCATATTATCGGTTTCCTTATAAAGTATAAACAGATGCTCACAACTGAGATAGACGGGGACTCTCTATCGGTATGGTTGTAGTGTGGTTTGGTATTAGCTTGTCTTGGCTATAGAATCACATTAGTGCACTTGTGTGTATTGAGCAGGACCGCTTGAGATCGCTCTTCTTATACTGACTATATAGTAGAACTTGATCTCTGTTATTATGGAAGTTCGTGCTCTTAATCCCTATACAATAACCTCGACACGTAGGGCAATATGTATTTCTTTGATTAATCAATGGGTGAGATTTATAAGTATTAAATCAATATACTCGGTGAGTTGGGAAGTAGTGCTGTCTCTATGGTGTGCTGTTGATTGTAGAAGGAATCCATGTCCGTCATAGGTTGATGATGTCCCCTTGAGGAGCTCATAAGGTTTATCATGTAAATCTTGCAAGTGGATTAATTTCCGGCATGATAATAAGGTTGAGTGGTACTACTCTCGGTTGAGATATTAATTAATTTGAGTTGTCAGTAACTTAATTAATTAATGGGCATTGTATATCTTAAACATGGGGAGACTGTCGGACTCATAATAAGAAGGAGCCAAGAATATAATTTTGGGATTGGACGGGTAGTGCAGTAATAATATTTTAGTGGACTATATTATTATTATTGGATTTAATTAAAAGCTTTGGGCTAAGCTTGGTTAATTAAATTCAATTGAGGCCCAGTCCAATTTCTCCTCCTGGTCCCTACTGTAGCCCAAGTATATAAGTCATCTCAGTTCCTGTTAAACCTAAGTGTGTGCCTCATTTGACATACGGGAGACAACAGAGAGCAGATTGAGAGAACTCTGGGGATTGTTGACCACCCAACACCAGAGTTGACTTTGGGACATACGGTAGAAGATCAGAGGTGTTCATCACAGATCTTCATCCTCTACATCAACCCAGAAGTATGGTAAATATTTTAATTGCTTCCGCTGATTGTTTGCCTGTAATCCTAAGGATCACGTTTGAACCACACGATCCAATTGCCAACAAGAAGGTCTCACGCAAATACTCTCACTAAAAGGAAATTATGGGATGAAGGGAGTAGAAAGTTCAAATCCTATTTTTGGTCTAATTATTTAAAGTCTAAAACAAGACATTGAGGAAAAGAGTGCCATTGTGCCAAAAAGAAGAAGCTTGAGAGGGTTAGTCGTGGATAATGACAAAGGGAGATAGGAGTATTAATCGAGTCGTGCGAGCTTGAGTTCTATGTACTTGAACTCAAAATGTTTATAAACGAGCTCAGTTTGACTCATTAATTACTCGATCGAGCTCGAGTTAAACTTAAGGGAAAATATCAATTTTGGTCCTTTAGGATATGTCAAATCCAACTTTAGTCCTCAAGTTTGGTTATTTCTCAAAAGTGGTCATCCGATGTCCACTTTTAGTCTTTTTGGTCATTTTTTGTCCTTTTTGTCCATTTTTCATCCTCTAGGATAGGCCAAATAAGGACTAAAAGTGGACAAAAATGACCAAATGTGAACAAAAAGGACTAAAAGCGGACACTGGAGGATCACTTTTGAAAAATTATCAAACCTAAAGACTAAAGTTGGATTTGACATATTCTAGTGGACCAAAATTAATATTATTCTTTAAACTTAACTCATTAAGCAAAACGAGTCGAACTTTCGAGCCTAATAATTGTTAATATATTTTGGATTTATTTATATTTTTAAATAATTATTTTATTATATATAATTAAAATAAAAAAATAAGTAATAATTAATAATAATTTTATAATTTATTTATTACTTAAAATTACTAACCCTCCGTCCCATTTCAATGTTTACGTTTTTATTTTGCGCGTCTCATTTCAATGTTTACGTTTATATTAGCAAAATGGATGCTGCTGCAAGTATGATAGAGGCTCTTCCGGTTACTTATCTCTCTGCTGCGTCCTTGTGAGTTTCTTATGTGAAAATGTCTTCTACAGTAGCTATTTTAACTGTGTTGTTGATCTCACATCATTACTTTTTTTAGCGGCCTATATCAAAACTGTTATAACTTATTAATTCAAAGTCCCATCATTCTCTGCATTTTTCTTGTAGTGTATGTAAGCAAAGAGTAATATTTTATAGCTCTACTTCTGTAGACTTAGTTGAGTTTATTTGCTTCTTGCAGGGTTCTCAATTGTTTTTAATGTTTTTAATGTAAAGACAACTCTTTTTAATTGTAATAGGAAATATCAATTTAATCTTTATAATGCCACCTAGTGGGTAATACCTTATTTTCTATAAGTATAAGACTAATATATTCATATAGCATAGTCCAATGTAATTACCTTCAGGACATCTTTTTAATACTAAAACTGGTTCTTGGTGTATTACAGATTGCTATTAGGGAGTTTACAACTTCACAATGGTTGTCGATCCAACATTTGCCATAATCATGCAAGTGGAATTATGTAAGAATTTTTTTTATGATAATTTTTACAGATATACAAATTAATATTGTAATTAATGGCTTGTACTTCTATTTTTTATTTGTTTTTCTTTCTTCCGTGTTGTTCAGAAGGAAATGATGGAATGTTCTAATAAAATGAATGAGGCATTCGTGGACTTAGACGTTTGGGAGGAAGCTTTGGAATAACGATCAAGATATCTTTCGGGATTGAGTCATGATTTCTTTTTAGTTTATTTATAAAAGAAGACTCTCATCTTTCTTGGATTATTTGGGTTTGAATTTTGAAGATATAAATAATTTTTTCTATCATTATGTGCTCAAGTACTTGGTGTGGAAACTTTTTAGAGTTTAGCTTATTTGAATCACTTGTCCATTTTCTCTTTGTTGAGATTTTAATTAATTTTGAGTTTTAATTCATATGATTTGTGGTCAATTTACTTACATTAACTTTCATTGAAATTATACAATAATGATTATTATGAAAAATTAGAAAAAATCTAAAATTTAAAATTCCTTAATAGACTAATTTTTTAGATGAACATCCCAATTTCATTGCTAAAATTTATAATTATATAAATAATTCATATAAAAAATATTTATGGGAAAATAAAAAAAATTCTACCAATAATTTGATTTTCGTCACAATTATTTGCAATGAAACAAAAGATTATGTTGCAAATTTTTGCTGCGAAATTTAATTTTCGTTGTTAAAATTTTGTGGCCATGTAACACAATGCGTAACAAATGTTTGCGACGAAATTAAAAGAATTGTCACAAAAATTTGTAATAAGTTATTAATTTTTTGTAGCAAATATTTGCGATAAAAATTTTAATTTTTATTGCTAAATTAGTGCGACAAAATAAATTAATTTGTAGCAAAAGTTAGCGGGAGAATTTTTTTTTTTGCTGCTAAATGGATTTGCGACGGGCATATTGTCACCAAATTTAGAAATGAATATTTTCATCGCTAAAACAAATTAGCGACGAAATACACTACTTTAGCGATTAAATATTTCGCAGCTAAATCGTCATTTTCTTGTAGATATGGGATCCACCTAAAACAATTAATATATCATCCAACACTAATACACCTACTCATTTTGCATTAAATATTATATTTTTCCACCCACTATCTATTAAAATATTATTATACTCCTTAATCAGCGTGCAAAAAGCAAACGTAAACATTGAAATGGGATGGAGGGAGTACATTACTTTCCAAAAGTTAATAAAGTTTGTTAGAAAACAACATTTTTTACACTCCGTGTCTATAATAACTGTTAAGATTATGTTGAGACGGATGGGGTAGGCTGCAGAGCATACTGATATTTCAAAAGAAAGAGAAAATAATGGAATGGATTGCATTGATTAACTATTGACATTTCTCTTTTACTGCACATACGTGGCTGAATATATTTCTGATTAATTTGACTTCTAAAATGCTACACCATTTACTTGAAGTTTAATATAGGGCAGCAGCTAATCATAAAAAAATTACCATGACAAGAATAAACTAGTGGCCCTCAATTTAAACAAGTTATATAGCTACCATACATAGGCAAACCGTTTTGCATTATTAAAAGAAACACGTAGATTATGCATTAAATTAACACTTTGCTACGTGGTTTATATATGGATTTTATAATCTTTATTAACTAATGAAACGAGGGTTTTTTTCTCTCTATATAAACTCTTACTCCCATTATAATCCTCAATATCTCTCATCGACAACACTCAAATATTACATACATCCTTGAATTAAATAAATAGATCTATCATACATGGCTCCAAAGTATTTCGTCGTCTTTCTTCTTCTCTGTGTTCTTGCTTGCAGCGCCACTGCACGAGAGCTTTCGGGTGGCAGCTTGGAGGGTTCTTCAAATGACGAAAAGTTTATCATCGTCCCGGGAGGTGGGTACGTTACCGGAGGGACTTACCAAGTGGGGGAGGGTGGTCTAGGGCTAGGTGTTGGTGAGGGTCTTGGTGGTGGAATAATTCCATGAATGAAGAAGATGCCACCTCTCCCATAGAGGTCCAAAAAAGTTATAGTCCCAAACTATTATGTATACTTGGTAAAACATGTTATAATAATTATATAAGTAATAAATAATGTTAAATTAGTTCCGTGAAGTTCCAAATAGAATGCTGGAGACAGCTAGCTGTCTTACTGTATATTATATACGCCGTGTAATTTTTATTAGGCTAAATATAGTGTGCAACCGTGTGCACACGAAGCTTCGTGTGCACCCATATACAAATATAAACAAAACTATATACAATTATGAGTAAAAATGTGTACAATTTAATTTTTAATTTTTTAATGAAAAATTGAGTGTAAAAAAATATACAATTATTAAAATACATATATACACTATTGAATAAAAAGTTATACACATATGAATGATGATTTTCTTTAATGAAAAACTAAGTGTGAAAAAATTATACAATTATTACAAAGCTTCGTATGTACCCACATACAAATATAAACAAAATCATATACAACTATGAGTAAAAATGTGTACAATTTAATTGTTAATTTTTTTTTAATGAAAAATTGAGTGTAAAAAAATATACAATTATTAAAATACATGTATACACTATTGAATAAAAAGTTATACACATATGAATGATGATTTTTTTTAATAAAAAACTTAGTGTGAAAAAATTATACAATTATTACAAAGCATGCATACAAAAAAAATAACATATATACAAAATAGAATAAAAAGTTATACACATATGGGTGCAAGTGCATCCGGATGCACCTAATATACACTTTTTTTATTACTACAATATATATAAATCTTCTTTACTTGCATGGTAATGAAAAATAAATTTATATGATCATTATAATTTCATAAAAAATATGTGTATTTGAGTACTGCATAAATTATGCATGGTTTCGTGCAATTATTTAATTTTGAATGATAAGTGATAAAGCGCTCAAGGATAAATGTTATATTGCACTGTCGCATATCTAGTAGATAAATATTTAATTAAGAATAAAATGACCATAAATCTTTAAATAAAGAATGAAAAAAAAAAAAGCTTTATACTGATCTCAAACAAGACGACAGTCTATTTCAAGGTGCTTTGTACGCTCATGAAAGACCATGTTAGCTGTGATGTGTAAAAGATTGGAAGAGGTGGTGTTATAAGTAAGGAAATTCATGAGAGATAAGATATCCGTTGTAGCTTACAAATCGTAGTACTTAGAGCTATGTCCTCTGCTTCTACAAAGGAACCTGCCTGCTTCTTAGTTTTGAGTGACACTAAACATTAGAGTTATTAAAAATCACGAAAACTGTGAATTCGGTCCGATTAACTCTAAATAAACTAGGGTTATGACCAAGAAATTTGGGCTCGTTTAACATCCGGGTTTTGTTTTGCCCAAATCGATTAGCCCGCAAGCTAATCGAATGTTTAATTTTTTTTAACATCCATAGTCTATACATCAACCACCCCCTCCTACCTTACCCCCAACCGGACAAACTCTTGTTATCCTTTAATTTTAATCTTTTTCTCATTCTTTTTCTCAATATTCTAACCAGCCATTTTCTCTATATAATAAATAAAATAATACTTAAATAAATATATTATAATTAATTTAATTATCACAAATTGTATTAGTAATTTATATGTTTTAACAATTTTGCATGCATTAATTTTAATGCTCTCAAATTCTAAATAACGTATTAGTTAATTTTGAATTTGTTATATTATTTATAACAAATTTAAATTTATATTTTTTTAATATTTTTTATGGTACAGTTCGCGAGCCGCCTGGCCTGTTTAACCTGAAGCTCGTAAGGATTATGGTTAGTTTCACCTTTTAGTAGTCCATTTAAACAGGCCAGAATAACCCGAAACTCGATTAGCCTAAAGCCCGTCTAACATCTCTACTAAACATCCCTCAATATTTTAATTCTCAATTTTGATACATTTTATCCGATTTTTATAATTGGTTCTTTTGGTCCAATTATTTTTTTTTGCCACAAAGTGACAGAAAAGTACCTAAATTTGAACATAAATGACCAAAAACAGACACCAAAATCGAGAAAAAGAGGACCAAACTTGAGAATACGAATAAAAAATGACCAAAGTTAGAAGAGGGCATACTTATAAGACTAAATGTGATATTTTCTCCTAAAAGCTACCTAAAACCTATTATTTTTTTCACTTTTTCTTGATCTTGTATATCTTGTAATTCATCAAAGATGTTATCACTTTGAAATTATTTTACAAATTATTCATGAAATAATTTAATTTGATGGTTGTAATTTTTATAAAAAATACTCATTCTGTCTCGATAAGCTTTTCACTCTTTCCTCATTTGTTTGTCTCATTACACTCTTATTCTCCAAAAAATGATATAAAGTATCAAAAGAAATAACCCCTCAATACATAACATTTTAAAAAAAATTCACTATCACCTAATACACATAATTTACTTTATTACTTAAAATTATAACTTTACCTTCAAAAGTCACCTAATCTGTTTTTCTAGAATTCCATTCTATAAAATAGTTCCATACATATTTTTTGTCAATCGGGGAATATTCCAAAAGTGCTAGAGATTGTTTAAGGTGTCAAGTGAGAGCTAGATCGAGTACATGATGCACTCTTAAGATTTCAATCTTGAAATGTGTTTATTCCTCTTGATTTTCTTAAAATATTAAATATCACTCCCTATGTCCCGATCATATATATAGGTCCCCATTTACTTTGGACGATTATTTGCATTCCCAAAATTGTTAATTGAACCCCAAATAATTTATAAAATTAAAATATGATAACATGATAAGATATAAATATTCTTTTATAAATAATATAATAAAATTAATTATAATTAAATTTTTAAATGCACCAAGCAAACACTGAGAATGATGATAATTTGGAACAAGCAATAATCGTAGAAGAGGAGTATAATCATGATGAGGGTGACCTTATCAGTGTTTATTTTTGAAATTAAGCTTAGGATTTAGGGTTTTAGTTTGTAGAATAGTAGATTACATACATAGCGTAATCTGTAATTTTTTATTCTAAAAATTATCATATTCGACTGTAACAAACAAATAGGGATTAGGAGTTATATGGTAGATTCTTGCAAAGAATTGAGTTGAATAGATTCTACATAGTCAATTAATGCGGACATGCTGAATCGTTTCGTTGATAGCCCGCTGTAGTATAGTGTTCGACGACAGCAGTCGAACATATAAATCTGTTCGACATTTGTGATCGAACAGTTGGGTGTTTCTCACTGTTCACTTCCTATGACTGAATAGATTTACTTGTGTTCGGTTGCAGAAAACCCTATTTTTTTTCAGGTGGACACGCAAGAAATTAAAATTAATTAAAAGAATGAATTCTGTAATGTTGAAGTTATCGGGAAGGAAATTTTATTCTTAATTATAATAATTAACCTGTAAGGATTAATCCCAGATTATGTCACATGGATTTTTAATGACTTATCCAATTCTTATCTTCTACAATCCTCACCCTTCAACTTTTTTTATTTTATTTTCTCTCATTTCTCTCCTGATCAGTCGCGGTAAGGAAGACACAGTTCTGTTCTTTTTTTTTCAAACCTCAGCGACATTTCTTCTTCTTCTTTTTAATATTGTGATTAATTTGTTTTTTAAAATTTGGGTATAGTTAATTAAAAGGGTAAAGTTGTCTTTGTATGGGTGTATTAAGTAATTTAAATATGTAATCTTTAATTTCAGTGGGGTACGTTTAGTATTTGGGGTTCATTTAATAATTTTGGGGTGCAAATAGCAGTCCCTATTTACTTTTTGCACGTGAATTAATGAGTATTATTATTTTATGTGTAGTGGGTAGTTGATAAATCGTAATTTTACACAATTATTTTAGATAAATTCACTTTTTTACGCATGAGTTGTGGGTTATTACATGTGATTAGCTATTTTGTAATTGGGATGATAAATTCAATAATTTATCGAACCACCAGGAGGTTGGTATTAGTGCTTAAGCGATCTCACGTTTCTTGTAATTTTATAGATACGAATCATCAAAGGTTGGATGTTCAAACAAGTAAATAACAATAACCAAAGCAAGCAAGCAAGCAATGATTAGCAAACAAGACAGATAAATAAAGGGTGGTTTTTCAAGTTGAGTAAAAGTGAGATTAACAACAATTAAGAAGTGAAAATCCTAGGATAAATGCATTAAATTCATATGAATCATGGGTATAAGACTAAGGGCCAACACTAAGTTCACCTAAACTCCCTTTTGAGATGGATAGGATATGAATCTCAATTAGCTCAATGGATTGGTTCTCACACAAATAATTCCAACTAGGTACTAAGCTTGAAATGAGAGTCCCTTCACACGATTAATCAACCTCTCGATCTAATCAATCGGATGTCCTATCAAATGGTTCTAAATCCTAAAGGACATCTCTATCTCTTTAAGATCTATAATGCACATGAGGTGTATGACAAATTGTTTCAATTAATTATCCTAAATATGCAATTGACTTCTTAATCTAATCACATGTTTAAAACAACAAACCACACAAATCATCATAAACATCAAGATCTAAAGAATCAATGATAGAAAATTAATTAACCCAATCAACATATGAATTCAAATACATAAATCCCAAAATTATCCAACAACTCTCATGTTGCTAATCTCACAAGGGAGATTAGTCTATCATATTTAAAAGGAAATCAACATAGACATTAGATCCTTACAAAACATGATGAACAATAAGGTTTCAATACAAAAGTTTGATGAAAACTCCCTTGGATGTCTCCAATACTGATCTTCTTCTTCCCCTTGCAATTCTCCTCTCTTCCTTACTTCTTTTCCTCAATTAGATGGTGATTTTCATGGCGGGCTGAAGGTAGATGAAATGGATAGTGAATGAATGAAGATGATGGTGTGAAATGGAGGAAATAGTGTGTGATGTGTGTGTCCAAGAGAAGCCCTTGTGGAATATCTAATTTTCTTCAAATATTGAACTTGAGGCTATTTATACCCTCTCCAACTTGGGCCATGAATTTAACATTAGCTGGGCATTTTACACACACTTACATGTACTGGAGGGTGAAAATTCAAAATTTTGGCCCAAAATCATGCAACTCGAGCTGACCTTTTCCAACTCGAGTTGCAACACGAGTCAAGTTGCGTTGTATGTAACTCGAGCTGACCTAGCTCAACTCGTGTTGGTAACTCGTGCACCCGTCTATTCGGTCGTGCTGCGAGGCTCTGAAACTTGGAAAACCTTCGGCACCCAACTATACTCGAGTTGCAAGTCAAGTTACGACTTGACAACTCGAGTTGGCTCTCTGTATACCTTCTCTGCTCCGCACGACTTACAGCTCGACCTGGATGAAATCCAACACGACTCGAGCTGGCAACTCGAGCTCTCGCCTGTCAAGTCGTGTTGGCTCGATCAGAAACTAGAATTTTACGGCCCTCAACTCGAATCGAGTTGCAAGTCGTATTGGGTCTTGCAACTCGAGTAAGCTCACTGCATGAATTCTGATCTTTTTCGGACACCAACTAGACTCGAGTTGCAAGTCGAGTTGGATCTTGCAACTCGAGTTGGGTCTTTTCAGTCCGTTTCTTGCTCATTTAGCTCCCGTCTTCGTTTTTACTCCGTTTTCACCTGTTTTACATACGTTTAAGCTCATTCTCACACATTTTCATAAAAACATATAACACAACCAAATAACACATAAATACGGATAAAATACTATGAAAATGGATATAAAAAGATACTAAAATCTAGGTAAAAATATTACTCATCACACCCCCACACTTAAAGTGTTGTGCGTCCCTAAACAATGAAAATAATAAACCAATGGGAGAGATTTTCACCTAGAAAAAGACTAAACGAATATAAGTAATGACACATCAATAGCCATAAGAACTACAAATCATGCTAAGTCATCTTACAATACTAGATTCATGACATGAGAAATTAACAAGTTCAATCAAAAGAAAATAAAACGTAATATAGTCCCTTTGTAGTCCAAGTGTTTGAATATTTTTACTCACGAGAAAGAATACTCGATCGTTGTAGAAGTATATCCCAAGAAATAAAATTATTGAATCCGAAGGAGTTTAAGTTCGGATTGAACGAACACGTTAGCTCATGTTTTTATCGTTTTTATAAGGACGAACCAAGAAGATTGTGATAATGATAAGCAACGAAATCAAATAAAATAAAAGAAATCAAGATAGAATAGGAGAAATATAAAATGGAGAAATGGTGATGAAGGGCAAGTAGTAAGAAATAGGACTAGAAACAATCAATGTGCCTTAAGATTCATTTTATCATGCAAAAGGAATAGACGAGATAGAAATTGGACTAGAGGCAATCACGAATGTATCCAAAGCTCCCTCTCGGGTTACTAAGGTTGTAGATCTCTTAGAGAATCCCAAATGCACCTAGGATCGATGCCCAACACTAACCTCTTCCATCTAGGTACTAATTAAATTCCAATTCTCCCTTAAAAGGTACTAATTAGAACAACTCTCCCTTTTTACGTACTAGGGCTAACGAATGGATTGGTTCCTCTCATCGGATTCAAATATCTTTTCGGTCAAACCTAAACCCAATGTCCCCTCATGCTATTTCTAATACTTTGGAGGGTCGTTTCCATCTCACCCCAAGCAATATCCACATGAATTAATATGATGACACTTAATTAACATAAGCAATAAATTAACCAATAATCCATTAAATTAACATGCTACCCATAATTAACAAACCATGTTAAAATATAATTCATGCATCACAAAACCCATGAGAAGAAATCAAATATCAAATCATGTCTAAACCATATTTAATTTGCATAATAAAATAAATATTAAGCATTAATTATGTCTATAACCCTACAAGAGGGATTAACCTAGCATAATTAAAGTAATAAAATAAATAAATGATTCATTAAAATAATTCATGGAGTCTAATTCAAAGAAAATTACAAAAAGAATTAAAACTCCCCTTCAATTTAACTTGTTGGAGATCTTCAATTGCTTCTTAAAATTCCTCCTCTTGCTCTTAATTTCAAGTAATTCCAACACCAAGGATGGGTGAAAGATTAGAAGATGGGTTTCTGGAGTGATCAAAAAGAAAATAAAAATGGAGAAGGGAGAAAGTATAGAGAAAGTGTGTGTAGTGTGTGTGGCCTCCCAAAATGAAATGAAATTTATTGATAATTGTTGCTCAAAATTTAAAAAATGAAGGTATTTATAGTGGTGGAAGATCAAAGGATTAGGGCAAAAATTGGATCATGGGCTTAAGTGAAAAAATGGGCTTTTTGGACTTAAAATTCGAATTTGCAGGGTTTTCTCATAAATTTGGCCGGATTTATCAAAATTCGACTGGATTTTATTAAAAGAGTTCTCACGTTTTCTCAATTTCTGTGCTGAAATCCAAAAGTCAAAAAATTCAACCAGAATTTCGACCAGAATTTCTCTGATGGTCGAATTTCTCATGAAAATGAAGTTCCCTGTATTCCGTCAAGTTTAGAAATTCTGGCAGAATTTTTCATCTTCAGATATTCGGCCAGAATTTATAAATTCGACCAGAATTTCTTTTCCAGCTTTGCACAATTTTCTCAATTCCTCTCGTTTTTGCTCGTTTTAACTCCGAAATGAGCCCCGTTTCTTCCTATGCCTTCCTTTATGTATTGTGCATCTATTTTTTGATTTGTTTCACTGAAATTCTAAGCAAAAAATCTTTTGTCTTTAATTCAAGTGGATGATGGCATATTTTCAACCTTGATTTTGATTATTGTTTCCTCCTTTTCTCTTTTTAGCTCAAAATAACTCATCCTACATGATAAATAACATGATTCACATACTTTTCTCTACAAAAATACAAACACACAAAATACAAAATAAAATATTAAAAATAAGATAAAAACATGCAAAAATCACACGAAAACGACTCTAAAATATAGCAAATTTGCACGCTAAACACCAAGCCTCACATTGGTTATCAATGTCACTCAACACTCTTTTAAGTAGGGTAAATCAATACTCATCAATTGATTGACTCGACTCGCTATAAGCTTGCTAGTAGACTACATTCACAAACCACCAAAGTTTCCATTAGTGATCAAAAAGGTCTTTTTATTTGTATGTAATGATAGGCTCTTGGTAGGGTAGGAAGAATATGGATAACAGTGACTAAGCAAATGTAAGTAATCGAAGAGATGGCCAATTTCCTCAACTCCTTAACTTTTCTTTCTTCCTTTCTTTTCTTTATTACTCACGACCACTAATCATCATCGTTACCTTTGGATTGAACTTCTTATGATGCATACTTCCTTTCTTTTAACTTTTATTTTCTTGAGCATCTTGTTGTTGCTTTGCTCCTTCTCTTGTATTAAAGTTGCATGTACATTCTTGTTTTTGCTCTTTTCATCATTTTTCTTGCTTACTTACCATTTACTTTTCTTCTTTTTCTTCCTCATCAAACTTTTCTAGTTACCATCTCCTCAATCACCCACACAAAGAATATATATGTAAGGCTTAAGTGGGTATTTATGGCTTGTAATGTGCTAAATTCACAAGAAATAGGCTTATAGGCTCAAAGTGGTTGACTAAGGATGATGTTCATGGTAGGAAAATATTTGGCAATGACTATAAATGACAAGGATGGCCTTAGATCATATCACTAATCTCCACTAATTGGGCTCATTTCTATAGTCCTTGAGCAAGTTCTAGCTTATCAAATACAACCGATTCACTCATGAAGAAATACCATGTATACATGGTTGAGGCTCAAATTCTCACAAGCTTATGCATTGGACCTTAAGAAACTTATTACACCACATTCATCTCAAAATTGAACAAGTTAAGTAAAACATGTCACAATTCGAAAGTGTAGAGATTCTTAATCATTACTTGCCATCACTTATCACCATAACATATCATCACTCATGTTTAAAAATAACTCACAACATCCCAAAATGAACCACCAAATCAAACCCTAAACAAGAATAAAAATACACACAAAATACAAAACAAAAACAAAGTCTCACCAAACACGAAACAAAACAAAAACACATAACATGCAAAAACAAAAATCACCATCATAAGAAAATGAAGCACATATTCAATTTATCCATAACAATTAAGCTCACAAACATCCCAACCTTGATTGAAAAAGAAATCCTAAATTATGAAAGTAAACTTCCCACAAACATAACATATGAAGTAACATGCTAATCAATAACAATTCAAATCAAATCAAATTATGCTAAGCAACTAGAAGTGGTAGAGTGTAGAGTGAACTCCCTCAATAGGCATTTGGTAGTGGAAGTTGTTAGCTCCGAGCTCAATTCGTGCTTCCAATACCCCTTGTACATGCTCAAAAACTCATCAAACATCATTAGCTCAACAATTTAATTGAAATAATGGACTATCATTCACTTCAACACAACCAACCGGACCAAAATCAAACCAAGACTCATGAGAAAATTTTAAAATTGACCCAATTTTACAAGAAGACCTCTTATCATCATCATATTGAGCACACTCAAGTGGTGAGTCACGCCACACACTCTCCCCCAAACTTAAGTAGAAACAAGTTGAGAATTAAGTTTGCAAAAAGTGGTGGGACTTACCCTTGTAGTTTCCATCAATGATCTTCTTGTGAAGAAGCATACGCATCCAACGAATTGAGTTATGTCCACCACGCACTAGCCCCCCAAACATAACTCGAGACAAGAGTCGAGACTTAAGTTTGCATCAAGTGGTGAGACATGCCTACTCGAATCCATGAAGCACTTCCCGTATCTTCAATACGCCATTTTCTCACAAGCACAATCCACCTATAAGACCAAAATACAAATAACAAAACAAGCATTAAAAGATTAAAAGAATGGGTTGCCTCCCATTTAGCACTAAGTTTAACGTCTTCAAGCTGGACGAAATTTTACGATCATTGGACCAAATGTTGGTCCATCACCTTCTCTCCTCGCATCCTTACTTTGAAAATTTGCTTAGCCCTCTTCTTGTCTATATGCTCAACTTCACCATTCTTACTCACGAGCATCAAATCATCATCAAGAAGAGCTTCTAGTGGACTTCTTCTTTCTCCTTTGTCTATTTCCAAATCAATGTCCAGAGCTTTCTTCCTATCAACATCAAAAGAAGACACGTTAGAATTTGACATTTTCATATATTCATGAAGAAATGAATTTAAGTTGTCAAAAAGAAGAGAATCATGATCCATAAGATCATCCGGAGGCTTTAAAGGAGACTTGGTTCCCTTTTCTTTGTTACATAAGAATGCAACACTTTTTCCTTTCGAGCTCAAAGACAACTCTTCTCTCTCAACATCAATTTTAGCTCTTTCCGCACGTAGCTAGAAATGGCCTTTCCAAAATAAGTGGAACTCGAGGATCTGCCTTTACTTCTAACACCATGAAATCAACTGGGAAATCTAGCCCCTTCACTTTTACCTCCACATCTTCAACAATCCCAAGTGGCTTCACAACCTCTCCATTCACTACTTCAAGACGGATAGTAGTAGGCTTTAGCTCTTCAATTTCAAGGTCTTTGAAAGTGGCATGAGACATCACATTGACGCTCGTCCCCAAGTCACACGATGCATCAAGAGTACCTTTCCCTTCAAAATCACAAGGAATTATGAACTTTCCCGGATCACCAACCTTTGTAGGCCTCTCCTTATGCACCAATTTTCTTGCTCTGGGTGGCTCTTCTTTCCTTTTCTCCTCATACTTTTTCTTGAGATTCTTCACATGTTCCTCAAACTCCTTTTTCTTTTCCTCTTTTACAAACATTTGTGAATAGGAAAATGAGAATGGAGTGATCGAAATACCCCAATAATCACGTTTGTATTCCTCTTCTTTCACCTTCTCCTCCATTTTCTTTTTCTCTTGCACCCTTTTCAACTTAGGTATCCATTTAGACCCCTTCTCTTCTTTCTTACTTATCTCTTCCATTTCTCCAACAACCTTGCATTCCACCAACCCTTTTTCAACCTTTTGTTCCTTTTCCGTATTAACAAACAAACATTGAGCTTTCGGATTAACTTCGGGTGTGGCCAAAAATTTTACTTTTTGTTGAGCACTCAATGAACTTGCAATTTGTCCAACATTGTACTCCAAAGCTTTAAACCTCTTTTCATTTGCTTCTCCGACCTTTTTCAAAGCTTCATCTCAAGCTTGGTCAGATGTTTCTCGAGCTTTGTTTGATGTGATCAATTGTTCAAGTATCTCTTCAATCGATGCTCTTCCCTCATTGTTCGGTGCCTTAGCCCCCGATTGATATCCCAGAGGATAAGCAACCGTATTGTTCGAGTTGGAGTAGGAAAAATTATCTTGCATTATTTGTTGTTGTGGAAAAGAACTTCTACCACTTTGATTATTATAACCTCCTTGCCTTAGTTGAAAATTACCTTGGAAATTATTTTGGTAATTCTCTTGGTAACCCCTTCCTTGCATGTAAAGTACATCTTCAATCCTTGGCATAGACTTGGCCCATTGTTCTCCACTCACACTATTCGGAGGAAGCACTCCTTGATCAACTTGACTTTCAACTATATTTGCCCCTTGATTATTCATACCTTGATTCAAGCTCATTTTCCTCAACACTTCCGACGCTATCATTTCAACACTTGGCATTTGTGGCACACTTGGCTCAACATTCATACTCTTCACACTAAACTGTTGCCCTTGATCAAAATTCTCAAATCCATAACATCCACTTACTCTCTCCGATGGCCATTGATATACATTTGTAGCAATCTCATCGAATATCCTTATTGGCCTTTCCGGAGTTACACCAAGTACGGATCCACTGGCTGAAGCATCAATAAGTACTCTTTGACCATTCACTAATCCTTGATAGAAAAACCCCACTTATTGATTTTCTGGAAAATCACGTTGTGGACACTTGTGAAGCATATCCTTAAATCTTTCCCACGCTTCATAAAAGCTCCCTTGAGGCATTTGCTTGAATTGAGTGATCAAGCTCTTCATTTGAAGTTTCTTGGAAGGTGAAAAATACTTGTTCAAGAATATTTGTGCAAGCTCATCCCATGTGTTGTACGTACCCGGAGTAATAGTGGAGGGCCATGTTCGAGCTCTATCCCTCAACGAGAACGAAAACAACCTTATTCGGACACAATCCTCACTCACCCCATTCATCTTTATGGTATTGGCAATCTCAATAAATTGAGCTAGATGGGCATTCTGATCCTCATTCGGAGTTCCGCCAAATTGTTGGTCTCTAACCATAGAAATCACGCCCGCCTTAATTTCAAAGTTGTTGGCATTGATTGGTGGACCCATAATATGTGGCATCACCCTCGGTATAAAGAAATCCCAAATAACCCTTTGATCATTATGAATTCCATGTTGCACCGGAGGTGGTGGTGGTGGCACATACACTTGTTGAGGAGGAGCATAAGCTTGTGGAAAGCCTTATTGAATTAAAGCTTGTTGCACCATTTGTTGAAACAAAGCTTGATTGTTGATAGCTCCAAAGTTTTGATAGGCATGTTGGTGAGGGTTTGCATTGAATTAAGGTACGTTGTCTTGCATGTTTTGTCCGCCTTCCCCATCATGCTCTATTTTCACACGATTATCTCCTTGAAAATTCTCCAGTAGATCACTCTTGTTTGATTTGTTCTCCTTTCTTCTTCTTCGAAAAGTTTGTTCGATTTCTAAGTCAATAGGCACCGATTGTGTCCCCTTTGACATCGTTTGCATACACCTTCACAAAGAAGAGAAGTTAGAACCAAAGTTTTCAAAAGAAAATAAAATAAACAACAAAAATTAAAAATGGCTCTATTAAGATCACTCAAAACGATCCTTCTTCAAGCTACTAAAAACCGTTGCCTCCCCGGCAATGGCGCTATTTGATTAGCCATTTTGTAGTTGGGATGACCAATTAAATAATTTATTGAACTACAGGGAGGTAGGTACTAGTGCTTAAGCGATCTCACGTTTCTTATAATTTGATAGAGACGAATCATCAAAGGGTTGAATGTTCAAACAAGTAAATAACAATAACCAAAGCAAGCAAGCAAGCAATGATTAGCAAACAAGATAGATAAATGAAGGGTGGTTTTCCAAGTTGAGAAAAGTGAGATTAACAACAATTAAGAAGTGGAAATCCTAGGATTAATGCATCAAATTCATATGAATCATGAGTATAAGACTAAGGGCCAACACTAAGTTCACCTAAACTCCCTTTCGAGATGGATAGGATATGAATCTCAATTAGCTCAATGGATTAGTTCTTACACAAATAATTCCAACTAGGTACTAAGCTTGAAATGAAAGTCCATTCACACGATTAATCAACCTCTCGATCTAACCAATCGGATGTCCTATCAAATGGTTCTAAATCCTAAAGGACATCTCTATCTCTTTAAGATCTATAATGCACATGAGGTGTATGACAAATTGATTCAATTAATTATCCTAAATATGCAATTGACTTCTCAATCTAATCACATGTTTAAAATAATAAACCACACAAATTATCATAAACATCAAGATCTAAAGCATCAATGATAGAAAATCAATTAACCCAATCAACATATGAATTCAAATATACAAATCTCAAAATTATCCAACAACTCTCATGTTGCTAATCTCACAAGGGAGATTAGCCTACCATATTCAAAAGAAATCAACATGGACATTAAGATCCTTACAAAACATGATGAACAATAAGGTTTCAATACAAAAGTTGGATGAAAAAGCCCTTGGATGTCTCCAATGGTGATCTTCTTATTCCCCATGCAATTTTCCTCTCTTCCTTGCTTCTTTTCCTCAATTGGATGGTGATTTTGATGGTGGACTGAAGGTAGATGAAATGGATGGTGAATGGATGAAGATGATGATGTGAAATGGAGGAAATGGTATGTGATGTGTGTTTCCAGGTGAAGCCCTTGTGGAATCTCTAATTTTCTTCAAATGTTGAACTTGAGGCTATTTATACCCTCTACAACTTGGGCCATGAATTTAACATTAGTTGGGCTTTTTACACACACTTACATGTACTGAAAGGTGAAAATCCAAATTTTTGGCCCAAAACTATGCAACTCGAGCTGACCTTTCCCAACTCGAGTTGCAACACGAGTCGAGTTGTGTTGTATGTAACTCGAGCTGACCTAGCTCGACTTGTGTTGGTAACTCGTGCACATGCCTGTTTGGTCGTGCTGCGAAGCTCTGATACTTGGAAAACCTTCGGCACCCAACTCGACTCGAGTTGCAAGTTGAGTTGCGACTTGACAACTGGAGTTGGCTCTTTGTACACCATCTTTGCTCCGCACGACTTGCAGCTCGACCTGGATGAAACCTAACACGAGTCGAGCTGGAAACTCGAGCTCTCGCCTATCAAGTCGTGTTGGCTCGATCAGAAACTAGAAATTTTGCGGCCCTTAACATGACTCGAGTTGCAAGTCGAGTTGGGTCTTGCAACTCGAGTAAGCTCACTGCATGAATTCTGATCTTTTTCGGACACCAACTCGACTCGAGTTGCAAGATGAGTTGGATCTTGCAACTCGAGTTGGGTCTTTTCAACCCGTTTCTTTCTCATTTCGCTCCCGTCTTTATTTTGCTCCATTTTTACCTGTTTTATATACGTTTAAGCTCATTCTCATATATTTCCATAAAAACATATAACACAAACAAATAACATATAAATATGGATAAAATAATACGAAAACGAATATAAAAAATACTAAAATTTAGGTAAAAATATCACTCATCAACATGTGAATTATGACTTATTTCAATGTCACACACATATGTTTTAATTATTTTATTTCTTGTCCAATTAGGCCAAAAAGAACATATTTTAAAGAGGAGTTACAACAAGGCTTCAATGGGTCCAAAATCACCATTATGGGTTGAGGATTATATGCCATCAAATTTATGGCTCATGAATGGGAGAGATGCGTCCCCCTTGGACACCCTTTGAAAAGGGGCAAAAAAGAGACCAAAAACCATCTTTGATCATCCAGCTTCTACGTTGGACACCAGGCAAGGCAGAAAAGGGAAGGAGACACACCACTCATGAAGAGCATTGGTTTTGTAATTTTAATTTTATAGATTTAGTTATGTAGTTTCATTTCAAGTACAAGGATTGTGAACTTCCTTTAGATTAATTTCATGTTTGCTTATGAATAAAATTACCAATTTGTTTTATAAATTTATCTTATGAATGGCTTTGATTAGAGTTATGATTTTGTAATTGCTAGAATAGATTAACTGTCTAGACTTGTCTATGGTATAATCTAATGTCATTTTGCTCGATTATGATCTGTAATTGTCATAGTTTAGCAAATCTAGTGACGAAGTAAGGGAGTACCTCTAGAATTCATAGGGTCTTGGTTATATGATTCGCTACCCCCATTTTCATAGCCTAGTAGTCATAATATCTAAATCCTAATGCACTCTTAGGTTCGAACCTCTCAAATAGTAGTTTAATCTAGAGGTTGTATCCTAGGTTATTAATCTTAAGGATATTTCGGGTTAATTTGGTCGTACCATTAGCCTAGGGACTTGAGTTTATGAACTAGTTGAGATTTTAGGAATTTGATTCATGTGAATTAATATACGAGAAGTGATTAAATCCTTGGACTAGATTTTTAATTTTATTTGTTCTTTATCGTTATTTTAATTATTTATTTTCATGTCTATTAGTTGTTAGATCAATCGATCAAACCCCCTATTACTTTCTTAAAAACACGATAGATTCAACTAAAATTCAAATATTCCCTTCGGATCGACCCGTACTTATCCTACTACACTCTAGTGTGGATTTATTTGGAAAATTATAAATCTTATTTTTGGGTGCCGGCGACAGCACACCAGTAATTGTATTAGTAGTGAGTGGTGGGCCATATGTGGGTCTCTTTTACAAAAATGGGAATATAAAGACCTTTGAATGAGACGTCCAATATAGTAAAATGAGTACTTTTCGGTTGGAAAGAGGGAATATAATATAAAAATTAATTAATTCACTATTTAGGTAATTTGATTTGTAAACCAGTCCCTGAACCAAATTGAAGTTAACTTAATTTTAATAGGTAGGTATTGCATGAGACCATCTCACATGAGACCATTTTATACCTTTTAAAATAGTTATTACTTTCGCTGTAAAATATTATCACTTTCGTTATAAAAATATTATCACTTTTCATTTATACTATAAATTGTTTATGAAATAATATTATCATTTTCATTAATTTAGTATCATTTTTTATTATAAAAGTTATTACTTTTATCTGTCTCACATAAGCCCTTACATGAGACGGTCACACACAAATCTTTGCAAATTTTAATTAGTTAACGGGATTTGTTATGATTGATATTGTGAAGACATGTTACATCCATTCGTTATAGTAACAATTATTATGTGTTTAATACTATCAGGTACAATTTATGTGCCTAAATTACTATTAGAAACAAATAAATTATATCACTAATTAATATAAATTGAATGCATAAAATACCATTTTTATCTCTATTTTAATTGTATTTAAACATTAATTTAAAAGGTGTAATGCAAAAAAATAAAGTGTCCCACTAATTTCTCCACAAAACTAGGTGGGAGATAACTATATTAACGTGTTTGCATACAAATATTTCTGAATAAATGACACATTGGCTACAACTATTTTTGAATACATTGCATACAGTTATTTTTGAATACATTAGTTATTTGGGATTATGATTATTAATAGCTAATTAGTCACTGTATTAAAAAAATATCCCAAGAACACATCGCCTCGATAGCTCGAATTCGCCTTTGATCACATCCACATTATTTTTATATTTAGTAATGTTTATGTTCAAATATATTTTTGTATATTTGTGTTCAAATAGTATGCATTCAGAAATTTTTATTTTCAAATTTTATGTATTAATTTTTTTTAAATATATTTGTGTTCTGAAATTATGTATTTTTGTGTTCAAAAGTTAACTTAATTTGTTGATATTCAAAATTTATGTATTTAAAATATTTATTTTTAATATAATTGTATTTAGCAATTATATATTTAGTGTTTAGATATTAACTTATACATAATATGCGGATCTGTGGGGGAGAGATATTTCAATGTGTGAAATAGATTTGACATGAAGACAGAGAGAGAATTATAATGAAGGATATGATCCAATCATTTTAACGTAAATATATACTTTTTTTATTAACATGATGTATTTAGAGGTAATTGAGACTATTTATGAAATAATTTTGTAATAGTTAATAATAAAATATATACTTTGTATCTATTAGTAATATTATAGTACATCTTGTACTAGATAGTAATAAATCCTAATTAATATTGTGATATACTTCTTTTTATCAAATTATATTTTTAAATATGATAAACATTTAATATGGTATTAAGATCATTAATTAACAATGGTTCAAGATTCAAACCTCATCTTTATTCATTTATATAAAAAAGAATACCACGTGAAAGGCATTCTGTATATCATGAGGAGCAAGCATGCTAGAATGACAATGGATTAAATATTAAAACATAATATAAGTTTATCAATTTAAACTTTTAGACAAGATTACAGTGTGCATGGTTGCTTCAATGTACTAAATGGGCAAACAAAAAAAAAAGGTCAAACTACAAATACGGAAGACTATACTAAACAAATTAACTTATGTCGCAAATCATGATCGCCATAAATTCCCAAGTCATATTTGTGTGAAAATGGTGAAACTACAAATATGGAAGCCTATACAAAACAAATTAACTTATACTTATCACAAATGCCACAAATTAAATTGTGATAAAGTAAGTTATGTTGTTAGGCGAGAGAGAAATTTTTAAATGAAGTGTATTAAGAGGTTATTTGTGTTGTTTGATTTTACTAATTTAAGATGTAGAAAGTGTAATGAGACAAAAGAATGAAAAAAAATGTATAATGAAGCTGAGGAATATCCGATGAAAATTTTCGGCCTGAGTCAATAGCCTCAATCGACTCGATGAAGAAGTGACCTTGTATACACTAAACAAATTATATATCGCAAATCATAAAAGTGGTAATTTTTTTTAGAAACTCTCTTGTGAGACGAGTTATTTATGAGACGGGTGTGAGAAGGGTCGATCCATCACTATAGTATGTTTATTGTATAGATGAAGTATGCTAATTTGTAGTTAAAGTATGTCAATAATAAATTATATTATAACATGTTAAAATCATATTTAATGCATAATATAACATAATTTAACAATCATTAAACATACTTTATCTAAATTATAGACATACTTTAACACGTCTCACAAAGCGTCTCATGTAAGTAACGTCTCATAAGAGACTTTGTCATTTTTTTTATCACCACCGAGGATTTCCCAGGTTTTCCCAAGTTATTTTCGTGTATATCTCCCATGATAGTTATATTAACGAAACATAAAAAGAATTGAAATCTAATAATATGAATGCTTATTGTTTATGCATATTGCTTTCTTTTTAGGGTTTAATTCGATCTTGTCGCACTTATTCAATCTAATGATTTGATACAGAAGATGTTATATTTAATTGTTGATTTATATGTGCACCAATAAATTACTATTGCAATAGAAAAATAAAAATGAGAATTACTAACCTTTCTTACAGATCTAGATCTTGGATCATGGATCTTGAACGTCTCTGCCGAAATCGAGTCAATAAGAACTCTTCCTACGGGAAGAAACACGTCCCGATATTGCTCCAGTCTTGGCAGATATTTTCCAAAGGTAATAAAATGATTTCTCGTTTCCGATGAAGGACTAGATCGTACTAGGATGTAAATGCTTGTGTATGCAAATGCTTTGGATGTGATGTTTGGAATGAGTTCAGAATGACCATTTTTATAGGCTTTAGAGACCACTTCCATATGAGAGGATTGCTTGATTGTTTTTGATTGTGTTCACACAGAGAATTATCATTGATTTTGTTCACGCACAACCTTTGACCCACCATATACAATGTACGACATGTTGTATTTGCCGGAGATGATCTAGGTTTCGTAGGCTCCCCAATCACGGCCCGTTTTATGCCTAAAATTAAATATGACCGTTCATGGAGATGACCATTTTGTACTATTGGGCTAGGCTTAAGGCTCAAAATCCCCAATTTATTATATTTAATTTTTCTCTGCATATGAAACTAATTTTACTCACTTTAATTATTATTTAATTGTTGATTAATTTATTAATTAATTCTTACTAACCAATTAAATTTCTCAACATTAATGAGACAGAAAATCTAGATTGTTATAGAGATACAAGATGAGGAACTAAAAGTACTATAGTTATATATTGATAAAATATTGATGCACACTTTACAAGAATTAAAATAAAAATAAAAAAATATAAAAATAAAATATTTATATAATAAGAATAGGAATAATCTGGAGCACTCTAGTTGCTAAGGAAGCCGTTTTCATCAGGACAAGCATGGAGAGCTAAACAAGCTTTGGAGCTGGTTCACATAGACGCACGAAGTCCCTATGGACGCATCATCTTTGTCTAGTACGGACAAAGAAAAACTAGACAGAAGTACAGAGAAGGACAACTTGGCGCTTTACATTCTACAAATGACTGTGGTGGAGTCTCTATTTCCGAGGATCAGTGGAGCGAAGACATCCAAAGAAGCTTGGGATATTCTAAAGGAGGAGTATCAATGGAGTGACAAGGTATGAAATCTTAAACTCCAAACTCTTAGGAGAGATTTCATAAATATGAAAAAGATAGAATTTGAGACCGTAAAAGATTACTATACTCAATTAAGAGAAGTAGTAAATCAACTAAAATCTTATGGGGAAGATAATACGGATAAGAAAATAGTGGAAAAGATTTTAATATCTCTTCTTACTAAATACAATTCAATAGTCACTACCATAGAAGAGATTAAGGATATAGAAAAATTGCCATTGACAGATTTATTGGATTCTTTAGAAACCTATGAAAAAAGACTGAGCATTAGTGAAGATGAAAATGTGGAAAATGCTTTTCAGTCTAAACTAAAAATACGATCTCAAAATTCTAAAAATGGGGGGAGAAAAGTTGGAGAAAATAATAATAGGAAAGAAAAATATCCCCCATGTGGAGTTTATAAGAGGACCAATCATCTTGAAAAAGATTGTTGGTACCGAGGTCAACCACAATGCAAAAGTTGTGGAAGATTTAGACATCTAGAGAAAAATTATCGCTCCAAGAAAAGTCACCAGGCAAACTACTCCGAAAAAAAAGAAGACGGAGATAATCTCTTCTACGCGAACCATGCCGCATCAGAAGTGAAGAATCACACTTGGTACGTAGATAGTGGGTGCAGCAATCACATGACAGGAGACGAGAAGATCTTTCAGAATGTTGACAAAATAGTCAAATCTCAAGTGAAGCTGGGCAATGGAGACCTGGTGGAAGTTAAAGGAAAAGGCACGATAGTTGTCAACACAAGAAAGGGTACGCGGTACATCCATGATGTGATATTAGTACAAAAACTACGCACTAATTAATCTAATCAGCGTGGCTCAAATGATGGAGAAAGAATACGCTCTAGCATTCAAAGGCGACTCATGCACCATCTACGACAAAAAGAATAAAAATCAAGTGATAGCTGTAGTCAAAATGTAGCATCAAAGGAATTTTCCAATCCAATGGAACTATGTGGAGACAACACTAAAAGCCCAAGAAGACCAATCCTGGCTATTAATGAGTGTGTTAATTCACGAATCTTGCACTTGGATTTGTGCTATTATGGAGTATTTGAAGGTTAAAATCGGTTGTAAATCGATATATATTATGAAAAGGCATGAATCAGGTGTTGTTGGAGCTATTTGAGTGGTTTTTCGAATAAAATCGGAGTGGAAGTGTTAAAAATTGAAGAAAGAAAGTCGAAGCCATCCAATTGGGCAAACAAGGAGTGCGATTCGACCTAAAAGAGGTCAATTTAACCAGCTCTTCAAGTCGAATTGGCAGCACAACACGAGCAGAAGGTGGATTCAACCACGACAGGGGAATTCGACCTGGGCATCAGGTCGAATCGAGGTCGAATCGATTAGCAGAGATGCCGATTCGACCTCATCACTTTGATTTGACCAGGACAGTTGGTCGAATCGAGCACCTAAGACTTACAGTGTGCCGATTCAACCTGCAATTCGACTTGTGATGGAAAATTTGACCTATTACTGAAGTCGAATTGAGGCTCGGGAACTTACCATATCCGTATTTTTACACCGTCAATGCGTGTGATCACTTAAAAAGCCCATTCCAAGCCCAGGAGACGTGATTACAAGTATAAAAGAAGGTTTGTGCAGCATCATAGAGAGACAACTTGATCAAGAAGACAAGGAGACGTAGAGTTGAGAGGAGAATCGATCATCCATCATCCGGAGGAGCTATGACAGAGATCCCGCTGGAGATTCAAGTAAGATTGGTCCAACTAATCATGATTGTTCTTAGATCAATCATGGGCTAGAGCCGCTTCGGTTGTTCTAGGGTTATGAAGGTTTCATGAGTTAATTAGTCTTTCGTGTGTAAACTCCATACAACACTACTTGTGGTTTATTTTATATAAGATTGCGCATTTTTAATCCATACTCACGGTCATTTTGTGCATCAATAATTGTTGTGTAGAGTCTGAATACATAACTTGATTATTGGTTGAGTGCGTTCACTGCTGAGCAGGGTTTTATGTTATAATTCTAAGTAAAGGGATTCCGAAGTCTTATTAGAACTATCTTATATGAATACTTGTTAATTGAATCATATTCGGGTTAATAAGTAGGATAAAGAGTATAACTTTATAGTACCTATAAAGGGAGATCAAATCGGGTTAGAGTACTAAGTGCACGGAAATAATTGATTATGATAGTACCTAGAAAGGGGGTAAAGTATACATCTTGCTCCGAGAATATTCGCACGTGTCATACGCATATTTACTTGTGTCTATAGAGTGAATTTGCATGGTTAACTGATGCGTCCATAAACCACAAGGCAGAGTCAGACACTGTCACACGAAAGTATGAATTAATAAGTGGAACTGGATTACCTAACGAACTACCTCCTATCTTACTTGATCACAACCTCCTATCTCTTCTTCTTGTTATTTATATTTGCTATTTCAATTAACAGTTTTTACTCAACTTCAATATCAAAACCATTATAATTACCAACATAGTCTTAGTTTACTAGAGTATAATTAAATTGATATTTATCTGTCCCTTGGGTTCGATATATAACTTGGTCACCTTCGAAACTACGATTGATATCCTTCATACTTGAAGATTAAATTGTGTGTTGAGAAATCGCCTATCAGCTATGGCTCCTGATGTTCGGGCATTTCAACTTCTGCGGCCTAAAACTACTTCAACAGAAAAATATGATGAGAGATCTTCCGCCGATCCAACAAAAAGAGGATGTATGCGATAAATGCATGGAAGACAAGCAACACATGGGAGTTGACAGATCTACCAAGCAACAAAGAAGTCATTGGAGTTAAGTGGGTCTACATGACTAAACTTAATCCAGATGGCTCAATCCAAAAACACAAGGCAAGGTTGGTATCCAAAGGTTACTCACAATTACCAGGGATCGACTACAACAAGACATTTGCTCCAGTAGCTCGCCTGGATACTATAAGGGCTCTCATTGCACTATGAGCACAGAAGAAATGGAATATATACCAGTTGGATGTCAAGTCAGCATTTCTAAATGGATACCTTGAAGAGGAGATCTATGTCGAACAGCCTCAAGGGTTCATGGCAGAAGGATAAGAAGACAAGGTGTTAAGACTACGAAAGGTACTATATGGGTTAAAATAAGCTCCACGGGCCTGGTACATTAGCATAGATGGCTACTTCATCAACAAGGGATTCAAGAGAAGTAAAAGTGAGCCAACTCTCTACATCAAGACCCAAGGTAACAACAAAAGACTAATCGTTTCTTTATATGTTGATGATCTTATCTACACAGGAAACGATGAAGATATGATCAAAGAGTTCAAAATTGACATGATGAAGACATTTAAAATTACTGACCTCGGATTAATGAACTACTTTCTCGGGATCGAGGTAAGTCAGAAAGAAAATGGGATATTTATCTCTCAGAGAAAATACACGAAGAATCTGCTACAGAAGTTCAAGATGGAAAGATGAAATCCTGTAGCAACTCCCCTCATCACAAATGAGAAGTTCTGCAAAGAAGATGGCGCTCCAAAGGCCGATGAATCATTATACAAAAACCTAATTGGAAGCCTGTTATATCTAACAGCTACAAGGCCAGACATCATGTATGCAACGAGCTTACTATCAAGATTCATGCAGAACCCAAGCCAAGTCCACTACGGAGCTGCAAAGAGGATACTGAGGTATCTTCAAGGAACAAAGGACTATGGCATTTGGTATGAGCCACAGTAAAACTCAACTCTAGTTGGCTACATGACCGCGACTGGGCCGGATCAGCAGATGACATGAAGAGTACCTCAGGCTACACATTCTCACTCGGCTCAGGAATATTCTCGTGGGCATCAAAAAAGCAAGACTGTGTCGCGCAATCTTCAGCATAAGCAGAGTACATAGCTGCCACACTAACAGTAAGTCAAGCTATACGGCTAAGACGTATTTTTGGATATATGGGAGAACACTAAGAAAGCCCAACTGAGATCTCCTACGACAACAAGTCAGCAATAGCATTGGCGAAAAATTCCATACAATATAGCAGGATGAAGCACATTGCCATCAAACATCACTTCCTACGAGAAGCAACTAATAATGGAGAAGTCGAGCTCAAGCACATTGGAACAGAAGAACAACTAGCAAATATTTTTACAAAGGCACTACCGAGATCAAGATTCAAGACACTACGAGAAAAGCTTGGGATCATCGAAATACGCATCAAGGGGGAGTGATAAAATATTAATGCACACTTTATAAGAATTAAAATAAAAATAAAAATATAATATAAAAATAAAATAAAATATTTATAGGATAATAATAGGAATAATCTGAAGCATTCTACTTGCTAAGGAAGACGGTAGATTACTGTAGAACAGTTCAAACTTATCCTATGTTATCCTAGAAAATCTAGAGTACTTATCCATATGATTATGTCGGTTAAACAACCGACTACTACATCTATTAATAGGATATTAAACCATGTAATAAGATGTGAGAAAATTTTCAAAGCCATCAACCAATTCCTCTATTTTACTTAAACCAAATACCAACATATATACATGAGAAAAATAAGAATTCTATGTAAGTGGGCAGGGGTATCTTTGAATTTTGGAATACCCATAAGTTTCCTTAGTATTTTAGCCTTTAAATATGTGAAATGACGTTATAACCCTTGGAGCAGACCATGTTGTTCCTACAACGTATCAGCCCTTCCACTTCATTGAACCGCGTGTAAGTCGAATTTCAAAGAAGTGAATCCAGAACGGTTCGGATTTGAATTTCAATTTACTTGGTGAATTGGGATGCATTTTGGGGGAAAATTAAAACCCCTAAAATTGGACTAAATTGAATTTCACATTCAAAATAATTAAATTGAATGGAGGTGACGAATACAGTCTTGAATGGTGAACCCAAAGAAGGGGAGGACGAAGAGTGTAGCAAGGTGAACTCTATTGGTTGTGGTCCAATTCATTTTCACATTGGAGAAAAAAGGCTTCTCTGGAGGGGTTGTGGCTACATTTTTACAGGTAATTAATTTGAGTTTGTTTTCCAGAGTTGTGTAATAGAATAGAATTGAGGATTGATTGTGAATGTAAACTAGAACATTTGTGGGTGGATGGTGTTTTATGCATTAGAGAATAAATAAAATTTAATACTTAGAAGAAGAAGTAGTTGTGGTATATGTTTGGGTTTGTGACGGATGTGCAAATTGATTATGGCATGCGGCCAATATTTCCAGGCCAATAGAGGACCTTGTTGTTTTGTACTCTTCCTAAAATATTGGCGATGAATGTGATTTAAAGGTGTTATGTGGTTTATGCATAACTAATTATAATGAAACTAACTGACGTTTGAAAAGTTTATATAATGGTATATATGATGTATTGTAGGTTTTGATTTAATGGCACTAGTTAGGCATGTAGATGGGCACTCGGCCAGGGTTGCAGATCGGTGTAACATATCAATTTTAGATAAGATTAAGAATGGACTGAAGGGTGACCAGTTGAAACAATTAGAAGAGAGCTGCTTTGGTCATTTTATGAGAATACCTAAAATGAATTTTCAGGGGCAGATTTAATTGTAATTGCTCTACTCACAGGATAAATCCCTAGGCACAGACAGGGCAGTATTCCATTTGAATAGGCAAGAAGCGATTTTTAGCCAGTGCAATTTTGCTCTTATGACCGAGTTAAAGTTTGGTTCTAACCCTAAATAGGTAGAGAGCGATCTAATAAAAAAATATACTTTGATGCCAAGGTAGTGACGGTTGAAATGATAGAGTTTGCATTCAAGAAAAGCACTAGGAATACAGGCGGAAGCTAGGACAGTGTGAAGCTTGCCTTGTTATGGGTTGTCTTTAGAATGCTGCTGTGTAAAGGCCACAGCTCGAAGTAGGTAGACATGGATTTTTTTGTGGTTGGCTGATGATTTGGATAAGTTCAACTCGTATCCATGGGGTAGAATCGCTTGGGAATTCTTGTCGACCAATATCAGATCTTGCCTTAGAGGTAGTGGAAGTGTAGAAGCAAGTGGGGGGAAAAAAGCAAGTTATTCATAGGAAATCTATAGATGCAAATGGGTCACCTATGCGTTTCAGGTTTGGGTGTTCGAAGCAATAATAGTTCTTTTCCTTAAATATGCTGATAAACTTAATAATCTCAGCCCTAGAATCTTAAAATGGTCTTCATCGCCAACCCCATGTTCGTCCGAGCTGAAAAAGACAATCTTCATGGATCTACACGGAGATGATCTTAATGCGGATCATGTAAGTGTTTAGAATTACTTGTAATTTTTGCCACGGAGCGGAGTAACAAGTTACATTGTAAGGAATTAAAATATTGTGATGTGTGTATTGTAGGTAGTTATTAAGAGGCGGTTGGAGCCAACTGATGAGGAAGAGGGTGCAGATTACTTTAGGGGTGCGGTGCAGTGGGAGGCAGTTATGGCAAAAGAGAAGGAATAGGATAATGTATTTGTTGACGCAAGCAACACAACACAATTGGAAGATGTTGCAGATAGTAACGGCGAGGATGAATTCGTCGGCCGAGATGGTGATGAAAGACTATCAAATAGAGAAATAAGTCAAATGTTGAGGCGTTTGATCAGGGAGACAACCGAAATGAAGAGGCTTATGCTGACTGAAAATGCAAAAATGAAGAGGAGGCAAGAGGAAGATAGCCGTAATATTAGAGCGCTGATGCTGCACTTTGGTAATATACACGGAAAAATAAGAGTGGATTATGCGGCACTGAATAAAACCCCACAGGCATTTGGAAATGGTAACCCAAAAGAGGAAGCTACAGACGTTGATGGCAAAGGTGTTCCACATTCACCTGAGTTTCCAAATGAGGCATATTCGAGCTCTGATGACAAAGGTGTAACACAGTCACCTGAAGGGTTCAAAGAGGCAAAGATAAAAAAATATTGATGAAAAAGGAGTACAATCACCTGCACGTTCCAAAGAAATTGAGGAGGAGGTATGGTGAATGGTGATTGAAATTTTTCATCACGGTTTATGTCAATCATAAGCGAAAGGGGATTGATGTGACATTGATGCCTCAAATTGGGTAATGATGTGCAGTTTAGTGGAAATGTAGAGGACAATGACGTTGATGTGCAGTCCTTAGTGGGAGTTTCGGTGCATGAGATGGTCGTTGTCATTGCCGAACAACATGATCAAGGACCTGAAAAAAACCGTGTGGATTTGAAGGTACACTGTGGTAAATTGACTTTGTAGTGTTGTTTACATTTTTGTGGAGGAATTTTGAAAGAAATTGAAGAGCAGTTTAGGTGCATTGTAATTTGTATGTGTTGATCCTGTATTTTGTTAATCTTAAGCCATATCAAATTACTCATTTACTAATGAGGAATCTTATTGAATGAGTACGTGCAGGGTAGTGAAAATATAGAGCTCAATACCATGGATGTTGATTATGTGGCTGGATTCATGGTGAATGAGATGGTGATGTTGGGTGCTGAACCACATGAACAATTTAAGGTAAATAAATAATTCTGTTGAAGGGTATATATTGGTAATTTGTGTATAGTTGTATCAACGTTGTTTAGCATTCTTATTAGTTGTACCATTTTCTCCTTATGCTAATGAAACGTCAATCTGGAGTTGCATTACCACTGACAAATTGTATTGAATGTTCACCTGCAGGGTAGTGGAGATGTAGAGATCATTGCCGGCTATGTTGATACAAGGTGTGGATTAAATGTGACTGAGATGGCCACTGCGGATTGTGAATCACATGATCACATTAAGGTAAATAAATGAGTGGTTTGCACGGTACTTATTGGTAAATTATCAATGCTATGAAGAATCTTATTGTGCCACAAAATTTTTTTGCTTTAATGATGTGTTAGTGATGTTTGCAGGTTTTACAAGTGTTCAATCCCTTGGGTCTTGAAAGTGGATCATTGCCAACTAAAAAGGATGATATTTGTGAGGTAAAAAAAGTAAAAATTTGTAACAATGTATAGTACTTATTGATTTTGGGTCAAAGTGTCAGTTTTTATGTTTGTTACAGCTAATTCAGGCTGGTGTTGGTGTGAAAAGGGGTCGTAAAGTCAGGAAAAGAGATGTTGTTGGAATGAAAATTGCCTCAGTTGTAAACACTGGACGACCCACCAAAAAGAGAAAGCCTGTGTGCACATCCTGTTCGGAATCTCCTGTGGTGATTGAAAATAGAGTGGATGTCACCAGACTGACCGTTGACGGAACTAAACATTTTTTTATTTTGTTTGAAAAGTGGCTCACCACTAACAAGGATAAGGACACTGATCCTATAACTTTGTGCGAAGGCTTTCAGTAGCCAGTGAAGCCATCTTTTTTTAACTGTTTATACACACATGGTGGCTAGATTGGCGATGAGGTATAGTTAATGATATGAATCATTAAATAATGAATGTAATATATATTGTTACCATAATTCGTTTTTCGTTATTATAGATGATGGATGTGATGCTGAAGCTTGTGGTTCATAGGGCAAAAGTGTGTGCAGATCGGGATTCCACAAGTTGGACAATTGTCAATTATCTATTCTGGGTATGTGCTTGTTAATATGTCGTTGTTGTACAGATGAAATTGTCCATTAAACGGATATTGAATTTCGTATTTGGTACTATGCTTTCATTTGTAATTCTGGGGTGTTGAATGTTTTTTTCAGACGAAGGTGTTGGGAATTTATACTTTATGGCAGAAAGAAAAACCAAGTGGAACTACATGGGACTGGGAGGTTAAGGAGAATGCGATGTTGAGATATGTTATAGGGGAATTTCCAAGATGTAGTTTCGGTAAATATTGGAAATATTTGGAGAAGATATATGGAGTGGCCCATGTATTAGGCAAACATTGGGTGCTGTACGAGGTGCGGATTACTTAAAGGAAGATCCTGATATATGATTCAAGCAGTAGAACATCGCGGAGATCGTATTTTTCATAGTTTCAGCAGTTTGGGGAGGTAATTCATAGCCTAATGTGTCATGCTAACATAATAAATGTGAGTAACGGGGATTTCGTAGTGGAAAAAGTGCATAGACTACCACAGCAATCCACTGGCAATGACTGTGGAGTGTTTTGCTCCCTATACCTTGAAGCGGCAGTTGGGCAATGTACAATGGATTCAGTGGGGAAAGTAAATATTAATGATTATCGACGTCTCTAGTGTGGGGATTTGTATGCACTTCGACGATAAGCATTCCAAATAAGTTATTTTGTATTGTGAATATGTTTTAAAACATGTTATTTTATTATTAATGTTTGTTGGTATTAGATTGGGTTTTTGACCACGTAATTGTTAATTTTATAGTAGGTGTCAATGCAACATATAAGGGTCGAATAACCCAGTTGCGTTGAGTACCAATGACATAACCTGTCCTAAGTATGGTTCAACATCATTTCTAGGGTGATGCTTATGTGTTTTGTGTACGGAAAACAAAATAACAACATAAAAAGGTAACTGCATTGGCAATATATATTTTGCATACGGTTAGTAACTTTTTATGCTCATGATATTGTGTTTTGAATATGAAAAACAAAAGGATAATAAAAAAGGCAACAACATTGGCATCATGTGTCTCCTGGAATATTTTCCACACTTGAGTAAATAGCATAATGAGTAAAATTACACAAGTAATTTCCAGAGTATTTTTACAAGGTTAGAATACTTTATATGAGTATGATTTTGTATCTTGGATCTGGAAAACATAAGGACAACAAAAAGGCAACAACGTTAGCATCATGTGTCTCCTGGAATATTTCATTAATTTTTAGAAGAGAGTATCATTAATAAAATAACGCAAGTAATTTTCTGATTCTTTTGGTAGGGGTAGAATATTTTCTACGTTAATGAATTAGTGTTTTCGATCTGAAAAAAATAAGGACAACAAAGAAGGCAACATCATTAGCATCATATGTCTCGTGGAATATTTTCCACAGTTTAGAAGACATCATAATTGGCCATCTCCAATGGTGGCACCTTTTACCCAAATTTTTGGGTAACAAAGTGCCACCTTCCTCCAATATGTAACCCTTTTACCCAAAAATTTTGGGTAGAAGGGGAACATGACCCAAATTAGGGTAATTTTGGGTGTTACCCAAATTCATTACCCAAAATTTTTTCTTTTAAATTATTTTTAATAATGAATTTAACAATAATTATATATATATATATATATATATATATATATATATATATATATATATATATATATATATATATATATTTTAACCACTCTTAATAAATATTTTTAATTGTTAAATATATAATAATATTTTTTATCTTTTATATAATTATTTTATAATAAATTATGTGTCGTTAAAATAATTTAAAAAATTAATTATTGCACAGTTAAAATTACATATTACATTAAAAAAATGACATTGAACTTTAAAAAAGATAGACATATAAATACATTACTAGATATATAAATAAATATCCTAGAACTAGATCGTAAACACTATTAAGATAAATAAAAATAAAAATGCAAATGCATGCACAAACCCAAACCCAAATACTTAAAAAATAAAACAAGAATTTTTACTCTCACAATTAAAATTGGGGTAAATCACTCCCCGAACCTCCAAGATCAGTGGGAAAGTAATCCCCATAAATATTGTCTTGATTCATTAATTGGTTTAAACCCATTCTTTGCACAATAATATTTTGTTGAAGTCGAAAATAGTCACGCCTAACAGGATCGGATATCGTTGTCAGATCCATCTTTATAATTTTAATTGTCCTCTTTTGTTTGGGCTGCCTCCATCATTGTTCGTTGATACTTATTTGATTCATTCATTAGATCTTGTATTTGTTTGTTTGTTTATTGAAGTTGAGCTTCATTCTCTTCATTATTTCTTTTGAGTTTAGATTATTTTACTCCATGTGGTCGTCTCGAGGAAGAACCACTACCTTGATCATTTCTATCACTAGACAAGTTAAGATTAAACGAAAAAATATCATGAGAATCAAAAGTCAGGTTTTCTGGAGATGAAAAATTAATGGAAGCAACATTCTGAAAGGAATTTTCACAATCTTTAGTTTCTTTAATTTCATGTTTTTGTGTTTTTGGACCTGAAAACAGATAGACAACAACAGAGGCAACAATATAGGCATCATATATCTCCTGGAGTTTTTTCAGCAGTATAGAAGGGAGTATCATTAGTAAAATAGCTCAAGTAATTTCCACTGAGTCTCTGTTTAGGTGTAGGGTAATTCCTATGTTCATGGATTCGTGTTTCTTATGTGGAAAACGATAGGACAACAACGAAGGCAATTGCATTGGCGTAATATGTCCCCAGGAATAATTTCTACAGTCTTGAAGGAAGCATAACTAGTGACATCACTTAAGTAATTTTCAGAGTCTTTGTTTAGGGTTATAATACTTTCTATCTTCATGATGTGGCGTCTTGGATCTTAAAAAAATAAGGGCAACAAATATGGCAACACAATTGCCATCATAGGAATACACTGTTGTCATATTTTCAGTAGTTGAGAATATAGCACAAGATGTAAAAATCACCCAAGTCATTTTCAGAGTATTTTATGGTGTTTAAATACGCAACACGTTAATGTTTTTGTGTTTTAGACCTAAAAAACAGATGGACAACAACAGAGGCAACAATATATGCATCATATGTCTCCTGGAGTTTTTTCAATAGTTTAGAAGGGAGTATCATTAGTAAAATAGCTCAAGTAATTTCCACTGAGTCTTTTTTTTAGGTGTAGGGTAATTCCTACGTTCATAGATTCGTGTTTCTTATGTGGAAAATGATAGGACAACAACAAAGGCAACTGCGTTGGCGTAATATGTCCCAGGAATAATTTCTACAGTTTAGACGGAAGGATAACTAGTGACATCACTTAAGTAATTTCTATAGTCTTTGTTTAAGGTTATAATATTTTCTATCTTCATGATGTGGGGTCTTGGATCTTAAAAATAGGGGCAACAAATTTGGCAACACAATTGCCATCATAGGAATACACTGTTGTCATATTTTCAGCAGTTGAGAATATAGCATAAGATATAAAAATCACCCAAGTCATTTTCAGAGTATTTTATGGTGTTTAAATACACAACACGTTAATGTTTTTGTGTTTCGTACCTGAAAAATAGATGGACAACAACAGAGGCAACAATATAGGCATCATATGTCTCCTGGAGTTTTTTAAACAGTTTAGAAGGGAGTATCATTAGTAAAATAGCTCAAGTAATTTTCAGTGAGTCTTTTATTAGGTGTAGGGTAATTCCTACGTTCATGGATTCGTGTTTCTTATGTGAAAAACGATAGGACAACAACAAAGGCAACTGCATTGGCGTAATATGTCCCCAGGAATAATTTCTACAGTTTAGATTGAAGGATAACTAGTGACATCACTTAAGTAATTTCCAGAGTCTTTGTTTAGGGTTATAATACTTTCTATCTTCATGATGTGGGGTCTTAGATCTTAAAAAAAATAAGGGCAACAAATATGGCAACACAATTGCCATCATAGAAATACACTGTTGTCATACTTTCAGCAGTTGAGAATATAGCATAAGATGTAAAAATCACCCAAGTCATTTTCAGAGTATTTTATGGTGTTTAAATACGCAACACGTTAATGTTTTTGTGTTTTAGACCTAAAAAACAGATGGACAACAACAGAGGCAACAATATATGCATCATATGTCTCCTGGAGTTTTTTCAACAGTTTAGAAGGGAGTATCATTAGTAAAATAGCTCAAGTAATTTCCACTGAGTCTTTTTTTAGGTGTAGGGTAATTCCTACGTTCATGGATTCGTGTTTCTTATGTGAAAAATGATAGGACAACAACAAAGGCAACTGCATTGGCGTAATATGTCCCAGGAATAATTTCTACAGTTTAGACGGAAGGATAACTAGTGACATCACTTAAGTAATTTCTAGAGTCTTTGTTTAGGGTTATAATATTTTCTATCTTCATGATGTGGGGTCTTGGATCTTAAAAAAATAGGGGCAACAAATTTGGCAACACAATTGCCATCATAGGAATACACGGTTGTCATATTTTCAGCAGTTGAGAATATAGCATAAGATATAAAAATCACCCAAGTCATTTTCAGAGTATTTTATGGTGTTTAAATACACAACACGTTAATGTTTTTGAATTTTGGACCTGAAAAACAGATGGACAACAACAGAGGCAACAATATAGGCATCATATGTCTCCTGGAGTTTTTTCAACAGTTTAGAAGGGAGTATCATTAGTAAAATAGCTCAAGTAATTTCCACTGAGTCTTTTTTTAGGTGTAGGGTAATTCCTACGTTCATGGATTCGTGTTTCTTATGTGAAAAATGATAGGACAACAACAAAGGCAACTGCATTGGCGTAATATGTCCCAGGAATAATTTCTACAGTTTAGACGGAAGGATAACTAGTGACATCACTTAAGTAATTTCTAGAGTCTTTGTTTAGGGTTATAATATTTTCTATCTTCATGATGTGGGATCTTGGAACTTAAAAAAATAGGGGCAACAAATTTGGCAACACAATTGCCATCATTGGAATACACTGTTGTCATATTTTCAGCAGTTGAGAATATAGCATAAGATATAAAAATCACCCAAGTCATTTTCAGAGTATTTTATGGTGTTTAAATACACAACACGTTAATGTTTTTGAATTTTGGACCTGAAAAACAGATGGACAACAACAGAGGCAACAATATAGGCATCATATGTCTCCTGGAGTTTTTTCAACAGTTTAGAAGGGAGTATCATTAGTAAAATAGCTCAAGTAATTTCCACTGAGTCTTTTTTTAGGTGTAGGGTAATTCCTACGTTCATGGATTCGTGTTTCTTATGTGAAAAATGATAGGACAACAACAAAGGCAATTGCATTGGCATAATATGTCCCAGGAATAATTTCTACAGTTTAGACGGAAGAATAACTAGTGACATCACTTAAGTAATTTCTAGAGTCTTTGTTTAGGGTTATAATATTTTCTATCTTCATGATGTGGGATCTTGGATCTTAAAAAAATAGGGGCAACAAATTTGGCAACACAATTGCCATCATTGGAATACACTGTTGTCATATTTTCAGCAGTTGAGAATATAGCATAAGATATAAAAATCACCCAAGTCATTTTCAGAGTATTTTATGGTGTTTAAATACACAACACGTTAATGTTTTTTGTGTTTTGAACCTGAAAAATAGATGGACAACAACAGAGGCAACAATATAGGCATCATATGTCTCCTGGAGTTTTTTCAACAGTTTAGAAGGGAGTATCATTAGTAAAATAGCTCAAGTAATTTCCACTGAGTCTTTTTTTAGGTGTAGGGTAATTCCTACGTTCATGGATTCGTGTTTCTTATGTGGAAAATGATAGGACAACAACAAAGGCAACTGCATTGGCGTAATATGTCCAGGAATAATTTCTACAGTTTAGACGGAAGGATAACTAGTGACATCACTTAAGTAATTTCTAGAGTCTTTGTTTAGGGTTATAATATTTTCTATCTTCATGATGTGGGGTCTTGGATCTTAAAAAAATAGGGGCAACAAATTTGGCAACACTATTGCCATCATAGGAATACACTATTGTCATATTTTCAGCAGTTGAGAATATAGCATAAGATATAAAAATCACCCATGTCATTTTCAGAGTATTTTATGGTGTTTAAATACACAACACGTTAATGTTTTTGTGTTTTGTACCTGAAAAACAGATGGACAACAACAGAGGTAACAATATAGGCATCATATGTCTCCTGGAGTTTTTTCAACAGTTTAGAAGGGAGTATCATTAGTAAAATAGCTCAAGTAATTTCCAGTGAGTCTTTTATTAGGTGTAGGGTAATTCCTATGTTCATGGATTCGTGTTTCTTATGTGAAAAACGATAGGACAACAACAAAGGCAACTGCATTGGTGTAATATGTCCCCAGGAATAATTTCTACAGTTTAGATGGAAGGATAACTAGTGACATCACTTAAATAATTTCCGGAGTCTTTGTTTAGGGTTATAATACTTTCTATCTTCATGATGTGGGGTCTTAGATCTTAAAAAAAAAAAAATGGCAACAAATATGGCAACACAATTGCCATCATAGGAATACACTGTTGTCATACTTTCAGCAGTTGAGAATATAGCATAAGATGTAAAAATCACCCAAGTCATTTTCAGAGTATTTTATGGTGTTTAAATACGCAACACGTTAATGTTTTTGTGTTTTAGACCTAAAAAACAGATGGACAACAACAGAGGCAACAATATATGCATCATATGTCTCCTGGAGTTTTTTCAACAGTTTAGAAGGGAGTATCATTAGTAAAATAGCTCAAGTAATTTCCATTGAGTCTTTTTTTAGGTGTAGGGTAATTCCTACGTTCATGGATTCGTGTTTCTTATGTGAAAAATGATAGGACAACAACAAAGGCAACTGCATTGGCGTAATATGTCCCAGGAATAATTTCTACAGTTTAGACGGAAGGATAACTAGTGACATCACTTAAGTAATTTCTAGAGTCTTTGTTTAGGGTTATAATATTTTCTATCTTCATGATGTGGGGTCTTGGATCTTAAAAAAATAGGGGCAACAAATTTGGCAACACAATTGCCATCATAGGAATACACTGTTGACATATTTTCAGCAGTTGAGAATATAGCATAAGATATAAAAATCACCCAAGTCATTTTCAGAGTATTTTATGGTGTTTAAATACACAACACGTTAATGTTTTTGTGTTTTGAACCTGAAAAATAGATGGACAACAACAGAGGCAACAATATAGGCATCATATGTCTCCTGGAGTTTTTTCAATAGTTTAGAAGGGAGTATCATTAGTAAAATAGCTCAAGTAATTTTCACCGAGTCTTTTTTTAGGTGTAGGGTAATTCCTACGTTCATGGATTCGTGTTTCTTATGTGGAAAATGATAGGACAACAACAAAGGCAACTGCATTGGCGTAATATGTCCAGGAATAATTTCTACAGTTTATACGGAAGGATAACTAGTGACATCACTTAAGTAATTTCTAGAGTCTTTGTTTAGGGATAATATTTTTTATCTTCATGATGTGGGGTCTTGGATCTTAAAAAAATAGGGGCAACAAATTTGGCAACACAATTGCCATCATAGGAATACACTGTTGACATATTTTCAGCAGTTGAGAATATAGCATAAGATATAAAAATCACCCAAGTCATTTTTAGAGTATTTTATGGTGTTTAAATACACAACACGTTAATGTTTTTGAGTTTTGGACCTGAAAAACAGATGGACAACAACAGAGGCAACAATATAGGCATCATATGTCTCCTGGAGTTTTTTCAACAGTTTAGAAGGGAGTATCATTAGTAAAATAGCTCAAGTAATTTCCACTGAGTCTTTTTTTAGGTGTAGGGTAATTCCTACGTTCATGGATTCGTGTTTCTTATGTGGAAAATGATAGGACAACAACAAAGGCAACTGCATTGGCGTAATATGTCCAGGAATAATTTCTACATTTTAGACGGAAGGATAACTAGTGACATCACTTAAGTAATTTCTAGAGTCTTTGTTTAAGGTTATAATATTTTCTATCTTCATGATGTGGGGTCTTGGATCTTAAAAAAATAGGGGCAACAAATTTGGCAACACAATTGCCATCATAGGAATACACTGTTGTCATATTTTCAGCAGTTGAGAATATAGCATGAGATATAAAAATCACCCAAGTCATTTCCAGAGTATTTTATGGTGTTTAAATACACAACACGTTAATATTTTTGTGTTTTGGACCTGAAAAACAGATGGACAACAACAGAGGCAACAATATAGGCATCATATGTCTCCTGGAGTTTTTTCATCAGTTTAGAAGGGAGTATCATTAGTAAAATAGCTCAAGTAATTTCCAGTGAGTCTTTTTTTAGGTGTAGGGTAATTCCTAAGTTCATGGATTCGTGTTTCTTATGTGAAAAACGATAGGACAACAACAAAGGCAACTGCATTGGCGTAATATGTCCCCAGGAATAATTTCTACAGTTTAGACGGAAGGATAACTAGTGACATCACTTAAGTAATTTCTAGAGTCTTTGTTTAGGGATAATATTTTTTATCTTCATGATGTGGGGTCTTGGATCTTAAAAAAATAGGGGCAACAAATTTGGCAACACAATTGCCATCATAGGAATACACTGTTGACATATTTTCAGCAGTTGAGAATATAGCATAAGATATAAAAATCACCCAAGTCATTTTTAGAGTATTTTATGGTGTTTAAATACACAACACGTTAATGTTTTTGAGTTTTGGACCTGAAAAACAGATGGACAACAACAGAGGCAACAATATAGGCATCATATGTCTCCTGGAGTTTTTTCAACAGTTTAGAAGGGAGTATCATTAGTAAAATAGCTCAAGTAATTTCCACTGAGTCTTTTTTTAGGTGTAGGGTAATTCCTACGTTCATGGATTCGTGTTTCTTATGTGGAAAATGATAGGACAACAACAAAGGCAACTGCATTGGCGTAATATGTCCAGGAATAATTTCTACATTTTAGACGGAAGGATAACTAGTGACATCACTTAAGTAATTTCTAGAGTCTTTGTTTAAGGTTATAATATTTTCTATCTTCATGATGTGGGGTCTTGGATCTTAAAAAAATAGGGGCAACAAATTTGGCAACACAATTGCCATCATAGGAATACACTGTTGTCATATTTTCAGCAGTTGAGAATATAGCATGAGATATAAAAATCACCCAAGTCATTTCCAGAGTATTTTATGGTGTTTAAATACACAACACGTTAATATTTTTGTGTTTTGGACCTGAAAAACAGATGGACAACAACAGAGGCAACAATATAGGCATCATATGTCTCCTGGAGTTTTTTCATCAGTTTAGAAGGGAGTATCATTAGTAAAATAGCTCAAGTAATTTCCAGTGAGTCTTTTTTTAGGTGTAGGGTAATTCCTAAGTTCATGGATTCGTGTTTCTTATGTGAAAAACGATAGGACAACAACAAAGGCAACTGCATTGGCGTAATATGTCCCCAGGAATAATTTCTACAGTTTAGACGGAAGGATAACTAGTGACATCACTTAAGTAATTTCCAGAGTCTTTGTTTAGGGTTATAATATTTTCTATCTTCATGATGTGGGGTATTGGATCTTAAAAAAAATAAGGGCAACAAATATGGCAACACAATTGCCATCATAGTAATACACTGTTGTCATATTTTCAGCAGTTGAGAATATAGCACAAGATGTAAAAATCACCCAAGTCATTTTCAGAGTATTTTATGGTGTTTATATACGCAACACGTTAATGTTTTTGTGTTTTAGACCTAAAAAACAGATGGACAACAACAGAGGCAACAATATATGCATCATATGTCTCCTGGAGTTTTTTCAACAGTTTAGAAGGGAGTATCATTAGTAAAATAGCTCAAGTAATTTCCACTGAGTCTTTTTTTAGGTGTAGGGTAATTCCTACGTTCATGGATTCGTGTTTCTTATGTGGAAAATGATAGGACAACAACAAAGGCAACTGCATTGGCGTAATATGTCCCAGGAATAATTTCTACAGTTTAGACGGAAGGATAACTAGTGACATCACTTAAGTAATTTCTAGAGTCTTTGTTTAGGGTTATAATATTTTCTATCTTCATGATGTGGGGTCTTGGATCTTAAAAAAATAGGGGCAACAAATTTGGCAGCACAATTGCCATCATAGGAATACACTGTTGTCATATTTTCAGCAGTTGAGAATATAACATAAGATATAAAAATCACCCAAGTCATTTCCAGAGTATTTTATGGTGTTTAAATACACAACACGTTAATGTTTTTGTGTTTTGGACCTGAAAAACAGATGGACAACAACATAGGCAACAATATGGGCATCATATGTCTTCTGGAGTTTTTTCAACAGTTTAGAAGGGAGTATCTGATTAGCCATAATATAGTGGGCATGACCAATTAAATAAATTATCGAACCATAGGGAGGAAGGTACTAGGGTCTAAGCGATCTCGTGTTTGTCATAGTATTATAGAGATGATCATAAAGGGATAATCAATAAATGACAATAAAATAAATGGATAGATGAATGGGAGATGGATGAATGAGCCAAGTAGATAGAGATGAGATTAGCAATACTTAAAGCATGGAAAATCTAGGTATCATGCAATGAATTCATATGTGTCATGGGAAAAAGGCTAAGGGCCAACACTAAGATCACCTAAACTCCCTCTCGGAATGAATAGGTTATGGAATGACATTCATTGGATTGGTTCTCACTCAAACAATTCCAACTAGGTACTAAGCTTGAAATGAGAGTCCCTTCACATAATCTATTGACTTCTCAATCTAATAAATGATATGTTCTATCAAAGGGTTCTAAACTATGAAGGACTTCTCAATCTCTTAATAATCTATAATGCACATGAAGTGTTTGATGAAATAATTCACTTAATTATCCTAAATATGCAATTGACTTCTCAATCTAATCACATGCTTAAAACAATTAAACACACAAATCATCATAAACCTCAAGATCTAACGCATCAATGATAGAAAATCAATTAACCCAATCAGCATAATCATTCAAATGCAAAATGCCAAAAATTATCCAACACAATTCATATTGCTAATCTCACAAGGGAGATTAGCCTCTCATATCCATAAGAAAATTAACATAGACATTAAATTCCTTACAAAACATGATAAACAATAGGTTTCAATACAAAGTTTAGATGAAAACTCCCTTGGATGTCTCAATGGTGATCTTCTTCTTCCCCTTGCAATTCACCTCTCTTCCTTGCTTCTCTACTACTTGGATGGAGGATGTGATGGTTAGATCAAGGTAGATCCAAAGGATGAAGAATGGATGAAGGTGAAGGTGAAGAATGGAGAAAATGATGTGTGAGGTGTGTGTAGAAGGGTTGGAATTCGGATCTTCTCTATAAAATCTGAATGGAGGGGTATTTATACCCTTATGGGCCTTCTAGAAGGATTCTGATTTTTTATTATCCCAGACACGACACGAGTCATGTGACGCAACACGGCCATAAGGTGCCCGTCTTGCGTGAACTGATGCTCCCGCACGGCCTCTCCTTACAGGCCCGTGTTGGCTACACGGGTTGTGTGCTGCAACACGAGTCGAGCTCCGCAACACGGCCAAGTGGTGCTCATGTTGGATGAATAGATGTCGCCGCACGGCCATTCTGGACAGGTCCGTGTTAGCTACATGAGTCGCGTACTGCGACACGGCTCGTGCCACCGACACGGCCAGTCATGTTGCTGCTGCCCTGATTCCTTCACTGTTTTGGCTCGTTCTCCCTCGTTTCAACTCCGAATTGAGATCTGCTTTTTTCTACGTCTTCCTTATCATATCTAGCATCCAATAAAAAGTAAAAATCATAGGTTTAAGCTCATTCACACACATTTCCATAAAACACAAAACACAACCAAATAGAACACAAATACGGATAAAAATATACGAAAACTCACATAAAAAGATACTAAAATTTAGGTGAAAATATCACTCATCAGTATCATTAGCAGAATAGCTCAAGTAATTTTCACTGAGTCTTTTTTTAGGTGTAGGGTAATTCCTATGTTCATGGATTCATGTTTCTTATGTGGAAAACGATAGGACAACAATAAAGGCATCTGCATTGGCGTAATATGTATCTAGAAAATAGAAGGACAATAATAAATTAAACATCATTGGCGTCATATGTCGCCTTCTCGAGTATGTTCCAAAAGAGTGGCAAATTTGATTAAAAAATTCTAAAATAAACAAGGGATTGATGACAGGATTTTACATTAACACCGCTTACATATTTATACTACATTTTATGACATAAACATTATAAGAAAATATTACAAAAATAATTTGCACTCCAATAGATGAGGCTGAATCTAAAGTGCATCAGATAAACTAAAATACTTAGTTAACATCGAAAATTCTCCCACAGATATATAAGGTAGTCAAGGGCCTTGAACAGAGGATTGGCTACTGGGCATGATATCTCACCTTGTGTTGTAGAAGTAGCTGGATTTCGTGAGGCTGATGACATAGAATGGTAACTTGTAAAAACAACATCTCAAGGCGATCGAACTCCGACTCCCCTTCGTAGTAGTAGTATCAGGCTAGAAAGTCAATCTAAAACAAAAAAATAAACAAAATAAAATGAATCCAATAGTGTAAATAAATGAACAAGTTCGATGTGGTTGAAGAAGAACACACAATATGGGTTTATTATGTTGCATAATATACTTTATTTATGTCGTCACCTGTAATGCCCATTCCCAAGTCTCCTCTGATGCTCGAAGCTTGTTAGCCACCCGGTCCCAATACATATCACCCGTCATGTCCAAAAGTCGCTTGAAAATTCAATATCGAATTTTGTAGAAGAAAAGTCTATCCAAACACTCCATCCAAGTTTTATCGGTGTCGAAAGTTTCATTCAAAACTCGAGCTCCTATTTCACAGCTTTGATGTTCGAGACTTTGGATCGAATATGCCTCTGTTCTTACAGTGGATAAGAGCATTGATGAAACATATGTCGATCTCTGTCGTCCAGTTGGTGTTTTTATACATCCATGAAAATTGGCTTGGGAATTGTTTCATCGGGTGAGAATTGAACACTTTGGATGAACGTTGTTTTATTTACACTGAGTTCGAATTTGGGGATGATCTTAGAAGAGTAAATCTCAACGATTGATGTTCAAGTAATGAGATGCAGTGTGGTTATATAAAAAAATATACCAGTTATTTGTGTATGATTTAGGTCGGTTTCTTTCCCTTATTGGTAACGGTTCATCTTTTTGATATCATATTAATGTTTTAATATTTCATTAATTGAAAATGAATATAATGCAGTTGAGCGTTAGGAGATGTCATTAATAATCACACCCATTCACTTATACCTAATTAAAATAAAATCACTGATGTGTGTGTAATAACTGTGGGGTATTATGAGTATTTTGATGTGTAGTCATTGTTTTATAATTTCATATCCATACTTCTTTGGTAATAGGGTCTTAATGGTTCATCAATATATCATATTAATGATCTCACCTTATGTCACACATTGTGATGTATGACTTAGGGTGCTGTCATCAATTTGGTGAATATATTAAGGTTTATTTCTCATATAAATGAATTAAAAGGTTTTTGAAAAATAAGACTATAAAATTGACAAAATTCACTATAAAAATATGAAATTATCAGCATGTTATCTTTTAATAATTAATTTTTGAATAATTATATTATTAAATATAATACTCCATACGTAGGCTTGAAAGAATTCCATTTGTTCATTTTGGTCGTCCGCCCATAAGGGTGTCATTTCCTAATCTTCTTATATGGGTCCCAGTCCACTCACTAATATAATTAAATTATAGGTCCCACTCCCCCACTAATACAACTATCGAAGACAAATTAAATAATAATACTCCTTCGTCTGCATGCAAAAAAGCAAATGTATCTCTTTGGGGTAGACAGGGGGAGCATCATGTAAACTAACGCAACCTGAGTTCGACGCTAAGTAGGTTACATTGCCATGTTATATGAACCTTTACATTATATTTTTTTATTATTTTGTATTATGTAGTTTTAATCAGAGTTTTGACATGAAGAAGTACATTATTAAACTAACATAATATGAGAGATACGACTGTGGCGAAATGTTATAGTTCTAGATGTGGATGATACACATACGTAACAAGATCTGCATAATCAAACTCATATACCCATAGTCTTTATACAAGTCTAAATAACTTTAGTATTAATAGTAATTATGCGTCATAATACAGTTTGCAGTTGCATATGAAAACCATCCGGGCCATGTCCCGCCAAATTATGGCATATAAACACCATTACCAGATCATGTATTAATTAATATAACAAAATATAGGACTCCTACACATCATCCATGTAATATTCAGCTAAATTTAATTACGTATTCACATTTACTGTAGTTAAGCATCTTCAACCACATCCAGGTCTGAAACATTACCACCGGAATCTGCATCATCATTGTCAGGCTCAGCTGCCACTTATATCAGGTTAACTTGGACTTCTATAGGCTTGAAAGCATCCATGAGAGATCCATGTCCATCCAACATGGTTCTGTACCTTCTTTTATCTTCTCAGCGCGAGGTTCCACCTGCATAAAGATTGGAATCAACACTGAGAACAATATTTGTTGATAATACAATGTCATAGTTCCAACCTTGGGAATTTACCTCAATAATCTTTTTTCAAGTCTCTTCCTTAATTTCGAACTTGTCTATGAACGAGTCGTATCTGACACCTGGAGTCTTAGCTATTATGCGGCAAATTTTCCAGTGTTCATATAACTTCTTTATTTTTCTTGTCATTGGTTTAAGCCCTATTTGAGGCCCGATCCTGTATTGTGCAACTTTAAGGATCTCCTGAAGCACCTCCACAGAAGGGGAAGCGTCATGAACTTTCTTGTCCATATAGAACTCCCAATAGATGTCCAGCAGCGCCTTCTCCTCAATGGGTAACCACTTATAATAGTCGGCGAACATTTGATCAATCCTGTGGTTTGAGCTTGATGCCATCTTTACTGCCTTAAGAGAAAACACAAGAAATTTAGCAAAATAAGATAAAATAGAAGTTACTTTGTAAAGGATCATAATGAGGTATGAAGTAAATCATTTTGCCAAATTGCTTACTCCTATTGTGGAGAGCGAGATAAATTACAACTTGGCATCAATTTTCTCTCCATATATAGTACTCCATCCGTCCCATTGAAAGAGTGGGGTTTACTTTTTGTACGTTGATTATGGAGTATAATAATTGAATGGAATGTAAGTTGAGAGAAATAATAGTGTAATGTGTAATGGGTAGTTGTAGTGTTAAGTGTGGGGCCATGTGTGGTGTTTGTGAGTCACTAAATTCCATAAAGAGGAATTGATACTTTGTAATGGGATGGGCCAAATTCGAAAAAAATAGACACGTATCATGGGGACGGAGGGAGTAATACGTATCAAGCTTTAAGGTGTCATATAGCTGTATGGGCTTTTAAAACTTTATTATCTATGTACATAATAGGCATGATGTTGAGATGTGTCCTAAACCCTTAATTACACATGTAAAAATATTTCATAACTGTTATTTAGTTGATTACTATATGTTATATATATTAGAGTTAATATCAAAAGTAGTTAAGTAAGTCTAATATTTTCCAACTTTAGTCTTTTAATCTTTATGATGCTAACTTTGGTCCTTCTTTGTCCAGTTGTAGTCCTTTTTGGTCCCGTTTTGGTCATTTTTCCTATTATTTGGTCATTTTTGATCCACTATTGGTCCTACATGATTACACTTTCAGATCATTTTTGGATATTGTTTCTACATAAATGAATAAATTTGGAGAAAAAGGAGTAAAGGTGGATGAAAATGACTAAATTTGGACAAAAAGGACTAAAAGTGGACAAAAAAGGACCAACATTGAGAACTGCAAATGATAAAGGACTAAAGTTTGAAAATACTATACATATAGGACCAGTTTTGATATTTACCCTATATATTATTACATTAAGTATGACAAGGATTACATTCATGGTGTACCCCACCATTAGGGGCCCCCACCGCCCCTGCCCTGGGGATTGGTGGAGGAGGTAAATCGCAGGATGTGCCTCAAGTGGCTTATAGGGAGGGCTCACTGTTAAACTTGTGCTTGCAAGGGGCCAAATCCATGCCAAAGGCAGGATTCGAACCCCCACCCTGCAGCAACCAAGCTCAGCTGGAAGGCCTTTCCACCCTCCCCTCTACCACTTGAGCTATGCCCTGGGGGCAGGATTACATTCATATGGTCTATGTATGTATAATGAAGTATTACAATGTACCATAGATAATATCTATTTAATAAATGTACGTTGTACATCTACACTCCATCAGTCCGCTACTAATGTCTCCATTTTATTTTTTAGGCATCCACTTCAAAGGTATCCACAAACACTATGTAGTCTAGAAAAGTACATAATATGGGACACCACTTCAACCGAATACAAATAACCACCTTACATATAATAGTAATACTCATATCTCCTATATTGTTGTAATAATAGAATGGATACCTTATTGTCACACGGAGGGAGTATACATTGTATTAAGTATTAATTTTTCCCATCTTCTGACTTGATCACAAATAAATTTTCCCATTATGAAATAAACAGCATATTATTATTATTCCGACGTGCTGGACTCATGTACACTTATTCTGTTGGTATGTTTTATTGTTCATTTTAATTTTATGGATATTACTAAAAGTAATCATACCATTATTGACAGTAACATTATTGGCAACATATTCCACATGCAGTAATGTAGTTAACTGTATAAATGGAATCAGGATATTGTTGGCTATATAATTGTATCATACATTTATCTGCAAGATTATTGTTATATTTTTTTGTTTCTTTATTCACTTGAATTTTTATTTTAAAATTGTTAGAGTGTTCATTCCGATTTTTTTTCTTTTGATCCATAATTGTTCTTAATTTATTTGAATTTTTTTTCTTTGAATTATTCCAATGATATTAGTTTTATCTGCATTTATAGATATTAAATAATAACTAGTGTACAACATAACACAAGAAATATTTTAAACATAAACTTATTTAAATTGAATACAATATTTAATTAATGTCTTCTCTCATTGTTGGCTACAACCACCGGTATGCACTTGATTACACCATAATTATTGTAGTTTGTTTTAAATCATATCCAAGTCAGTTTAGTAGACAATGAATTTATGTTAGGGAAAAAAGTTTTGGGAATTCGCATATAGTTCCAATTGTGTTGTTGATATCATGTCTAACCTCTAAAGAGACAACAATAAATGCAACCACATTTTCCAATTCTTAGGAACAACCCATATACACTGCGTTATCTGCACCACGAAACATATTTAAATAATATTTCCAAATATTACGTAATCATATAACTTAAGTCATTATAATTAATAAATGCAATTATGTCTTTGTTATATCCTTTAAATATTTTAACTTGTACTAATGAAAACCCTCTACATTTCAGATTTTAGTGATTTGTGATCTCAACATGCTACTGGTTAAGTTATGTTGTGTGTAAAGGTTTTAGGGCTATATATTTTAATTCTTAAGTGTGTTAGTTTTATATTTCATGTGAAATATATACGTGTACATAAAAACTCTAATATTTTATTCTATTTGTGATCATCAGAAGTGTATATATGTATTAACGGTACAAATGTAAGAACCGAATTACTATATGATCTTCAATGTGATGTTAAGTATATTTACTAGGGTTTAGGGTTTATGATTTTAAATCTACTAAAATTTTGAGTTGGTTTTACTAACATAATTGTAAAACGATAAATGTATTTATAGATAGATTTAAATTTGACATAATAATTGGATAATAAACTAACAATTAAAATTATGTATAATTTAACAATTTATCTAATTTTGAGGAATGCAATATTCATTTAGTCAACTGGTCATTCTTACAAAAGTAAATACAAACATAATTGGACATGCTCACCTGCTGGGTCTAAAGCAATTAAGGTTATACTATTTTTGGCGAGAAATGGGTACAAGTTTGGCGCCAAAAAATAGAAAATCCTAGTATCCAACATGTGTTGACATTATAAATAAGTCAAACATCGCCCTATTTTCGAGCATGCCACAAACAATACAGATTTACAGAAGAGAATAGAGTAGAAAAACAGAAGAACTGGAGCGAAAATGTCATCTTCATCTGAGTCATCAGCACAAAAGAATAAGTACTACCTTGTTTGCCACTGTGGAAAAGCGTGCCGGTCATATGTTTCACATAAGGCGCAGAGCTTTGGTAGATCGTTTCATACGTGTCCTGATTCCCTTAATGGAACTGGATGCAATTTCTTTCTTTGGGCAGATCAGTATGAAGAGGCTGTCCATTCACAATTCCCTCTGATGCTTACTAGGATTGACAATTTAGCGTTGGAAAACTTGGAGTTATCCAATTCATTAAAGGCCACAGCACTAAGGGTTGATGGAATGGCTACACAACTTAATCGATTGGAGAAAGATATTCATCTCATTCAAAAGATGAATAGATTCCGTATCATAGCATTGTTGGTGTCTTGGGCTTCCATCATTGTTCGGGGGTTGTTTGCCTAATTAGTTTAGCAGTGAATATTAGCATATGTTAATCATGCATGACCTCCAGTTTTTGTAATACGCATAACTGCTATGATGGAGTCCAAAATATGTAATATTTGATTTACCAAGATTTTATTAAGTGTATGTTATTTCATTGTAAATATTGGCTATCATATTAAGAAAAAAATACTAGTAGAAATATATATTTTCTTCACGTTTTTATATGTTATCATAAAATATCTTTCACTACACTTAACTAATTTCTGAAATACTATTGGAAACTAAATTAAAAAATAATAATAACTAAAGTAAGAAAAAAAAACTTCATTTCAATGGCAGCTATCCCAATTTGTGTATTTTAACTTGGCATTGACATTTATGCCCATTAACTCTCTTAATGTTTTCAATAATAATTTTTGTCAATTAAATTATATAATTAATGTAGATAGCCTGTAGTGGATGAACATGAACGATTTAACTTGCTTAATTTAGGGGTGTGGTGTTCAAGGCATCTATGTTACGATTAAGAGCTTTTCCAACATTGTAAATTTAAAGAGAGATTTTTTTTTAATCTCTTACAACATTGTCTCCATATCTCATTTAATTTATTATCTTCCCAATGTTCATCTATTATATTTGTATTTTTTTAATATTATATTTTTCATTCTTAATTTATTTTATCATAGATGTGTAATAATTAACACTTTTGGTGTGTTGGCAGCAATGAAAAAGGTAAATGCAATAAATTTTAAAGAGGTATTTTGGATCTTCAAATCCATAGTTATTTTAAGGGAGGATTACTACTAGGTACACAAAAAACCCTTAATTACTATGAGATACAAACATACAAAAGTATTACTACTAACTATAAAAATATATAGTGATATTTCAATATTACCCCTATAAATGTGTTGCACATAAATGTTGTGTGCAGCAAGTGTTCGTGTGCAGCAAGGTGTGTGCAGTAGAATAAAAATGTGTGCAGCAAAAAAAAAGTATGTGCAGCAAAAAGATATGGTGGTCCGGCGGAGCTCCAGCGGCGGCAGTCAACGGGCGGTCAATAATGGTCAACGCCAGTCAACGGGCGGTCAACGGTGGTCAACGGCCGGTCAACACCGATCAACGGTGGTCAACGACTGGTCCGGCGGGTGGGTGGGTGAGGGGTAGGGTTGGTGGTTTAAAAGTGTATGGTTTAGGGGTATATTTGGAATTTTACTTTAATATTTTATATATAATAATTATTATTTTAAATCAATGTATCTAGTAGTAATTAGGGGTATAAAGTGTGTACCTAGTAGTAATTAATCCTTATTTTAAAAAATCTTTTGTTATTTTAAAAAGGTAAATGCAATAAATTTTTAAAGAGGTATTACGTAAAACATTTTGTCATTTTAAAGAATCTTTTGGACTTTCATTGTCACGTTTGACTCGTTACGTTTTAACTATGTTTTCATTTAAGTAGTCTTTAGGAGATGCTTTTAGAGCAACTCCACAAGGTTATGTAAAATACAAATATTTTTAATTTTTATATTTATCTACTCAAGTGTTTTTTTTTTTGTTATAAAATTATATTTCAAAATATATAATGACATATTTTCCAAAAATAATAAAAATGCCTAAAAAAATATTCTTTAATAAAAAAATAAATATGACACTTGGTATAATATAACATAATTGACTATGTAATTATAAATAAAGGATATACCAAATTAATTTACGGTCAAAATAACATTAAGTAGGTGGTGTATTTGTAAAATGAAAATAAATTATTAATTTTATCGACAAATAAAAAAGATGATAAATATTATTAACCTTGTGAAAATACCTTAAGTAAAGGTAGTAGTGACGTTTGTGATGATTCAATATTTTCAAATATTTACTAATTAACCGCTGCATAAGTAATGTAATAATGACATTTAATGCAGTTATTAATTTATTCAGAAGCAACCACATTCACATCCATATGCAACCAATCCATCATCCCAAACACGGCTATTGGTTTCTTCCTCACCAAATTCTTCATACCTTTTCTGATACTTATGAAGGAACCCTAAAACATCGTCTCTGTAAAATAGTTTTCTTGCAATCACTACAGGGCTGATCGTTCAATCATTCCTCTACCATTCGTGTTTAACAAATATGCTCACATCAAACCCTCCGACACAAATTCCCAGCCAATTCATATTGTTCTACACCGAAACTAAATGGACGCAAGAAATAGATACTTGTTTCATAAACACGCTTCTTCACTGCAAAAAAAGAGGGAGGTTTGATGTCACATTTTCCAACAGCGAAGCATATGAAAGATTAGCCCAAGTTTTGAATGCTATATTCGAAACAAACTTTACCTACATGGGCTGCTTCAGTCGGCTTTCCGAATTGAAAATGCGCTACTGGACTTTCAAATCGCTGTTGGACTTGGCGCCAGATGTGTATTGGACAGGAAGGAAAACCAACTTCAAGCTTCCGAGGATACTTGGTCACGGACTCTTCAGGTTTCTACCTCAAAATTTTATTTTAGAATTAAATATTTATCCTACCAGTACATTTATTGTTCTTTTTTACGAAATGAGTTACAGATTATTTTTTCTATATCAAATATTTCTTAAATTTTATAGGCACAGTTCACAGCCCGATACTACTACTATAGAGAGGTACCAGAATTTGAAAGGCTAGAAATATTGTTCTCCCGGGATAATACCTACGTGGATATTCTAAAACACATCCGGCGTACTCCAGCATTCCGGGATGACATATCATCACCTAGTAGCCAGGGCTCCGTCGACGGAGAGTGATGTCCGTGATTTAGTCTGGCGAGTTATAACTATTTATATAGAAATCTTTGAAGTTTTGATTTTTTATGTGACTGCTTGAAAAAATGAGTACACAGTATTTAATGGCGATAATTAGGAATGTTTTGTAAAAAGTGATGCCAAAATCTGTGGGGGTCTGTTAATTTGCATTTTCAGTACCATTACATAAGAAACTTAAAAATATGACAACAGTGTATTCCTATGATGCCAATTATATTGCCATATTTGTTGCCCCTCTGTTTATAAGATCCAAGATCACCCATCATGAAGATAAAAAGTATTATAGCCCTAAAAAAAACTTTGGAAATTACTTAAGTGATGTCACTAGTTATCCTTCCTTCTAAACTGTAGAAATTATTCATGGGGACATATTACGCCAATGCAGTTGCCATTGTTGTTGTCCTATCATTTTCCACATAAGAAACACGAATCCATGAATATAGGAATTACCCTACACCTAAAAAAAGACTCGGTGGAAATTACTTGAGCTATTTTACTAATAATACTCCCTTCTAAACTGTTGAAAAAACTCCAGGAGACATATGATGCCTATATTGTTGCCTCTGTTGTTGTCCATCTATTTTTCAGGTTCAAAACACAAAAACATTAACGTGTTGTGTATTTAAACACCATAAAATACTCTGGGAATGACTTGGGTGATTTTTACATCTTGTGCTATATTCTCAACTACGGAAAATAGGACAACAGTGTATTCCTATGATGCCAATTGTGTTGCCATATTTGTTGCCCCTCTGTTTTTAAGATCCAAGACCCCACATCATGAAGATAAAAAGTATTATACCCCTAAAAAAGACTGGAAATTACTTAAGTGATGTCACTAGTTATGCTTCCTTCTAGAGTATAGAAATTATTCCTGGGGACATATTACGCCAATGCAGTTGCCTTTGTTGTTGTCCTATCGTTTTCCACATAAGAAACACGAATCCATGAATATAGGAATTACCCTACACCTAAACAGAGACTCAATGAAAATTACTTGAGCTATTTTACTAATGATACTCCCTTCTAAACTGTTGAAAAAACTTCAGAAGACATATGATGCCTATATTGTTGCCTCTGTTGTTGTCCATCTATTTTTCAGGTCCAAAACACAAAAACATTAACGTGTTGCGTATTTAAACACCATAAAATACTCTGGGAATGACTTGGGTGATTTTTACATCTTGTGCTATATTCTCAACTGTGGAAAATATGACAACAATGTATTCATATGATGCCAATTGTGTTGCCATATTTGTTGCCCCTCTGTTTTTAAGATCCAAGACCCCACATCATGAAGATAAAAAGTATTATACCCCTAAAAAAAGACTCTGGAAATTACTTAAGTGATGTCACTAGTTATGCTTCCTTCTAAACTGTAGAAATTATTCCTGGGGACATATTACGCCAATGCAGTTGCCTTTATTATTGTCCTATCATTTTTCATATACGAAACACGAATCCATGAACATAGGAATTACCCTACACCTACAAAAAGGACTCGATGGAAATTAATTCACCATGCATATTACAACAATATAAATCTAGCCAAATTCACTCCTCAATATATAACACATTAAAAAATTAAATTACAGAACCATGCAATGTAAAACGCTACATCAAGTCAACACAATAAAACAAGGTTCATTATTGTTCACAATCCTCAATGTCCACCCTCTTCATTGGTACAACAAACTCAGACGCTATTAAGGCATCCACATCGGTTTAAACTGATAAACCAATGGAGCGGGCAGTTGAATTTTATTGAAAAATGAGAAATGTCACATTGAGGAGAGAGGGTGAGTTTAAACCACCTTTCCAATGTGGGTTCTATTAGGTTGATACCTCGCTACTCGGGGTCCATTCTACCTATAACTCAAGTGGTAGGAATGTTGTCAATTACCCGATGTGAGTCACACGTGCTCTTGTTGTGACCATTGCCCTTACACCGGCTGCACCGCTGGACCCTCTTCTTCTTCGAAATCTTCTCGATGACTGACTTGATCCTGGACCTTTTTGGCCTCCCTGGTTGATTGGGACAAGCGGGTGGGTTACAGATTACATCATCGCTCTCTCCCACACTATGCCACTCAGATGGATCAGGGACAAACAGCACCATCCTACCCCACATTCTCTTTACTTTCTGGTTCAGTTAACAATCCCCAACAATGAATTCACATCATATTTTGCAAACCTATACATAATGTAAACAACCTACATTCTTAGGTACATTAAATATAAATTTCGCACACATTCATCGTAGTTTATTATTTTAATACCAATGACTTTACTCAAAATTTAAACTCGGACCTTATAGCTGCCATGGCATAGACGCAAGGGATAAGCTCTTGTTGAAATGCACCACAATCATATAGCCTATTCTGCAGATCTACGATGACGCTACCTCTGCAGCTCTTAACCGAGTATGTTTCAGGTCCAGTCAACTCAACTGCACATTCAACATTGTCTTCCACTGCCCGCTCAAGTTCAGCAATAATGCTGCGGCATAAGAGTCTCTCTGACTCCGTTTATAATCTACGAGAGATGAACCATCCTCCAATTATTTGCCTAACAGCTTCCAAGAAAAATACCACTGGTAATGTCCGAGGCCATGCAATAACATTGTTCCAACTCTCCGCCTCATTACTCGTGACGAATTTATATTTCCGAATAGAGCAATGCACACGGGACCATTTATCTGCTCCTATCTCATTCAACTTCCTATACAACCTTCGATATACAGCATGACTACTAATGATCTTCATAACTCTGCTCATGTATTGAAGTATAAGTGATGACACAAAATTATAACATCCAATGAATGAATTTTAACAAAGACTTCACATCACATATTCTAACAACTCAATAACAAATTGCAACATACCATGTAAACAACTACACTCATAGGCCACACACAGGTGCGGAAAAATAATCATATCAATTCTGTAATTCTATCTGCAAAACATAGTAGATGTAAGCGCTCACTTGTCGAATTCTGATCTCCTGTATGTCCTAGCAATGTTCTTGAATAAATGCAAGGTGCCTTTGCCGTACTTCATGAACTGCTTCCTCAAATGGTAATAACAATAGGCATGTGTAACACCCGGGTAAGCATGTCTGACCGCATGATTTATACTTCGATGTTGATCAAACACAATCAACAAATCCTCAGGGCATCCAAATGCCTCACGTAGATGCATCATAGACCATGCCCAGCTATCATTGTTCTCCAAGGCACCAACACCAATAGCTAGAGGGAATATTTGTTGATTAGCATCTTGGGTCACCGCAACAAACGCAATCCCGTTGTAACTACCCTTCAGATGGGCACCATCTACAACAATCACGGGTCTTCCATATCTCCTAAACCCATTTATGGATGCTGCCAGTGCAACAAAGACATTTTCAAATATATTAGATTCAGGTGTAATGCGTACAGCAACATGACTCCCAGGGTTTTCCCTTCACAATACTCTAATGTATTCTGGCAACATCTTAAAGGATTCCTCCAAATCACCATACAATGCATTCGTCGCCCATCTCTTCGCAGAAATGGCATGGCTATAATCAATTTGAACACCAAATCTAGCCTTCACATCTTGAATTATAGAACTTGCAGACATCGAAGTACATTTTTTCGTTTGTCTTTCAGCATACAACATACCATGTAATTTGGAGGAGATGATCTCTTTGCCCAAATTATTCAAATCCTTAATGCAAGTGTGAGCAGTAAAACAAATGCACCTCCACAGATCATCCCATCCAACCGCATGCACTATAAAATCGCAAGGCTTACGACTCCTGCATTTCACATACCACCTACAAGAGTCGGACCGAGCGACTCTAACACCGGCTTTGCACTTCAAATTATATTTTGCTACTTCCAACTTCAGTTCCTTTTTGCTTCCAAATGTCGCACCCTTTCTTAGTCTATTACTGTTTTCATCTATCACACTCAGCCGTTCATTATCAGCACCGAAATAGGTAGGCATGCATGGGATTCTCCATTCTTTTTTGGTTTCGTTTGTGAGTGGCTGGACATTAAAGGTATCTGTGTCATCACCCTCAAACTCAGAGGATCTAAATTCAGTAGATGCCTCCTCTGCATCCTCCTCAAATGAGTCAGCTTCATCATCACATCGTGTTCGAACATCATCATCCGTGTTATCTCCATCACCTCTAACACCAATACTTTCAACATTCTTAATAGGGCTTATATCACCATCTTCTGTTACTGGGACATCCTCTATAATGGAATTCGTATGTTGCTTTTGGAGGTTCAGTCGGAGTGATGAACATCTCGCAACATACGCATCTGCATTGTTGGCAACAGAGTCTACAGATTTTACTTTAAAATTTAATATTATCTCAGGTTGACGATCACGAATCAAATTGCGAACATCGCTGTCATCAATTATCTTCTCTCGGACTCATACATTATTGATATTCATGCGCCGAATTATATCATAATCGCAACCGATGCGCTCTTCTGAAAGTACTTCTGAAATGGATCTTTTCAGATTTGCCAGGTTTGGGAATCCTATCTTCCGTACATTGAGTGCCCAAGGTTCTGCACCATCTTTCGAACTGCCAGGTCCGGAATTATCAAAGTGAACAAATAAATACTTCTCCATGATCTGCCAAGATATATTACAATGAATACCAATCAATTTGCATTTAGTTTCCCAAATAAGACTAGCAATTTAATCCACACTTGCATTATCAATTACAATAGACACCTAAACATTTTACACAGTCCAACTTTTTATAAATACAGACCACATTGTATACAACTTTTTAAACTTTAAACACTACAACATAACAAAATAAATAAAATAGCAATCTGTGTATGTTAATCAGAATCATACAAGAGGAATGGGCTGCAGATAAAGTTATTTTACAAATTCAACTCAGGTAATTAACCTTGGTGTAAGAGTGCATTGATGGAACCATGTAGAAGCAAAATACCTTGAAGCATGTTATTTCAACTAGAAATTAAGTACTATGTCTATACATACAATTTCACTGATACAACTCATGACCTACAGGGATTAATTGGACTCATTTATTGAGTTGTTTTAACATTCCTCATGTACAACCTGCGTGAGGTTAGTTGAGCCACCAGAATCTAATAATCCTATATGGATATATTCGTGTTGAATAGCGTCGTATCAAATAGTATCCACATTACTCAAGCATAACCAATAACCGATAATGTACCAATAGTGGACATACGTTGGTTTCACCCGAACCCACGCTAATACTTCACTTTAAACTTTTCATTCTGAATTCACATTGATACAAATCATGAAATAACCCTTTTTCATCACTCGAGGGGCATTTTTCATTGAATATTTTTCTAAACCAGTAACAATCGATGTTAAAATCATCTACTTCACACAATTCACAGTACCCACTGCAATTCATTGATTAACAGTTCCTACATACAGGGATATCTTTGAATCATGTATATTGTAACCTTATCAGGAAGCCATCAACTTAATAACTCAACCAAACAATTATAAAATGCAACCCTTTAATCAGACACATGTTACTTAACCATATTCATTAATCAATCGCCACATAAACTGATCAGCAACCTCAAAATGAAATCCACAATAAACCGGACATCGCAAAATATGCGACACCATACAAGGAAATAAATTACAATACCTCGAAAACACAGCTGTGCACCACCACGTATCAGTATCGTAAGTGACTAACTCCAGCTCCACCAACACTCAGGTCTTCATCTTTGTTGCTCTCTGTTAACAATGGCAATTTCAAATGAAATTAGGAATTTGGGGTGAATTTCGAGGGGGGAAAATTGGGAAAATTTTCAAAATTATTTGAACTGTTAAGAGTGTTGGTTCGATTATACAGGTTGAGGATTCCAAGATTCTAGTTCGGAGGGGACCCGGTTCATGGTCTCGGTTCGCATGCTGGCTGAACATCTTCGACCCGATTCTTTACACATTCAGTTTTCTAACCACTAAGGGGTATCCACGTAATTTCATCTGGCTGTGGGGTACCCAAATTCATGTTTCTCGCTAAAAAACTACTAAAAAGTTGATGTGGAGAATAAACAAAGACGGCAAAAAAATTTGTATAAAAAAACCTTTTGTCCCTTTATTGGGTCCAGAATTTCGCATCATTTTTCATCTTTTATATCATAACAATAATAGGTGGGTGAAGCATGAATGTAGGAACCATAAATGGATAATCTAACTAACACTATAAAAAAAGTATTTTTTAGCAACCGAATGTATCAACGGAATTCAATCCGTTGGTAATTACCAATGGATTAGCAACAAAATTGATATTTTTGTTTTAGCAACGGAATGCCAACGGATTTATTCTCTATTTTAGCAACGGAATTCAATCCGTTTGTAATTATAAACGGATTAACAAGGAAATCATTATATAAATTACCAACGGAATTATTAACAACAGATTACCAACGGAATTGATTTTTTGTTGCTAAAAATTTACCAACCACCACTTTACCAATGGAACTTTACGAACAGATTTCGTTGCTAATCCATTGGTAAGCCAATTTAACAATGGAATTAAGATTTCCGTTGGTAAATAACAGTTTTTTTAGTGTAATTAGATTTTTTTAATTTTCTTTTTCAATCATACTGGAATAAGAGATAATATGCGAAATAGAAAATGAAATCTTCTACATTGCAGAGCATATTGTGATTTCAAAAAAAGAGAAAATAATGGATTGCATTGATTAACTATTGACATTTACTGCACATACATATTTTAGATTAATTTGACTTCTAAAAATGCTACGCCATTAAAGTTTAATAGAGGGCAGCAGCTGATCATAAAAAAATTACCATGACAAGAATAAACAAGTGGCCCTCAATTTAAACAAGTTGTTATAGCTACCTTAGGCAAACCTTTTTGCATTATCAAAAGAAACACGTAGATTATGCATTAAATTAATACTATGCTACGTGTTTTATATATGAAAATTATAATCTTTATTAACTAATAAAACGAGGGTTTTTGCTCTCTATATAAACTCTTACTTCCATTATAATCCTCAATATCTCTCATCAACAATACTCAAATATTACATACATCGTTGAAAGAAATAAATCGATCATCACATGGCTCCAAAGTATTTCGTCGTTTTTCTTCTTCTCTGTGTTCTTGCTCACAGCGTCATTGCACGAGAGCTTTCGGGTGGCAGCTTGGAGGGTTCTTCAAATGACGAAAAGTATATCATCGTCCCGGGAGGCGGGTATGTTACAGGTGGGACTTACCAAGTGGGGGAGGGTGGTCTAGGGTTGGGTGTTGGTGAGAGTATTGGTGGTGGAATAATTCCATGAATGAAGAAGCTCTCCCATGCACAGAGATCCAAAAGAGTTCTACTATTTATTCCGAAACTATTATATATATTTGGTAAAAACTAGTTTGGTTATATATATAATTATTATTATATAAGTAATAAATAATGTTAGTGATGGAGACAGCTAGCTTGCTCACTGTATATTGTATGTTGTGTATTTTGTATTAAATATATATATATATATATATATATATATATATATTATGATATTATAGTATAATATTCCTTAGTAAACTCAAAATAAGATATCCATAATAATTTTATAAAAAATGGCAAATCTTATTTGATAATATTTCAAATTTCCCTTGAATACTTATCACTATTATCACTTTCGAAGGTTATCATGATCACTTTTAATAAAAGAGTATTTTCACTTCTTGTTCTTCTTTTACAAACTATTTCGTGAGATGGCCTTTTACAAGTTTTAGTCAATAAAAATTAAGTTGGTATTCCGTGCGCATACAAATTATGATTTAAATGAATTGACGATAAAAATCCTGAAAAAAATAATATAATAAACTTCAAGAGAAAAAGATGAATATTAAGCCACAAGGGTAAATGTTATATTGGAAATTCGCCACCTTAAATGCTAAGATGTCACTACCTTAAGAAGAAGAATTAGAATAAATTCATATTCAAAGAAATCCACCTAAAAAAATGTAATTTGCCAGCATTTAAGTGTCCATTAAGAACTTCGCTAGACGCTAATACATAATCCTCCCTCGTTCTATAATTTATTATAGAGTACTGTTAAATACACACTCTTTTTATTGAATACACACCGTTATTTAACTGTCTAAATCTTAATTTTATTATATGCACACCCCCTAAAAACTCAAATTTACCCTTTTTAATTTTAAGAGGATACACACCCCTTTTTACACGCTGTACACTTTTGTTGAATTGTGTCATAACCGCCGTCTTCTGTAAATTACTTTCTCCTGCTGGGTTCACAATACTCCATCGCTTCGCTGGGATATTACTTCCCTTCGATTCCTTTTTGCACCTTGCTGCGGATTTCACAAGGGGACCCGATAAACATCTCAATACATTATATTTTCAAAATTTTCACTCTCACCAAACATATATATAATTTATTTATTATTTAAAATGTTGAATTATCCTCAAAAGTTAATACAATTAAAAAAAAAATCTTAAACAACATATCTATAGTGTCGATGATGAGCGGATTGTGATAAAGGGAGTAATAGTTAATCCGATGGTCTAATTTCTATTCATGATACTTGTATTTAAATTTGGGACAACAAGAAAATCAACATTTAATAAGTAATATTGACGTAATTGTTTCTAACTTTAACCAGACAGTTTAATGCTTTGACTTATAAGTTCTAATATGATAGATAATGGGCTTGTCAAAGCAGTGTTTGGGCTGTTTTTTTTTTTTTCTTAACAAATAATAACAATAAGCCCAAAATTGTTAGGCTCAACTACATCATTCTCCCTTGGTTCAAAAAGACTGTCATGGAGTCTAAAGGCAACTACAATGGTTCCAATGTACCAAATCATTAAAATTTAGTAATCACCTCCTCCAATAATTAACATCAAAATATAATATAAAATAATATTATAAAAATCTTTTTAAAAATATTATTTTATTTAATATAAATAATTATGGAGTAATATTTCTAAATTAATCATTTATGCCTCTAACTTTAAATTAATAATTAAATAATATATTTTTATTTTATATTATTTAATTTAATTAATATTTAAAATTTTAATTTAATTTTTAATTTTATATAAATTTTATAAATTACATCAAAATAAATATAAACATGAAATTGAAGACTTTATACACAAAACACAATTTGTTTTTATAATGGCATAATACAACACAAACAAATTAAATACATAAACTTTTAACTTTTAAAATACAGTTCTCAAATATGATCAATTAATGTATCAATTTCTATTTTTTAAATCGAGTAAGATTTTTTTGAAATTAAGGTCGTCATTATCCCCCTTTCAACATTTATATCCGCTGATTCTACGCGGTCAATAAACAGGTGCATCAAGATCATGTTCATCTTCAATTATCATATTATGTATAATTATGTACAGTGTCATTATATCTCCTAAAATTTATGTACTTCAAAAACGTGCTGGATTTGTGATGATAGCAAGTCGACTTGGGAGAAAACAAATGCACGTTCCACATCTTTTCAACATGCTTCTTGCCTTTGTGCAAAAAGTGTTATTACGGCCACGTGAATAATGAATGGTTTGCAAAAGAGTTGCTCATTTGAGGTAGATATTATCAGCAAAATATTACTCCATATCATATTATTTCTCTTTAATGACATAATATGCAAGATGAGCAATACCTTTAGCTAGTAAGATTAAAGAAAATGCAAGAGGTATCCAATACGTTGATACCATTGTTAGATCCTCACGTGCCAAAGCATGCATGTCATATCCAAATATCAAAGTTAGCAACAACTTCAAAATTAGTTTTTATAAATATTTAAAAAAAATTATAATATTTTGCACGGTGATGCAAAAAGCATACTATTCTATCAAAAGGAAGAGAAAATAATGTAATCGCATTAATTAAGTTTTGACATTACGGTTTTACTGCAAATACGTGGCTGATTACATTTCTAATTAATTTGACTTCTAAAATGCTACACCATTAATAGATTAGCATGACAAGAATAAACTAGTGGCCAACAATTTGAACAAGTTATATAGCTATGTTACAAAGGTAAACCTTTTTTCATTATCAAAAAAAACACGTAGATAATGCATTAAATTAACACTTTGCATGCACAGCTGAATTGATCAGAAGCATGCAGTGGAAAGAGCAATTTTTTATTTCGGAGGGCAAAAATCAAATGGCTTAAAGATGGTGATGTTAATTCCAAATATTTTCATGGATGGATCAACAAGCGTAGGAAGACCAATGAAATTGATGGATTATCAATTAATGGAATCTGGATTGACTCAGTTGAAGAGGTCAAAAAGGGTGTCCATGATTTTTTCAAGCAACAATTCAGCTCGTGTAGGAGACCAAGGTCTATAATGCCACAAAGTTTATTCCTTAGGAAGCTTGATGATGTAAGATAATTATGGCCTAGTGCCATTAATAATAAATATATATAAGATATTTATTATGATCAATTATCTTAAATAATGATATGGTTTAAATAAATAATATATATGAGATAAATAAGGTCATATATATTTATGGATAACAATCACATTGATAGAATGTGATTTGATAAAGATTTAATATCCCGATCTGGTCATCTCTCCACCTATAAAAGAGACACAGTTTTATTAATTCTCTATCACATTAAGTCTTACGTACTGTGCCATAAAGAAAGGGGTGAGGAGAGAGAAACTAGTTCCCGGCGTAATTGACAGGAACGTATCGTTGGAGGACCGCCATTAGTGGCGTCTCAAGGTAAGTCTTCTAATCGTGTTTATGTGGTGTGAAAATCATGAAGATCTAAGATCCATGTCAATTAATAAATTAATTGTTTATGAAATTATGCTTACATGTGGTATCAGAGCATGGTTTTGGATCTCATGATTTTTCATCGAATAATTAACATTAAATTTGGATGTAGTAAATTCACGTATTACGTTCTTGATTGGATGTGAGATGTATTCTATAACCAAATTATCTCAATTTTAATTTACACTTTATTATCAATATATTATGATGTGTAAATATTATGTTTTATGTATCATGTATTAAAGTGATGTGAAAAAGTAATTATAATGAGTTGATTCACGTTAAAAATTTACATGATTATTAAATTGATATATTGAAATCTTATGACTCATGCGAAAATTATAGTGATATGATTTCCATATTAAGAAAATGTCAACTGCCCGACTGAACAATTAAAGATTGATTATGGAAGTTAATTATGTCAGCATAAGATATGAATGTTAATTATGTCATGAGATTTTAATATAAAATTACATGACTCCCTTTAATTTTGGGGAGTATAATGACTGATTAAGAATAATAACAACTAATTATAGTCAATAAATCAACATGCCTTATTCATAAAATGGCTTGAATATCACACTTTAATGCCAGTTATTAACATAATTATAATAATAAAGTGACTCATGTATTCCTCAAACTTTCCAATTAAAGTGATTTAATAATGTTATGAAATTGATCCATCACTAACGTTTATGACTTATATTATTATTGATAATAATTAAAGATTATGTTATTATTGATACTAATTTATTGGAATTAAAATATCTCACTTATGTTATGTATGTTTGACTGCTCATGGCATTTATAATGTTAAGATGCCAAATTTATTATAATATGAATACAAATTATACATGATATCTTTATTAATGTGATATATATGGATATATTATGTATATATATATGATGACAGTCTTAAGATTTTAATTAATGATATTGAATGTGATTTATGAATATTTATGAAATAATGATTTGATTATTACTCACTTTCCTATTGAGTATAATCTAAGAGTCTTTGATAAGATTAATAATGATTTGATTATTACTCACTTTCCTATTGAGTATAATCTATTATGATAATCTTTGATAAGATTATAATGAATGATTTTATGATTTAAATTTATTTAATGTTGGTCTGTTAATCACCAAAGTGGTCTGATCTGAAAGAATAATAAAATTAAATCGTATAGTTAAATTTTAATTTCCCATATTTAAGTGATGCTTGAATAAAGAGAATTATTATATGGGTTATTAAAAATTTCACAATTATAAGACTTTAAATTCACCCAACGGTGATTGCTAGTCTTTATAATTAATGAATATGAAGATAAATTGATAATTAATATATTATGACAAACTGTTTTGTATGTCCAAAGATGACAAAATAGTTTTAATGAAAATATTTAATTATCAAATTATGTTATATTTGAAAGCATCATTATGATTGTATATTGTTGTATCACCCAAAGAAGAACTTCAATATACATTTATTGCTTTCGATCCTGAATCTATTATTAAATTACTCAAGGTATTTATAGGAATAAATTATATTATTCTTATTCTTAAAATTACTTATATTATTTAGTCTCTATTCGCATGATGCATCTGTTCCATTACAAAATGGATTAAAGTAATTTAAATAGTGTGGATAAATCTAATTTCACCAAAGTGTTTTGGATTTTATTTATCACTTCAAGATAAATTGTTCATTTGCTTTGTAATAGCAATAAAGCTAAGTAATCTGACTATAATGCTCGGGTTAGATCAAACAGACTGGGCATAATGTTTATGCGAATGAATGAGATTAATAAATTAAGTCTAACATACCTAAATTACTAATAAATCTCTTGATGAGATGCTAATGACTACTTTAACTACCATAAAGTTTGATGGTTCTCATGGCACACATGAACTCATCATTAAAGATAATAAATATTGCAACAAGATTAAAGCCTTCCATAATGAACGTAGTTTACAAATTCATTACCTTCTAAGTATGACCTATTCCTAATAAATTATAACACCATGAAAGACAAATGGAATGTGAATTAAATTCACGTAATTTAATGATGGTTCAAAAGGAAAGAAGGTTTAAGAAATAATTTAAAATTTAAACATTATGTTCGTTTAAAAGTAATGAAGTTTGAACTAAACGTGGCTTTAATGTTTGGGGAAACTTTCCAAAAGAATCATTCCAAAAAAATTAATTAAGAATAAAGCCTTTCATGAGATAGGCTTTTACTGATCTTGATATTTGTGTGAATTGCATTAAAGAAAAGCAAATAAAACACACAAAGAATAGAGTCACGATAACTACACAACTTCTTATAATAGTTTACACCGCTAAATGTGAATCTTATGATAATACCCTTCTTAAAGGAATAATAATATTCCATCATTTTTAATTTTAATTTTTCACATTATGATTATATTTATCTTTGCAAGAAAATTCTCATTCTATAAATGCTCGATAAGCATTTATTAATGATGTTAAGAAAATTAGATAGAAAAATGAAAATTACAAAGATTGGAAAAAGTGATGAATTTTATGGAAAGTGTGATGGATTATCATGCCCAATCACTTAATTACAGGAAAAACTGACATTTATACTAAATGTTGCACACCATAATAAATTGGTGTAGCAGAATGACATAATCGTACTTTATTAAATATGGTTATAAGTATGTTGAATGATTAATTTATACCCATATTTTGTGGATTTATACATTTAAAGCTGCCACTTACGTGATGGTCGAGTTTTTAGTAAAACAGTTTTCAAAACACCTTATGAACTTATAGAAAAACTCAATCTTAGGCAGTTGAATGTTTTAAATTGCCCGGCAGGGATTATGATTTATATCCACATATAAAGATTTTGGATATAAGAAACTAAAGTGATTTCTTTATAAATTATCCTTGAAGTCTAAAGGGTATGGATTTTATGGTCTTAACCATAGTACAAGAATTTTAAAACTAGAATGTCAAATTCATTAAGAATTGTAAAATCAGTGGGAGTATGAAACCATGAAATGTGGTTATTGAAGAAGTTGGGTGGAGAATTTGAAAATACATTTATCTAAACTTCTTCTAAAGTTGTTATATAGTTGTCGAATAGTCAAATAACTTTTAAGGACAACATATAAGTTATTCTACTCTCTTAATGAATCTGATTTTACTAAATCAATTATCAATGAGCTTTCATTTGATATATCACATCAAATAGCATTAAGAATATCTGAAGGACAATATATCCACTATTTCTAACGATTGCATATGTGGTATAATAAAATGAGCTAAATTTGACATTTTAATAAAAGCTAAAATTTCAGTTTTGGAATAAGTCATGGAAGTACTAATTCTATTAAATGAGTAAATTCAATGAAAGGCGAGTTGAAATCAATGGCTCATAATGAAATTTAATATCTTGTTAGAATTGCCAAAGAGTTATAAAAGAATTTGAAACGGATGTATCTTTATGATGGCGATTTCCAAAGATATAAAATTAGAGTTGTTGCTAAAGATTTTACTCAAAAAGATGACATAATTATGAGGAGATATAACAAATTATTTCTTTACAAGACTCTATTAGAATTATCATGGCTTTGGTAACTCATTATGACTTAGAGTTGCACCAAATAAATGCTATGCCTGCTTTTCTTAAAGGTGATTTGGTGGAAGATCAAGTTAAATAGATCAACTCAAGTTTTTTTTTCCATTAAAGGAAAATATCACATGGTGTGTAAACTCATGCTTTCCTATAAAGATATCTTTTGGATTTAAGAAAAACATCATAAACGGTGTACATATATATCTGAAAGTTAGTGGGAGCACATTAATTCTATACTTGATGATAAACTTGCTTGCAACTGATGATCTTGATTTATTATGTGAAACTAATAAATTTCTCTCAAAGAACTTTAGAATAAAACATATGATGAGACAATTAAAGATGTCTCTGTAAGTATATGTTAATAAAGTTCAATAGAGGTTATGGATGGAAAAGTATTTGTAGAGAACATTCCAATCCGGAAGGGAGATATGTTTAATCTTATGTAATTTCCAATAATGAATTGGAACGTACTACAATATTCCTTATATGTATATTATTGGTAGCTTAAGATATACAAGATTGTATAAATACCAAATATCAGTCTTACTATTAGAATGCTTGGTCATTATTGAAGTGATTCATAAATGAATGACCAGAATGTTGCATAAGGAAATATTATAAGGTATTCTAATGAACTAAAGCACTCGTGCTTACTTATCGAAAATTTAATTACTTAGATGTAATTAAATATAGATTCAGATTAAGATGATTATATGATGCAAAAAAGTTCACTTTAACTTTTACGTTTCTTAGTCAGGGATATGTGTCATGCAAAATTGTGAAGAAGTTTCTAAAAACTACATTCACTATTAAAGTTAACTTGTGGCATGATTTGAAGCTACAATTTAAGGACATTAAATGTGGAGTTTAATTTCAGGACTTGAAATAAGTTGACAATAATGTCAAGTCGCTGAAAACTTATTATGATTATTCCGCTGCATTGTTCTTCTTTAAAACGATGGATATTCCAAAGTTGCTAAAACATATGGAATGAAAGTATTTATCGTTAAGAAGAACTTTAGAAACAAAGATGTCAATTGAGCATAATGGAATCAATCTTATGATTTCGGATCCGTTACACAAATGATCTTCTCTAAAACATTCATTGAACGTTACATGAATATGAGATCATTGAAAGGCTCTAACAAGCTTATGATGAACAATTGACATTAAGAGCTCATTATGTTTTGTTTCTAATTGATATATCTTATTTTGTCATTTTAGTATACATGAATGTTGACATTAATTAAACAAGATTTTATCTCGAATTGAGATACTTATGTGGACCATTATTGATCCTTACGTTTACGAGTTACGTTGAGTAGAAAGCTAATATCATAGTACATGGAAGGAACTATGTCGAGTAAATGATATAGAACCGCTATGACTTGTGTTAGTCTATACTCAATATTGACTTTATGAGTTGACCAATTAATTTATCTTATGTCGCGCATATTATGTAAATTATTTAAACCCTTACGTTTAAAGTTTAATTCTGTCACTCGGCCAAGTGGGAGAATGTAAGATAATTATGGCCTAGTGCCATTAATAATAAATATATATAAGATATTTATTATGATCAAATATCTTAAATAATGATATGGTTTAAATAAATAATATATATGAGATAAATAAGGTTATATATATTTATGGATAACAATCACATTGATAGAATGTGATTTGATAAAGATTTAATATCCCGATCTGGTCCTCTCTCCACCTATAAAAGAGACACAGTTTTATTAATTCTCTATCACATTAAGTCTTATGTACTGTGCCATAAAGAAAGGGGTGAGGAGAGAGAAACTAGTTCCCGGCGTAATTGACAGGAACGTATCGTTGGAGGACCGCCATTAGTGGCGTCTCAAGGTAAGTCTTCTAATCGTGTTTATGTGGTGTGAAAATCATGAAGATCTAAGATCCATGTCAATTAATAAATTAATTGTTTATGAAATTATGCTTACAGATGAATGTAGCAATCAAATCCTTTCAGATAAATTTTCAGAAACACAAATCAAAGAGGCAATATGGGCATGTGATGCTAATAAAAGTTTTCAGAAACAGAAATCAAAGAGGCAATATGGGCATGTGATGCTAATAAAAGTTCTGGACCCGATGGATTCTCTTTTGGATTCATCAAAGCATGTTGGGAAGATCTTAAAGGCCACATTTTGGAAATGATGGATGAATTTTATGAGAATGGGAAAATAGTAAAAGGACTCAACCCTTCTTTTTTGTGCTGATTCCAAAGAAAGAAAACTCTCAATCACTTGAAGATTACCGTCCGAACTCTCTTATTGGATGCCCGTTACAAATCCGAGGTTTTCTTAACCATTTACTAAATCTATATCTCTTTCCTTCATTTCTCTTGTATCTGATCAATGCCATGTATTAATTTTTGCCTTCATTACTATATCTTCATTTTCAGTTGTCACACCATTGAACACTTTATCATTTCGTACCTTCCAAAATTTTCAGATAACGCCGTTCCATATCACTTCCCAAATGCTCTTTTTATTCAAATCTACCTTTTTTCCTATGATGAAGAAAATTCTCAAATAATGTATTTTTAGTTGTATATATGATGTTATGCCATAGATAAATGTGCTTTCAAATAGTATCACTGTACACAATAAATGAATAAGTGACTTACTTCTTACTCGACCTATCCACACATTTTGCATTCTTTAGAGAAATAATGATTAAAAGCCCCCTTTTTTCTAAGTTTGATATTGTTGGGATCCTATTTTGCATTGTCTTCGAATAGAATGCAACAAATTTGAGAGGAACAATATTGCTCCATATTTTACTTACCGAATGTTGGCTCCCCAAATCAAAACCATATATTCAACTCTTCCAAATTTTTATACGCAGATTTTGATAATATTTTTAGTTATTAATTATTATTTTTTAAATATTAAATCCTAAACCTTCATTACATTAAAAATAAAAAAAATGTATAATTTGTTACTCCATTTTATATTTTAATTTATTTGATTACATAATAAATCGAAGTTTAAAATCAAAATAGTCTCACACAAATTTACTTTTTTCAAAATAATTTTAAGAATCTTAGTTTTTCGATCTGAAGTAGTCCCATAACTTGAGATTTCTCACCAAAATATTCATTTTTACTTAGAATTATTCAATTTTTAAAATTTCATGGAATGAGACTAAGTATGCGCTTTTACAAAGTTATGAAACAAAATTAGTAAAACAAATATTTTTTTGAAACGAAATTGAAAAAAAAAAGAAAGGTTTTGGATGAAAACCTAGCTATTTTAAGACATTTTCAGATAAAGTAAAAAGATGTGGGACGATTTATGTTTTAAACTATAATAAATTGTCTTCATATGATATTTTTATTTTTTTAATAGTTTCTATAAATATAAAAATAAAATTTAAATATTTTGCACTGTGTCCCTTAACTAGAGCCGTCAAAATGGGCTGATGGGGCTAGCTGACCCATAACCCGCCTCAACCCATTTTTTAGCGGGTTTAGATGGGCAAATTCAAGGCAAACTACGGGCTAAATATGCTAGGCCCAACCTAATCTAGGGCTATGGCAGGCCAACCTACCTTTATTATTCTATTTTTTTAAAATTGTATTTGTAATTTAATTTTATTATTAATATTATCATTATAAGTGAAATTAAATTTAAAATGATTAATGAATTGAAGAGTGAAAATAACATTGTTCATCAGTGAATTTAGGTAAAAGAAAAAGAGGAAAATGCGCCACTATCACCATATGAAAAAGATAGATGAATAATTTATTTATTTAATTGTGATCTTCAATATTAAATTTTAAAGCTAGAATTTATTTGAGATTAAATTAAGGTAGTTCATACCTTTTGTCATAATTTTTTATATTGTGTATAAATTATAAATTTAAAAAATTAATTAAAAGTAAATTTGGCGGGCCAACTCGATCGCTCCCAACCCGTCAAGCCCGCGGTCCGTTAGGGCTAGTCCATATTGGCCTGCCTTCAAACAGAGATCATACATCTTAACTTCAATTCGCCACTTTTCAATATGCGAAGCACGTTGGCCCATTGGGCTAGCTCTACCATTAACTATAGGACCGAGGTGATTCAAAAAGCAAACTATTCTTTCAAAAGGAAATGGAAATAATGTAATCGCAAACTATTCTTTTACTGCACATACGTTGCTGATTACATTTCTAATTAATTTTACTTAAAAAATGCTACACAATTAAAAATCATAAATAGATTAGCATGACAAGAATAAACTAATGGCCATCAATTTGAAGAAGTTATATAGCTATGTTACAAAGGCAAACCTTTTTTCATTATGAAAAGAAACACGTAGATTATTATGCATTAAATTAACACTTTACTACGTGGTTTATATATGGAAATAATAATTTTTATTAACTAATGAAACAAGGGTTTTTTTTCTCTCTATATAAACCCGTACTCCCATTATAATCTCTCATCAACAAGACTCAAATATTACATACATCCTTGAATTAAATAATGGCAAAAGCTCCTGTGCACCCGGTGATACGGAAAGATGCTCCGTGTTTTCATGTGAACACAACACTCCCCTTCTAATCTTATTTAAACCTATGTATTGCTGGGGGTTTAAATTGTAAAGGGGCATAGAAATTGCAAAGGCGCACGAGATGTGTTCCGTGCGCCCGGGTGCACAGAAGCCTCACTCTTAAATAAATCGATCATCACATGTCTCCAAAGTATTTTGTCGTCTTTCTTCTTCTCTATGTTCTTGTTTGCAGCGCAATTGCACGAGAGCTTTCGGGTGGCAGCTTGGAGGGTTCTTCAAATAACAAAAAGTTTATTATGTATTATGTATTACAAAAAATATATATTTGATATATTAAGAGTATAATGTTTCTTATTTAATTATTCAAAATAAGATATTCATAATAATTTTATAAAAAAATGGGAAATCTTATTTGATAACATTTTAATTTATCTCGATCACTTATCACTTTTCATATATTCTACTAATTGTTTATGTAATAATTTAATTAAAGGTTATCGTGATCACTATAATAATATATTCTACGAATTGTTTATACCATAATTATTACTCCTCCGTCCCACTACAAGGGTGACAAAACTTTTTTGCACATAGATTAAGAAATATAATATATAATGAGTAATTGAGGGTAGTTAATGTGAGAGAAATAATATTTTAATTTATAGATAGTAGGTGTATTAGAATGGTATGTGGGTCCCAATCAGATTTATTAATTGTTTTGTGTGGTCCCATTTACTAAAAAAAAATGCACCTCTTGTGTTGGGACAGACGAAAATAGTAAAATGCACTCCTTGTTGTGGGACGAATGGAGTATTAATTTACCAAAATAATAATCTACCTCAAATGCAAAATATGTTCCTCTTAATCTAAACAATATTGATATCATCCCATCAAATTAGAGAAATTTTGAACATTATTCGAAAAGTGCCAATAATATATTATTCTATCTCGTTCAACTGTGCCAAAATAATGAATTTTTAATCAGAGCGTACTGTATAAGTGAACTCTCCTTATTTACTAGTTTTAATATTTTTAATAAAAAGTGATAACAATTTTAATAAAATTAATTAATTAATAAATAAAAACGTTTCATACAAGTATTGCTCTATTTTTATTTTTATTTTAAATTGAACAAATTAGTGACAAAAAATACTAATATTTAGTTTATAAGAATAACATAAAAATTATTATAATATTCTTTATAACTATGGATAATTTTTCGATACTTTTTTATATATCCTTGATATTTTATCAATATTTTCTCGATATAACAACATCTAGGAAAATTTGAACTGTGACAAACCGATATCAATATTAATACAGATATTTCTCGATATTAGAAAAGAAATACTCCCTTTGTCCCGTTTCAATGTTTAGGTTTGTTTTTTGCACGTTGATTAAGGAGTATAATATTTTAATAGATAGTGAGTGGAAAGATATAATATTTAATGTAAAGTGGGTAGGTGTATTAGTGTTGGATGATATATTAATTATTTTAAGTGGGTCCCATATTCCAAAAAGAAAAATATAAATATTGAAATGAGACGCGCAAAATAGAAACGTAAATATTAAAACGGGATGGATGGAGTATCTTTTTTCCCAATATCGATATCGGTAATCTTAAAAAAAGGATATTTCATAAAAATATCGATAAAATTTTGGATACATATCTTAATTTTTTGGCATCTTGACTTTCTGAAGATCGGAATCTGTTAGGGTTCTGTCAAACTGAGGGGGGCAGCCATTGATGAGAGCAAAACTAGAGAGGAAGAAGAGAGGGAGAGATGAGATTAGAAAAAGGGAGAAATGAGATGAGGGCTTAAATAGATAGAGTAGAGGATGGGATGAAAGAGCCCCGGAAATTGTTGTAGGAAATTCAACTCTGTCTAAATACCAATTATGTATTATATTTAATGGATAGTTGATGATAGTTAAAGTGAGAGAGATAATATTTTAATGTATAGTGTGTAGGTGTATTAGAATGATATGTGGGTCACATGGAGATATATTAATTATTTTGTGTGGGTCCCATTTACTAAAAGAGAAATGCACCTCTTGTATTGGGACGGACAAAAATGATAAAATGCACTCCTTATTGTGGGACGGAGGGAGTATTAATTTACCAAAATTGAAGAGTAGAAGAAAAGAAATGAGGCAACTGGGAAGAGGTTAGAAGCTTTGGAGTATCAAGTAAGCCAAATTGTAAGTACTTTGACCAATTTTTAACAAGTTGAAGAACTTGATGAGGAGAGTAAAGTTGAAGACGAGTTGGAGAGAGAAGAGAATTTGGGAAATGAAGAATCAAATGAGGTACTTGAAGAGCCTATTAAGGCAAATGATGTTGAAGAAGAGGAACAAAGTCTAGAAGAAAATGATGATGAAGACTTGAAGAGTGAAATGAGCATTTCTAAACCTTTAAACTCTTTAAGTTGCTTTGAATTTGATAATATTGTTTACATTGACTTTGTCTTACCCATTGATTATTCTCATATCCTTAAGAGCAAGAGAGAACTCGAAGAGATGTTGGAAATTTACTTGGAAAGAAGAAATAAGTAGTGCTCAAGAATGGAAAGGGCAATGGAGTGTAAACTCTTGAGAGTCGAATTTTTGAAGCCATGCTCGAAGGATGCAATGGAGGCGGTCACTTGCCATAAATTCCTAGTAGATGAAGAAGCACAACGGTTAAAATTCAATGGCAAGGATAAAATATATCCGTGGCCATTCTGAAGAGTTTTCCATATCCCGTCCAGCTTGAAGACGTTAAACTTAGCGCTAGATGGGAGGCAACTCATCATTATCTTTATTATTTTATTTAATGCTTTCAATAAGGATGGTGGATTTGTTGTTTCTTACATTTTTGGCATGTAGGTTGATTGTGCTTGTAAGGAAGATGCGTATTGAAGATACGAAGGGTGCTTGATTTGAAGTGTGTAAGTTCGTCACACCATTTTTTGCAAACTTAACTCGAAACTCTTGTTTTAATTTAAGTTTGGGGGGATATGGTGTGGTGTGACATACTTTGTTTTGAAGGCATATACTTTTCGTGTTTTTGGGTTAATTTTAAAATTTTTCTCATGAGCATTAGTTTGATTTTGGTATGATTGGTGGTGATTGAAGTGCATGATAGTCCATATTTTTAATGAAATTGCTGATCTAATGGTTTTGCTGAGCATGTATGAAGGGTATTGAAAGCACGAAATGAGCTCGGAGCTAACAACTTCTACTATCAAATGCCTATCGAAGGAGTTCATTCTACACCCTACCACTTCTATGTGTTTAGCATAACTTGATTTGATTTGGATTGATGTGATTAGCATGCTACTTCATGTGTTATGTTTGTGGGAGGTTTACTTTCGTAATTAGGATTTTATTTTCAATCAAAGATGGGGATGTTTGTGAGCTTAATTGTCATGGATGATATAAAATGTGTGCTTTATTGTTAATGATGGGATTTTTTTCTTGCATGTTATGTGTTTTTAGTTGTTTCTTGTTTGGTGAGTCTTTTCTTATGTATTTTGTGTGTATTTTAATTCTTGTTTAGGGATTATTTTGGTGGTTTGTTTTAGGGAGTTTGTGAGTTATTTTTGAATGTGAGCGATGATATATTATTGTGATAAGTAATGACAAGTTATGATTAAGAATCTCTACACTTTTGAATTGTGACATGTTTTACTTAACTTGTTCAATTTTAAAATGAATGTGGTGTAATAAGTTTCTTAAGGTCCAATGTATAAATTTGTGAGAGTTTGAGCCTCAACTGTGCATGCATGGTATTTCTTCATGAGTGGAACGATTGTGTTTGATAAGTTAGAACTTGCTCAAGGACTATAGAAATGAGCCGGATTTGTGGAGATTAGTGACATGATCTAAGGTCATCCTTGTTATTTAATAGTCATTGCCATATATTTTCCTACCATGAACATCATCCCTAGTCAACCACTTTGAGCCTCTAAGCCTATTTATTGTGATATAAGCACATTACAAGCCTTAATTACCCACGTGAGCCTTATATATTTACCCTGTGTGTGAGTGATTGAGGAGATGTGGTTTAGAAAGGTTTAATGAGATAGCGAAAGAAAAAAAAATAGTAAAAAAGTAAGAAAAATGATGAAAAAGAGCACAAGAAAGAATGGACATGCAACCTCAAAACAAGGAAATGAGCAAAGCAACAACAAAATGCTTAAGTATTTAAAAGTTCGAAGAAGGAAGCATGATTCATAAGAAGCTCAATCCAAAGGATAATGATGATGATTAGTGCTTGTGAGTAATAAAGATAAGAAAGGAAGAAAGAGAAGTGAAGAAGTTGGAGAAATTGGTCATCTATTTGATTACTTACACTCGTTTAGTCACTATTACCATATTCTTCCTACCCTACCAAAGAGCCTATCATTGCATCCTCAATTAAAGACCTTGTTGATCACTAATGGAAACTTTGGTGGTTTGTGAATGTAGTCCACGAGCAAGCTTATAACGAGTCGAGCCAATCGATTGATGAGTGTTGTTTTACCACTTTAAAGAGTATTGAGTGACATTTATAACCTATGTGAGGCTTAGACTAAAAAGGGACTATATTACACTATTATTCTCTTGTGATTGAACTTGTTAATATTTTTGCATGTTATGATTTTAATGTTGTAGGATGACTTAGCATACATTGTGGTTCTTATTGCTATTGATGTGTTATTACTTATGTGTGTTTAATCTTTTTCTAGGTGAAAAATCTCTCTCCCCTTGTTTTATCATTTTCGTTGTTCGGGGACGAACAACACTTTAAGTTTGGGGGTGTGAAAAGTGATATTTTCACCTAGATTTTAGTATCTTTTATGTCTATTTTTATATTATTTTATCTGTATTTATGTGTTATTAGGTTGTATTTTGTGTTTTTTATGGAAATTTGTGGGAATGAGCTTAAACGTATATAAAACAGGTGAAAACGGAATAAAAACGGAGAAGGAAGATGAAACGAAGAAGAGAAACAGAGCACAACCCGACTCGAGCCGAGTGCTGCTACTCGAGTCGAGTTGGTGCAGCACGAGCCGTGCACTGCGCACGGGTCTGTCCAAAAAGGCCGTGCGCTGACTTCAGAAAGTGATACACGCCCTCCCCTGTGCCCGAGTTCAAAACACGAGCCTTGTCCGAGTCAGCACTCGAGTCAAGCTTTGTTACTTGACTCGAGCTCTGTCTACTGCCAAAAATTGTCGCCAGAACACGATCCGACTCGAGCTGTGTGCATGCACTCGAGTCGAGTCATGTAAAAAACCTGCAAAAATTCCAGAACCTTCTAGAAGCTTCCCAAGGGGTATAAATACCCAATATTTCAATATTAGATCAGTTTGGGCAAGGGTTTCACCCCTGCACTCACCTCACAACCATTTTCTCGATTTTTTCACCTTCATCTTCATCCATTCTTCATCCATATCATCTACCATCATCCCACCATCAAATATTTCATCCAATTAGCTAGAGAAGCAAGGAAGAGAGGATGATTGCAAAGGGGAGAAGAAGATCACCATTGGAGACATCCAAGGGAGTTTTCATCTATACTTTGTATTGAAACCTATTGTTTATCATGTTTTGTAAGGGTTTTAATGTCTATATTGAACTCCTTGTGACCATGAGAGGCTAATTTCCTTTGTTAGATTAGCAATATGAATTGTGTTGGATAATTTTGGGTATTTTGCTATGGAATGAATATGTTGATTGGGTTTATTGATTTTCTATCATTGATGCTTTAGATCTTAATGTTTATGATGATTTGTGTGGTTTGTTGTTCTAAATATATTATTAGGTTGAGAAATCAATTATGTGCTTAGGATAATTAAGTGAATCATTTCATCAAACACTTCATTTGCATTATAAATTGTAAAGAGATTGGAAAATCCTTTAGGATTTAGAACCATTTGATAGAACATTTGATTGGTTAGATCGAGAGGTCAATTAATCGTGTGAGGGGACTCTCCAATTGAACTTAGTAACTAGTTGAAATTGTTTGATTGAGAACTAACCTTTGAGCTATTTTGAGACCTTTGTGAGGATCTACATCCTATCCATCTCGAGAGGGAGTTTAGGTGGAATTCGTGTTGGCCCTTAGTCTTATACCCATGACACATATGAGTTCATTGCATGATACTTAGATTTTCCATGCTTTAAGTATTGCTAGTTTCATCACTATCTACTTGGCTCATTCATCCATCTCCCATTCATCTATCCATTTATTTTATTATCATTTCTTGATTATCTCTCCTTCTTGATCGTCTCTATAATACTATGACGAACACAAGATCGCTTAAAACCTAGTATCTTCTGATGAGTGATATTTTCACCCAAATTTTAGTGTCTTTTTATATGTGTTTTTGTATTATTTCATCCGTATTTTATTTATATTTTGATGGTGTTTTGTGTGTTTTATGGAAATGTATGAGAATGAGCTTAAACGTATAATTTTCAGGTAAAAATAGATTCTAAACATGAAAAGGAAGACGTGGGAAAAAATAAATCTCAATTCCGAGTTGAAACGAGCAAGAAATGAATAATAGAAAGAAACACGAGCTGAAGGAGAAACACGGCCATATTTGGCCGTGTTACAGAAGAAACATAGGCTGAAGAAGAAACACGACCATGTTTGGCCGTGTTACAGAAGAAACACGGCCTCTTTTAGACCGTGTGAGGTGGCATGATCGTGTTCCTGAAGAATTCGAATTTTACACAAAAAGACCCATTTCCCACTTAAGCCCATGATCCAAATTTTGTCCTAATTCCTTTGATCCTCCACCATTATAAATACCCTCATTTCCAAATTTTGAGAGAGAAGGGTTTCACTTGGACACACACATCACACACCATTTCCTCCAATTCACACCATCATCTTCATCCATTCACCATCCATTTCATCTACCTTCATCCCACTATCAAAACCTTCATCCAATTGAAGAAAAGAAGTAAGGAAGAGAGGAGAATTGCAAGGGAATGAAGGAGATCACCAATAAAGCACTTTAAGGGAGTTTTCATCCATACGTTGTAGTGAAACATTATTGTTCATCATATTTTGTAAGAATTTTAATGTCTATGTTAATTTCCTTTTGAATATGGTAGGCTAATCTCCCTTGTGAGATTAGCAATATGAGAGTTGTTGGATAATTTTTGGATTTGTGTATTTAAATTCACGTGTTGATTGGGTAAATGGATTTTCTATCATTGATGTTTAAGATCTTGAGGTTTATGATGATTTATGTGTTTAGTTGTTCTAAATATGTGATTAGATTGATAAATCAATTATGTGCTTAGTATAATTGAGTGAATCATTTCATCAAACACTTCATGTTCATTATAAATTGTAAAGAGATTGAGAAATCCTTTGGAATTTAGAACCCTTTGATAGAACATGTGATTGGTTTGATCGAGAGTTTGATTAATTGTGTGAAGGGACTCTCATTTCAAGCTTAATATCTAGTTAGAATTGTTTGTGTGAGAACTAATCCGTTGAGCTAATTGAGATTCATATCATATCCATCTCGAGAGAGAGTTTAGGTGAACTTAGTGTTGGCCCTTAGTCTTATACCCATGATTCATTTGAATTTAATGCATATATCCTAGGATTTCCACTTCTTAATTGTTGTTAATCTCACTTTTACTTAATTAGAAAACCACCCTTCACTTATCTATCTTGTTTGTTAATCATTACTTGCTTGCTTTCGTATTGTTATTTTCGTGTTTCACAACCAACCCTTTGATGATTCGTCTCTATAAAATTACAAGAAACGTGAGATCGCTTAAGCACTAGTACCTACCTCCCTATGGTTCGATAAATTATTGAATTGGTCATCCCAACTACAAAATGGCTAATCAAGTGGTGTCATTACCGGGGAGGCAATGGTTGCTAGTAGCTTGAAGAAGGATCGTTTCGAGTAATCTTAATAGGGATATTTTTTTATTTTATTTGTTTACTTGTATTTGGTTTAAAAATCTTGTTCTGACTTCTCTTCTTTGTGAAGGTGTATGCAAACGAGGTCAAGGGGGACACAATCGGAGCCTATTGACGTGAAAATAGAACAAACTTTTCGAAGAAGGAGAAGGGAGAACAAATCAAGTAAGAGTGATCGAATGGAGAATTTTCAAGGAGATAACCATATGGAGATAGAGCATGATGGGGAAGGAGGATAACATGTGAACATGCAAGACAACGCACCTCAATTCAATGCCAACCCTCCTCAACAAGCCTATCAAAATCATGGAGCTTTCAACAACCAAGCATTGCTTCAACAAATGGTGCAACAAGCTTTACTTCAACAAGGATATCCACAAGCTTTTGCTCCTCCTCAATAAGCATATGTGCCACCACCACCACCTCCGATACAACATGGAGTTCACAATGATCAAAGGGTGATCTGGAATTTCTGTATGCCGAGGGCGATGCCACGTATGATGGGCCCACCAATCAATGCCAACAACTTTGAATTTAAGGCGGGCTTGATTTCTATGATGAGAGAACAACAATTTAGTGGAGCCCCGAATGAGGATCCTAATTAACATCTAGCTCAATTCATTGAGATTGCCAACACCGTGAAGATGAATGGGGTGAACGAAGATTGTATCAAGATAAGATTATTTCCATTTTCATTGAGGGATCGTGCTAGAACTTGGTTCTCCACTATTACTCCGGGTACGTGTAACACTTGGGATGGGCTTGCGCAAATATTCTTGAACAAGTATTTTCTACCTTCCAAGACGCTTCAAATGAAGATCTTGATTACTCAATTCAAGCAAATACCTCAAGAGAGCTTTTATGAAGCGTGAAAAAGGTTTAAGGATATGCTACGCAAGTGTCCACAACATGGATTCCCCGAGAATCAACAAGTTGGATTTTTCTATCAAGGATTAGTGAATGGTCAAAGAGTGCTTGTTGATGCTTCGGTAGGTGGATCCATACTTGGAGTGACTCCGGAAAGGGCGATACGAATTTTTGATGAGATTGCTACAAATGTCTACCAATGGCCATCGGAGAGGGTAAGTGGATGCTATAGTTTTGAGAATTTTGATCAAGGGAAACAGTTTAGTGTGAAGAGACTGAATGTTGAGCCAAGTGTGCCACAAATGCCAAGTGTTGAAATGATAGCTTTGGAAGTCTTGAAACAAATGAGCTTAAATCAAAGTGTGAGCCAAAGAGTCAATATGGTTGAAGGGCAAGTAGATCAAAGAGTGCCTCCTCCGAATATTGTGAGTGAAGAACAATGGGCCAACTCTATGCCACGAGTGGAAGATGTGTCATACATGCAAGGAAGAAACTACCAAGGAAATTACCAAAATAATTACCAAGACAATTTCAACCACAACCAAAGAAACTATCCACCAAGGCAAGGAGGCTTTAATAGCCAAGCTAGTGGAAGCTCATACCCACAACAACAAAGGCAAGGTAATTTCTCCTACTCTAATCCGAGCAATGCGGTTGCTTATCCTCCGGGGTATCAACCGGGGGCTAAAGCACCAAATAGTGGAGGGAAGGCATCTATAGATGAGCTACTTGAACAGTTGAATGCATCTAACAAAGCTCGAGATGAAGCGATGAAAAAGGCCGAAGAAGCAAATGACAAGAGGCTCAAGGCTTTGGATGACAATGTGGGACAAATTGCAAGTACTTTGAGTGCTCAACAAAAGGGAAAGTTTCCGGCCACAACCGAGGTTAATCCAAAGTCTCAATATTGTTGGTTGATATGAAAGAGGAACAAAAGATTGAAGAAAGATTGGTGGAAAGCAAGGTTGTTGGAGAAACGGAAGAAGTAAGTAAGAAAGAAGAGAAAGGGCCTAAATGTATACCTAAGTGGAAGAGGGTGAAAGAGGAAAAGAAAGTGGAGGAGAATGTAAAAGAAGAGGAGTACAAACGTGATTATTGGGGTATTCCGATCACCCCATTTCCTATTCCCTATCCACAAATATTTGTAAAAGAGGAGAAGAAAAAGGAGTTTGAGGAGCATGTCAAATCTCTCAAGAAGAAGTATGAGGAGAAAAAGAAAGAAGAGCAACCCTAAGTAAGTGAATCGGTGCAAAAAGGGGATTTTGAAGGGAAAGGTACTCTTGATGCATTGTGTGACTTGGGGGCGAGCATCAATATGATGTCTCATGCAACTTTCAAGAGCCTTGAAATTGGAGAGCTCAAGCCTACTACTATCCATCTTGAGGTTGTGAATGGAGATGTTGTTAAGCCATTAGGGGTAGTTGAAGATGTGAAAATGAAAGTGAAGGGGCTAGCTTTCCCGGTTGATTTCATAATATTGGAAGTAAAGGCGAACCCTCGAGTTCCACTCATTTTGGGAAGGCCATTTCTAGCTACGAAAAGAGCAAGGATTGATGTTGGAAGAGAAGAATTATCTTTGAGCTCAAAAGGAGAGAGTATCACATTCTTATGCAATAAAGAAAAAGGAGTCAAATCTCATTTGAAGCCTTCGGATGATCTTATGGATCTAACTCTATTCTCTTTGACAACTTAAACTCATTTCTTCATGATTATATGAAAATGTCAAATTCTAACTTATCTTATTGTGATGTTGATAGGATGAAAACATCGGAGCTTGATTGGAAAATAGATAAAAGAGAAAGAGGAAGTCCACTAGAATCGCTCCTTGAAGATGACTTGATGCTTGTAAGCAAGAATGGTGAAGTAGAGTTAGTAGACAAAAAGAGAGCCAAGCAACTTTTCAAAGTTAGTATGCGAGGAGAGCGTGTGATGGACCATCGTTTGGTCCAATGATCGTGAAGTTTCGTCCGGCTTGAAGACATTAAACTTAGCGCTAAATGGGAGGCAACCCATTCTTTTTATCTTTTGATGCTTGTTTTGTTGTTTGGTCTTGTAGGTGGATTGCGCTTTTGAGAAAATGCATATTGAAGAAAACAGAAGTGCTTCATGGATTAGAGTAGACATGTTCACCACTTGTTGTAAACTTAATTCTCGACTCTTGTCTTGAGTTAAGTTTGGGGGCTAGTGCATGGTGGACATAACTCAAGTCATTGGATGCATATGCTTCTCCACAAGAAGCTCATAGATGGAAACTACAAGGGTAAGTCCCAGCACTTTTTGCAAACTTAAGTCTCAACTTGTTTCGATTTAAGTTTGAGGGGAGAGTGTGTGGTGTGATTCACCATTTGAGTGTGAATCTTGTAAAATTGACTCAATTTTAAAATTTTTCTCATGAGTTTTGGTATGTTTTGGTCCGATTGGTGGTGATTGAAGTGCATGATAATCTATATTTTTAATAAAATTGTTGAGCTAATGATTTTGTTGAGCATGTATGAAGGGTATTGGAAGCACGAATTGAGCTCGGAGCTAACAACTTCTACTACCAATTGCTTATTGAGGGAGTTCATTCTACACCCTACTACTTCTATGTGTTTAGCATAATTTGATTTGATTTGGATTGATGTGATTAGCATGTTGCTTCATTTGTTATGTTTGTGGGAGGTTTATTTTCATAATTTAGGATTTCCTTTTCAATCAAGGATATGATGATTGTGAGCTTAATTTATTATGGATGATATGAATGTGTGCTTCATGTTCGTATGATGAGATTTTTATTATTGCATGTTATGTGTTTTTGGTTGTTTCTTGTTTGGTGAGTCTTTTCTTATGTATTTTGTGTATTCTTATTCTTGTTTAGGAATTATTTTGGTGGTTTGTTTTTGGGATGTCGTGAGTCATTTTTAATGTGAGTGATAACATGTTGTTATAGTAAGTAATGATAAGTTATGATTAAGAATCTCTACATTTTCGAATTGTGACATGTTTTACTTTACTTGTTCAATTTTGAGATGAATGTGGTGTAATAAGTTTCTTTAAGTCCAAGCACAAGCTTGTGAGCGTTTGAGCCTCAACCATGCATACATGGTTTTTCTTCATGAGTGGATCGATTGTGTTTGATAAGCTAGAACTTGCTCAAGGACTATAGGAATGAATCCGATTAGTAGAGATTAGTGACATGATCTAAGGACATCCTTATTACTAATAGTTATAGCCATATATTTTCCTACCATGAACATCATTCCTAGTTAACCACTTTGAGCCTATAAGCCTATTTCTTGTGAATTTAGCACATTACAAGCCATGATTTCCCACTTAAAGCCTTTGTGTGGGTGATTCAGGAGATGGTAGCTAGAAAGGTTTGATGAGAAAGCAAAACGAAGAAAGAAAATGGCAAACAAGTAAGAAGAATGATAAAAAGAGTACAAACAAGAATGAACATGCAACCTCAAAACAAGAAAATGAGCAAAGCAACAACAAAATGCTTAAGTACTAAAAGTTCGAGAGGGAAGCATGCATTGAAAGAAGCTCAATTCAAGGAAAGTTGATGAATAGTGCTTGTGATCAATTAAGAAAAGAAAGCAAGAAAAAAATATTAAGGAATGGAAGAAAGTAGCTACCTCTTCGATTACTTACACATGATTAGTCACTCTTACCTAAATTCTCCCTCCATACCAAAGAGCCTATCGTTACATCCTAATTAAAGACCTTTTTGATCGCTAATGGAAACTATGGTGGTTTGTGAATGTAGTCCATAGCAAGCTTATAGCAAGTCGAGCCAATCGATTAATGTGTGTTGATTTAACACACTTTATAGAGTGTTGAGTGAAATTGATAATTTATATAAGGCTTGGACTAAAAAGGGACTATATTACACTTTATTCTCTTTTGATTGAACTTGTTAATTTTTCATGTTATGAATTTAACGTTGTAGGATGACTTAGCATAATTTTTGGTTCTTATTGCTATTGATGTGTTATTGCTTATGTTCGTTAAGTCTTTTTCTAGGTGAAAAAATTACTCCCCTTGGTTTATCATTTTTGTTGTTCGGGGACGTACAACACTTTAAGTTTGGGGGTGTAATGAGTGATATTTTCACCTAAATTTTAGTGTCTTTTTATATTATTTCATCCATATTTTATGTATATTTTGGTGGTATTTTGTGTTTTTATGGAAATATATGAGAATGAGCTTAAATGTATAATTTTCAAGTAAAAATAGATTTTAGACGCAAAAAGGAAGATGCAGGAAAAAACGGATCTCAATTCCAAGTTAAAACGAGCAAGAAATGAATAATAGAAAGAAACACGGCCTCTTTTAGGCCGTGTGAGGTGGCATGGCCGTGTTCCTGAAGAATTCGAATTTTACACAAAAATGGCCCATTTCCCACTTAAGCCCATGATCCAAATTTTGCCCTAATTCCTTTTATCCTCCACCATTATAAATACCCTTATTTTCAAATTTTGAGAGAGAAGGGTTTCACTTGGACACACACATCACACACCATTTCCTCCAATTCACACCATCATCTCCATCCAATCACCATCCATTTCATCTACCTTCATCCCACCATCAAAACCTTCATCAAATTGAAGAAGAGAAGTAAGGAAGAGAGGAGAATTGCAAGGGAAGGAAGGAGATCACCATTGAAGCACTTCAAGGGAGTTTTCATCCATACGTTGTAGTGAAACCTTATTGTTCATCATGTTTTGTAAGGATTTTAATGTCTATGTTAATTTCCTTTTGAATATGGTAGACTAATCTCCCTTGTGAGATTAGCAACATGAGAGTTGCTAGATAATTTTTTTATTTGTGTATTTAAATTCATGTGTTGATTGGGTAAATGGATTTTCTATCATTGATATTTAAGATCTTGAGGTTTATGATGATTTGTGTGTTTAGTTGTTCTAAATATGTGATTAGATTAAGAAATCAATTATGTGCTTAGTATAATTGAGTGAATCATTTCATCAAACACTTCATGTGATTATAAATTGTAAAGAGATTGAGAAATCCTTTGGAATTTAGAACCCTTTGATAAAACATGTGATTGATTTGATCGAGAGGTTGATTAATTGTGTGAAGGGACTCTCATTTCAAGTTTAGTACCTTGTTGGAATTGTTTGTGTGAGAACCAATCCGTTGAGCTAATTGAGATTCATATTCTATCCATCTCGAGAGAGAGTTTAGGTGAACTTAATGTTAGCACTTAGTCTTATACCCATGATTCATATGAATTTAATGCATATATCCTAGGATTTTTACTTCTTAATTGTTGTTAATCTCACTTTTACTTAATTGGAAAACCACCCTTCACTTATCTATCTTGTTTGCTAATCATTGCTTGCTTGCTTGCTTTGGTTATTATTATTTTCGTGTTTCACAACCAACCCTTTGATGATTCGTCTCTATAAAATTACAAGAAACGCGAGATCGCTTAAGCACTAGTACCTACCTCCCTGTGGTTCGATAAATTATTGAATTGGTTATTCCAACTACAAAATGGCTAATCACCTTCCTCCTTGTGGTTCGATAAATTTTTAATTAGTCATCCCGACTACAAAATAGCTAATCAATATATCCTTGATATTTTATCAATATATTTTCTCGATATATCAACATCTAGGAAAATTTGAACTGTAACAAACCGATATCAATATTTATACGGATATTTCTTGATATTAAAAAATAAATATATTTTTTTCCAATATCGATAATCTTAAAAAATGGATATATCATAAAAATATCAAGAATATTTTGGATATATATCTTAAATTTTTGGCATCTTGACCTTCTGAAGGTCGAAATCAGTTAGGGTTCTATCAAACTGAGGGGGGCAACCATTGATGAGAGCTAAGATAGAGAGGGAGAGATGAGGTCAAAAAATGGGAGAGATGAGATGAGGACTTAAATAGATGGAGTGGAGGATGGGATGAGAGAGCTATGAAAATTGTTGTAGGAAATTAAACTTTGTCTAAATACCAATTATGTATTATATTCAACGGATAGTTGATAGTAGTTAAGGTGAGAAAAATAATATTTTAATGTATAGTGGGTATGTGTATTAGAATGGTATGTGGGTCCCATGGAGATATATTAATTATTTTGTGTGTGTCCCATTTACTAAAAAGGAAAATGCACATCTTATATTGGGACGGATGAAAATGGTAAAATGCACTCCTTGTTGTGGGACGGAGGGAGTATTAATTTACCAAAATGATAATCTACCTCAAATGTAAAATATGTTCCTCTTAATCTAAACAATATTGATACCATCCCATCAAATTAGAGAAATTTTGAATATATTCGAATGTGCTAATAATATATTATTCTATCTTGCCCAACTATGCCAAAATAAATGAATTTTTAATCAGAGCGTACTGTATACGTGAACTCTCCTTATTCACTACTCCCTCCGTCCGCCCGAAAGGTGGACATTTTGTCATTTTGGGCGTCCGCACTAAAGGTCTATATTTTTCTTTTTAAACACATGGGACCCACACACATCACTAATACAATAAATTTATGGGACTCATACCCCCCCACTAATACAACTACCAACTACACATTAAATAATAATACTCCTTAATCCACGTGCAAAAAGCAAATGTCCACCTTTGAGGTGGACGGAGGGCGTAGTTATAATATTTTTTTATAAAAAATGATAACAATTTTAATAAAAATAATTAATTAATTAATAAAAATGTTTCATACAAGGATTGCTCTATTTTTTATTTTTTTTAAATTGAAAAAATTAGTGACAAAAAATACTACTCCCTCCGTTCCGGATATTTTTACACATTTGTACTGGCACGGAGATTAAAATTTAATATTATTTTAATATATAATATAAGAAAAAGTAGAGATAAATTAGTAATTTAAAAAGAAAAAGTAAATAAAGTTGTTGGGAATGATGAATAAAGTGTAAAAAAATAATTAACGTTGTTGGGATTGTAAAAAGTAAGTAATAAAATATTATGTATTTTAACCATTAATGGAATGAGTAAAAATACGTGGGACAGTCCAAAATGGAAAGTGGGTAAAAATAGGTGGGACGGGGGGAATAATATTTACTTGATAAAAATAACATAAAAATCATTAAAATATTCTTTATAACTATGGATAATTTTTTGATACTTTTTTATATATCATTGATATTTTATCAATATTTTCTCGATATATCAACATCAAGAAAAATTTGAACTGTGACAAACCGATATCAATATTGATACTGATATTTCTCGATATTAGATAAAAATATATTTTTCCCCAATATCGATATCGGTAATCTTAAAAAACGAATATACTATAAAATATCGAGAAAATTTTGATATCTTAAACTTTGTTTTTTATTAAGAATATTATCACTTTTTATTAGTCTCATAACCTATTTTGTGAGACAGACTTTTACAAGTTTTTTCTGATAAAAAATTAAATTTTTATTTCGTGCATGCATATTTGAAAATACAAGTTATGGTACAGCACAATTATTTAACTTTAAATAAAAAGATGATAAAGATCTTAAGAAGATTATATAATAAACTTTAAGGACAAAAAATATTTGCCACTATGGTAAAATAGTTATAGGGTCAGACTAAATACACATCCCTATTTTATTGAATACACAACCTACTATTATTTTATTAAATTATAAATTTTAAAAAATCCAAAATACCCTTAATCTATTAAATACACACCCTCTTCTTCCTCCACACTCTTTCGCCGCCACCTCCCGAGATTTCTTTCTCTTCTCTCCTACTTCTTCTCCCCCATCAATCACCTCCTCAATCACACTTTTCAGTCTTCACCTGCATTCCCATTTTATCTTCTTGTCCTAACATCACTGGCAATCCCACCCCTTGGTTTATCATTTTTGTTGTTCGGGGACGTATAATATTTTAAGTTTGGGGGTGTAATGAGTGATATTTTCACCTAGATTTTAGTGTCTTTTATATGTATTTTTGTATTATTTCATCCGTATTTTGTGTATATTTTGGTGGTATTTTGTGTTTTTATGGAAATATATGAGAATGAGCTTAAACGTATAATTTTCAAGTAAAAATAGATTCTAGACGTGAAAAGAAAGACGTGAAAAAAAACGGATCTCAATTCCGAGTTGAAACAAGCAAGAAATGAATAATAGAAAGAAACACGGGCTGAAGGAGAAACACGACCATGTTTGGCCGTGTTACAGAAGAAACACGACCTCTTTAAGGCCGTGTGAGGTGGCATGGCCGTATTCCTGAAGAATTCGAATTTTACACAAAAATGGCCCATTTCCCACTTAAGCCCATGATCCAAATTTTGCCCTAATTCCTTTGATCCTCCACCATTATAAATACCCTCATTTTCAAATTTTGAGAGAGAAGAGTTTCACTTGGACGCACACATCACACACCATTTCCTCCAATTCACACCATCATCTTCATCAATTCACCATCTATTTCATCTACCTTCATCCCACCATCAAAACCTTCATCCAATTGAAGAAGAGAAGCAAGGAAGAGAGGAGAATTGCAAGGGAAGGAAGGAGATCACCATTGAGGCACTTCAAGGGAGTTTTCATCCATACGTTGTAGTGAAACCTTATTGTTCATCATGTTTTGTAAGGATTTTAATGTCTATGTTAATTTTCTTTTGAATATGGTAGGCTAATCTCCCTTGTGAGATTAGCAAGATGAGAGTTGTTGGATAATTTTTTGATTTGTGTATTTAAAGTCATGTGTTGATTGGGTAAATGGATTTTCTATCATTGATGTTTAAGATCTTGAGGTTTATGATGATTTGTGTGTTTAGTTGTTCTAAATATGTTATTAGATTGAGAAATTAATTATGTGCTTAGCATAATTGAGTGAATCATTTCATCAAACATTTCATGTGCATTATAAATTGTAAAGAGATTGAGAAATCATTTGGAATTTAGAACCCTTTGATAGAACATGTGATTGGTTTGATCGAGAGGTTGATTAATTGTGTGAAGGGACTCTCATTTCAAGCTTAGTACCTAGTTGGAATTGTTTGTATGAGAATCAATCCGTTGAGCTAATTGAGATTCATATTCTATCCATCTCGAGAGAGAGTTTAGGTGAACTTAGTGTTGGCCCTTAGTCTTATACCCATGATTCATATGAATTTAATGCATATATCCTAGGATTTTCACTTCTTAATTGTTGTTAATCTCACTTTTACTTAATTGGAAAACCATACTTCACTTATCTATCTTGTTTGCTAATCATTGCTTGCTTGCTTTGGTTATTTTTATTTTCGTGTTTCACAACCAACCCTTTGATGATTCGTCTCTATAAAATTATAAGAAACATGAGATCCCTTAAGCATTAATAGCTACCTCTCTGTGGTTCTATAAATTATTGAATTGGTCATCCCAACTACAAAATGGCTAATCACCTTCCTCCTTGTGGTTTAAATTAGTAATTTAAAAAGAAAAAGTAAATAAAATTGTTGGGAATGATGAATAAAGTGTAAAAAAGTAATTAACGTTGTTGGGATTGTAAAAAGTAAGTAATAAAATATTATGTATTTTAACCATTAATGGAATGAGTAAAAATACGTGGGACAGTCCAAAATGAAAAGTGGGTAAAAATAGGTGGGACGGGGGGAATAATATTTACTTGATAAAAATAACATAAAAATCATTAAAATATTCTTTATAACTATGGATATTTTTTTGATACTTTTTTATATATCATTGATATTTTATCAATATTTTCTCGATATATCAACATCAAGAAAAATTTGAACTGTGACAAACCGATATCAATATAGATACTGATATTTCTCGATATTAGAAAAAAATATATTTTTCCCAAATATCGATATCGGTAATCTTAAAAAACGAATATATCATAAAAATATCGAGAAAATTTTGGTATCTTAAACTTTGTTTTTTATTAAGAATATTATCACTTTTTATTCGTCTCTCATAACCTATTTTGTGAGACAGACTTTTACAAGTTTTTTCCAATAAAAAATTAAAATTTTATTTCGTGCATGCATATTTGAAAATACAAGTTATGGTTCAGCACAGTTATTTAACTTTAAATAAATAGATGATAAAGATCTTAAGAAGATTATATAATAAATTATTTTATTGAATACACACCCTACTATTATTTTATTAAATTATAAATTTAAAAAATCCAAAATACCCTTAATCTATTAAATACACACCCTCTTCTTCCTCCACACTCTTTCGCCGCCACCTCCCGAGATTTCTTTCTCTTCTCTCCTACTTCTTCTCCCCCATCAATCACCTCCTCAATCACACTCTTCAGTCTTCACCTGCATTCCCATTTTATCTTCTTGTCCTAACATCACTGGCAATCCCGCCCCCCACTCCCACCCTAGCTATCTTGATCACATTTGTAGAACTGCTTCGCAAACCATGTCATTGTGTCCTAGTTCACTCAAGTCCCACAAAGCACAAGTTACAACACAGAAAGCTCATTGTTTTGAATACGTACATACGGAGCAAAGGCTATCATACCATTTAAGTAGAGATAAATTTAGAATTAATTGGACTGCAAGACTTTCAGGGTGAGATCGTTTTCCGAAGTTTCGAATCGGAGCAAAGAAGTGAGATTGATTGAAGAAGGTGTTGTCCGGATATAAGTACACCGGAGAGATGGTTTTTGAATAGTTCGATTTGCTTTCAACCCACCAATATCCTTGGGTATCTTTCTGATGGAAACAGTAAAATTTCGATTTCGATTTACTTTTCCTTCAAGTTTTAGGAGGTAGTTTTGTAATTTATAAGGCTGTGCACAGTAAAATTAAGAAATAAAAAATTAAAAGAGATGTGTATTAAATAAAAGGTGTGTATTTAATAAAATGGGAGGTTTGCACAGTTATATACCGGATGATGATGTTTTACAGCAAATAGTATATAGAAAATTCGTCACTTTAAGCCTACACCGTCTTAATTTAGAATAAGAATTAGAATAAGTTCACCATGGTAAAAAATCAACCCAAAGTAATGTAACTTGCCGACAAGTGTTCAATAAATGCTAGTATGTAATCCTAGCTCCCTCCTACCTATTATATTTTTCACTATTTTCTTATTTATTTACTCCCTCCGTCCCAGTGAAATGGAGACAGTTACCTATAGTTTATAATAAGGTAGTGTTCGCAATGCACTGGGACGGAGGGAGTATTTCATTCCACCCTTCAGTGTCTAAAAAATGTTAAAGTTTTAAACAAATAGACTTTTCTGTACATTATTTTTTCAAAAATTTCAACCACACCTAACATACAATGTGTAACTTACTTTTTCAATTATTTATTATTTAAGATTTTATTTCTCTCAAACGTTAATACAATTTAAAAAATAAATTCTTAAACTTATCATTTGAAATTTATCATAATTAATTAATAAAAATTAAAATGATCATATTTATAATATATATATTTTTATAAATTATATCAATCTCTCTCTCTCTATATATTTTAAACAAACGATCGCGCATCCATTAAGAATCACAAGAACAAGAAATATCAAGTAGGTCATCCACAAAGTTAAAATCTTTGCCCAACAATGAGGGCTTACAAAGTTTCGTGAAGCCCGAGCAATACAATGTGTCAGGGTATTAGCAGTACGACGAATAAGTTTAACAGAATAAAATCTATTCAACTGGAGTAAGTTTTGCAATGTGATATAAAATCTCCAAATACTGACACATCCACTTCTGATTTGGAAGTCGAATCATAGACATTATATCAATCTATATATATATGAAAAGGGCAAAATATTTGTTTACTCGTGTATGAAAATATTTTGTTCACACTTGTAATTACTAGTATTTTTTACTTTGTGGTTTAAAACTTATCATTTATTTTAAAATTTATGCATTCTCTATTTTAGGTTTTATTTTAAATTTATTAATAATTAATGATTCTATCCAGCCTAAATGCATGAAATTATAATATTACTATTTTACCCTCGTGATTTAAGGCTTTTCATTCTATATTATGGTTTTTTTTATAATATCTTATTTCTTAAGAAATTTTATTGTTTATTCATTTAAAATTTAATGAATGTACATAATTATGACCGTGCACTGGGCATACAAAATATCAATTCTATACAAAAATAAATAAATAGAGAAACTGCTAATTATAAAACATTTTTAGTCCCTTAGCTAAAAAACCCTTTTAGTTTAGTCCCTAATTAGTTATTTGTTTAAATGTAGTCTAATATAAGTAATTTCATAGGTTAATTTACGTCTCAAATTAAGGTAGTGTCATATGTGACGCACGTGACATTTTCCGACAAAAATTGGACCAAAATTAAACAACTAAATTTGGAAAATTTAGTTTGGAAGAATTTTGCTCTATTGAAAGTCATTGCCGGTGCTTGGAGACTTTTATGGAATCGCTACCTACCAAATCAAACCTGCAAAAATGTTACCTTCTTGGTCCTAGTGATGATATATGGTATGTTTTTTGTGATACTTGTGAAAAAACTGAGGAACATATATTCTTTTATTGTTCTATATATCTTATTGCATATGGATGAATTGTATTTCATGTTTTGATAATTGCTCTGCACTCATGTACATTCATTAATTTGTCCATCTTTAACAACATTTTCAATGGGGAGAAGAGCAAAAAAAAAGTATGTGGTTTATATTTGGCTTGAAATACTGTGGATGATTTGGAAATAGAGGAATACCTTATTTTTAAAAATGAGGAGTTTTCTGTTGCTCACCTTCTTAACAAACTCAAATTAAGGCTATGAAATTGCTTTGTAGTCCATAAACATATATAATTGTTCTGATTTCTTATTCAAAAAATGATTTGTCAATCCTACGGAATGTCTACGTGTTTAATATTGTAATTTTATTTTGCTTATATTCTTTTTAACAAAAAAAAAAAGTAGAATACTAAATTGATACAAATAAATATTTTAGAATAATCTTAAAGTTTCCATTAATATGATTATTAACTAAATCTTAACTCCTATTCTTTCAAAAGGAAGAGAAAATAATGTAATCGCATTAATTAAGTTTAGACATTATGCTTTTACTGCACATATACGTGGCTGATTACATTTCTAATTAATTTGACCTAAAAAATACTATACCATTAAAATTCATAAATAGATTATCATGACAAGAATAAACTAGTGGCCATCAAATTTAAACAAGTTATATAGCTACCTTACATAGGCAAACATTTTTTTAATTATCAAAAGGAATTACACGTACAATATGCATTAAATTAACACTTTGCAACTAAATATTATATATGGAAATTAATCTTTATTAAGTAAGGAATCGAGGGTTTTTGCTCTCTATATAAACCCTTACTCCTATTATAATCCTCAATATCTCTCATCAACAATACTCAAATATTACATACATCGTTGAAAGAAATAAATCGATTATCACATGGCTCCAAAGTATTTCGTCGTTTTTCTTCTTCTATGTTTTCTTGCTTGCAGCGTCATTGCACGAGAGCTTTCGGGTGGCAGCTTGGAGGGTTCTTCAAATGACGAAAAATTTATCATCGTCCCGGGAGGCGGGTATGTTACCGGAGGGACTTACCAAGTGGGGGTGGGTGGTCTAGGGTTGGGTGTTGGTGAGGGTATTGGTGGTGGAATAATTCCATGAATGAAGAAGCTGCCACAGAGGTCCAAAAGAGTTCTAATATATACTCCCAAACTATAATATATATTTGTTAAAAACTAGTTTGGTTATAATAATTATATAAGCAATAAATAATGTTAGATTCATATTCCAAACAGAATGCTGGAGACAGCTAGCTTGCTTACTGAAAAAAATCCTCAATATCTCTCATCAACAATACTCAAATATTACATACATCGTTGAAAGAAATAAATCGATCATCACATGGCTCCAAAGTATTTCGTCGTCTTTCTTCTTCTATGTTTTCTTGCTTGCAGCGTCATTGCACGAGAGCTTTCGGGTGGCAGCTTGGAGGGTTCTTCAAATGACGAAAAGTTTATCATCGTCCCGGGAGGCGTGTATGTTACCGGAGGGACTTACCAAGTGGGGGAGGGTGGTCTAGGGTTGGGTGTTGGTGAGGGTATTGGTAGTGGAATAATTCCATGAATGAAGAAGCTGCCACAGAGGTCCAAAAGAGTTCTAATATATACTCCCAAACTATTATATATATTTGTTAAAAACTAGTTTGGTTATAATAATTATATAAGTAATAAATAATGTTAGATTCATGTTCCAAACAGAATGCTGGAGACAGCTAGCTTGCTTACTGAAAAAAAAAAAATGGTGTACCCCACCTCCATTTGCACCTCCACTGCCCCTGCCCTGTGGATTGGTAGAGGAGATAAATCGCAGGATCGAACCCCCACCCTGCAGCAATCAAGCTCAGTTGGAAGGTCTTTCCACCCTTCCCTCTATCACTTAGTTATGCCCTGGGGGCTGCTAGCTTGCTTACTGTATATTATATGTTGTGTATTATGTATTGCAAAAAATGTACTATATATTATGATATTATCACTTCTTATTCTTCTCTCACAACCTATATATCGTGAAATGGTCCTTTACAAGTTGTTACCGATAAAAAATTAAGTTGTTATTCCGTGTGCATTTGGAATTACATGTTATGGTTCAGCACAGTTATTTAACTTTAAATGAATGGACGATAAAAATCTGAAAAAATAATATGATAAAATTTATAATTAAGCGCAAAAGATAAATGTTAAGTCATAGGGTAAAATAGTTATATCGCACTATTATATATCCGATGATACTATTTTACAACTTAAAAATTCGCCTCCATAAGGCTAAGATGAACAACCATGCCTTTAAAATAAGAAGAATGAGTTCTCCATTCAAAGAAATCCACCAAAAGAATGTAACTTGCCAACAAGTGTTCAATAAAAACTCTGTACGTAGTATTTAATCCTTCCTCCATCCTAATATATCATTCACTATTTTCTCATTTTTCACGTTATATTCTTCATTCTTCAAAAAAATAAATGTTTTAATACAAAAATAGCTCTCAATACATTACATTTTTTAAAATGTCAATCACTTAGAACACATATATAACTTATTTTATTATTTATTTATTATTTAAAAAGATCATATTACCATAAAAAAATTAATATAATTTATAAATAAAATAATAAAACAAAAATAAAATAAAATAAAAACAATTTTTTTTTTAAATACCATATCTATAGTAATGGTGAAGAGCCAACTACAACAAATGAAGCTAACTTAACGTGGTAAATTTTAAAGAACGTATCTCTGGGTTCCGTGTGGTCAGACCTTTTTTTGAAGGGCATAAATTGAGCTTGATTTTTAAGTAGGTACAAGACCTAATTTAAATATTACTAAACGATTCATTCACTTCAAAAAATTATTGATAATACAAAATTTTATTTTGTTATACCCATAATATCCATATCCATCGAAACATTAGTGTGCATCGTCATAGGAGAATAAAAAAACTCTTAAGTATTTATACTAATATACATCGGTGTGCATTTTTTAAGAGAGAAACAAAGAATAAGCTATTAAATGTTGATTGAAGAGTATACACTAATGTACATTATTGTGCAATCTTGGAGAGAGGAAAAAATATGCTATTAAAATTAAAAAAAAAAGCCATTAAAATTTCACTATACTGTAATTTGGCGTGCATTCTTAGAGAGAGGATAAAACACGCCATTAAACTTTTACTATACTGTAAATTGATGTGCACTCTGGAGAGAAAAAAACAGAAAATACAGGTTGTTCCTGAAATCTCTCATCAAATCTCCTTAAATCTCTCCTTAATTTAATGCATATTAATATTCAATGAAGCTATTGTTAAATATACACTTTGAATATTAAACCTTGTGAATAAGGGTAATATTAGAAAAAAGAAGAAGTTATATATTCAACAGTAATTATATTAGATCAATATATTTAATAATAATTAGGCTATACATAGACGTACTTATTAGTAATAATCTCTTTATAATTTATGAAATTACAAAAATAACCTCAACTTTTATAAAATTGAGGGGGCCAGTGCCCCTATCTCTTAATATATATCTGTCACTATTACGGTTGTACTTATAAATTAAAAAATAATATCAATATATATTAGATTAGATATACTCCATCCGTCCCGGCAAGTATTTCACGTATTGTGGTGCGCGGAGTTTAAGAAAATTTTATTTTTTTATGTATAAAGTAAGAAAGAAAAGAAATATTTGGGTTAATTTAATGAAAAAATTGTGTAAAGTTATTGGGATATGTGAAAAGGTGAGTATTATATTGGAATATGTGTAAAAAGTAGGTATTATTATAGTGTATTTTTTACCAATTTTCGTAAAAGTAAAGTGTGAAATACTTTGAGGGACGGATAAAAAAGGAAAGTATGAAATACTTCCTGGGACGGAGGGAGTAGTTAACAAGGATAGCATACAGTTTAATTAGCCGCCCATATTTTTATCACAAACACTTGTGTAAATTGGATTCATGGTGTAACCTGTGGTTCATATTTCAATCATATATACCCTATGTATTATAAGGTGTTTAAATTAAGGGGACTACAAAGTTTACAAGAGTTTATGATGTAAACCCGATTTTCTAGAGAATAATTCTATTTTTATAAAGGAGTATTCTTTTTATTTTATAATTAATTGGACGAAATAAATGAAAATCGGCGTGTCATTTTCCATTTTTTAAAACTATTTTCATGTTTTAAAATATTTTTTAATTATTAATTATTTTTTTAAAATATTAAATCCTAAACCTTGAGTTCATTAAAAATAAATAAAGATATAATTTTTTTTACTCCATTTTCTATTTCATTTTATTTGATTACACAATGAATTTTAAAAATTTTGTAAATATAAAAATCTATACAATAGAAAAACGCGAGTTCTGCAAATTGGTCCCGTAAACTGCCGGTTGCCCACCCGTTCTTCAGCGGAGATGTCGCCACGCCGCCTTCCACCTGGATTCACTGCGTAAAGGTGTAGGTCTATCCTGCTTCTTCATCCTCACCATCTTCTTTATTTTTTTCTACAGAAGCCACTCCCTTGCCCCTTTTTCCCCTTCCTGCTTGACTTTCACCGTCGCCATGCGTTAGTCGTGGTTGCTCACCACCGCTGCTCATAGAGCGCCGCCACGTGGACCCATGGTTAATTCTACTACTTCCACCTGCCCTTTTTGTAAGTTTCTTCTTCCCCTTCTTACTCTCCCTCCCCCTGTTACTGTCTTTTGGGTTTTTATACTTTCACTTTCACTTTCACTTTCACTTTCAGCCGGATACAAGGTGCCCAATGCACATCTGTGTAACTGCATAAGTCTATCAATCGATTTCTTTCTCCACTCTTTGGAGCACCTCATCTCCCTTCCAAGCGAAGACATTCGGGTAACTAATCATACTCTTCCTCAATCACAGCGCGACTATTTGTATTGATTGATTTTTGTGGTCAGCTGTGAAATTGTTAGCATTTTATTGGTGTTATTGAAATTAGAAACTACAGCCTTAATACTTTCAAAGTTATTGCCCATTACATGTTTGATAAATTGGCTATTACAAATTCAACATCTCTTTCTCTTGTAGTTTCTTGTCTTAATCCATCTCCTGCTTATGATTCTTCAATGTTTACTATATATTTACTTTCTTGGAGGGTTTGAGTCGTGTCTGAGGTGAAAACCTTGATGGTACATATCTGCGTTATAATTGAATATAATGCTTCCACGAGCTTAAGTTTGCTTGATCTGATGAATTTTTGTAGCTTTCAGAATGATGGAGTAATTATTTAATAAAATGGTGCTTTTAGTTTGTTATTTCGTGATTTGATCTAACTTTTACAGAGTACAGAGTCATATATTGTAATGTTCTTGCCCCAAACTTTTCTTTGTATTAGCACATGCCAGATGACCTGATACAAGTCCATTTCCATATGAAACACTTTCGTGCTTACTAGCTTACGAATTTCAGATTAATAGTGCATAAATTTCTCTTTAAATTTGAGGCTTTACAACTTACAAGTACATTTTATAATAGTTGGTTTAAGTTAGAAACCGTTCTTTTCAATATACTGAAATTGCCCATCTCTCCCACTTTTAGAACACACTGCGTTAACACAACTGTTGATTATCTCTTCACGTGTACAACCTTCTTGTATGTGAGCAGTGTGAATTCTGCCACTCTCACTCATCCACTTTTCTCAATTCCACTGCACCCTGCCGCTCTCCCCATCTTTCTTCCTCCTCCTGCTTGCGACTCTACACAGTAATGGCACCCTATGGCTTCATCATCACTGTCTGATTGCTGCCCACCCGGTTTAGAAGTTCTTGAATTTTTCTGATATTGTGATTCTCTTCGTAACACGAAATTCGGGTAACTAATCTTACGATTCCTCGGTCAAAGCATGCATAAGTCTCAATTGATTTTGGTGTTTGCCAATTAAATTTCATTGTATGCTGTTGAGTAGCAAGAAAACCTTAGTAGTTAATTTATTTTGGTAACTTGGTTTCTATTTCGGATCTCACTGCACACTTTGTTTTGGTGATTTCCTCTTTCTCGTCTCTTATTTTTGTGCCTCTTCCTACTCATGTATGCCTTGTATTAGGGTAGGAAAGAGTAATGAGAAATCCTTCAAGTCTTTATTAAGTTGATTCTGAACTCTCTATTTCCGAGTGCGATTCTGCACTTTGGCTGATTGGCTCTTGAAAACCTGCTTTGGTATTAAGTAATCATATGGACTCACACTCATGTAAATCAATTACTCCTTTTGTTTCGGGCACTTCAATTTTGCTTAAAAACTTGACTCAAACTCAAACCCATTGCACGCCCTTCTTAACTTTGGTAATTGGTTTTTATGCTTAAGAATATATGTGATTGGTTGGATGAGGAATGGGAATTAGAGTTATATTTTCTGTGACTTAGATTAATTTTGAGGGATCAGTCGTACCCATCTCAAATGGGGGTATAATCCACTTCCACTTTATTGCTTAATAACAACCCGCACATGTTTTACCTATTCCTACTGCAACGTTTTTGTAATGTATCATAGATGGTGATTGCATTTGATGCTTTCATCACAGCAAGTATTTATAAGAGTTGCCAATTTAGCACACACTTCCCTTTTACAAAAAAAATTAGGTACCCAAACAACGCATTGAGTTTTTTCCTTTTGTTTTTTTGCTGGAAATAACAATTGCAATCATGCATATGCTGATCAGACATGTAACTTGATATAGGTTGTTAAATTAGTTTTTGACTGAATTCATTTTTTGGGACAAAAACATGCTTCTCTGGATTATAGAAGTTTGGTGGAGAAAAGAAAAAAACTGAATCAAAAACAAAATTGGAAAGAAGAGAAAGCAAATGCGATGTAAATGGAATGATACCCCTATTTCTCTTTTTAAAAGCCATACAATTAAAAGGGGGTCTGCAAATTGGTCCCGTAAACTGCCGGTTGCCGGTATTTCCTTTTTTTCTTTTTATAATTATTTTTACCAACAACATCTCCTGCGATCTACCCTCCACGTGTGCAGCTTCTCTTTATGTAAGCGGTGCGACTGACGCCACTTTCCCTCACCCTTCCTCCCAAATCCACCGTGCCCCCCGCCCTCCCTATCTTTCTTCCACCTTTCGCTCCTGAGTTTACACAGTAATGGCATCTCATGGGCGCTTTATCTTCGTTGTTTGCTTGCTGCCCACACAGGTTTGAATTCACTTTCCCTGACACTGCTACTCTCTTCCCAACGACGACATGCGCTAAGTAATTTTGCATCATTCTTTCTCAATCAAATTATGCATAAGTCTAGATTTCTCAATCTAAGTACGCATAAGTCTACATTGATTTTGGTTTTCACCCATTAAATTGCATTGCATGTTTTTGAGTAGCAAGAAAACCTTTGTACCTAATTTATTTTGCTTTCTGTTACGGATCTCACATTCTCACTGTATACTTTGTTTGTGATTTTCTCTTTTTGTTGTCTTCTTGGTTTTTGATGTCTTCGTTCTTATGTATTTCTTGTGTTAGGGTAGGAAGTAGTAACAACAAAACCTTTGTTGGTAATTCCTTTTGGATGAATTCTGTATCATTGCCAACATTTTGTTTTTCCTAATGTACAAAATTGTCACTTCTATTCCGATAAAATCTCATAGATGCTGTTGCACTTCAAATGTTGAACTCTGATTCGCAGTATATATCTTACGCAGATTCAGAGTTCGTAGGAGTAACGGTTACGGGAGGCACCGTTGGTCGACTCCTTCCAATATTATAACTGCAGGGGTACTAAGTCACTCCCAAACAAAAAATTTGGTTTACTTTAATTTCTTAGAAATACTTTCATAGATTGGGAAGTGCTATTATTTTTTGTGTGTGTTTAATTCAGAGTGGGAATTCAGTCCTAATTAAACCAATAGGATCTACGTCTGTTCAATTTAGAGTGGGAACCTTATACCGTACGCGTGGCCGGCCCTCCTCACGGCATCGGAAGAGGTGGGTGAGCGGTGGCTAAGGTGGCGGCGGACGGTGGTTGGCGGAGGTAGTGGTTCTCCTTCTCCTTCATGTGTGCTACCCAACAAGATCAAAAGAGCTGAACTTAAGCCACTCAACCATATCTGTTACTAGAGGTACTCGGTACTCCTATCACTACGCACACCATGCATTTTGGTTTGTTCCTTTCCAATGCTTAAATTCTGCAATCACTATTTGTATCATGCTGCCTGCTTAATTTTATGTTTATCTAACAATTTGGATTCATTTTGATCCAGTAATGGATTCTCATTTTGCTTGCTTACGGTGCTCGATTGCTTCATCTCACTGATATTCGATAAACATGAAAATTGAAATTTGGGTATAGGTTCGCTGCCCTTAGCTCAGTGTTAACAAAACGTGCACACAAGATGTTTGATATAATTACTCAATAGTTTGGTTAATGGAGTTGCGTCATTCCACCTGTTTAATCGAAGACCATTGTGTCATGATTTTTCCTTCATTTAGACATTCATGTGTCAATTTGGAGAACAAGATTTGTTCTCAACGGCCTATAATGCAGTCTCTTTCATTGTAGTTCGTCGAGCATCAGAAAACATTTTATACAAGTACTTTTGGTTTTGAATTTGACGTCTTTTACTAGACACCACGTTTGTCTGTTCAGTATATATATAATCATGGATTAATTTGAGATTTAGAATGACTGCAGTGGGATTTTTTTTTTTTTTTTTTTTTGCTTGAGATCCCTAAAGTTTCAAGTTTTGTATTGTTTTTCGTTTGTAACCTCACTGATTTGCTGGCTTGCAACTTTTTATTATCTTCGTAGTCAATTGCAGAGTTGAAAAATTGGCAAATCTTGGACATCTAGATCTCAGCCCTATGGAAATTGATGTGGATAAAACGGTGAAGGACAAGGTGAGTCCTTACCCATATGTGCAAATTTTGGTTCTTGAATGTTGATGTTGATTATTTCTACACTTTAAGATTAGTTCTGGGTGAATTGGCGCCTCACATTCCATGCATATTTTTGTTATACCTTTTCTTCTTAAAGATGATTCAATTGTCGCTACTTCCTTAATAGCATTAGAATTTTAGTTTACACGGAATTATACTTGACTGCAAAAACTTCTCCCTCAAGAAGATGCTTTGTAAAATTTCAGGTAATGAACTTCAAAATGAAATTCCATCAAAAGCATAAGATATATAAAATACACAGAGGTAGCTTCTCTTTTTTGAAGTTTGAAATTTGCACACATATGATTATTTGACAATAATATGATACTTGGCCCTTAAAAATCTTTCATCATTTATAGGCCTGTTTTTTTTTTTTTTTTTTTTTTTAATTATGGATGCATTAGGTTGCTCGCAGTTTTCACTCATTCATGCCATGACAGGCTCACTTTGTGAACAGGATGGTATTACTATGACCTTTTTTTTCTTTACGAAGCCATCTTCACATTGAACGAGAGATATGAGAGGGAACGAGAGATATGAGAGGAAAGACAAAATAAAGAATTAAGAAGCAAGGCACCATTTTTTTGCCTATCCATCTTGTTATTGTTGTTAACTATGATGACATTTTCAAAAGAAATATGCCAATGACAGACTAAAGTAATGAATTATTTTGCTAAAGGCGAAGTTCTTTTTTTTTTCCCCCTTATAACTTGTGGTTATTTGATGAAATATATTAACTCAGTTACTGTTATTCCCCGATTGGTCATCTCTTATTTTTTGTCCTCTTCTTCATAAACTCTTTCGACTTCATCTTGTGTTGATCAATGTAGGTTGCCTCCATTTGCATTAGTTAATTAATGAGTTTCTTTACGATTCTTTTAAGCTTTTTAATGTAAGTGATTGCATCAATGATTATGTTTGTTTGTTCATTTAAGAAAACAAAGTACGAGTTAAGTATTAACCAAGTAATCAATCCTTTATTATAGGAAAAAAGAAATGTAAATTAAAGAGGATTAATTTCTTGCATTCGTGATTATGGGGAGTTAGGAGCGGCACTCAGTTCCTTGCCCCTTCTTATGTTAGCATTCAGATTATTTCATTTGTACTTATCATCCTTCTTTTCTGGTTGAGTAATTTGCTCCCCCTTATCCTTCTACTCTGATTTCTTTCTTTCTTGAATCTCACACAAATCATTAAGAGAAACTATAACACAATCCATATTCAATTAAGTTGCTACATCTATCAAATAAAATACATTCTTTGCTAGGAGAGAGCTACTAAAAAAGTGGAAGTGGACTGATGTGAATTTATGGTCGAGAAAGAGTGGCAGTCGACCAAATAAGAATATGTTCCAATTGTTGCACTTTTTTTTAATTTTTTTTTTTTTGTATATTTTCTATTTACTGATATTTTGTGAGCTTAGTTTACACCAATGGAGATGAGTAGCAAGGCGCCTGTAACAGATTCACTAATGTTATTCATGCTTCTAAGAAAGTTGGTATATATTCCCTTTTTTATTAATTTTTGGTGAATGATTGTATAATATTTGTGTACTCTTTCTTGTTGTAATTTTCCCATATATTCTGTAGTTATAAGTTACTCTACATGAAATCTTTTTAAAGTTATAGGTTATTGTACATGACTTTTCTTCATTCATTGTTCATTTTTCATGTGAAGGAACTGTCCCTAGGTCAACAATATTATTAAAGAAACACATTTCACATCTCTGTGTAGAATCTATTTTAAATTAGATTTAATTAGTGGTATCCTACGTATATTTAGCGAGGTAAAAGTAGTATGTCTTGGGACTTAATTGGATTGTTAACTACCCATGTATGCTTGACCGCCAAAGAAGTAGAAGGATGACAAATCCTCCAACGACGGTGAAGAGGAAGATGCTCCTGAATACGAGGATCATTGCATCATATTCCAGGTTAGCCCTTCATTTCTTGCTGAAATTAAACTTGAGCTAGCTGTATGTTACTATATTTACAAATTTTTGTTTGAACTGTGATATAAAAGAGGATTCAAATCTAACTTCAAATCATTGTAAGCATTTTAGGTCAAATTGAATCTGCAAAATATGATTCCAAATACAAATATTTACTTTAAAGGAAAATCAGTTCACATTGATGGAGTTAGATTCAATACCTGGAGAGAGAGTTTAGTCTGAAAATTAGGGGCTTTCCATAGTGTTGGATATCATATAGATTTGCAAATTGGGTCCACTTGAAAATTTGCCGCTTGTTGTTACATTGGAAGTTCTCTCTGGTGTTTAATGTATATGTACATAGATGTGGTATACAGAAGGAGAGATGTGGCCAAGGCCAAGTCATCATATTTAGGAAAGCTCAACCCTCTCTACTGTAAGGTGGTTTTCAAGCCACATCACCTCCTTAAATTTGTAAGGTTCTCAACCATCAACATCTTTTGATTTGATTTCTTTATATACTTAAAGATGAATGTTTAACTGTATCATGAAATGCAGGCTTTTCGCAAGAAGTTTGGCATGGCTGTTAGGATGAATTGGGCACAGACTGTTGAGCTCGAGTGTGCAGAGCATCACCACTATATCGACAGGATAAAAGGAAAGGCAAGGCAAGGCAAGGCAAGGCCATAGTGTGGGGCTAGCGCGAGTTTCTAATCGAAAACAAGCTCGCCTTCGAGAAGAAGTACCACGTCACACTCAAATATAGTTTGGCTCTTTTTTGTACTTGCACCTTTTCGAAAATGTTAAGCCTACCCATAAATAAATACATGTGCTTATATGTTCCTACCTTCACATTTTCAAATTTTACATTATAACAAAAATACAATTATACCTTATAAATAACCTTTTAGTCCGAGCACATACCTTACGAAGTAAGGTACTTTACACTAGTAAACTTAAAAACCGAGGTGATGCAGAAAGCATACTATTCTTTCTTACCTTAACAAATACCACAAAATGCTGGAGAACACCTAATTAATACCAAACAAAATAAACAGAGAAGAACAAAATCACCACATACAAAACAAATAAAAAATTAGATACTTTTTTTTTTTTGTGAATGTGCCTATTTCTTTAGACAGAGGGAAGGAAGTAATACATTATCTTAAAAAATAATGACTGCAAAATTTGATAGTTTAGAGGATTTTTAATTTCAGCAAATTTTGTAAATTTGACAATTTTCCAGTTTTCGCAAATTTGGAGAATTTCACAAATGGTCAATTGTTGAGCTTGTCCCAAATAGTATGGACCTACGTAAAAAAGTAGTGACATACATTCATCCGTACTGTAGTTCATCCGTACTGTAGGAAGATCATCAAGTAAATGGTGCTCTACGCAATGGATATGTGCAATTTAGTATGGACCTACGTACAAAAGTAGTTACATACATTTATCAGTACTGTAGGAAGATCATCAAGTAAATGGTGCTCTACGCAGATCATCAAGTAAATGGTGCTCTACGCAATGGAACTGTAGGAAGATCATCAAGTAAATGGTGCTCTACGCAGATCATCAAGTAAATGGTGCTCTACGCAATGGATATGTGCAATTTTCCTAATGGATATGTACAAATTTCATAAATGAGGCTCTAATGAAATTCACTGCTAGTTATATCTTCATGATAAAGATAATGTGACGTTCATTCTCATGTTATATTAGTTTACTATTTGAAATTTATGAATTTCATTTCTCATATACTTATTTTTCAACTTTTAAATGCGCAAAATCAATAATGCATGTTCAATTCACTTTATCCATACTATATATGTTATATATGGAATGTGGGTTAAAATATATTGAATGGTTTTGGGGCAATGACATGCTGTAAAAATTTAAATGAAAGGTGTATGTAATCCCATCTATCATACACATATTCTCCATGTATTAATTTCAATAAAGAATAAAGATATACCAACGTATCCTTGCTTGTGTTCGGGTTTGGGTTTGCATAGGGAGGTGTGTTCGGGTTTGGGTTTGTATAGGGAGGATCATCATTAATGAGGAGATTTCATAAATAGGAATAATTATTAGTATATTTTAAATTTGAAGTTGTCTTAGCAGTGGGTGCTGACTCAAACTCTGAGAAAATAGGGATGACTGATTAGCTATTTGTAATTGGGATGATCAATTACAATAATTTATCGAGCCCAAGGGAGGAAGGTATTAGAATTTAAGCGATATCACGTTTCTTGTGATTTTATAGAGACGAATCATCAAAGGGTTGCTTGATTAAACAAGTAATTTAAAAGTAATCAAAGCAAGTAACCAAGCAATGATCAAACAAAACAAATAGATAAATTAAAGGTGGTTTTCCAAATTGAACAAAAGTGAGATTAACAACACTAAAGAAGTGGTAATTCTAGGATTCATGTATTAAACTTATATGTGTCAAGGGTAGAAGACTAAGGGCCAACACGAATTCCACCTAAACTTCTTCTCGGAATGAATAGGATGTAGATCCTTTACAAGGTCTCAATATGGCTCTAAGGTTGGTTCTCAATTAAACAATTCCAACTAGGTACTAAGTTCAATTAGAGAGCCCCTTCACACGATCAATTGACCTCTCGATCTAACAAATCACATGTTCTATCAATGTGTTCTAAATCCTAAAGGATTTCCCAATCTCTTTACAATTTATAATGCACATGAAGTGTATGACAAAATGATTCACTCAATTATCCTATGCATATAATTGATTTCTCAATCTAATCACATATTTAGAATAATTAAACACACAAATCATCATAAACCTCAAGATCTCAAGCATCAATGATAGAAAATCAAATTACCCAATCAACATATGAATTTAAATACACAAATCCCAAAATTATCCAACAACTATCATGTTGCTAATCTTACAAGGGAGATTAGCCTACCATATTCATAAGGAAATTAACATAGACAATTAAATCCTTACAAATCATGACAAAACTATGAGGTTTAATACAAGGTTTGGATAAAAACTCCCTTGAAATACTTCAATGGTGATTTCCTTCCTTTCCTTTGCAATTCTCATCTCTTCCTTGTTCCTTTTCTTCAATTGGATGAGACACTACAAGAAATTGCCAGAATACTGACGGATTTACCGACGGACAAAAATCGTCGGTAATTACCGATGGTTTACCGACGAATTACTGACGATTTATTGATTTAATGGAATTTATTTTTAAAAAATCATCAATAAAAATTTCTGACGGTGTTTACGACGGATTACCGACAGATTTTTTTTTCGTCGGTAAATTCGTCGGTATTTTGGAGGGAATAAATCCCGGAAGATTATCGACGGATTTATCCGTCGGTAAATATTCGGAATTTTATTTTTTAAAAAAATAATTTTAGTCTTTAATTTACCGACGGATTTTTTCCGTCGGTAATATAATAAAATTTATTTTTTTAAAAAATAATTTTAGTCTTTAATTTACCGACGGATTTATTCCGTCGGTAAATATATAAAATTTTTATTAAAAGAAAATTAATTTTAGTCATTAAATTACCGACGGATTAATCCGTCGGTAAATATATCAAAATTTATTTTTTAAAATTTAAATTAGTCTTTAATTTACCGACGAATTATCCGTCGCTAAATATATCAAATTTAATTTTAGTCATAAAATTATCGACGGAATAATTCCGTCGGTAAATATATGAACTCAAAACCCTAGATAACATTCACTTTGTCATTCTCTCCCCCCATATTATTCACGCCGCGCCTTGCTTCCTTGGAGGTTGGAGAAGAACTCTACCACTCCACCACGAGGTCTGTAGTTTTTTCTTCTCCGATGCCACATTCCTCCTCATCGTTGATTCGTGGGCTGTCGGAGGACAGGAGGCTGTCGACGTCTGAGCAGCGGTTGGATAGAGGGCGGTGGCGGAGGGCTGGACGAGGGCTGACCGGAGCCCTAGCGCTGCGGCGGTGGAGTGCGAACGGTGGCGGAACGGCGATATCCCCTGGCTGACAGCAGATGGCAGAGCGAACGGATCGGCGACGGACAGATCTAGACGTCGGCGGCGGTGCGCTGCAGGTCGCGACTCCCGGCGGACAAAACCAGCAACGTCGGTGCTTCCCTCGTGATCTGGTCTCGATCTCGACGGTGGCTGTTCGGCGATCTGGTCGCAGATCTTGGCGGTGGCTGTTTGGCGACGGAGGTCACGACTCTGGCTGTTCCTAATTAATTTATGTTCTGCAATCACTGTGCAATGCCGTAGTATGCTGTTTCAATTTTATGCTTGGGAGTTTGAGTGGGCACTCTTTTGAGTCCGATGTTTGTCTAAATCACTAAGTGCCGAATTTTCATGCTCTCCATTTGCATAATATTGATTTATAGATGCATTGCTTGGTGTCCTGTATTTTATATGCTAAGCACGATGCTTGTTTGATGTTTATTGCTGCTTATTGAAAAATTCCCTATGCCAATGAATTACCCCTTTTGGCTTGCGATTCCACCAAATGAGTAGATACCAAGTTTAGGTTGTCAACCATTGGATTACATGTATTCAGACTTCACTCTGTGGCATCATCATATAAACATGAATGGCATGTCACCCACGTGGTTTGTGTGAGTTTCCCCTGCTTTATGTTTATGCTGGAGACTGGTCACTAGAGTATTTGAAATCTCTTTACTTGTCTTGTAACAACTCTTAAGTTTTAATAACCTGCATGTATCCTTCAACTTTTTATAATGCGTAATTTTTTTTCTGGATGCAGTTCTTCCTGATTTTGCAATGGTGTATGGCTTCATAGGCAGTGTCTTTGACCCAGACGCGACTGGCCATTTGCAGGAATTGAAGAAGATGGACCCAATAAATATTGAAACAGTAGGTTTTTCAGATCATATACTCATTCTTCTTCTCCATGTTTGTTGCGTGTGTCCATTCTGTTTTATAAGTTATGTTAGCATTCCCAAATTTCTCCTGCAATCTGCTTAATTGCATGGCTTGAGAAATTGCGCTTAAGCAATAGTTGATGATAGTCCTACAAGGAGTTCATTCTGTCTAATTCACCCTTTCTACTTATCTGAGAAATATACATGGTATTAATATAGACAAAAGGCTGACTTATCATGTTCTTTTTTACCTTCCCTAATTTGGGGCGGGCAGGCAATAACATCGTAAGCTTGGCAGACATCATTTGTCAGTCACTCTTATTTTTGTCCAGCTATTACAGTGTATTCTTTTTTCATCTTATGAACAGGTCTTATTGTTGATAAGAAAACTCTCCATCAATTTGGCAAGTCCTGATTTCGAAGATCATGTAAGTGCTAATTCATTAAAACCTTGTATGAAGCTATAGAGCAATGGTGCAATTCTTTGTGAATTTTTCTTGATACATATATCCTTCTGCTTTTGCTGTAACCGATTGTTTCATGCTGGCTTTTAATACTGTTTTGAATGTTCAATTTTAGGTATACATAATCATATTGCATTTACTATCTCAGTTGATTAGAGTTGATTAGAGTTAGTAATTGGTGTTGTATGACTTTTTTTTTACACTATCAGGAACAAAAATAATCAAATGCTCTCGGGGATTCGATGTGCCAATCGACTGCAAATTGATGTATATATTGATGATGATGCCGATTTAGGAGAATTTATAATGAAGATCATTTAGTCAAATATTTTGTATCCATGATTTAGTAGAATTATTAGAATTGAATATTTTGTGGTGAATTTGGATTGTGGAAATTTTATAATTTAAATATTATATTAGATGAATAATTTATATTAAGTAATGTTTTGAATGATTATTTAATATGAAATTTTAATTGTTTTATGGGTATTTATATTTAAAATATAATATAGTAATTTAAATTTAAATTATCGACGGAAAATTTTATCGTCAAAATTTAATTTTTTTTTTAAAATATACATAATTTACCAACGGATTTTTCCGTTGGTAAATTAGCAACGGAAAAATCCGTCGATAAATTCATCGCTATATTATCCTTTCCGACGAATTTGTATTGTTTGATTACCGACGGATATCTTTTTTTACTGACGAAAAATTTCGTCGGTAATTACCGACGGATTTAAAATTCCGTCGCTAAAAAATTACCGACGCAGGTTTTCGCGACAAATTCATTTCCGTCGGTAATCTGTCGGTAAGTAAGTTAGCGACGAATTTTTCACTGTTTACCGATGGAATTTTCCGTCGGTAATCAGACAGTTTCTTGTAGTGAGAGTTCTAATGGTGGAAAGAAGATAGATGGAATGGATGGTGAAAGGATGAAGATGATGGTGTAAAATGAAGATGATGGTGTAAAATGGAAGAAAATGTGTATGATGTGTGTGTGCAGCTGAGAATTCACGGATAATCACATCAAATGTTGAATTATTGGATATTTATACCCATTGGGGAGCTTCTAAAAGAATTCTATTTTTTTTATGATTTTTGCACCTACACAGCTCGTGTGCATGCACATGGCCCGAGTCGTGTCAGGATTTTTGGTCAATGTTCAGCTTCGGACAGCACACGGCTCGTGTGCTAAACACGACCACAGGATGAGCATGTAGGCTGTTCAGGCATCGGCGCACGACCACCTTTTACAGGGCCGTGCACAGTACACGGACCATGTAGTGTACATGTACATGGCTCGTGTACCCTACTCGGCTGGCCGTGTTTGTGCTACAATTACTTTCTTCTTTCACTTCAACTCCCGACTCCATTTTCTCTCTGTTTTCACCTGTTTTTAACACATTTAAGCTCATTCTCACACATTTCCATAAAAACACATAACACAACCAAATAGCACATAAAAATGGATGAAATACTACGAAAATGAATATAAAAACACTAAAACTTAGGTAAAAATATCACTAATCACACCCTCAAACTTAAAGTGTTGCTCGTCCCCGAACAACGAAAATGGTAAACCAAGAGAAAAGATTTTTCACCTAGGAAAAGACTAAATGAACATAAGTAATAACACATCAATAACAATAAGAACTACAAACTATGTTAAATCATCCTACAACATTAGATTCATGACATGAGGAGTTAACAAGTTCAATCAAATGAGAATAACGAGTAATATAGTCCCTTTTTGGTCCAACCCTCACGTTAGATATCAATTTCACTCAACACTCATTAATCGATTGGCTCGACTCGCTTTAGACTTGCTCGTGGACTACATTCACAAACTACCAAAGTTTCAATCAATTATCAAAAAGCTCTTTCATTAAGGATGTAATAATAGACTCTTTGGTATGGTAGGGAGAATTTAGGTAAAAGTAACTATTCATGTGCAAGTAATTGAAGAGGTAGCTACTTTCTTCATTCTTCCGCTTTTCTTTTTTCCTTTTTTTACCTTGCAAATCTCAAACCTACTCATCATCTTTTCTTTGATTCTTAACTCTTTTTTATTATATGATCCCTTCTTTTGAACTTTTAATTTCTTGAGCATCTTCGTTACTTTACGCTTTTTTCTCATTTCTAAGGTTGCATATGCATTCTTGCTTGCTCTCTTTTCATCATTTTTCTTTACTTATTTACCATTTCTTTTCTTTTTTTTCTTTCTTTTCAAACCTTTCTAGCTACCATCTCCTCAATCACTCACACAAAAGGATAAATATATAAGGCTCATGTGGGTAATCAAGGCTTGTAATGTGCTTATATCACAAGAAATAGACTTAAAGGCTCAAAATGGTTAACTAGGGGTGATGTTCATGGTAGGGAAGTATATGGCTATGACTATAAATTATAAGGATGGCCTTAAATCATATCATCAATCTCCACTAATCGGGCTCGTTCCTATAGTCCTAAAGCAAGTTTTGACTTATAAAACACAACCAATCCACTCATGAAAAGAAATACCATATATGTATGGTTGAAACTCAAATACTCACAAGTTTGTTCTTGGACCTTAAGGAACTTATTACCCATTATTCATCTCGCAGTTGAACAAATTAAATAAAACATGTCACAATTCGAAAGTATAGAGATTCTTAATCATAATTTGTCATCACTTATCACCAAAACATATCATAACTAATATTCAAAAATGACTCACGACAATCCAAAATAAACCACCAAATCAATCCCTAAACCAAACATGGAAAATCACAAAACACATAACAAAAAGACACAACACATAAGAAACAAAACCAAAACACATAACATACAAGAACAAAATCACTATCATAAGAACATTAAGTACAAATCCAAATCATTCATAATCAAATTGAATCACAACATCTCAACCTTAATTGAAAATGAAATCCTAAGTACGAAAATTAAATATCCCAAAAACATAAAATAAGATAAAATATCAAATCTATAACAATCCAAATCAAACTAAAATGAGCTAAATGAAGTGTTGAGCACTAAAAGTACTCCCTTCAATTTTTCAGAGGAGGAGGTGGCTGGTACGGTGCACAAGGGTTGTAGGCATGAGGCGACGTCGGAAACAGAAAGTTGAATATCATAGTGAGCATCTCCTCCATGTTGTTCGAGTGAGATCGGGCTTGCTCATCGTGGTATCTTCTCTGATGTTGCTCTTCATGAATCTCCCCCATTAGCACTCCTTGTCTCTGTTGCTCCTCACGAAGCTCTCTCATCTGCTCTCCGTGTAAGTGTTGCATCTGTCTAATCCCTCGAACTTCATCCTCAAAGAAGTTCCACCATGCATCCCCCATTTCGGGACCCATTTGCTACTGTTGCTGAAATTCATCATCTTCTTCCTCAAATACCGATGGTTCTGGTGCTTGCTCCTCAAACTCCACATGGTGAGGTTTCTCTCCTTCATCCATGGCCACTGGCTCGGTTCTTAGATTTGCTAGCTCCTGATTTTCCTCCACATGCATCTGCCGGAGCACCGCCTCCACTCCTTCTCAATTTTCACGATAGAAGACTCTCACAATGGTAGAGTGGCTGGGGCTTGCCATTGCCAAGTTCTCGAGCTTCCGTGGAGTGTATACCATAGTGAGCTCAGGAGCAGGTAGAGGAAATGGAGCTCCCTTATCTTGCCTTAAGCAATAAGTGTTTCCTATCAATGATAGGAACTCCATCCTGACGAGCTGGTGGTAGTTGAGACCTTCACTTGCCATCATGTATGGCATTTCTTTGAGATCGATGCCTAGCCCTTGGGCTATCATTGTCACTATTCCTCCAATCATCACTCCTTGAGACGTTTGCCTTTTTGTCACTCTTTCTGCATGTTGAATAAAATGTGCTGCCATATTCAACTTGAGCTTTCGAGATAGATAGAACATTATGTACAGCTGCTTTTCACCCACTGCTCTACTCTCGAAATAGCCCAGAATAGTATTCGGCACGATCTTTTAAAGATATCACATAACAAGATTTCTGATGGCTGTTCCTTTAGAAGTGCTTGGTATGTAACCCTGTTGCTCTGTCATATCATTGACTAGCCGCCCCTGTTGTCGTTTAGATCTTTGGTTAATGTGAACCGTTAGGGTTCCATGCAATTCTACAGCAGCACAAGCATAAGTGTAGAATCGAATTACCTTTCACCAGGGTATGTTGAAGAAAAGGAATTCTCGCCAGCAGCATGTGCAGCCTCACGCTTTTGGGCATAACTTCCTCATCTGATCAATGATTTGAGTGATCTTTATGCCAAAACGATTTTCTCTTCAGTGGCTTTCCAACAGTGTATTACACATCTAGTTTGAAGTTCCACACGATTTTAGAAAAATCATGGAACAACAATGAATAACAGCTGCAAACAACATTCCGATCTTCTGTTGTATTCTTAAGCCACGTCTTGACGTTGTGGGGCAACGATCTACAAGACAAACTCAATCTGTAGTTCTCTCTTTCTCATGATTTTATGCATGTGAATTAGTATTACCGGACTACTGAGATTGGCTATTTATCTACAACAGGAACCAGGAGGTGAAATTAGGGTTTGGGCCTCCCATTGGGCTTAAGCATCTAAGTTTAGCCCAAAACTTATACTTAAGTCCAATAATAATATAACAGTCCACTAAAAAATATTATTGTACTGCCACCTTAATCCCAAATTACGTTATGGGCTTCTTCTTATTATGAGCCCGTTAGTCTCCCCGTGTTTAAGATTCAATGCCCATTAATTAATTAAGTTATTGACAACTCCATTAATTAATATATTTACCGAGAGTAGTACCACTCAATCTTATTATCATGCTGGAATAAATCTACCTACAGAGTTTACATGATAATCATTATGAGCTCCGGACATCATCAACCAATTCCGTTAAGACACAGATTCCTTCTACAATCAACAGCATACCATAGAGATAGCACCATCTCCTAACTCACCAAGCATATTGATTTAATAATTAAATTTCACCCGTTGATGAATCAAGGAATTGAATACTGGCTTATGTGTCGAGGTTATTGTATAGGGATTAAGAGTATGAACATCCATAATAACAGAGATCAAGTTTATTATATAGTCAGTATAACCCAAACGATCTCAAAGCGGTCCTGCTCAATACACACAAGGTGCACTAGTGCAATTTCATAGTCAAGATAGACTAATGCCAAATCGCACTACAACCATATCGATAGAAAGTTCCCGTCTCTCTCGGTTGTGAACATCTGTTTATACTTTATAAGGAGCCGATAATATAATCTTCCGTATAACGCCGCACACCACATTATCTATAGTATAAAGTAAATGGACTTTTTTAACAACGTTATTGCAAACGTTTAATCACATGATTCTCATTTCAAATATTGTCAAAACATTGTTCATACAAAAAGCTAGACTTTTAGTATACAATCCAACAATCTCCCACTTATACTAAAAGACTATGCTGCCATATTTGCTGTCAGACATCTGATTCCCACTCCCACTACTCGCCATAAGGTCCTTGTAAAAGGATTTACTAGGTTATCATCCGATGCAATCTAAGCGACAACAACCTTTCCCTCATCATACGATATCTCGTATCAGGTAGTACTGGCTCTCAATGTGTTTAAGTACCTTATGGGCTCATTCCTCAAGTTTGCAACAGCACCATTATTATCATAATAAATTGTGATAATCTTGGGCAAACTCAAAATCACATCTTAGTCCATTATGAAGTTTCCAGAATCATACAAATACTTTGGCTGCCACAAGGCTCCAATATTATTATTTTTTCATGGTGGAGTCCGAAATATATTTCTATATAACACTTCCCCATACTATGGATCTACTTCCCAATTTAAACACATAACCTAGAGGTGAATTTACTGCCGTCCCCATAATTTGTAAAACCGAATCTATGTAACCGTCAAAAAGTAATGAATCTGTCCGGTAAGCCTACAAATAATTTTCAGTCCTTCTCAGGCACTTCAAATATGTCTTACCACAATTCAATATTCTTGTTTTGGGTTACCTTGATACCCACTGACTATGCCATTGGTAAAACAGATATATAATCTCATGCATAACATTCCATAGATTAAGTTTCCTTATTGCCGAAGCATAGGGAACCTTAGATAAAGTCACATGCTAAAATGAGTAAGAATTGTATCATTTATACGAAGCTTGAGATAAGCAGAACACCCTTTCTCGTGATCCTTATTACCAAGATCACAAGAATATTTTTTGCTTCTCTTAAGTCCTTCATTTCATACTGCTTTATTAACCATACCCATACGCCCGACAATACTCTTTCATTGTCTCCAATGACCAAGATACCATCTACGTACATACAAGAAATACCACCATATTTCTGTCACTCTTTTCAATACACAAGACGCATCTGAGCATTGATTAAATCCATATGACTGGATTTTCTCATCAAAAACGAATGTTCCATGATCTTGAAGCTTACTTTAGTCCATCAATGGACACTTTAAGCTTACACTCTAAATGCTCTTAGTTCTATGCAATGAATCACTTTAGTTGCTTCATATAGATGTTTTCCTCAAGACTTCCAATCAGGAATTCTGTCTTGACGTCTATTTGCTGTACCTCATAATCAAAATGAGCAGCAACAAATAAAAGAGTCCGGATCTACACCGTATGATCCTTTTATTTTGTATGCCACTTTCAATGGTTTTTACACCATTTAGTTGTCCTACAAGCTCCCAGATTTGATTTAGAATCCATAGATTTTATTTCAAAATTCATTGCAATTTATTAAGATTCCGCATTTTGATCTTGTAGTGCTTCGTCGTGTCCATGGGCCAATTTCATGTTTACTTGGGACCAAGTCTCACGACTCTCCCAAAATATAAATCTTTTTGGTTGTCAAACAACCCTCCCACTACGACAAGATACTACATGCAATTGTGTATCAGATGTGATATGCGATGCTGTTTACTTATGGTTTATCCTCTTGTAGTCTTGGTACTAAAATTTGTGTTTCCTTTCTCATACTTTTAGAACAACTTATGCATGGATTTGTAATTTATTACATAGTCCTTTCTAAAAATCTAGTGTTCGAGTTACTAATCACCTTCTGATCTTTTGGACTTTTTAATAAACCACCCTTCATTTTTCTAGGATATCCCACAAACAGACAAACATCATATGACATGCTGTTTCTAGGGCTTACCCATAAAATAAATTTAGTAATTCCAAATAATACATCATCTATCTAACTATTTTCATACGAGTCTTATTCCTTCTTTCCGTCACACCATTCAACTGGGGTTTGCCCGGTGTTGACAACTTGGATTCAATTCCAACCTCTGATTAATAGCTCCTAACTATCCTAAGAGGTACTCGCCACCACGATTAAATCATAATGACTTAATATATTTTCCATGACGCTTCACCGCATCAGCCATGCACTACTTGAATTAATCAAAGTACCCAGATGTGCGGTGCATCAAATAAATATATCTTCTTTCTAGAATAATCGTCAAACAAAGTGACGAATATTCATAACTACCTTTTGCCTGGACAGTCTTAGGACCGCTCAAATCAGTATGAACCAATTCCAACATATCTTTACATGGCTCTATACCCCTTCGCCTTGTATAGGAAAATTTATCATATTCACTTTCAAGTAAGACTCACAAGTTCGATAGTTTTCACTTTCAATAAACCTTAAGGTTCATCGGCTATCAACTTTCAAATCGTACTTAAGTAAAATGATATAGTCTTAGATGCCAAAGACATGTTTAGTTCATCTCCAAAGGTTCCTTTCTCTTACTATGTTTAGAAGACGCGTTATTAATTACTAAACATTACATCCGTGGGATTAACATGATTTAAGAATGTGCAAATTGTCTACCAACGTATCATTACAAATTATAGCTCCATCCTTCATTATAGTGACCATGTCATTTAAATGAAATAGAGTATCCATCCATAAATGCATAGAAACCGAAATGAAATTCTTTCTATAAAAACGTACATAAAGACAATTTCTTATAATCAAATGTTATTCTTATCATAAGATATTTAAACAACTCCCACTGCGACAGCCACTACTCTTGTAGCATACTTTCGTAGCTTTACCCACATATACAGTATCTTATCATCACTTAGTTATAAATATTTAGTGACTCCGGTATCTACACACAACGTGTCAGTATACGCCATCACTAATCATGCTTCAACAACTAGTGAATAAGATACTAACCTTGTTTACTTCTTAATGAAAATGGATTTTTTTCGCCACATGTTTTGTCAGAAGTTTCCCACCGTATACAACCTTTTGTATTTCAGGTGGAACTTGCTCAAAATAACTAGGCAAACTATGGAGAATTAAATTGACCTAGGTTTCCTTTCAATTTCTACTCCAAGTATTTCCAATTCATTTATCAAGTTTAACAATGACCTCTTGCCTTTTATCTTTCTCAAGTATCCGAAGAGTCGCATGAGATCATCATATTTCTATGAACCTCTCACCTCTTCACTAGAGATTTTAATAGGCACTAGAGGGCATCCTTAATGAGAACACATTTTTATTTTCTTAAGCACTAAGAATTAAAATCAAGATTCTTATCAATCATTTATTTTGGACCAGTAAGTATGTTTTCTTTTAGTTAACAAGAAGTGAAAAAAAAACGAGTTAAATATTTGTTTGGTCCCGTAACTTTTTTTCTTTTTAATTTTAGTCCCAAAAAAGATATTTGTTTATAATTAGTCCCATAACTTTCATTTTTCTTTAATTTTGGTCCAATTTTCGCCGAATTTGCCACCTGTTTCCGAAATTGGCAAGTGATGCTGACATGACGAGTCCAACCAGCCAAATATTGATGAAGCTTAAGAAGAAGAAGAAGGATAACACCAAAAATTGCAAAATGTTTATGTATGGGGTGACTATAAACGTTTTTGCAATCTTTGGTGTTGTCTTCATTCTTCTTCTTAAGTTTCATCAATCTTTGGTTGGTTGAGAAATAATTGGACTAGCCACGTCAGCATCGCTCGTTGGTTTCCGGCAACAAGTGGCAAATCCGATAAAAATTGGACCAAAATTAAAGAAAAATTAAAGTTATGAGACTAATTATAAACAAATATCTTTTTTGGGACTAAAATTAAAAAGAAAAAAAGTTACGGGACCAAACAAATATTTAACTCAAAAAAAACTATTCGAAAATTAAGAAAATCAAGTAAATAAATACAATGATCAAACTCTTCAAATTTAATATTTATATTGATTCTCTCAAAAAATAATATAAAATAATTCACCGACATCTCAAGCACCGTGAATTTGCATGCCAAGTTAGTGTGGACGTATACAAACCCTAACATTCACAAGAGAAAGTTTTACCCATTAATTTCATACATCATAAATAACCTTATGACTCAATGATTAATAGTCGGTTGTTCTTTAGCCATGCAATTTAATACCAGTGACTCCGTTGGGGAGGATACATATTAATTGCACTTAAGTATATACCATTATTTGATATAAGTATGTTACCCAAGTTTGTGTGTCTTACAGTTGGAGAAGTCCACACGTGCTCAAATAATTTTCTATAATCATCAATTATTAATTTGTACCAGTGATCCGCAAATAAAACTCATCCGTTGGGGAGGAAGGCTCTATAACCGACTCATAAGCTCATGTGCATCACATTACAAATAATAATTATTTAATGAAATTTATTCCAGTGATCCACAAGTAAAACTCATCCGTTGGGGAGGAAGACACATTAGCCGACTCATAAGCTTACTTGCATCACACAATAAATCAACAATGAAGGCCGCGGGATTTATTAACCAATCCCTCTCCCATTTAGTTATTTAACAAGAGGGTTTTTACATGCATATAATATTCAAAATAAAATACACAATTTAGCATGATTCTAAAAGTGCAATTTAAAGTAGTAAATCACATAGAGCATGCCTCCAAATATATAATAATAATTGACAAATAAAACAATTATAGCAATTATATATAAAGATAAAAAAATTGCCTAAAATAGATAGACTTGGTTAACACTCCAAGCAATCAAATGGGTTCCTTGCACAATAAGAAGAAGAAATTGTGCCCCAAGAACCATCACGGGCCATACACCACCACCTGTACCGGCGCCTTTCCAGCCATGAAAACTGCCCGCTGGAGGAAAATTTCAATCACCGGAAAACTGTCCTGCTGGAAGCCCATCGAACAGCCACCGGTAACATCAGACACTGCTCATCTGGAAGTACATCAAGAGAAAGTGATCGGTGCCATCCGCTGCCGGCTGCTTCGCCTCACCTTCGTTGACAACCCACAGTCAACGCCCAGCAGGATTGCTCTGCCCGCTTGTTTGCACGCCGCCAGGCCAATCCACGCCGTAAGTCATCGCTGTCAGCAACCCATGTCAGGCCCACGCTTTCGTCGAAGTTCTGCCATGAACGACAACCTCTGCACGCGTTCCATCCGACAGCCAGCCTCGCGTCTCTGATGTGTTGGCCAGTGACTGAGTCGCTCGGAACCAAGCACCGACCCAATTGGAAAATGCCTGGGCTCGATCAGAAGCAGGTCTGCCTTGCCTGGAACTATCGCGGGAACTCCAGTGTACACGTGCCTGTTCCGAGCCAAGCCTTGCCACCCATCATCGGTCAACATCACCAGCATCGTGCTGGTCAAGCAAACTTCACACCATGAACAGATCCGTCGTGAAGTGCTGAGCGTCTTTCGCCATATGCGATCCACTTCCAAACGTCGCCCATGCCACCGGCCAAAGCTCCAGTCATGAACAGCGGTAGCGACGTATACCCATCGAGGTTCTGCTCAGCGAATTCGCCGTCCTGTCCATCATGCTGTGATCACCAGCCAAACGACAAAGTCATCCAAAGTGTACCATCGTGGCTCTGCCATCATTGACTATCCAGTGCCGTTCTATTGTTTTCGAGACAGTCGTGCCATTCACCATCGCACAGCCATGTATCGTTGACAAATTTTCATTGTTCCACCACCGATTATGAATCATCCACCAACAACAGCCTTTCAAAACCAGTCGCCGGTCGTGACATTCATCGTTGGCAGGCATGAATTCAGCCTCACACCAGTAGTTATACCATCACCGCATGTCCTCGCCGCCGTGAGATCGAGAGTGAATGTGTGTGTCGTATACAATTAGGGTTTGCATCAAGAATCAAGTTCTAAACCCTAATATCACATATTCCAGTCAAACCCTAGCCTAACATGTCACGTTTAGCTAAAGAACCTATGCTCTGATACCAATTATTGGTGTTTAGATCTTTTAGTTAATGTGAACCATTAGGGTTCCATGCAATTCTACAGCATCGAAAGCATAAGTGTAGAATCGAATTACCTTTTACCAAGGTATGTCGAAGAAAAGGAATTCTCGCCAGCAGCATGTGCCGTCTCACGCTTTTGGGCATAACTTCCTCATTCGATCTCTGATTTGAGTGATCTTTATGCCAAAACGATCCTCTCTTCAGTGAATTTCCAATGTATCAAACATCCAGTTTGGAGTTCCACACGATTTTAAAAAAATCATGAAAAAATGACGAACAACAGTAGCAAATAACCTTCCGATCTTCTGTTGTATTCCTAAGCCACGTCTAGACGTTGTGTGGGCAACGATCTACAAGACAAACTCAATCTGTAGTTCTCTCTTTCTCACAATTTTATGTGTGTGAATTAGTATTACCGGACTACTGAGATTGGCTATTTATAAGCTACAACAGGGACCAGGAGGAGAAATTAGGGTTTGGGCCTCTCATTGGGCTTAAGCATCCAAGTTTAGCCCAAAACTTATACTTAAGTCCAATAATATTATAACAGTCCACTAAAAAAATATTATTGCACTGCCACCTTAATCCCAAATTACGTTATGGGCTCCTTCTTATTATGAGCCCCTTAGTCTCCCTGTGTTTAAGATTCAATGCCCATTAATTAATTAAGTTACTGACAACTAATATATTTACCGAGAGTAGTACCACTCAACCTTATTATCATGCCGGAATAAATCTACCTGCAGGATTTACATGATAATCATTATGAGCTCCTCAAGGGGACATCATTAACTAATTCCGTTAGGACACAGATTCCTTCTACAATCAACAGCACACCAAGCATATTGATTTAATAATTAAATCTCACCCATTGATGAATCAAGGAAATAAATACTTGCTTATGTGTCGAGGTTATTATATAGGGATTAAGAGTACGAATATCCATAATAACATAGATCAAGTTCTATTATATAGTCAGTATAAATCGAACGATCTCAATGCGGTTCTGCTCAATACATACAAAGTGCACTAGTGCAAGTTCATAGTCAAGACAGACTAATGCCAAATCGCAATACAACTGTACCGATAGATAGTTCCCGTCTATCTCGGTTGTGAACATCTGTTTATACTTATAAGGAGCCGATAATATGATCTTCCATGTGACGTCGCACACCACATTATCTACAGTATAAAGTAAATGGACTTTTGCAACAATATTATTGCAAACGTTTGATCACATGATTCTCATTTCAAATATTATCAAAACATTATTCATACAAAAAGCTAGACTTTTAGTATACAGTCCAACAGCCCCCAAAAAGCTTGTTGATTGAAACCCCCTCCTGGCAAGAAGCTTTGATAGCCCCTCATTGTCGGGCACCCCATGAATCTATTCAACTCATTGAGAGATATATATGTCTTCATCTCGTTGTTTAGCTTGAAGCTGATCGATATAGGAAACTTTTTCCTATTGTTTTTCACCTCGAGTTTGCTCAAGAACTCAGCTGTGAGATGTATATAGGTGGGGGTGCCTCTTGTCAAAAAATTCTTCCATCTCTACTCGTCGGAACATGGTTCTCAGGTCATCTTCAATTCCAAGACCAACCATAGTGACTTGATCTTGAAATCGAGTTGGCTTGATCTTTGGCAATATGGCTTGCCATCTCAATGCATACTTCTCCCAACCTTCCTCGAATTCCACTCCAAAATTCACGGGGTGTATCTCATCCTCCATTAATTGCGCATCTAGATTGGCCAGTTTCCTTTCAGTTTCAACAATTATGAATTCCTCATTGCGTCTTCTCACTCTCCTTTCGGCCATCTATAATATTCATTATGCTCAAATTACATTCAATTTCATCACAAGGAATGGTAATTAAATAAACATAGAATCATCACTTGTTATTCAACTAAGTGCCAACCCTAGCATGCTTTTATATCCAATGACAACACCCTTTCAAGCACAACAAACCTCATGTTGATCATCAAGGAATTTTTCATTTCAATATAAGCAACTTCACAGCAATTGTATTCAAGGTATGCTATCAATTAAACAAATGAAACATCTCAATCCATCATGAATTGCTCCTCATATTCTCACCATATATGCAAAATTTTTCCAACAATATCTCAACAATGCTCATCATTCATGTAAAACTTTCAATTTAACTCAAAAAGTCACTTAGGCATTTCATCAAACACTTGGCATACAAAATGTTTCAAAGTAATTTCAAAAAGAATAACCAATAACCTCATGCCAAAATACTCAACAACTAAGCTACTTCACAACAATACAATCATCATAGAAGCATTATCAATCAGTTTGTAATATAACATACATTTAATTCAATCACAATAAAAAATCCCAAATTCAATTTCCTCATGAACCCTAATTTTTGCACAATTCAATCAATTCCTGAATTAAACTTGTAAATTCTTGTTTCACACTCCTAAACATGCTTCAAACATGCTATCATTCAAAGCTCATGCAAGAATTTCGAATTCCAAACATTCAATTAGAAATTAGGGCAAGAATTCATACCTGAACTGTTCTTGAGATGAATGGGATGGAATTGAGAAGGGAAATTAAAGGAACAATGTTTAAATCACTCAACCTTACCAACACTTGTAGCTTTTTGATGAATTTTCAAGTTTGGAAGTGAGTATGAATGAAGGGCAACACGCTGAGCACTGGTAGAATGAGTGTGCTCGCCCCTTTTTAAATCCGACTTCGAACATGACACAGCTCGTGTCCAGTACACGCCTCGTGTACTTGCCCTCTACATGGCCAGTGTTCTGTATACGGCCATGACATGGCCGTAGGTGTTTCTGATCCCCGCGCACGGCCACCTCTTACAGGGCCATACGCGGTACACGGCTCGTGCTTTCGTACCATACATGGGTCGTTCGTTGAACTCGCCCTCAGCCTGGGCGAGTAGCTGCTTCTGATGCTAGTACACGGCCACCTCTTACAGGGCCGTGTACTGGACACGGTTCGTGTAGCCATTTATCTGTTTTTCACTTTTCAAACTTCAAACCTTGTTTTCCCCTATTTTTGTGCTTCCAATACACCATATTCATGCTCAAAAACTCATCAACATCACAAGTGTTATCAAAATAGGCATTATCATGTACTTCAATACTACCAAATGAACCAAAATCAAACTGAACTCATGAGAAAATTTTCAATTTGACCCCAAAACACAAGGATTCTACAAACATAAAGTGTAACATATCATATCATACCACACCATATCCTCCCAAACTTGAATTGAAACAAGAGTTTCGAGTGAAGTTTGCAAAAAGTGGTAAGATATACCGTTACACATTAATGAGGCACTCCTTGTATTTTCAATACTCTTTCTTATCACGAGCACAATCCACCTACAAGGCCAAAAATTCAAAACAAGAAAAGAAAAATATTTACAAACCTAAACTACATAAGGATACGAGCTTTCAAGAGGTAAAGGTATCCACATATACCAACTCCCTTTGAGAGTGAGAGTGGTAACGCTTAACCTTTTGACCATTAACCACAAACGCATTTCCATCCAATCCTTCGAGCTTTAAAGAACCATCATATCTAGCCTCGATCACCAAGTATGGACTGGTCCATTTTGAACGAAGTTTTTCAGGGAATAGTTTAAGTCTTGAATTAAACAATAGAGACTTATCCCCAGAATAAACTCCTTCATTTTTATCCTTTCATCATGCTACTTATTAAGCTTCTCCTTCAAAATTATTGAGCTTGAGTAAGCTTCTTCTCTAAACTCTTCTAATTCAACCAATTGGAGAATCTTTTCTTTCCGAATTCTTTCTCATCAAAGTTTAACTTCCTAAGGGCCCATAGCGTCTTATGCTCCAACTCCACGGGTAAATGGCATGCTTTCCCATATATGAGCTTGTATGGAGAGAAACCAAGGGCGGTCTTGTAGGCTGTTTGATAAGCCCAAAGAGCATCGTCGAGCTTAGAAGACCAATCCTTTCTATTTCTATTGACTGTCTTTTGAAGTACAAGCTTCACTTGTCTATTCGAGATCTCCGCCAAGCCATTTGTTTTAGGGTGATAAGGTGTAGAAACCTTATGCTTCACTCCATACCTATTCAAGAGCTTCTCAATAATCTTGTTGATGAAGTGAGATCCCCCATCACTAATTACGGTCCGTGGTACTCCAAACCTAGCAAAGATGTTCTTTTAAGAATTGCTTGACCACTAGAGCATCATTTGTCCTTGTTGGGATTGTTTCCACCCATTTGGAAATGTAATCCACCGCAAGCAATATGTAAAGATAACCATTGGAAGGTGAAAATAACCCCATGAAGTCCATCCCCCATGCATCGAACACCTCAACTTCAAAAATGTTCCTCATGGGCATTTCATCATGTTGCCCTATACTTCCAATCCTTTGGCACCTATCACATCCTTTGATGTACTCCTTACAATCCTAGAACAAAGTTGGCCAAAACAAAGCCGACTGTAGGATCTTTGCACTCGTCTTTTGAAATTCAAAGTGTCCTCTACATGGTGAACTATGACACATCTCCATGACACTTAACTTCTCTTCTTTCGGGATACACCTCCTTATGATCCCATCCAGACAATTCTTGAACAATAAAGGATCATCCCACAAATACTCTTTGACATCATGATAGAACTTTTTCCTACGGGTTCGGAAAGATGATCCGACTTGAGAACACAAGCTAAATAGTTCATGAAATCCACATACCAAGGCCTCCCGATTTCACACAAAGTATACATCCTTTGAAACTCAACTTGAAGGATTTCCTCATCTGGAAATACATCCTTAATGAACTCCATGGTTCCTTCTTCATCAACATTTTTCAAAAGTGATAAGTGGTCGGCTATGATATTTTCAACCCCCTTCTTGTCACAAATCTCCACATTGAATTCCTGCAACAAAAGAACATAACGGATTAGTCTTGGTTTAGCATCTTTTTGTACATCAAATACTTAAGGGCCGCATGATCCGTATAAATAATAGTTTTCGTGCCAACTAGGTATGGACGAAATTTTTTAAAAGCATAAACCACGGATAAAAACTCTTTTTTCATTATGGTGTAATTCTTTTGATTTGCATTGAATGTCTTTGATGCATAGTAGATAGCCCAAAATTTCTTCTCTCTCACTTGGCCTAGCACTACTCCCAATGCATTGTCACTTGCATTACAATGGAGCTCAAAAGGCTTACTCTAATCGGGAAAGACAAGGATTGGTAAAGAGATCAAAGCTTCCTTGAGCACCCTAAAAGCATCATTAAAATCAAACATTGCATCTTTTTCAAGCAACTTACATAAAAGTTTGGCTATCTTAGAAAAATCTTTTATAAAATGTCGATAGAACCCGGCATGGCCAAGGAATGATCTAACCCCTTTTTCATTCTTAGGTGGGGGAAGATGTTCAATGGCTACAACCTTCACCCTATCAACTCTCAAACCTTTCTCCGATATATGATGCCCAAGTACGATACCCTCTTGAACCATAGAATGTCATTTTTCCCAATTCAAGACTAGGTTCGTATCTTGATATCTTATTTGAATATTTTATAGAGCAAGAATACTCGATCGTTGTAGTAGCATATCCCAAGAAATAAAATTATCGAACCATAAAGGAGTTAGGTTTGGATTAGTAAAATACGTGAGCTCATGTTTAGCTCACTTTTGTAAGGATGATTGAGGTTTTGAGTTTGAAATAAACAACTAAAGCAAGTAGTAAGTAAATAAAATAGCACTAAGAGAAATGGCAAGTAATATGATTAACGAGAAAAGAGAATAGGTGCTAAAGTTCAAGTATGGAAAAACATGGGATTAGAAACATCCAAGCACATTCAATTCATATTATTATGCAAAGGAAATTCAACTTAATTGATGTAGATTAAGGGTGATCACTATTATATCCTAAGCTCCCTTTCGGGTTACAAATGTTGTTGATCCACTTCAGACTTCTAAAGGCACTTAAGATCAAAGCTCAACATTAACCTCTTCCATCTAGGTACTAATTAATTCCCAATTCTCCCTTCCAAGGTACTAATTAGGATTAACTCTCCCTTTTTGTGTACTAGAGCTAACGAATGGATTGGTTCCCCTCATCGAATTCAAATATTCTTTCGGTCAAATCCAAACTTGATGTCGATTCATGCCTTTCTAATACTTAAGAGGGTCATTTCTGTCTCACTCCAAGCAATATACACATGAACATTATAATAGCACTTAATTATCATAAATCATCCATTGATTAACAATCCATTAAACCAATAATCGTTTATGAATAACAAACCATGCCATCACAACATCAAAGCAATTAAAGCCCATGAATAGAAACCAACATCAATTAAGTCAAAAACCAATTTAATCCACATAATAATATAAACCTAATGTGCTCTTCATATTCCTAATCCCACTAGAGGGATTAACCTAAAATGATAATGGTAACAAAACACATAAATGATTCATTACACATATCCATAGTCTTAAATCCAAATGAGAAACAAAAGAGATGTAAATCTTCCCTAGCAATTCCTTGTAGAGAATATTCAACACTCATTGATCTCCACCTCTAGCTCTTGAATTCTTGAGGTCTTTAACACCCACATGAAAGGGATGAAGATGATGGTGTAAAATTGAAGAAATGGTATGTGATCTAGGTATAGGAGTGAAACCCTTGTGTGGAATATCCAATCTCTCTTCAAATGTTGAACTTGAGGTTATTTATACCCTCTCCAAATTGGGCCATGAATTTAATATCAAATGGGCTTTTTACACACACTTACACACATTGGCAAGTGAAAATCTAGATTTTTGGCCCAAAATGACCTTACTTGAGTTGGCCTTCCCAACTCGAGTTAGCAACACGAGTCGAGTTGCTTGTAATGTAACTCGAGCTAACATAGCTCGACTCGTGTTGGCTACTCGTGCACTCGCCTGTTCGGTCATGTTGCGAGGCTCTGAAACAGAAAATCCTTCTGAAGGTACCTCGACTTGAGCTGGCAACTCGAGTTGCAGCTTGCAAGTTGAGTTGGCTCACTGTACAAACTTTGGTCGCTGCCCTGCTCCTTACTCGACTCGAGTTACAAGTCGAGTTGGTCCTTGCAACTCGAGTAAGCACTCTAGATGATTTCTGGACCTCAACTCGACTCGAGTTGGTAACTCGAGTTGGGTCTCTCAAGTCGTGTTGAGCTACTGGACAATTTTGGACATTTTTAGGCCCAACTTGAGTTGGCTTCAACTCGTGTTGACAACTCGAGTTGCACCTTGCAACTCGAGTTGGGTTCCGGCGGCCCCGTTTCTTGCTCGTTTTAGCTCCCGTTCCATTTTTCACCTGTTTTCAATATATTTAGGCTCATTCACACACATTTCCATTAAAACATAACACAACCAAATAACATATGAAATATAGATAAAATAATGCGAAAAGACATGAAAAAAGACACTAAAATCTAGGTGAAAATAGCAATGATCAAACCCCCCAAACTTAAAGTGTTGCTCATCCCCGAGCAACGAAAATGACAAACCAAGAAGAAAAATTTTCACCTAGGAAAAGACTAAACGAACATAAGCAATAACACATCGTTATCAATAATAACTACAAATTATGCTAAGTCATCCTACAACATTAAAATCATAACATGAAGAATTAACAAATTCAATCAAAAGAGAATAAGGTATAATATAGTCCCTTTTTGGTCCAAGCCTCACATCGGTCGCGAATTTCACTCAACACTCTATGAAGTAGGGTTAAGCAACACTCATCAACCGATTGGTTCGACTCGCTATAAGCTTGCTCGTGGACTACATTCACAAACCATCAAAGTTTCAATTAATGATCAAAAAGGTCTTCAATTACGGATGTAATGATAGAGTCTTTGGTAGGGTATGAATTATATGGATATTAGTGACTAATCAAGTGTAAGTAATCAAAGAGATGGCCAATTTCTCCAACTTCTCCATATTTTTTTATTTCTTTTTTGTCTTTAATGTTCTAAAGCACTAATCATCAACTTTTCTTGGATTGAACTTCTTTCAATGCATGCTTCCTTCTTTGAACTTTTAAGTACTTGAGCATATTATTATTGTTTTGCTCATTTTCTTGTTTTGAGGTTGCATGTTCATTCTTGTCTTTGCACTTTTCATCCTTTTTCTTGCTTGTTACTGATGAGAGTGGAAATTCATGTACTTTTGGGTCTAATTTGGTACCTCTTTGAATGTATATTTGCTATTATTTGCACGAATATTATTACTTCTAATTATTATTGACTAAAAGGTGCTTGAGAGGTATTTTGGTGTGTTTTGATAGGAAAAAGATACAAACACAAAGTTGGGGTGAAAGGTGAATTTGTGTAAAAACAGAGGACCATCTTCTATAATTTTTCTGTAATCATGTGGAGGTCCGAATCAGTCTTGTGATATATGTTTGGAAAGCCACGGAAAAGAGGAACGCGTGGGCACAAAAATTATCTCAATCGGAATTCGGATGAAGAAGTTATTAATTAAACAGTGAAGCCGCGCAGCTGCCGACGGGATTTTCGAATTATTTTCGAATTTTGGCCATCATGCACAAGCCTAATCCACGTGGAAGTCCAACTCAGGCAGTCAACTTCCCATCTTGAAGTGGTACACGTGAAAGATTACTAAATAAGTGGGGCCATGCATGCAATTTTAGTTGAGGGGATGCCACATACACATTGCTATCTCTCACTTCATTAAATTACCTCCAACACTCTATCAGTTACACATTGCAGTTGAATAGGTCTATGGCCCATCTGACCCATTATATTTTTAGCCCAAATATTGGCCCAATTGAGGCATCTAATTCACGCCTCCAGTATATTAGAAAGAGGCAGAATTCTCTTTTAAGAAGACGACGAGACGCACGCCCTTTCCACCAACATAACACCTCCACTGATACACGCCACAACTACATCTTCCATCCTTCACCCATCTTCCATCATCTAGCCACCGGAGACGGAGATTTCGACGGAGATAAAGATTAAAGAGACGGAGTCCTCCAAAAGGGTTCTTTATTTTTAATTATTTATTTTTGTTATTTTAGCACAATGGTTAGGGTTTATTACATCTTTGTGATTTGCCCTTGTAAATCCATGGGCTAACCTTCTTTGTTGGTAATGTTAGGGCTTAATACAATATTGACTATGTGATTTGATTTTGCCCTAGACTTGGATTTATTTTACTGCAGATTGTTTATTTCCTTATTGAAGAGGATATTTTGATACTTCATATTATTGTGTTTTAGAGTTTTGATTCCTTTAATTATTATTGACGGTATCACTGATTGATAGTTAATATGATTCTTTATTTCTTCATAATAATTGTTGTTTCCTGTGACAGTCTTAGGGGATTGGCCTATAATACCTAAGAGTGTTAGACAATCAATTTGGAATATTAATTACTTGATAAAACATCATTATTAGGTAATTAATAAGGAGACAAAAAGGGTTAACAATCGCGTACCTAGAAAGGGAAGTCTAGTGCTCTAGCCTTAATTGGAATTTAGCATGAAGTACCTATAGAGGGAGAGGGAGTTAATTTCTTATTGATCTTAGGATTTTCAGCTCATTATAAGTGTTAGATCCTACCCGATCAAGGTGATTTAACTAGGCTTAGTGATCCTCTTATAAACATCTGCAGGGAATTAATTTGGGTCTAGGTAGATTAGTCACATAGTCAAACTGTTTGCCCGAGCATTACCAATTCTTCATTCTTGAACTCTTAAATCGTTTTCTCTTGCGTAATTTATTTTATTGCATAATTAGTTTAATTATTTAATTTTGCTTTTAGTAGTTTAATTAATTATCTTTTCCAAAAACCCCCAGATTTGTCTAACATTGGAATTATCATATAGAATTACTTGTTAAATTTATAACTATCTTGTGGGAACGATATTTCACTTGGTCACGCGCATTACAATCGATCCCTTATACTTGAGGGTGAAAGAAAATAGCGATCAAGTTCTTGGCGCCGCTGCCGGGGATAGTTTATAAATTTAAATTTAATTCTATTGTGATTTATTTTCTTGTAGGACGTTAAACTTTACTTGCTTTATTTTATTTAATTTTATTTGTGATCCAAACAATTCTGATCTTTTGAGTGAGAGCAGGTGTATGATCACTAGGTCTAGTGGAGGAGCAATCGTACCATTAAACCTAGAGCTTGAAGCACTTGTTAGAGAGAACAGAAGGAAGAGAAAGCAACCTGCTACACCTATTCCTAGTTCGGATTCGGATAGTTTTCTTTCGTCAGAAGAGGAGGAAGTTGAAAGGCTTTCACAGAAATTTGGCGGAGTTGATTTAGTTGAAGATACTGAGACTAGGAAGATGGCTGATGATCAGCAAGCTCCGACGCCTATGCGAGATCAATACAAACTGAAGCACACTACGAATGCTGGGTTGAATGGACCTGCGATCACCGCAGAGAATTTTGAGCTACCTTTCGGACTGATCCGGATGGTAGAGAGACAGCAGTTTGGTGGGACACCTTTGGAGAATCCTAGTGAGCATCTGCAGTTATTTGACGAGTATGCAAGAACGCAGAAGCACAGAAATGTTCCGGAGGATGCTATCAGGATGCGGCTTTTCCCATTCTCACTTACGGGGAAAGCCAAGGAGTGGTACAACAACCTTCCTCAAGGATGTTGTACTAATTGGGAACAATTGGCAGATAGGTTTCTGAATAAGTACTTCCCTCCATCCAAGAGTTTCTTGATAAAGAAAAGGATCACACAATTCAAACAAGGATCCTTGGAGAGTTTCTACGAGGCATGGTAGAGGTTCAAAGAGTTGTTGCGGAGCTGTCCCAAACATGGATTTTCAAATGATACTTACTTAGGCTTCTTCTATCAAGGCTTAAGAAGAGACTCAAGAGTGTTGGTGGACGCGACAGCAGGTGGATCTATATTTAAGCAGTCTGCAGAGGCAGCTGAAGAGATATTTGAGGAGATGGCTGCAAACACTTATGATTGGCCAGCAGAAAGAGCAGATGGAGAGGGTTCTTTTGACAAAGTGGCAAAGGTTGAGATACAAGCCGGAAATAGTGAAGTGTCAGCTCTCCATGATCGACTCGATGAGTTGAATAATAAGATGGATCGCCTCACGAAAGGAAACAGAGAGGAGATAACTAAAGCTGGAGATGAGGAAGAATTTGAAGAGGCATATTATGTTATGTTCCAAGGAGGAGATAATAGAAATAGACAAAATTTTAGACCGAACAATCAGTTTGGGGGGAGAAATGACCAAGGTAACAATCGTCAGTATCAACAGGGTTGGAACCAAGGAAATTCGAACTTCAATAACCAGAGAAGGAGTGAAAATTTGTCTTATTCTAATCCTAACAGTGCAGTTGCACCACCTCCGGGATTTGAGCCAGCTCAGAAACCTGCTGAAGGGAAACCATCAATGGATGATAAGCTTGATTTGATGCTCAAGATGATGGTCACAAACAAAGAAACAGCTGAAGCAAGGTACAAGGAAGCAGAGAAGAAGCAAAAAGAAACAGATCTTGCTATCAGTCAGTTGAATGCTGCGGTTGGTAAGTTGCAACAGCAAGGAAAATTTCCTGCACAGACTGAGTTGAATCCGAGAGAGCATCAGTGTCATGCTATTACTTTGAGAAGTGGTAAACAGTATGAAGGGCCTAGGTTGCCGGATACAGAGTACAGAGAAAATTGGTCTGGGGAAACTAACAGGGACAGTCGTGCGTACACGCATGCATCCGAGTGGATGCCCAGCCAGAACCGTGTGACACACGACGACAGCCGTGCACCATCACCAACATACTTCTCACATGGCACTGAAGACACGTCCAGGTTCTCGAACGACGGTAACCGTGCTATGCCGCCCGAACCGTGCACCACGTACGGTGGTTCGCACGATGTCGTGCGTGCGATGGGCAATATGCCGTATGATCCTAATTCGGCTCCAGTTGAGTACGTTCCTCACCATACTGATACAGTTGGTTTCCAAAGTGATATTGATATCCAGTTGTGACTGAAAAGAAGTGGGAAAAAGCTAAAAGAGAAAGGAATAAAAAGGAAGAATTAGAGAGAAACAGTTTGGGTATTCCAAAAACAAAGTATCCCATTCCTTTTCCTACGGTGCAGTTGAAAAAGGGTCTTGATGAGAAATTTCAGAAATTTGTAGAGATATTTAAGAAGATCCATATCAACATTCCTTTTGCTGAAGCAATTGAGCAGATGCCTCACTATGCAAAGTTTCTTAAGGAAATCATGTCCAAGAAGCGGAGTATTGGGGATAAGGAAACAGTGAACTTGACTGAGGAATGTAGTGCCATCATCCAGAGGAAGTTGCCAGCCAAGCTAAAAGATCCGGGTAGTTTTACTATTCCTGTTCTGATTGGGAAGAACGCCACATGCAGAGCTTTGTGTGATTTGGGGGCGAGCATCAATCTGATGCCCCTAAATACATTCAAAAGTCTTTGTTTGGGAGAGGTGAGACCTACTTCGGTGACATTGCAGCTAGCTGATAGGTCTCTTACGCACCCTAGAGGAGTTATTGATGATGTACTTGTGAAGGTGGATAAGTTCATATTCCCGGTCGATTTCTTGGTGCTTGATATGGAAGAGGATAACAATGTGCCTCTGATTTTGGGGAGACCATTCCTAGCCACTGCTAGAGCTCTGATTGATGTTGAAGACGGGAAGTTGAGGCTCAGAGTGGGAGATGATGAAGTAGTATTTTCTCTTGATAATGCATTGAAGTGGCCAGCTGAAAAAGCAAACTGCAAGTTCATTGATGTTGTTGATGAGATCATTGAGGAAAAATTGCCATTGATTCTGTCTACGGATCCATTGGAGACATGCATCAACAACAGTCTTTCTTTCCCTACTCTTGCAACTGATTTTTTATCTGATTATTCAGGTAATATTTTTGATGATGAATTTAAAGGATATTTGAATGCTTTGAATGCTTGCAGGGAAGATAACAGAGAGGTGTTCAAAATTGAAGGAGGAAAGTGGACACCACAGTTCTTACCACTGGAGAAGGAGGAACCTGAAGCTGAAGAGAAGAAGAAGGTGGAATTGAAGCCTTTACCGGATCATCTATCATATGCCTTTTTGGGAGAAAATCAAACATATCCGGTAATTGTATCATCTGCTTTAACTGAACTTGAACTTGATAAATTGCTTAGAGTCCTTAGGGAGCATAAGTCCGCCATAGGATGGTCTTTGGAAGATTTGAAAAGTATAAGTCCATCTATTTGCATGCATAGGATCAGGTTAGAAGATGAAAAGAAAACTTCTGTGCAATATCAGAGGCGTTTAAATCCTGCGATGCAAGAAGTGGTTAGGAAAGAGGTACTTAAGTGGTTGAAGTCTGATATTATTTATGCTATTAGTGATAGCTCTTATGTGAGTCCGTTGCATGTGGTATCTAAGAAGGGGGGCATGACTATAGTACAATCTGAGAATGGAGAGACTTTGGCTACTAGGATACCTACAGGTTGGCGTGTTTGTGTTGATTATAGGAAACTAAATGAAAACACACGCAAAGACCATTTTCCTTTACCTTTCATGGATCAGATGCTTGATAGGCTTGCGGGGTATGAGTTTTATTGTTTCTTAGATGGGTACTCTGGTTACAATCAGATAATGATTGCACCGGAGGATCAAGATAAGACTACCTTTACTTGCCCATATGGTACTTTTGCATTTAGGAAGCTTCCTTTTGGTTTGTGCAATGCTCCTGCTACTTTTCAGAGATGCATGATGTATATTTTTGAAGGTTTGATTGAAAGAATTATGGAAGTATTCATGGATGATTTTTCTGTTTTTGGATCTTCTTTTGATTCTTGTCTTATTAACCTTACTGTTGTTTTGGAGAGATGCCAAGAGTCTAACCTTGTTCTGAATTGGGAGAAATGCCATTTCATGGTAAGAGAAGGTATAGTACTTGGGCATCATGTGTCTTCTAAGGGGCTGCAGGTTGATCGAGCGAAGGTGGTAGCCATTGAGAAACTTCCGCCACCGATTAACGAGAAAGGGGTTAGATCTTTCCTTGGTCATGCAGGTTTCTACCGCAGATTTATCAAGGATTTCTCTAAATATTCTAAACCCTTGTCTCATTTGCTTGAGAAAGATGTACCTTTTGACTTTGATGATACTTGCTTACATGCTTTTCAGGTACTTAAAGAGGCTTTGATAACTGCTCCAATTCTGATCACTCCGGATTGGAAGCAGCCTTTTGTGTTGATGTGTGATGCTAGTGACATGGCATTGGGGGTTGTGCTTGGACAGATTAGGGAAAAGAGATTCAGACCTATTTACTATGTCAGCAAGACCTTTGATGCAGCTCAGAGGAATTACACAGTAACAGAGAAGGAGTTTCTTGCAGTGGTGTATGCCTTTGATAAGTTCCGCCCGTATCTAGTGGGCATGAAGACAGTGGTGTATACGGATCACTCGGCTATCCGCTATCTGATGGAAAAGAAGGATGCAAAGCCAAGAATAATCAGATGGATCTTACTTCTCCAAGAGTTTGATATTGAGATTAAAGATAAGAAGGGGAGTGAGAATGTGGTAGCTGATCATCTCTCTAGACTTGAGCCGCGGGATCATTGTGATGAGAAGTATGAATTCATTAAGGAGGTCTTTCCTGATGAAGACATACTTGTGGTTGATTGCTTCGAGTTAGTAGAGATGGTAAAGAAGCCTCCAGCACCATGGTATGCAGATATAGTCAACTTTTTGGCTAGTGGAGGTCAAATAAAGCCTTACAAGCTGACTGAGTATCATTATAAGAAGTTCTTTGTTGAGGTCAAGAATTACATATGGGATGATCCAATTCTCTACAAGCTGTGTCTGGATAACATCATACGCCGGTGTATTCCTGAGGAAGAATGGGAGAGCGTCTTAAGTATGTGCCATGATGGACCAAATGGGGGTCACTTTGCAGCAGAGAAGACTGCAGCACGAGTTCTTCAATCAGGTTTTACTTGGCCTTCTTTATTTAAGTGCTGTAGATTTTATGTAGAGAATTGCGATAGATGCCAGCGGATGGGGGCATATCAAAAAGAGATGAAATGCCCTTGAAGAATGTGTATGAGGTGGAGCTCTTTGATGTGTGGGGCATAGATTTTATGGGTCCATTTCCTTCATCGAATGGATTTTTATATATCTTGCTTGCTGTTGATTATGTCTCAAAGTGGGTGGAAGCAATTCCAACCAAGTTGAGTGATGCAAGAACAGTCATTGCGTTCTTGAGGAAGCACATATTTTCACGTTTTGGAGTGCCGAGAATTCTCATTAGTGATGGGGGAACTCATTTTCTCAATAAGCTAATGGAGAATCTTCTCAAGTCTTATGGAGTAAAACATAGAGTATCAACACCTTACCATCCGCAGACGAATGGGCAAGCTGAAGTGTCCAATCGTCAAATCAAGCAGATTCTGGAGAAAACTGTCAGTACTAGTCGCAAGGATTGGGCTAGTAAGTTGGATGATGCATTGTGGGCATTCAGAACTGCGTATAAGACCGTTCTAGGCATGTCACCGTTCCAATTGGTGTATGGAAAATCTTGCCACCTTCTTGTGGAAATTCAACACAAATCTTTTTGGGCGGTGAAGAAGATTAACCTTGATTTTGAAGCAGCGGGTAGTAGTCGCCTTCTACAGTTGAATGAGCTTGAGGAGTTTAGAGAGAAGGCATATAAAAATTCCTGCATCTATAAAGAAAGGACCAAGAGATGGCATGATGCAAAACTTCGAAGTAAGAATTTTCAAGTGGGAGATTTTGTACTCTTATTTAATTCTCGTTTGAGAATTTTTGCAGGTAAGCTTAAATCAAAGTGGATGGGTCCATATGAGGTTAGTTGAGTTTATGAAAGTGGAATGGTTGAACTCAAGAAGAACGATGGAGCTTTCTTCACGGTTAATGGGCATCGCTTAAAGCATTATCATCATCACGGTGAAGTAGAGGTTCTGTTTGTTGATCTCTTGACTTGATTTACACTGCATTCTGTCGAGCTCCTCGACGTTAAACAAGAGCGCTTGGTGGGAGGCAACCCACCGTTTTATTATTTTGTTTGTTTATTTGTCTTGTGCTAGGTGAATTATACTCAAGGGGCGTACTTACACTTAAGGTAATAACATCCTTTTAAACTTAGATTCAACTGACGTTTTCATCTAAGTTTGGGGGGTGTGATGTTCTTCCCTTATTCCATCCGCACCCAGGTATGTTTACTCTGCATTGTTTAGTGTCTGTGTGCTTGGAAGTTGATTTTTTTAGAATTTTCGAATTTTATTCGATCTTTCGAATTTTTTTTGCGACTATCCAGGTGTCTTGTGTGTTTTTTTTTTGTTTTTTTTTTGGGTGTCCCATGTTGTTCTGTCGTTGATTTTCGTCTCTTCGATATTTTTTATCTCTTCTATGATGATGGTTTGTGTTGAGCTTTTATGATTGAGAAGGTATTAAATGTGAGGAAGTGAACTTGCAAAATTTGAAGAAGATTGAAATCAGGTTACTTCGTTCCTTATTCTAAAATTTCTGTGAGTTTTGAATTCTTATAAGTGAGGAGCATGAGCTTTAATTTCTATGACCTGAATTTCATGGGGATCTTTGAGTTGTTATTTTTCATGCCTATGCTAAGATGTTGATTATGATTAATAAGGGAAACATGCTTTAATTCTTAGGTACTTGAAGTTCTTGATGTGCTTATTATAATGTATGCGTAGCCTTGAATAGTGCTCGTTCATTCTATGAAAAAGCCAAGTGAGATTTGAGCCTTTAAATCATGATACATCGACGCATGATATTTTTATTTCTTGAGCGTATCGTTCTTGTACGTGTATTCTAGAACTTGCCTTGAGTCTCCTTGAATATTCGAGAATAGTATAGTGGATTATGAAAATGATATTAGGCCATCTTTGATTTTTAGCCCATCTTTTCCCTATACTTTACCTGAATTCATTAAATCCTTAGTCAACCCATTGAGCCTTGAAAAATCCATTCTTTGAATAATCCTTTGAGCTTAATTAGTATTTGATTTTTCCTTGTGTTACTTGGATCGATTGAGTAATTGTTGAAGTGGTTAGAAGAAAAATATGAACATCTTGGAGTTGAAAAGAAAAATAAAAGGGAGAAAAAGAAAGAAAAGAGGTAGTGCCCGAAACTGGTACCTCAAGAAAAAAATAAAGGGAGAGAAAGAAAAAAATATTTATTGGGGAGTGTACATACCCGTGATGCTGAAAGAAAATAAGAAAATTGATCTCTCATTATTGTGGTTGAAGAAAGAATTGAATAATTTGGAGTTGAGGAGGAGTTGTGCTTGAAAAGAAAGTGATGAGGAAGAATGAAAGATCGTGATAGATGGCCACTTGATTGATCCGAGTTTGAGTCACTTATCCATAATTTCCTACCTTATCCAAAGAGCCTACGTTACAACCAAATAAAAAGACCTTTTTGATTCATGATTTGCTAGCTACAAGTAAAAGGAGAGTTGAGACAATAGGCAAGCTTATGGTTACGCATGCACTTGAATTGAATTTGAGAGCACTTATATATTTAACCCAAAGCGGTGTACACTTTATACACCATGAGCGTGAGAGTTACACTATATATGTCCTGTGAGCATAGGTGGATTGAGCACTTGAATTGGTGAAGTAATAGTCTTAACTTGCACGTTTTGAATGAATTGATACTTTTGAATTTGAAGTTATGTGAACCAAGTTAAGATTAATTGCACAATTGAAGGCTTAATTGGTGTTCGATCCTTACATTTGAACATGACTTTCCATCTCATTATTTCTCTTGGTTTGTCGTTTCGTTGATCGAGGACGAACAACACCTTAAGTTTGGGGGGTTTGATGAGAGTGAAAATTCATGTACTTTTGGGTCTAATTTGGTACCTCTTTGAATGTATATTTGCTATTATTTGCACGAATATTATTACTTCTAATTATTATTGACTAAAAGGTGCTTGAGAGGTATTTTGGTGTGTTTTGATAGGAAAAAGGATACAAACACAAAGTTGGGGTGAAAGGTGAATTTGTGTAAAAACAGAGGACCATCTTCTATAATTTTTCTGTAATCATGTGGAGGTCCGAATCAGTCTTGTGATATATGTTTGGAAAGCCACGGAAAAGAGGAACGCGTGGGCACAAAAATTATCTCAATCGGAATTCGGATGAAAAAGTTATTAATTAAACAGTGAAGCCGCGCAGCTGCCGACGGGATTTTCGAATTATTTTCGAATTTTGGCCATCATGCACAAGCCTAATCCACGTGGAAGTCCAACTCAGGCAGTCAACTTCCCATCTTGAAGTGGTACACGTGAAAGATTACTAAATAAGTGGGGCCATGCATGCAATTTTAGTTGAGGGGATGCCACATACACATTGCTATCTCTCACTTCATTAAATTACCTCCAACACTCTATCAGTTACACATTGCAGTTGAATAGGGCTATGGCCCATCTGACCCATTATATTTTTAGCCCAAATATTGGCCCAATTGAGGCATCTAATTCACGCCTCCAGTATATTAGAAAGAGACAGAATTCTCTTTTAAGAAGACGACGAGACGCACGCCCTTTCCACCAACAGAACACCTCCACTGATACACGCCACAGCTACATCTTCCATCCTTCACCCATCTTCCATCATCTAGCCACCGGAGACGGAGATTTCGACGGAGATAAAGATTAAAGAGAGGGAGTCCTCCAAAAGGGTTCTTTATTTTTAATTATTTATTTTTGTTATTTTAGCACAATCGTTAGGGTTTATTACATCTTTGTGATTTGCCCTCGTAAATCCATGGGCTAACCTTCTTTGTTGGTAATGTTAGGGCTTAATACAATATTGACTATGTGATTTGATTTTGCCCTAGACTTGGATTTATTTTACTGCAGATTGTTTATTTCCTTATTGAAGAGGATATTTTGATACTTCATATTATTGTGTTTTAGAGTTTTGATTCCTTTAATTATTATTGACGGTATCACTGATTGATAGTTAATAGGATTCTTTATTTCTTCATAATAATTGTTGTTTCCTGTGACAGTCTTAGGGGATTGGCCTATAATACCTAAGAGTGTTAGACAATCAATTTGGAATATTAATTACTTGATAAAACATCATTATTAGGTAATTAATAAGGAGACAAAAAGGGTTAACAATCGCGTACCTAGAAAGGGAAGTCTAGTGCTCTAGCCTTAATTGGAATTTAGCATGAAGTACCTATAGAGGGAGAGGGAGTTAATTTCTTATTGATCTTAGGATTTTTAGCTCATTATAAGTGTTAGATCCTACCCGATCAAGGTGATTTAACTAGGCTTAGTGATCCTCTTATAAACATCTGCAGGGAATTAATTTGGGTCTAGGTAGATTAGTCACATAGTCAAACTGTTTGCCCGAGCATTACCAATTCTTCATTCTTGAACTCTTAAATCGTTTTCTCTTGCGTAATTTATTTTATTGCATAATTAGTTTAATTATTTAATTTTGCTTTTAGTAGTTTAATTAATTATCTTTTCCAAAAACCCCCAGATTTGTCTAACATTGGAATTATCATATAGAATTACTTGTTAAATTTATAACTATCTTGTGGGAACGATATTTCACTTGGTCACGCGCATTACAATCGATCCCTTATACTTGAGGGTGAAAGAAAATAGCGATCAGTTACCATTTCCTTTCTTTTCTTGCACAATTCTCATCAAACCTTTCTAAACCACATCTCCTCAATCACCCACACAAAAGGTATATATATAAGGCTTTAAGTGGGTAATCATGGCTTGTAATGTGCTAAATTCACAATAAATAGGCTTAAAGGCTCAAAGTGGTTGACTAGGGATGATGTTCAAGGTAGGAAAATATATGGTAATAACTTCAAATAACAAGGATGACCTTAAATCATGTCATTAACCTCCACTATTTAGGCTCGTTCCTATAGTCCTTGAGCAAGTTCTAGCTTATAAAAAATAACCGATCCACTCATGAAGAAATACCATGTATCACGGTTGAGGCTCAAACTCTCACAAGCTTATGCATTGAACCTTAAGGAACTTATTACACAACATTCATCTCAAAATTGAACAAGTTAAGTAAAACATGTCACAATTCGAAAGTGTAGAGATTCTTAATCATAACTTGTCATCACTTACTACCACAACATGTCATCACTCATATTCAAAAAAATGACTCACAACATCCCAAAATAAACCACCAAACATCCCTAAACAAGAATAAAAATACACACAAAACATAAAAATAAGGACACAACAAAAACACATAACATGCAAAAATACCAATAACATCCATCCATAAGAAAATTAAGCACACATTCATATTATCCACAATCAATTTAGCTCACAATCATTCCCATCTTTGATTAAAAATTGAAATCCTAAATTACGAAAGTAAACATCCCACAAACATAACAAATGAAGTAGCATGCTAATCACAACAATCCAAATCAAAATCAGTTCATGTCAAGCAATTAAAAGTTATAAGGTGTAGAATACTCCCTCAATAGGCATTTGGTAGTGGAAAGCGTTAGCTCTGAGTTCCATTCATGTTTTCAATATCTTTCATTCATGCTCAAACACTCACAAAACACCATTAGCTCAACAATGTCATTATAAATTATGGACTATCATGCAATTCAACACAACCAATTGGACCTAAATCCTATCCAAACTCATGAGATTTTTTTTTAAATTGACCCAATTTTACAAGAATCATAATTCAAGTGGTGAGTCACACCACACACTCTCCCCAAACTTAAATCAAAACAAGAGTTGAGAATTAAGTTTGCAAAAAGTGGTGGGACTTACCCTTGTAGTTTCCATCAATGATCTTCTTGTAGGGAAGCATATGCATCCAAACGAATCAAGTTATCTCCACCACGTACTAGCCCCCCAAACGTAACTCAAGACAAGAGTCGAGAATTAAGTTTGCAACAAGTAGTGTGATATCCATACTCGAATCCATGAAGCACTTCTCTTTTTTTCAATGTGCATTTTTCTCTATGAGCACAATTCACCTACAAGCCAAAAATGCAAAACAACAACAAATCCACAATCTTTATTGAAAACACTAAATAAAGCAATAAAGATAATAATGGGTTACCTCCCATTAAGCACTGAGTTTAACGTCTTCAAGCTAGACGGAGTGCAAGATCATGGACCAAAGAGCGATCCTTCACTAGTTCTTCCCTCATCTTTACTTTGAGAAATTGTTTGGATCTTTTCTTTTCCATCAACATGATTTCTCCATTCTTGCTCATAATCATCAAATCATCCAGAAGAATTGTTGATGGAAATGCATCGTCTCCATGAGGCAAATGACATTTTTCTTTATCAACCTTCAATTCGATGTCCGGGTTCTCATTTCTACAAATATCAAGCAAAGACAAGTTAAGATTAAAATCTTCAATATAATCACGGAAAAGAGAATTAGAAGATTTAAAAGAGTAAGAATTTTCAAATCCATGAAGATCATCCAGAAATATGATTGGAGGCTTGAGATAGGATTCATCTTTCTTTCTTGCTTTGTTACATGAAAATGTAACACTCTTCGTATTTGAACTCAAAGAAAGTTCTCCTCTTTCCACATCAATATGAGTCTTTCTCGTGGCTAAGAATGGTCTTCCCAAGATAATAGGTGTTTGAGGATCAACTTTCATCTCCAAGATGATAAAATGTACCAGAAAAGTCAACTTCTTCACCTCAATCACTACATCCTCCACCACCCCTAAGGGCTTAATAGTTGATCCATCCGCCACTTGAAGGCATGTAGTGCTAGGCTTGAGCTCTCCAATATCCAATTTCTCAAAGAGAGAATGAGGCATAACAATCACACTAGCTCCCAAGTCACACAATGCATTAACAACCTTCTTTCCTTCAACTTCACAAGGGATAATGAACTTTCCCGGATCACAAACTTTCATAGAAGGCTCCTCATGCAATGGTTCATTTTATTCAACTAGCTTCGCTTTCTTTCTCTCCTCATATTTTTTCTTCGAAGTTTCAACAAACTTTTGAAATTCCTCCATCTTTTCTTTTTTAACAAATCTTTGAGGGTAAGGGATTGGATAAGGAGTAATTGGAATTCTCCAATAATCACGTTCATATTCTTCTTCTTTTTCCTTTTCCCCCTTAGCCCTTTTCCACTTAGGTACATGCTCTTCTTTCCATTTCTTCCTCTTTTCTTCTAACTCAATCTTTACTCTTTTTGCTTCTTCTTTCTCTTTATCCACCTTACAATCCACAAATCCTTCTTCAACCAATCTATCCTCTTTCACCTTTATGCACATGCAATGCTCTTTTGGATTTATTTCCGTGGTAGATGGAAATTTTTCTTGTTGGTGTTGGGATCCCACGAAAGAAGCAATTTGCCCCATTTGATACTCAAAAGCTCTCATCCTATTATCGGATTTCTTTTCATTTTCCTCCATTCTAGCCTCAAGCTTAGCCTCCCTCTTTTCCATTTGAGATTCAAGCTTAGCATCTCCCTTTTCCATATAAGTCATTGTATCTTTCATGAATGCTAGCAATGTCTCTTCCAATGATGATTTACCTTCTCCATTGGGCGACTTAGCACTCGGATCTAATCCTTGAGGAAGTGCCACGGTGGCTTGAGTATTGGAGTAAGAAAGATTTTCATGCTTTCTCGGAGCTTGATAATTTCCTCCAATAGATTGATTAAAATTATTCCCCCGAGCTTGCCCTTGATATCCTCCTTGAAAATTACCTTGGTTAGAAGGATAATTACCTTGAAAATTCCCTTGATGTTGGAAAATCCCTTGGTAATTTTCCCTATCTAAATAGGCAACATCCTCTACACCTTGCATAACATTGCTCTCATCATTCAACTTAACACTTGTACTTCCCCCTTGATTCACTCCTTGAGTGATCAAATTCAATTGCTTTGTTAAAACATGGATGCCTGATGGGCGTTTTCTCAACACACAATTAATCCTCAAGAATGAAGGATATCAATTGTAGTTTCGAAGGTGACCAAGTTAAATATCGAATCCACGGGACGGATAAATATCAATTTAATTACGTTCTAGTAGATTATGACTATTTTGGAGATAAAATAATTGGTTTATAAACTAAGTAACAATTAAAATAGCTAATAAATAACAAGAACAAGAAAATAATAGTTGTGATCAAATAAGATAATAGGTAGTTCGTCAGGCCATCCAGTTTCCTTCGTTAATTCGTACTTTCGTGTGTCGATGTCCGACTCTGCCTTGTGGTTTATGGACGCATCACTAGACCATGCGAATCTATTCTATAGACACAAATAAATAAGCATTTGACACGTGTGAGTATCCTCAGAGCAAGACGTATACTTTACCTCCCTTTCTAGGTACTATCATAATCAATTATTTCCCGTGCACTTAGTACTCTAACCCGATTTGATCTCCCTTTTTAGGTACTATAAAGTTATACTCTTTATCCTACTTGTTAATCCGAATTCAATTCAATTAACAAACATTCATATAAGACAGTTCTAATAAGACTTCGGAATCCCTTTACTTAGAATTATAACAATAAACCCTGCTCATTAGTGAACGCACTCAACCAATAACCATGTTATGCATTCAGACTCTATACAACGATTATTGATGCACAAAACAACTATGAGTATGGATTAAAAACGTACAATCTTATATAAACTAAACCACAAGTAGTGTTGTACGGAGTATACACACGAAATACAAATTAACTCATGAAACCTTCATAACCCTAGAACTACCGAAGTGGCTCTAGCCCATGATTGATCTAGGAACAATCATGGTTAGATGGACCGATCTTACTTGAATCTCCAGCCGGACCTCTGTCTCAGCCCTCCGGATGGATCACCAATCTCCTCTCTTCACTCTTCTTACGATTCACGCTCTTAAGCTCTTCGTGCTTGCTCTCTTTCTTGACTGCATGAGCCTCCTTTTATACTTGTAATCACGTCTCTAGGGCTTAGAATGGGTTTTTCAAGTGATCCCACGCTTTTTGGCCTCGAAAATTTGGATAAGGTAAGTTTCCGCATTTTGGTTCGACCTTGTCAAACAGGTCGAACCACTGGCCAACAGGTCGAACCCCAGGTCAAACCCTGCTACTGGACACATTCTGCGCTTGGTTCGACCTCTTGTACAGGTCGAACCACTCCCTCACAGGTCGAACCTCAGGTCGAACCACGCTACTGGATAATTTTCGCTCCTGGTTTGACCAACTGTCTGGTCGAACCCCCCTCGTCGTGGTCGAACCCATCTTCTCGCGAACTGGTTCGACCATGGTTCGACCTGATGAACAGGTCGAACCCGTTGAGTCGTGGTCGAACCCTCATTCTGCTGTTTCGCAATGCTGGTTTGACCTGTAGGAGAGGTCGAACCCTCCTCCAACTAGGTCGAACCCTATTCTTTCCTTGGCAGTTCGCTTGGTCTCGACTTTGTCTCTTCGATTCTTGGCACTTCCACTCTATTTTTGCTATGAAAACCACTTAAATAGCTCCACTAATACCTGATTCATGCTAATACACAATATATATAGGTTTTCCACCTATTTCCCCCTCAAAACTCTCCAAAACTAGCACAAAACATGATGTTAAACTTGTGAATTTACACACTCATCAAACCCCCAAACTTACATGTTGCTCGTCCTGAGGCAACAAATCAAACCACAGAAGTCGTGTATAATTCACCAAGATCAAGTACAACACATATCACACATGCAACTTCATTAAATCAAACAAGTATTAATTGCTTCATATATATCACTCATGCAAAACCAATCCAATCACACACCATTCGGAGTACTAAGTAATCTAACTCACAAGATAAGTATTTATTCTTTTCCACTCAAGTACATGAGGCACTATATAGGTTAATATAAACACTCATATCAATCCATATTCACACGTAACCATAAGCTTGGCAAAGGTCTCAAAAATCAACTTATAATCAACTCTTCACTAGGATCACAAAGGACTTGTTTTTGGGTTGTAATGTTAGCTCTTTGGAAAAAGATAGGAAAATTTGGACTTAGTGACTTAAGACACTAGTAGAGAGTTACCTTGGAGGTTCTCGATTTCTTCTTCTTACAGCAAGTTCTCCTCCAATGTCTCCTCTTCTTTTCATGGCATCAACATCATTTTTTTAAACAATTCGGGTATCAGTTTTAGGCACTACCCTTCTTCTCTTTATCAATCAGCTGCTCTTAAGCTTAAAGCTTTATGTTATAATCAATCGAGGTACCAGTTTCAGGCACTACCTCTAAAAAGATTTAACCATATTCTCTTCATCCCACCATATTCTATCTTCATTTTCTTCTTGCAACACTTACTCACCTCAACTCTCTCTACCAATGAATATGTTAATCAAGGCTCAAGTAAAGGCTTATAAGGTTATTTACTTCGGCTACCAAAGAAAAAGCTTTAACGGCTCAACGGGGCATCCAAAGGTTAATAAGATCATGAGGAAAGATAAATTTGGCTAAGTAACTTAATCACGAAATAATGGCCTAAGATCATGTCCTAGCATTTTATCAATCATAAGTCTCACACAAGACTCCAAGTCAAGTTATAGAATACGTTCATATGAATGATCCTCTCAAGAATAAAATAATCATGATCAAGCATGATTAAAAAGCTCAAATCCTCACTTAGGTAATCCTAGTACTCCTCATAGCACATAATTAAGACCAATTCCACAAGAACTCAATATACTTATCAACTAAACATGCTTTTCATCAATAGAAATTAACACATGAACATATGAATGCACAAAAATCAATAAGCTTATACCCAATCAATAATACAAGATATCACTTATGCATTCCACTCACGCATGAATCACACCCAACCTAAAGATAAAAGGAAAAATAATGGAATCAAGATGAATCGGATGAAATCAAAGAAAACCTGAAAAACTACTCCTCCGGAGCATCATCACCCTCATCATCATCATCCTCATCATCAAGCCTCCGCTACATAATCCGGTGTAGATCACCGATGTGCCTATCCAAATAATCAACTCGATCACCCAACCTACCAACTTTCTCATTCAAATCCGTATACCTCTCATTCAGCGTAGCATAGTTGGCATTGGCGAGTGCGAGCTGTCGGTTTGTCTCCTGCTGACTAGCAGCGATCGCAACCAGCTGCTCTTAAATAAGGCGGAGCTGCTCCCGTGTATCATTCGGGACAGCCCGCTGCTGATGCGGTGCTGGCTCATGCTGAGGTGCGTCATGCTGCTCCTCTTCCGGAATCTCCATCTCTGGCTGCTCATCTACCCGATGCTCGACCTCGGGCTGCTGTGGCCACTGTAATGGCTAGTGCGGTGGCGGATGGTACTCTCCCTGTTCCACAATTTGCTGTAGCTCCTCCAACCTACCTTCGACACACAATCGAGGCACGGCTTTCCAATCCCCATTGGTCTTCACAGTCATGGACAGAGCAGTGTGTCCTAGGGAGTTCATCAACAAGTTCCTCGCCTCCCGAACAGTGGTCAAGTTGTTCATGTCAAAGGAAAACATAAAGTCGAATGGCTTTGGTCCTCTCGTGAAAAACCAATCACCATCTCTAAAGTGTGCAAATCCTCCCTTTACACATATGAGCATCACCAAGTCGGGCTCTCCTCTAACAGGTGTAATGCGGGTGAAGTCCATGTTGTAGTGCTCAGCTACAATCGTCAGCAACCCTCCAATGTTCACCTTCTGAAATCCAATGGTCCTGAATCGATGCAGCTGCGCGATGAAATATGCTCCCACATTGAACTTCACCCCATTCATCATGCACCATAAGGCATAAAGCTCTCCTCTAGACACACAGCCACCCTCCGAACGAGCAAACAGTGTGTTCCCGAGCACTCGATCCATATATTTCAACACTGGATTCTTGATCGAGGTCGCACGAGCCTTCCTAATCTTATAGTCTCTGATCTCCCCAGTTATCTCCCTCCAAAACCTATTAGCATTGAAGTGTCCATTTTCCACTCGAGAAATCTCTAGAGGCATCTGAAAAAGCTGATTAAAATCCTCAGCCGTCCATCTTCTTCGGACTCCTCCTAACTAAAATGAGCACTGATACGGGTAGCCAAGTGGGTCCTTTTCCATCTCAAATGAGCAAACTACCTCCGCTGTAACATGGAAGTAAGTTGGCTTCTTCAACTCCATAAATCTGCGGATCCCCACTCGATCAAACAACATCGTCATATCATCCCTAATGCTCATAAGTCTCATGGCCTCATCATCTTGGTATCTTGTTCGAGCTATCTTGTCTGAGACTTCTTCCTATTTTTCTTTAATCTCATCCCAGTTTTGCATTTGAATTTTAAAGTTTTCGGGTAAACGATCTTGTAACCTCAGCTTCCTCGTCACTGTGTCCATATTCGAAGGCCTGTCTTGCCTCTTCTTCGATCTTGCTTCATCCACCTTTCCTTTCCCTTTATTTGATCCTTGTCCCTTTCCTGAAAACAACTATTTCAACACAACTAACAAGACAAAAACACAAGTATTTGACTAGTATATCCTATACTCTACTCAAGACTTCAAGCATCCATGCTTAATCAACTCAAACTATCATCTCAACACCACTTGCTCACTCATCATGCTCAAAACATCATCAATCACACTCTCTTTAATCTTCAAATTATAAACAACAAGCATGCATCAACCAATTCAAGCCATTCAACATAAATTTCAACAATTGAACTTCATGAACAACTCAAACTAACAACAATTCAAACCTAATGAACATGCTCATTCATCTAGATGCATTATATCCTTGATCAATCCACATACAACTCAAGTGCTATCCATAATCAAGTAATCTCAAACCAATAAACATGAATTCATATGAATCAACTCAAAAATATCAATTATCACCATGAATATCAACCAAAATCAACATCAATCAACTTACCCACAACACATTTCTTGCAATAAACTTCAATCCTAAGGTAATTGAGTTGAAAAACGTACCTTTAGTCTTGCCCATGGTTAACAGTCGATAATTTGCACACAACACTAAAAAACGCGACTAAAGCCTTAATTCGCGATGAAAATTGCCCAAATCCGCGCCCAATTCAAGAATTAAGAGTGTAATGTTGTGTAATTGGTGCAAAATCAAGTGTAATTGGCAAATTTGTACAAGGGTGTTAAGGTTCGGGGAAGGTTCGAGGTTTGGTGAACAAGAAAAATGATCGAACCCTTCTAAAAACACAACTTAAAATGCGTACCTGACTGGGTTCGACCTCGGGTTCGACCTGCGGAACAGGTCGAATCTCGAGTGACAAGGTTGAACCTACCTTCTGGACAAACTTACCTTTGGGTTCGACCTAGGTTCGACCTTCTGAACAGGTCGAACTACTCTTGTGACAGGTCGAACCTACCTTCTGGACAACTTCTCCTTATGGTTCGACCTGGGTTCGACCTTCTGAACAGGCCGAACCATGAATGTCGTGGTCGAACCTATTACCTGAAAAACAGAGTGCTCTGAACGGATTGGTTCAACCTCAGGTTCGACCTTCAAAGCAGGTCGAACCATAATGGCTCAGGTCGAACCACCATACTGTAAGATTTAAGTCACCGGGTTCGACCTTGGTTCGACCTGTTAGACAGGTCGAACCTAGAATGATCAGGTCGAACCACCTCACTGAATGATTTTCTGCGTCGGTTCGACTTCCTCTGCTCGGTTCGACCTCCTGGCACTGGTCGAACCTATCCTTGCTTTAGTCGAACCACCCTTTTAAGCTTCCAAACTGAGTGTTCTTCAATCCCTACACACTTCAAACTTCAATACGAATCATTAGGTACCAACTAGAGCACAACTTCATCCAAAATTTGTTCCACAAAATATCATTCATGAGTAACTCCGTAAAAGAAAACACAACCAAAACTCACTAAACATTAGGCAAGTTATAAAAAAAATTGTCACATCAAAATTGATTAAAATTTAAAATATGACGCAAAAAACAACTCCCCTAACAAACATCACAAAGAAAAGATTATACTATCGGTGCTTATCAAGGTAAGTACATCACATCCCCCCAAAACTTAGTAGAAACTATAGTTGAAACTAAGTTTGGAAAGAGATGTAATTGCCGATAAGTAAGCATTTCAAATATAAAAATTTCTTACTCACACGAAAAAAAATAAGACAATAAAACGGGAGGGAAAGCCCCCAACAGGTGCTCATGTTTAATGTCGGAGAGTCACGACGGTACCAAATCAGATCAAGGTATCCACAAAGATGACACAAACATCATCCGGAAACATTTCCTCAATATACTCGAAAGAATTATCACAATGTTCCCTAGTCTCCAACCTCGAAAGATGATCCGCTAGCACATTATCAGAACCTTTCTTATCCCGGATCTCCATGTCAAACTCTTGAAGTAGAAGAATCCACCTTATGATCCTAGGCTTCGTCTCCTTCTTTTCCATCAAGTACCGAATCGCTGAATGATCCGTGTACACAATTGTCTTCATGCCAACCAAATACTGACGAAACTTATCGAATGCGTATACAATAGCCAAAAACTCCTTTTCAGTCACCATGTAATTCTTTTGTCCCGTATTGAAAGTCTTACTCGCGTAGTAAATGGCGCAAAACTTCTTTTCCTTCAGCTGCCCAAGCACCACTCCAAGTGCTACATCACTTGCATCACACATTAGTACAAACGGTTGAGTCCAATCCGGTGTGATCAAGATAGGTGCAGTGATAAGCGCCTCCTTCAAAACTTGAAAAGCTGTTAAACATTCATCATCAAACACAAAAGGAACATCCTTTTCAAGTAAGTGAAATAAGGGCTTAGAGTATTTTGAGAAGTCTTTTATAAATCTTCTGTAAAAATCGGCGTGTCCAAGGAAGGACCGCACTCCTCTTTCATTGGTTGGTGGTGGAAGTTTCTCAATCGCCACCACTTTAGCACGATCTACCTGCAACCCTTTAGCCGAAACATGATGCCCAAGAACAATCCCATCCTTCACCATGAAGTGGCATTTCTCCCAATTCAAGACAAGATTAGTCACTTGGCATCTCTTCAAAACAGTAGCTAGGTTAGACAAACAAATATCAAAGGAGGAACCAAAAATAGAAAAATCATCCATGAACACCTCCATGATCTTCTCTATCAACCCATCGAATATTGCCATCATGCATCTCTGAAAAGTAGCAGGCGCATTACATAACCCAAATGGCATTTTCCGAAAAGCAAAGGTCCCGTAGGGGCCAGTAAAAGTGGTCTTTTCTTGATCCTCGGGGGCAATCATGATTTGGTTGTACCCCGAGTATCCATCCAAGAAATAATAAAACTCATACCCTGCAAGACGATCTAACATTTGATCCATGAAAGGAAGAGGAAAATGATCCTTGCATGTGTTCTCATTTAACTTTCTATAATCAACACATGTACGCCATCCCGTAGGAATCCTTGTGGCTATTGCTTCTCCATCCTCAGCTTTTACTACAGTCATACCCCCTTTTTAGCAACTACATGCAACTCACATGGGGACTATCACTAATAGGATATATGATTCCGGCATCCAACCACGTAAGGATTTGCTTCCTAAATACCTCTTGAATCGCGGGATTAACCCTCCGCTGATTCTGAACACTTGCCTTCGCCTCGTCTAACAATCTTATCTTATGCATACAATACGAAGGACAAATTCCTTTCAAATCCTCAAGAGACCAACCAATCGCAGATTTATACTTCCTAAGAACATTCAATAACTCCTCAAGTTGATCATCATCAAGAGAAGAAGATACAATTACTGGATATTTTTTATTGTCGCCAAGAAAGGCGTACTTCAAGTGTTCTGGTAAAAGTTTCAACTCCTCTTTTCTCACCTCCATCGGAGGGCTCTCGTTATCCAAAGGCAAGAACTTTCTTGTCCACTTGACTTCTTCTACCTTAGTTCTTTCCGATTCAAACCTGTCATCACCCAAAGCAAGTAAGTTTTCAAGAAATTCAATACATACCTCGTTGGAGAGTCCGTCGAGCTCCGTAGTGGGATAAGTAAGAGACTCCGTCAAACATGTCTCAAGAGGTTCCTTTGACAGGATCAGATACATATCCTCTTTCACAATCTCCTCCACCACGTCAATACTATGACACTGCGACTCCATGGACATCTTCATTGCGTTGTCTAAGTTGAAAAGAACTTCTTCTTTGTCCATCCGCAATCTAAGCTCTCCTTTCTGAACATCAATCATAGCTCCAGCAGTAGTAAGGAAAGGTATCCCCAAGATTAAAGGGATATTATCCTTGTCTTCTTCCATCTCTAGCACAAGAAAGTCCACAGGAAAGACTAGCTTCTCCACTTTGACGAGAACGTCTTCAATTATACCTTTGGGAAACGTCATCGACCTGTCCTCCAATTGGAGAACCACTGTTGTAGGAGTAAGCTCTCCCAAACCAAGCCTCTGAAAGATGGACAAAGGCATCAAATTGATGCTTGCCCCTAGATCGCACAAAGCTCGCCGTGCCGGCCCCTTTCCGATTTCACATAGAATAGTGAAGCTCCCCGGATCCTTCATCTTTTGCGGCAGCTTCTTTTGGATGATTGATCTGCAATTCTCAGATAAATTCACCATTTCAATTCCGATTAAGCTCCGTTTCTTCAACAATATGTCCTTCAGAAATCGGGCATAGTACGGCATCTCCATGATTGCCTCTGAGAAAGGAATGCTCAAGCTTATTTTGTTCATTATCTCTGAAAACTTCTTGAAATTATCTTCCAATCCCTTCTTCACAAGCTTGTAAGGAAACGATGGAGGTATCTTTGTTTTGGGAATCCCCCATTCATCACGATCAACCTTCTCCGCTTTCTTCTTTTCGGCTCTCAAACGCTTGGCTCTCTCCCACTTTTTCTCAACTATTATCTCTGTACTTTGCTCATTTTGAACCACTGGAGTAGCAACAGGTAATTTCTGGTGGGGTTCGACCAGGGTTTGACCTGTAGAACAGGTCGAACCATGTACGTACTGGTCAAACCTACCTTTTGGACAACGACTCTCTTTTTGAATTTGAGGTTCGACCTAGGTTCGACCTGTGAAACAGGTCAAACCATGGGTACCTAGGTCGAACTGGCCTACTGTACTCCTTCCGCCATCCGGTTCGACCAAGGTTTGACCTGTTTGATAGGTCGAACCGTTGCTGTGACAAAATAGAGTGCTCCAAGTGGGTTCGACCTGGGTTCGACCTGTTGGATAGGTCGAACCAAGATTGGTTTGGTCGAACTGGTGTTCTGGAAAAACAGAGTGCTTCGAGTTGTGGGGTTCGACCATGGTTCAACCTGTGGGACAAGTCGAACCATCTGCAGTTTGGTCGAACCAATGCTGCAGTCTTTTCTGATCGTTTCCAGTGTGTAGGTTCGACCTCCCCTGTATGGTTCGACCTTCAATGTTGGTCGAACCATGTTCGAATCTCGCCCGAGACATGTCCAAATTTGATTTCGGCCTCATAGGTCCCTCGTACTGCATTCCCGACTTTAATGTGATGGCGTTGCAGGACCTTGGATTCTCAATACTTTGAGACGGGAACTTTCCCTTCTCAAGAGTTTGAGTAAGCTTGTTAACACTTCCTGCCATCTCCCCCATCAGTAACGTAAGGCCCTTCACCTGCTTAGATATAACCTCATGGTTTGCATCGATTTTCTTTTCAAGTTTGGCCTCAAGGCGGTTAACTCTTTCATCATTCTTGGCCATATACCTGTTCACAGTATCCTCAAGACCCAGTTTTCCTTCTTCCACCTTAGCACCCAGATCAACACCCATCGGAGGTTGAATCGCATTATTCGGATTGCTCTATGAGAACTCCGGCCTCCTAGGCTGTTGATAATCACCCGGGGGACCACGATTATTAAAGTTTCCTCGATAATTCCCTTGGTAGTTCCGGTTTCCTTGGTCTAGATACCTAGTCCCTTGAATACTTTGACCCATGGCATAGTGTGCCTCTTCCAACTCCTCTTGAATTGGTCCCTCATTCTTTAACTCCTGCTGCATGATTGGTACGCGCTGAGATAATTCGCTGATTTGCTTCTGTTGGGATTCAAGTAACTTGTTGATGTTGGACAAGCTAGAGACGATCTCATCCTCTCTACTTGTTTTAACCATTGCTTGTTCAACCTGAGCTACCTTCCCAAGGACATATGTACCTCTAACTCTATCAGTTGGCCAATCCCTCGAATTCATCGAATTATCTTCAAACAACTTTTCGGCCTCTACGGATGACTTTGTAAGCAATGCTCCATTAGAGGAAGCATCCAATAAGACTCGTGAATCACAGTCCAATCCATTGTAGAATATACTGATATATTGAGCTTTAGATAGCCCATGTTGAGGACACTTCCTAAGCATGTCCTTGAATCTATCCCATGCTTCACGAAATTTTTCTCCTCCACCCATAGCGAATTGGTTAATGTCTTGCTTCATCTTAAACACCTTTGAAGGTGGCATATATCTCTCCAAGAACCTTAACTTCAGTTGCTCTCAAGTGGTGCACTCAGCTGCGTTGATAGTGTCGTACCAATCTCTCGCCTTCTCAGTAAGCAAGAATTTGAACAAGAGGATCTTCCTAGCATCTTCATGTTCTCCTGCGTCTTTTTGAGTACTTGCATAGCCCAAGAACTTGTTCAGATGCTGCTGCGGATCCTCGAAAGATTCTCCTGAAAAGGAGTTCCTTTCTATCATGCTAATAAGAGCGGGATGAAGATCGAACGCTGAGTTAGTTCCCCTTGCTCCTAGAAGACCAAAATTTCCAGCCCCATTGTTTCTGAAAACCTCTCGGATGGCTAGATTATCCGGAATCGCTGCCATGTTGACTGTCCTTACTCCCGAATTAACTTTAGTTGTAGCTTCAATCGTCTGCGAAATCTGCTCGTCAACTTCAACTCCAAAAATCAGAGCTTTAGTTGGATCAATAGTATTTGCTTTGCTCTTCTTCTTCTTCTTTCTTGACGATGCTCCGATTTCAGGATTGTAGGGTTCAAGTTCACCTTTCTTTGATCTCGTAAGCATACACCTAAAAAGAACTAGAATTAAAACAACAAAACAAGAAAAATAGCCTTAACAAACTAGAAATAACAAAAAGATATTGTAAGCCGTCCCCGGCAACGGCGCCAAAAACTTGATGGGCGTTTTCTCAACACACAATTAATCCTCAAGTATGAAGGATATCAATTGTAGTTTCGAAGATGACCAAGTTAAATATCGAATCCACGGGATGGATAAATATCAATTTAATTACGTTCTAGTAGATTATGACTATTTTGGAGATAAAATAGTTGGTTTATAAACTAAGTAACAATTAAAATAGCTAATAAATAACAAGAACAAGAAAATAATAGTTGTGATCAAATAAGATAATAGGTAGTTCGTCAGGACATCCAGTTTCCTTCGTTAATTCGTACTTTCATGTGTCGATGTCCGACTCTGCCTTGTGGTTTATGGACGCATCGCTAGACCATGCGAATCTATTCTATAGATACAAATAGATAAGCTTTTGACACATGTGAGTATCCTCAGATCAAGACGTATACTTTACCTCCCTTTCTAGGTACTATCATAATCAATTATTTCCCGTGCACTTAGTACTCTAACCCGATTTGATCTCCATTTTTAGGTACTATAAAGTTATACTCTTTATCCTACTTGTTATCCCGAATTCAATTCAATTAACAAACATTCATATAAGACAGTTCTAATAAGACTTCGGAATCCCTTCACTTAGAATTATAACAATAAACCCTACTCATTAGTGAACGCACTCAACCAATAACCATGTTATGCATTTAGACTCTACACAACGATTATTGATGCACAAAACAACTATGAGCATGGATTAAAAACGTGCAATCTTATATAAACTAAACCACAAGTAGTGTTGTACGGAGTATATACACGAAATACAAATTAACTCATGAAACCTTCATAACCCTAGAACTACCGAAGTGGCTCTAGCCCATGATTGATCTAGGAACAATCATGGTTAGATGGACCGATCTTACTTGAATCTCCAGCCGAACCTCTGTCTCAGCCCTCCGGATGGATCACCAATCTCCTCTCTTCACTCTTCTTATGATTCACGCTCTTAAGCTCTTCGTGCTTGCTCTCTTCCTTGACTGCATGAGCCTCCTTTTATACTTGTAATCACGTCTCTAGGACTTGGAATGGGCTTTTCAAGTGATCCCATGCGTTTTGGCCTCGAAATTCCAGATAAGGTAAGTTTTCACATTTTGGTTCGACCTCGTCAAACAGGTCGAACCACTGGCCAACACCAGGTCGAACCCTGCTACTGGACACATTCTGCGCTTGGTTCGACCTCTTGTACAGGTCGAACCACTCCCTCACAGGTCGAACCTCAGGTCGAACCACGCTACTGGACAATTTCCGCTCCTGGTTCGACCAACTGTCTGGTCGAACCCCCCTCGTCGTGGTCGAACCCATCTTCTCGCGAACTGGTTCGACCTGATGAACAGGTCGAACCCATTGAGTCGTGGTCGAACCTCCTTTTGCTATTTCGCAATACTGGTTCGACCTGTAGGAGAGGTCGAACCCTCCTCCAACTAGGTCAAACCCTATTCTTTCCTTGGCAGTTCGCTTGGTCTCGACTTCGTCTCCTCGATTCTTGGCACTTCCACTCCATTTTTGCTATGAAAACCACTTAAATAGCTCCATTAACACCTGATTCATGCTAATTTATAATACATATAGGTTTTCCACCTATTTCCACCTCAAAACTCTCCAAAACTAGCACAAAAAATGATGCCAAACTTGTGAATTTACACACTCATCAATGCCCTCATTAAATTCTTTCATTCCTTCACTTTGAAACACATCACTCTTCAATTTATTAACACTTTCCACTTGAGCTACCTTTCCAAATGCATAACCTCCCATTACTCTCTCGGAAGGCCATTGATAAGCATTCATTGTAATATCTTCAAAAATTTTCATAGCTTTCTGATGCGCGTTTTCTCAACACACAATTAATCCCCAAGTATGAAGGATATCAATTATTGTCTCGAAAGGTGACCTAGTGAATATCGAACCCAAGGGACGGCGTATTATCAATTTAATTATTATCTAAATTAATTAAGACAAGGCAATAAGATTTGATGGATTTAATTAAAAACTACTAAACAAATAATTAAAATAGCAAATAAAATAAAGTACCACTCAAAGAATACGAAATTGGATCAAGTAGGAGAATAGGTAGCTCTAGGATAATCCAGTTTTACTCATTAACTTTCCTTCCATGTGTCAATGTCCGACTCTGCCTTGTGGAATATGGACGCATCACTAAACCATGCATATCTACTCTATAGACACAAGTAAACATGCGTGTAACACGTGTGAATAATCTCGGAGCAAGAGATATAATTTCACCCCCCTTTCTAGGAACTATCAGTATCAATTATTTCCCACTAGGATTGGTACTCTAACCCGATATGATCTCCCTTTATAGGTACTATAAAATTATCCTCTTTATCCTACTTATTAACCCGAATTCAATTCAATTAATAAGTATTCATATAAGATAGTTCTAATAAGACTTCGGAATCCCTTCACTTAGAATTATAACTTAAAACCCTGCTCAACAGTGAACGCACTCAACTAGTAACCATGTTATGTATTCAGACTCTACACAACGATTATTGATGCACAAAACGACTATGAGTATGGATTAAAAAGGCACAATCTTATATAAGATAGTTCTACCAAAAAGACTCTAGCCCATGGTGTTGTAGGAAACACACATGGGTGTTGGATAGATCTTATCCGGATGTCCGGAAAATATAAGATAAATTAGAAAACGAATAAACTCTAGATGTGGCGTCATCGCGTCCTTCTCGTTCTTGAATAAGATCTCCTCTTAGTTCTCCCCTTGATTCCAAAAATGAATCTTCAAAGTGATGGATGGATGGAGAAAAGGATGATGGTTGGGGGGTGATCCCCCCCTTGTGGGGTATTATATGTTGTGGCCTCTCTTCTCCTCTCTTGTATTATGTTCCTCCTTTTTTGGGGCTGTATAGACCTCCTTTTATACTTGTAATCACGTCTCCTAGGCTTGGAATGGGCTTTACAAGTGATCACACGCGTTTAGGCCTCGAAAATACGGATTTGGTAAGTTCCCGAAGCGCGGTTCGACCTCCCAAACAGGTCGAACCAAATAGGGGAGGTCGAACCATGGTCGAACCACTCTTCTGGACGTCCCAGGTGCATGGTTCGACCAGCCAACAGGTCGAACCAGCATTTTTTCCGTTGGGTTTGACCTCGGTTCGACCTCAAGCAGGTCGAACCGATTTGCGCAGTCTCTCCATTTTGCGTATGACTTTCACATCCGACCTTCAAATTAAGTGATTTTTGCACTCACGCGATCCTTTCTTCCTGAGCTTTCTATCCTTATAAAGAAATCATAAAAACTCCAAAAATTGAATATGTAACAGGCCATGGAAAATAGCACTAAAATTCTGTTCGGCATAGCTCACGCGGCGTCACTACTTTGCTCATAACTTCCTCGTTCGGACTTCAATGATGGTGTTCTTTATGCTAAAACGACTCTCTCTTCAGTGGCTTTCCAACCATATATCACACCAACAGTTTCGAGCTGCACAACAATACATAAAATTATGAAAGTTGGATGTGCGTTTTCAGCATCCTTGCACAAATTGCACATACTTTGCACTTTTCATCATTTTTCCACCTAAAACACAACAAAACACCTCAAGTGCACATAATTCTCACATATATCAAATGTAAGACACTTGTGCTCATATAAGACTACAATATCAATCAAAAAGGTGTTAAATTGGATATTAAAACACGCTTATTTTCACTCTCATCACTTTCATAGCATCAACTCCAAATATAGACCCTCCGGATGAGGCATCTACATGCATCCAATTTTGTTGACTCAACCCTTGATAAAAGAAAGCCACTTGTTGATTCTCATGAAAATCATATTGAGGACACTTTCGTAGCATCTCTTTGTAGCGTTCCCATGCTTCATAAAAACTCTCATCCGGAAGTTGCCTAAATTGAGTGATAAGCCTTTTCAATTGGAGAGCCTTCGAAGGAGGAAAGTACTTGTTTAGGAACCTTTTGCTCAAGATCTTCCCATGTATTACAACTTTCCAATGGAATTGTACTGTACCATGCTTTAGCCTTGTCTCTTAAAGAAAAAGAGAACAACCTCATTCAAATAGCATCTTTTGACACTCCATTCATCTTGACGGTATTTACAACCTTCAAGAAAGTAGCCAGATGAGCGTTCGGGTCTTCAAGAGGACCTCCCCCAAACTGATTTGCTTTGACCATGTTGATCAATCCGGTCTTAATTTCAAAATTGTTGGCTTGAACCGGAGGAACCATATTGTGCACAGCTCTCGGTTGGAAGTAATCCTGAATTGCTCTAGGCCTTGGCCTCTCTTGAGGTATTTGCACATTTCCTTGCATCGCTTGGTTATTAAACATATTAACCATCTCTTGGATATTTTCTCGAACATGTGTTTGTGCCTCTTGTTGTTGGAGTACCCTTTGAGCTTCTTGATTGGCAAGCAATTGCATATACTCTTGATTTTGAGCAATGAAATTCCTAAACTTCTCCGCTTGATTCTCTTGGCCTCCTTCTTGTACACTCCTTTGATCTTGTAATGGATCTTGGGGTGGGTTATGATTAACATTATCTCCATGTTGATTCTCCATTTTTGTTCCTTTTCTAGCTTTCCGTCTCTCTCATTTCCTTTCTCGTGCGATCTTTTCTATCTCCAAATTCAAAGAAATAATCGATTGATTTCCCTTTGATCTTGTGATCATAAAACACCTACGAAAATTCAAAGAGTGAGACCACAAACAAAAATAGTAAATAAAATAAAATAAAAAGTATTCTTATTAAGAATAACTAAAACAATAACACAGTAATCTACTAATCCGTTAAACTCCCCTTTGACAACGGCGCCAATTTCTTATTTGAATATTTTATATTCACGAGCAAGAATACTCGATCCTTGTAGTAGTATATCCCAAGAAATAAAATTATCGAACCAAAAAGGAGTTAGGTTTGAATTAGTAAAATACGTGAGCTCATGTTTAGGTCACTTTGTAAGGATGATTGGGGTTTTGAGTTTGAAATAAACAACTAAAGCAAGTTGCAAGTAAATAAAATAGCACTAAGAGAAATGACAAGTAATATGATTAACGAGAAAGAGAATAGGTGCTAAAGTTCAAGTATGGAAAAATATGGGATTAGATACATCCAAGCACATTCAATTCATATTATCATACAAAGGAAATTCAACTCAAATTGATATAGATTAAGGGTGATCACTATTATATCCTAAGCTCCCTTTCGGGTTACAAAGGTTGTTGATCTACTTGAGACTCCCAAAGGCACTTAAGATCAAAGCCCAACATTAACCTCTTCCATCTAGGTATTAATTAATTCCCAATTCTCCCTTCCAAGGTACTAATTAGGATTAACTCTCCCTTTTTGTGTACTAGAGCTAACGAATGGATTGGTTCCCCTCATCGAATTCAAATATCCTTTCAGTCAAACCCAAACTCGATGTCTATTCATGTCTTTCTAATACTTAAGAGGGTCGTTTCTGTCTCACTCCAAGCAATATACACATGAACATTATAATAGCACTTAATTATCATAAATCATCCATTGATCAACAATCCATTAAACCAATAATCATTCATGAATAACAAACCATGCCATCACAGCATCAAAGCAATTAAAGCCCATGAATAGAAACCAACATCAATTAAGTCAAAAACCAATTTAATCCACATATTAATATAAACCTAATGTGCTCTTCATATTACTAATCCCAATAGAGGGATTAGCCTAACATGATAATGGTAACAAAACACATAAATGATTCATTACACATATCCATAGTCTTAAATCCAAATGAGAAACAAAAGACATGTAAATCTTCCCTAGCAATTCCTTGTTGAGAATCTTAACACTCATTGATCTCCACCTCTAGCTCTTGAATTCTTGAGGTCTTTAACACCCACATGAAAAGGGATGAAGAATGGATGAAGATGATGGTGTAAAATGGAAGAAATGGTGTGTGATCTAGGTGTAGGAGTGAAACCCTTGTGTGGAATATCCAATCTCTCTTCAAATGTTGAACTTGAGGCTATTTATACTCTCTCCAAGTTGGGCCACGAATTTAATATCAAATGGGCTTTTTACACACACTTACACACATTGGCAGGTGAAAATCTAGATTTTTGGCCCAAAATGACCTTACTCGAGTTGGCCTTTCCAACTCAAGTTAGCAACACGAGTCGAGTTGCTTGTAATGTAACTCGAGCTAACATAGCTAGACTCGTGTTGGCTACTCGTGCACTCGCCTGTTCGGTCGTGTTGCGAGGCTCTGAAACTGGAAATCCTTTGTAAGATAGCTCGACTTAAGCTGGCAACTCGAGTTGCAGCTTGCAAGTCGAGTTGGCTCACTGTACAAACTTTGATTGCTGCCCTGCTCCTTACTCGACTCGAGTTGCAAGTTGAGTTGGACCTTGCAACTCGAGTCAGCTTTCTAGATGATTTCTGGTCCCTAACTCGACTCGAGTTGGTAACTCGTGTTGGGTCTCTCAAGTCGTGTTGAGCTACTGGACAATTTTGAATATTTTCAGGCCCAACTCTTGCTGGCTTCAACTCATGTTGACAACTCGAGTTGCACCTTGCAACTCGAGTTGGGTGGGTCCCAGCGGCCCTCGTTTCAGCTCCAGTTCTATTTTTCACCTATTTTCAACATATTTAGGCTCTTTTACATACATTTCCATGAAAACACATAACACAACCAAATAACACATGAAATACAGATGAAATAATATGAAAAGACATGCAAAAAAATACTAAAATCTAGGTGAAAATAGCGACAATCAATATTAAATGAAGATCCAAAGACAGAAAAGTCATCCATAAAAACTTCCATTATATTTTCGATCAATCCTCCAAAGATAGTCATTATGCAGCATTGAAAGGTGGCGAGGGCATTGCACAACCCAAAGGGCAATTTATAAAAAGCAAACATGTCATATGAACAAGTAAAAGTTTTTTCTCTTGATCCTCGGGGGCTATCATGATTTGGTTGTATCCCGAGTAACCATCTAAAAAATAATAATACTTGTATCCCGCCAACCTATCAAGCATTTGATCAATAAAAGGTAAAGGAAAATGATCTTTATGAGTATTCTCATTAAGCTTCCTATAATCACAACACACTCTCCAACCCATTTTTACCCTTGTAGCAAGTTTTTCATCAAATTCCATTTTAACAATGGTTTATCCCCTTTCTTAGCCACAACATGCAAAGGACTCACATGAGGACTATCACTTATGGCATAAATAATATTAGTATCTAACCATTTTAAGACTTCTTTCCTAACCACTTCTTGCATAATTTGGTTCAAACGTCGTTGAGGTTGTATGCATGACTTATCTTCATATATCAACCTTATGTGATGCATGCATATTGTGGGACTAATTCCTTTTAAATCATCTAGACTCCATCCAATAGCACTCTTATGATGTCTAAGAACTTTCAACAATTTTTCAAGTTCTAAGGATGAAAGAGACGATGATACAATTACCGAAAAGGTCTTGTTGTCCCCCAATTACGCATACATAAGGTGATCGGGTAATGGCTTCAATTCCTCTTTTCCCTTTTCAACCTTGGACTCTTTACTCTCCACCTCCAATGGAAGGTATTCCCTCTTTCCATGGTATATTATTTTAGCTTCATCTTATTGCATTTTCCTACAAGCATTCAAGTCATTTAAGCAATCATTTATATCATCATCTTCTAAACAATGTAAAGAAGAAGTAGAATTTAAAGATAAAGTAAGAGAGTGGCTTATGCTTATCTCGAGAGGATCCTTGGATAAGAAAAATGGCAAGTTCTCTTGAACAATCTCATCAATCAATACAATCCTTCTACATTCTTCTTTCTCATCCAGATACCTCATAGCACTTCTTAATGAAAACACCACATCCTTTTCGTTTACTCTCAAAGTTAACTCTCCATTGTGCACATCAATCAAAGCTCTTCCCGTGGCCAAGAATGGACGACCCAAAATCAATGGAACATTAGCATCTTTGTCCATATCAAGCACTACAAAATCCACCGGAAATATGAACTTTCCAACCATAACAAGAACATCCTCAACTACTCCCTTAGGATAAGTCAAAGACCTATCCACAAGTTGCAACGTGACGGACGTAGGCTTTACTTTCCCTATCCCAAGTTTCTTAAAAATAGACATAGTCATTAAATTGATACTTGCACCAAGATCACAAAGAGTCTTTTCTAACTCACTTTTTCCCATTTCACATGGTATGACAAAACTCTTTAGATCCTTGAGCTTTGGAGGCAACTTCTTTTGAATTATGGCGCTATACTCCTCCGTCAAGTTAACTGTCTCGTTCTCCACTAAGTTCCTTTTTCTCACCATGATGTCTTTAAAAAACTTGGCATAATGAGGCATTTGTCTCAAAGCATCCGCAAAGGGTATATTGATGTGGATTTTCTTAAAGATTTCCAAAAACTTTACAAACTTTTCGTCAAGGCCATTCTTCAAGAATCTATGTGAAAAAGGAATAGGTACTTGAGTTTTTGGTATGCCCCAACTATCCTTTTCCAACTCCACTTCATCCTCTTTCTTTTTCATTACCTTAATCCTTTGTCATTTCTTTTCAACAACTTCCGGTTCATCCAATCCTGTTTCATCATTCCTTTCATCATTCGCTTTAGCTTCAACTTCAATTTCTTCCACAAGCTCTTCCTCAACCAAATCTTCCTCATTCACCTTCTCTTCTATCCTCTCATTTTCTATAGGCATAAAAGGTCCTTCATAGTTAGTTCCACTCCTCAAAGTGATTGCCTTGTATTGCTATTTTGGATTTACAATGGTGGTGGATGAAAATTTTCCTTTTTCATTCGCGCTCAACGAACTAGAAATTTGACCAACTGTGTATTCCAAAGCCTTGAATCTTTTATCATTAACTTCATCAATCTTTCTTCTTGACTCATCTTGAACTTTGTTCGATGCAATCAATTTTTTAAGGAGTTCGTCGGTCATTGCTTTTCTTTCATTATTTGGTGCCTTAGCTCCCTGATGATACCCCGGAGGATAATTGACCGCATTGTTCGAGTTGGAGTAGGAAAAGTTGTCTTGCCTCCTTTGTTGTGGTTAAGAACTTTCACCACTTTGATTGTTATACCCTCCTTGTCTTTGTGGGAAATTTCCTAAATTTTTGTTGAAATTACCATGGTAATTATCTTGGTAACCTCTCCCTTGCATGTACAAAATATCCTCCACACGGGGCATAGACATGGCCCATTGTTCTCCACTAACACAATTCGAAGGAAGCACACCTTGCTCTACTTGCCCTTCAACCATATTAGCTCCTTGATTGTTCACACCTTGGTTCAAGCTCATTTGTCTAACGACTTTCGCCGCTATCATTTCAACACTTGGTATACTTGACTCAACGCTAGAACTCTTCATACTAAATTGTTGTCCTTGATCCATGTGCTCAAACCCATAGCATCCACTAACTCTTTCTGACGGCCATTGATAAACATTTGTAGCAATCTCATCAAAAATCCTTATAGCCCTTTCCGAAGTCACTCCAAGTACGGATTCACCTGCCAAAGCATCAACAAGTATTATTTAACCATTCACCATGTTGGATTGTATACTAAAAGTCTAGCTTTTTGTATGAACAATGTTATAACAATTAATTTGAAATGAGAATCATATGATCAAATGATTGCATCTTATAATTTATTTATATGTTCGATGCAATAGTCCACTTACTTTATACTGCAGATAATATGTTGTGCGACAACACGCGGAAGATCATATTATCGGTTTCCTTATAAAGTATAAACAGATGCTCACAACCGAGATAGACGGGGACTCTCTATCGGGATGGTTGTAGTGTGGTTTGGCATTAGCTTGTCTTGGCTATAGAATCACATTAGTGCACTTGTGTGTATTGAGCAGGACCGCTTGAGATCGTTCGACTTGTACTGACTAATAGGAGAACTTGATCTCAGTTATTATGGAAGTTCGTGCTCTTAATCCCTATACAATAACCTCGACACGTAGGGCAGTATGTATTTCTTTGATTCATCAATGGGTGAGATTTACATGTTATTAAATCAACAAACTCGATGAGTTGGGAAGTAGTGTTGTCTCTATGGTGTGCTGTTGATTATAGAAGGAATCCGTGTCCGTCATAGGTTGATGATGTCCCCTTGAGGAGCTCATAAGCATTATCATGTAAACTCTGCAGGTGGAATTTATTTCGACATGATAATGAGGTTGAGTGGTACTACTCTTGGATGAGATATTAATAAATTGAGTTGTCCCACATTCTCGTGGGACTGCGCAGGCTGCCTGCGAGAATTAATCTTCATTAACATACCCTGGTGAACGGTAATCGTTTCTATAATTTATTGCTTCCGCTGTGATAGAAACGCATGGTATGCTAACGGGTCACGTTAACCAAATGATCCAAGCACCAACAATTGGTATCATAGCTTCAGTTTCGTGGTGAAGCGTGACACGTTAGGCTAGGGTTTATGTGATTAATTTTTCGAAATTAGGATCGCATGTTTAGGGTTTTGGTTTTACTGCGCAAACCATGGATATCCCTATGTGAAATATACCCTATATGATATCTGTTCATCGTCGATGGTTGTGTGTGAGAGGATTCGACGAAAACTGTTCGGCAATTTCACATGGAAGGAAGAAATTGAGAGAAAATCCAGCGCAGTGATATTGCAGAGGCAATAACTGGAATTTCAACCATCGGATCAGGCTGATTTTTGGTCAGCACGTTCGGATTTTGTGGATGTACATTCTGAACGGTGAAGATCGTATATGGAGCTTTGTGTTGTCGGAAATACACCGAAAACAGAAGCAGTTTTTTGGGCGATTCTGTTCTGCGCAGTCGAGGGAAAAGAGCTGTTTCTCACAATCTAACCGTTGGATCGACCTGTAATTTGGACAGCATGTTTAAAACTCACAGGCATAGATTCTGGACGGTGGAGATTGGATTCCTAGGTTCCTAAAGTTGCGAACCCTGAACGACAGTTGGTGTAGTTTGATGTTGCGCGTTGGGCTGAACTTGGTTCCGTGCAAGTAGGCCCTTGGACGAGCGGATTTGCATTAGGTTCGATCGATGCTGCACCAGGTTCGAGCAAATTTTCATCAGGTTCGATTGGTCTGCATCAGGTTCGATCGATGCTACACCAGGTTCAAGCGGATTTGCATCAGGTTCGATTGGTCTGCATCAGGTTCGATCGATGTTGCACCAGGTTCGAGCAGATTTGCATCAGGTTCGATTGGTCTGCATCAGGTTTGATCGATGCTGCACCAGGTTCGAACGGATTTACATCAGGTTCGAATGGTCTGCATCAAGTTCGATCGATGCTGCACCAGGTTCGAACGGATTTGCATCAGGTTCGATTGGTCTGCATCAGGTTCGATCGATGCTGCACCAGGTTCGAGCGGATTTGCATCAGGTTCGATTGGTCTGCATCAGGTTCGATCAATGCTGCACCAGGTTCGAGCGAATTCACATCAGGTTCGATTGGTCTGCATCAGGTTTGATCGACTCTGCACCAGGTTCGAGCGGGTTTGCATCAAGTTCGACTGGTCTGCATCAGCTTCCGCGTGAGTCTTCACAATATGATCGGGCAGGGTGCCAGAGTGGTGGAGCAAGCTGCGGGGAGGTCGATCCCCATCGCAGTTGTCCGCATTCGTGATTGGTGGCGAACAATCGAATTCGTTGTTATATAACTGTTATAATTGATTTATTAATTGATTATTGTTATATATGTATGCATGATTCTCTATGATTTATTACCTTAAATAGAAGCATGCTAGATTGCGTATTATATTTGGTATATTATATGCATGTATGTTGGAGTGTTGATCAAGTCAACTTATTTTTAGCAATTTATTTCCTTATATATAACTGCTATAATTGTTTTATTGGTCAATTATTGTTATATATTTGGAAGTATGAGCATGCTAGGTTGCGTATTTTATTTTTAAATATTATATGCATGTAAAAACCCTCGGTGTTGAATAACTAAGTGGGAGAGGGGATTGGTAAAAATTCCCGCGGCCTCCATTATTGGTTTGTTAGCAATGTGAATAAACTTGCGCGTCGGCATTAGAGCCTTCCTCCCCATCGGATGAGTTTATTCTTGGATTGCTGGGACAGACTTCTTTAAATAATTATGTTTGTAATGTGATGCATATGAACTTGCGCGTTGGCATAGACCTTCCTCCCTATCGGATGAGTTCATGTGCGGATCACTGTACAGACTTATAATTGATGACTGTAGGAAGTTATCCGAGCGCGTGTGTACTTCTCCATCTGTAAGGTACATAAGCTTGGGCCGCAGACTTGGAGTCAAATAATGGTGTACACTTAGGTGTAAATAATAAGTATCCTCCCCATCGGAGTCACTGCTTTTATTTGCATGGCTAAAGAGGAATCGACTATTAATTATTTTGTCATAAAGTTAGGTTGACAAATGAAATTAATGGGTAAAACCTTCTCTTGTAAATGTTCGGGTTTGTAAACGTCCACACTATCGTGGCTTGCAGACTCACGGTGCTTGAGATGTCGGTGAATTTTATTTTTATATTGTTTTGAGGGAATCAATATAAAAGGATAAAATTCGAAGTTTTGATCGGTATATTTATTTGTGATTCTCTGATTTTCAAATGGTTTTATCTCACTTATTATTAACTAAAGGAAATTATATTTACTTGTCCAAATTAGATGATTAGAAAAGAATCTTGGTTTTGAATTTTACTGCTTAAGAAAATACATGTGTGTTCTCACAAAGGACGTCTCATGATGCCTATTAAAGTCTCTAGTGAAGAGATGAGAGGTTCAAAGAAATATGATGGTCTCATGTAACTCTTCGGATACTTGAGTAATTTAAAAGGCGGTAGGTCATGATTGAATTTGATGAATGAATTGGAAATACATGGAATAGAAGTTGAAGGGGAAACCTAAGTCAATTTTATTCTTCATAATTGCCTAGATGTTTTGAGTAAGTTTCTCATGAATTACAAGAGGTTGTATATGGTGGGAAACTTCTGACAAAACATGTGTTAAAGGAAATTCAATTTCATAAAAGGAGTGAACAAGGATAGAATCTTACTTACTAGTTGTTTAAACATGATTAGTGATGGCATCTACTGACACGAAGTGTGTAGATACTGGAATCACTGAATGTTTATTACTAAGCGAGGATAAGATTATTATGACATGGGTAAAACTACAAGAGTAGTGGCTATTGCAGTGGGAGTTGTCTATTTATCTAATGATATGAGTAGACGTTTGATTATGTAAAATTGTCTTTACTTACGTTTTCATAGAAAGAATTTGATTTCGGTTTCTATGCATTAATAGATGGATACTCCATTTCATTTAAATGACATGGTCATTATAATGAAGGATAGAGTAGTAATCTGTTATTGTACGTTGGTGAACAATTTGTATACTCTTAAATCATGTATATTCCACAGATGCAACAAATAGTAATTAATAATGCATCTTCTGATCTTAGTAAGAGAAAGTAACCTTCGGAGATGAACTAAACATGCATTTGGCGTCTAAGACTAGATCATTTTACTTGAGTAGGACTCAAAAGTTGATAGCAGATGGACCGTAAGGTTTATCTGAAGTGGAAACTATCGGACTTGCGAGTCTTTCTTGGATGTAAAAATGATTAATTACCTTTTCAAGGCAAAGGAGTGCAGAACCAAAGATATATATGTTGGAATTAGTTCATTATGATTTATGTGGTCCTAAGATTGTCCGGATGAGAGGTGGATATGAATATTCGTCAATCAATGATTATTCTAGATACCGATATATTTATTTGATGCACTGCATGTCTAAGTTTTTTGATTAATTCAAGAATTGCAAGGCTGGTACAGTGAAGCGTCATGGAAAATATATCAAGTAATGACGATTTAATCGTCATTACGAGTACCTCTTAGGATAGTTAGGAGCTATTAATTAGAGGTTGAGATTAAATCTCAAGTGGTCTGCACCGGGCATGCTCCAGCTGAATAGTGTGGTGGATAGAAGGAATAAGACTCTTATGGTAATGATTAGATAGATGATGAATTTTTGGAATTACTTAATTCATTTTATGGATAAGCCCTAGAAACAGTAATTCATTTGAATGTTTGTCTGTTTGTGGGATATGCTATAAAAATAAAGGTGATTTATTTAGTCTAAAAGATCGAATGGTGATTGTTAACACAAACACTAGATTTTTGGAAAGGGACTATGTAATAAATCACAAACCCATGTATGAGTTGTTCTAAAGGTAGTGAGAAGAAAACACAAAGTATAAGTACCAAGTGTATAAGTGGATATACCACAAGGTAAACTGCAATGCGTGTCACGTCTGATACACAATTACATGTAGTGCCTTGTCGCAGTGGGAGGATTATTCGACTACCCGTGAGATACATGTTTTGGGAAAGTCGTAAGACTTGATCCTTAGTAAACATGGTATTATCCCAGGGATACGACGTTGCACTACAAAATTAAAATGCAGAATCTTAGTAAGTGCAATGAATATTAAAATAGAATCGATGGATTTTAAATTAGGTCTGGATGCTTGTTGAACCGCTAAATGGCGTAAAAGCCATTGGAAGCGGGCATGCAAGAATAAAAGAGGATCATAGAATAAGGTGAAAACCTTGGTAGCAAGCTTGTTGCGAAAAGGTATACTCAGAAAGAAAGGGTTCGATTATGAGAAAACCTGTTCGCTGGTAGCTATGCCTAAGTTGATCCGGACTCTTTTATTTGTTGCTACTCATATGAAATATGAGGGATAGCAAATAGATGTCGAGACAGCTTTCCTGATTGGAAGTCTTAAGGGAAACATCTATGTGAAGCAACCAGAGTGATTCATTGCAAAGAGCTAAGAGCATTGTGATAGTGAGCTTAAAAGTGTCCATTAATGGACTAAAACAAGCTTCAAGATCATGAAACATCCGTTTCGATGAGGTAATCCAGTGACATGGATCTAATCAATGATCGGATGGGTCTTGTGTATTGAAAAGAGTGATGGAAACGTGGTGGTATTTCTTGTACTATACGTAGATAGTATCTTGCTCATTGGAGACAATGAAAGAGTATTGTCGGGTGTATGGGTATGGTTGAGAAAGCAGTATGAGATGAAGGACTTAAGAAGAGCAAAAATATCCTTTTGATCACGGTAATACGGATCACAAAAAAGGATATTATGCTTATCTCAAGTTTCATATAATGATACGATCCTTACTCGTTTAGCATGTGAATTTATCTAAGTGAATGTATCTTGTGACACAAAAGTAGATAAAGAAGATAAAAGCGGTTCCTTATGCTTCGGCAAATGAGAAAGCTTAATCTAAGGAATGCTATGCACGAGATTGGATATCTGTTTTGCCGATGGCATGAACAGTGGGTATCAAGGTAACCCAAAATAAGAATGTTGAACTGTGGTAAGACATATACTTATGTACCTGAAAAGGACTAGAAACTATATGTGGGCTTACCGAACAGATTCACTGATTCTTATGGGTTACATAGATTCAGATTTTTCAAATCAGATAGGGACGGCAGTAAATCCACCTCAAAGGTTATACGTTTAATTTTAGGAAGTTGAGTCATAATGTGGAGGAGTGTTATATAGAAATATATTTCAGACTCCGGACTCCATCATGGAAAGATGATAAATTGGAGCCTATGAGGCAGCCAAAGTATCTGTATGACTCTAGAAACTTCAAGATGGACTTCGAAGTGTTTCTAAGTTTGCACAAGGATATCACAATTTATATTGATGATATTGGTGCAGTTGCAAACTTGAAGGAATCACGAGCCCATAAGGAAATTAAACACATGGAGCGCGAGTACCACCTGTTACGAGAAATCGTATGATGAGGGAAAGGTTGTTGTCACCTAGATTGCATCGGATGATAACCTAGTAAATCCATTTACAAGGACCTTAAGGCGAGAGCTTTTGATGGTCGTGTAGTGGGAGTGGAAATCAGATGTATGGCGGAAGACATGACAGCATAGTCTTTTAGTATAAGTGGGAGATTGTTGGATTGTATACTAAAAGTCTAGCTTTTTGTATGAACAATGTTATAACAATTAATTTGAAATGAGAATCATATGATCAAATGATTGCATCTTATAATTTATTTATATGTTCGATGCAATAGTCCACTTACTTTATACTGTAGATAATATGTTGTGCGACAACACGCGGAAGATCATATTATCAGTTTCCTTATAAAGTATAAACAGATGCTCACAACCGAGATAGACGGTGACTCTCTATCGGGATGGTTGTAGTGTGGTATGGTATTAGCTTGTCTTGGCTATAGAATCACATTAGTGCACTTGTGTGTATTGAGCAGGACCGCTTGAGATCGTTCGACTTATACTGACTTATAGGAGAACTTGATCTCAGTTATTATGGAAGTTCGTGCTCTTAATCCCTATACAATAATCTCGACACGTAGGGCAATATGTATTTCTTTGATTCATCAATGGGTGAGATTTACATGTTATTAAATCAACAAACTCGATGAGTTGGGAAGTAGTACTGTCTCTATGGTGTGCTGTTGATTGTAGAAGGAATCTGTGTCCGCCATAGGTTGATGATGTCCCCTTGAGGAGCTCATAAGCATTATCATGTAAACCCTACAGGTGGAATTTATTCCGACATGATAATGAGGTTGAGTGGTACTACTCTTGGATGAGATATTAATTAATTGAGTTGTCAGTAACTTAAATTAATTAATGGACATTGTATATCTTAAACATGGGGAGACTAACGGGCTCATAATAAGAAGGAGCCCAAAACGTAATTTTGGGATTAGTACGGTAGTGCAATAATAATATTTTAGTGGAATATATTATTATTATTGAACTTAAGTATAAGCTTTGGGCTAAGCTTGGATACTTAAGCCCAATGGTGGCCCAACCCAATTTCTCCTCCTGGTCCCTGCTGTAGCCCATGTATATAAGTCACCTCAACTTATCTGGAACCCTAATCTAATCTAATCTAATCTAACTGATTATTCACGTGTTGAGGGTTGAGAGCAAATTGAGGAGGTCTCGTAGATCGTCGCCCACACGACGTCGAGATCGGACTTGGGACATACAGCAGAAGATCAGAAGGTAGTTTGCTGCTGCTGTCTGCGACCTTGCGAAATTTGTATAAATTCTTACAGTACTCAGAATTTAATGATCAATATACTGACGGAAATTCGTCGAAGAGAGGATCGTCTGAACGCAAAGATCACTCAATTCCGATATTAGACGAGGAAGTTATGGCCATTCTCGTGGGACTGCGCAGGCTGCCTGCGAGAATTAATCTTCATCAATATACCCTGTGAACGGTAATCGTTTCTATGATTTATTGCTTCCGCTGTGATAGAAACGCATGGTATGCTAACGGGTCACGTTAACCAAACGATTCAAGCACCAACACACCAAACCTTGGTAGAAAAACCCCACTTGTTGTTTTTTGGAAAACCATGTTGTGGACACTTGCGAAGCATATCCTTAAACCTTTCCTACGCTTCATAGAAACTCTCTTGAGGCATTTGCTTGAATTGAGTGATCAAGCACTTCATTTGAAGTGTCTTAGAAGGTGGAAAGTACTTGTTCAAAAATATTTGTGCTAGCTCATCCCATGTGTTGCACGTACCCGGAGTAATAGTGGAGAGCCATGTTCTAGCACGATCCCTCAATGAGAATGAGAACAACCTCATCTTAATACAATCCTCGCTCACCCCATTCATCTTCATTATGTTAGCAATCTCAATAAATTGAACTAGATGTGCATTAGGATCCTCATTTGATGTTCCACCAAATTGATTGTCTCTCACCATATTAATTAGGCCCGCCTTAATCTCAAAATTATTGTCGTTTATTGGTGTACTCATCATTTGTGGCATTGTCCTTGGCATAATGAAGTCGCGGATCACCCTTGGATCTACATGAAGTCCTTGATGCACTAGAGGTGGTGGTGGTAGCGCATAAGCTTGTTGCGGAGGGGCATAAGCATGTGGAAAGCCTTGTTGAAGCATGGCTTGTTGTACCATTTGTTGAAGCAAAGCTTGATTGTTAAGCACTCCAAAGTTTTGATAAGCTTGTTGAGGAGGATTATCATTGAATTTAGGTGCTTGTGCATTGTCTTGCACATTTTGTACTCCATCTCTATCATACATCATCTTGATTGTTCTCCATTAGATCACTCTTTTTGGACTTGCTCTCTTTTCTCCTTCTTCGAAATATATGTTCAATCTCAAAGTCAATCGGTTCTACTTGACTCCCCTTGGATCTAGTTTGCATACACCTTCAAAAATAAAAGAAGTTAGAACAGGATTTTCAAAAGCAAATAAGGTAAACAACAAAAATAAAAATGTCTCTATTAAGATCACTTAAAATAATCCTTCTTCAAGCTACTAGCAACCGTTGCATCCCTGGCAACGACACCAATTGATTAGCTATTTGTAGTCGGGATGACCAACTACAATAATTTATCAAGCCCAAGGGAGGAAGGTACTAGAGCTTAAGCGATATCACATTTTTGTGCTTTTATAGAGACAAATCATCAAAGGGTTGGTTGATTAAACAAGTAATTTAAAAGTAATCAAAGCAAGTAACCAAGCAATGATCAAACAAAACAAATAGATAAATGAAGGGTGGTTTTTCAAATTGAACAAAAGTGAGATTAACAACACTAAAGAAGTGGTAATTCTAGAATTCATGTATTAAACTCATATGTGTCAAGGGTAGAAGACTAAGGGCCAACATGAATTCTACCTAAACTTCCTCTCGGAATGGATAGGTTGTAGATCTACAAGGTCTCAAAATGGCTCTAAGATTGGTTCTAAATCAAACAATTCTAACTAGGTACTAAGTTCAATTAGAGAGTCCTTCACACGATCAATTGACCTCTCGATTTAACAAATCACATGTTCTATCAATGAGTTCTAAATCCTAAAGGATTTCTCAATCTCTTTACAATTTATAATGCACATGAAGTGTTTGACAAAATGATTCACTCAATTATCCTAAGCATATAATTGATTTCTCAATCTAATCATATATTTAGAACAATTAAATATACAAATTATCATAAACCTCAAGATCTCAAGCATCAATGATAGAAAATCAAATTACACAATCAACATATGAATTTAAATACACAAATCCCAAAATTATCCAACAACTATCATGTTGTTAATCTCACAAGGGAGATTAGCCTACCATATTCTTAAGGAAATTAACATAGATAATTAAATCCTTACAAATTATGACAAAACTATGAGGTTTAATACAAGGTTTGGATGAAAACTCCCTTGAAATGCTTCAATGGTAATCTCCTTCCTTCCCTTTGCAATTCTCTTCTCTTCCTTGTTCATTTTTTTCAATTGGATGAGAGTTTTAATGGTGGGAAGAAGATAGATGGAATGGATGGTGAAAGGATGAAGATGATGGTGTAAAATGAAGATGATGGTGTAAAATGGAAGAAAATATGTGTGATGTGTGTGTGTGCAGCTGATAATTCATGGATAATCACATCAAATGTTGAATTATTAGGTATTTATACTCCTTGGGGAGCTTCTAGAAGAATTCTGATTTTTTCTGATTTTTTACCTACACAGCTCGTACGTGTGCATGCACATGGCCCGAGTCATGTCAGGATTTTCTGTCAATATCCAGCTTCAGACAGAACACGGCTCGTATGCTGAATACGGCCACAGGATGGGCGTGTAGGTTGTTCAGACGTCGGCGCACGGCCACCTCTTACAGGGTCGTGCGCAGTACACGGCCGTGTACATATACACGGCTCATGTACCCTACTCGGCTGGCCATGTTTGTGCTGCAGTTGCTTTCTTCTTTCACTTCAACTCCCGACTACATTTTCGCTCCGTTTTCGCTCTGTTTTTAACACGTTTAATCTCATTCTCACACATTTCCATAAAAACACATAACACAACCAAATAGCACATAAAAACTGATAAATTACTACGAAAATGGATATAAAAAGACACTAAAACCTAGGTGAAAATATCACTAATCAATGGCTAGAGCTGGAATGCTGTTTGTATACAATCATCCGTACCATTTTCTCATTTTCTTTCATAACTTAATTTTGGGAGTCCCGTAGAGGAATCACTCAGCTTGATTTCCGTCAATACCTTCCTTTCCAAATTAGAATCTCTTATCACGAAGGCATGCGTTGAGGTGGGGACTGGAGTTATATCAACCGAAACTCCTTCCACGCTTGAAAATTAGTGCACTCTCCATGAATATTTCGGGTCTCCTAGTCTAATATTAACCCCGAATTTCTTTTTTTTCTCTCTTGATCCATCTGGCTCCATCTCTCAATACCTCACTTTCTGCTCTGTTATGATCTGTTTGTAAATAATAAATAGGCAGGACGAGGAATAAATAGGCAGGACGAAAACGCAGGACGTGGACGTACTACGTACCCTCTGACAATTTATTCCATTTCGCTCTCTCACACACTCTCTCTCCCGTCCCCCACACCCCCCAACCCTAATTTTTGAAGTGCTCATTTTATATTCCACTAAAAAATATCTGGAATTAAAGAATTGACTACTTAAAATATAAAATGTTAAAGAAGAAAAAGTAAGCTACAAAATATTATTTGAAATGTATATTAAAAAAGCTACAGTATTCTTTGAACAAAATGATTAACTCATTTTCTTTCGTAACTTAATTTTTTAATTTGATAACAATCTAACAAAATCTTCAAAATATTAAATTGGATCAATAAATAATCTCCTTATATATTAAAGCGAAATAAGCTTCCAAAATTAATTTTGAAAAATGTGATATGTAATGATAAAATTCATTGTGTTTTTATGATTTTTATTTATAAAAACGTGAGGTATCATCATATATAAGGTTAAATGTGTATTTATGATTATTATAAAAATGTGAGGTGTCATGATAAGGTTAAATGAGTATTTATAATTTTTAAATTTTATGAGAATAAATTACTTAAATTCATTTCATTATTCTAAGTTATATTTATTTTGTTTGGTTTGTATTGGATTTTGAAATTTAATTAGTTGATTATTTTTTTTAAAATTCATTATAGGCTCAATTTTTTCATGTTCCAATTTATTATTATTATTGTTATTATTATTATTATTATTTTCAATTTTTACACATCTATTTAAAAATATAATTTTATTACAATTATTCAAATTTATTTTTCTCAAATCATTTTTAAATAATATTTTATTTCAAATAACCCAAGTATATTATAAGTTATTTTATTATACTACTTTTAAATCCTATCAAAAAAATTATACTACTTTTAAATTGTCTTAAGACCAAGACAAAACATCTTATACAATTATTTCTAATATAATATCATGACTAAGATTGATTTATTATTATTATTATTATTATTAAAATGGTGTATAATAATACTTAAATTATTCTAATTCATTTCATTAGTACAATAAATTATATTACTCAATAAGGAGTTTTATCCATTATAATCATCAGTGAATTGATTGGACCTTAATTTTTTAATTTTCTTTACTTATAAACCATTATTTTAGTTATAATTTATTAAAGTATAAGCCATTATTTTAGTTATAATTTATCAAAGTTTTCTAATTACAAATTATTATAATTTAATATTGCTAAATTAGATTAAAAACATGATCAATATAAAATGTTGCTTCAACCAAAAATAAAAACAAAAAAAAAATCTCTTTTTATTATCATTTTAATGGTGTATACCAATTTTTAAATTAATTATTCTTATTAGTACTAGATTACTCAAATAAGAGTTTTATACATCCTAATCACTGTGATTCTAATAAATAATAGATGTTCTAATATTTTATTTAAAATTTTTTAAAAAACTTTTATTATTATAAATTAATATAATTGATTTATACGTAAAAAATAAATTTAAAAATAATAAAAATTTATAAAATACGATTGTCGCACCCGCACCCGTCATTGTACTATTACATCTTGTAAATTAGGATTCGTGCACCCAAATATCTCCCACTTCAAAAGGAAGAGAAAATAATGTACTGGCATTAATGAACTCTTGACATTACGCTTTTACTGCACATATGTGGCTGATTACATTTCTAATTAATTTGACTTAAAAAATGCTACACCATTAAAAATCATGAATAGATTATCATGACAAGAATAAACTAGTGGCCATTAATTTGAATAAGTTATATAGCTATGTTACAAAGGCAAACCTTTTTTTCATTATCAAAAGAAACATGTAGATTATGCATTAAATTAACAATATGCTACGTGGTTTATATATGAAAATTATAATCTTTATTAACTAATGAAACGAGGGTTTTTGGCGGTTCGAATCTTCTATTACATTTGGTGTTACATTTTCTGTTACAAACCGTTGGATGATTGACAAATATGATAGACTAATTTATACCCTAACAATCAATCCTAAGGGGAAGGGTTGAGATTTTCCACTCCGCATATGTGTCACTCATCTAACACGTGTAACAGGATATGTAATACCAAAATATAACAGGACATCCGATGCCGATTTTTGGTCTCTATATAAACCCTTACTCCCATTATAATCCTCAATATCTCTAATAAACAACACTCAAATATTATATACGTCCTTGAAATAAATAAATCGATCGATCATCACATGGCTCCAAAGTACTTTGCCTTCTTTCTTCTTCTCTATGTTCTTGCTTGCACCGCCATTGCACGAGAGCTTTCGGGTGGCAATTTGGAGGGTTCAACCGACGAAAAATTTATCATCCCAGGAGGCTTACCAAGTGGGGGAGGGTGGTCTGGGGTTGGGTGTTGGTGGGGGTCTTGGTAGTGGAATAATTCCATGAATGAAGAAGTTGTCATCTCTCTCTCACAGAGGTCCAAATTAAAGAGTTCTACTATATACTCCCAAACTATATAAGTAAACACTAGTTTGGTTATAATAATAATATAAGTAATAAATAATGTTAGTTTCATGTTCCAAACAGAATGCTGGAGACAGCAAGTTTGCTCACTGTATATTATGGGTTGTGTTGTGTATTTTGTATTAAAAAAAAAGGGAAATACCATAAGTTGCCCAATATGGGTTGATGAACATCTAATTTGCCCTACCTTTTCTAATACATCTTATTTGCCCTAAAAATACATGCAATGCCATGAATACCCTCAAGGATGGCCCACCTTTTTGTATTGGGAATGAATTGAGAAGTACACTTGCAGGCACAACCCATGTGTCAGGGAATGGAGATTTTTTAATGAGACATTAAGTACAAAAGAAATAAATAAATGTATTAAAAGTTATCACCTCCTAAAATAAAACTCGGCGGACAAGAATAAGAATAACATGAAAAAAAAAATTATAAGCGGACACGCAACTATTTAAAATTCACCAAATATCATTTTAAAATTTCTTAAAATTTTGTAATTAGGTGACATTTAAAATTCCTTAAATTTTTTAAAAATTATACGCGGACATGCACTAATTAGGTGATTAAATACATGCATTAATTAGCTACCACTGTCACTCAAACACAGTTCATTTAATGGAGTGAAAATTAAGGCACTGTTCAGAAAGAGTTCATTTATGTAGATTTTTGTCTCATTAAACTCTCACATATCCCCACTAACCAAATAACTGCACTACCAACAAACAACAAAATTGGACACAGTGGATTCAAACTTCATTCTTCTTGTTCCAAAAAGTATTTACCCACCGTTTTTGTCGACGGATCCATAGTTAGAGCCAAAGGTAAGATACTAACACTGTTTGCATTGTATTTTATTTAGTGGTAAAACTGTTCTTTCAATCTTGCTGTTAATTTATTTATGGGTTATAATGTGTCAGTTTTAGGATTTTTACGATTTTAGGGTTTTAAAAATGCATGTCCGCTGAGTAAATTGGTTATAAATATCCATGTCCGCTGAAGAAAATGTTGAAGTATGCATGTAATATGCATGTCCGCCGAGGAAAAAGATCAACTATGCATGTAATATGCATGAATACTACTACATACACCCACTGTAGACTTGTCCGCTAATACGCATGGTTAATTATGCTTGTCCGCCCATTATTTGAGCCTTATCGAGCATGTTCGCCGATTTTTATAGCCTAATAGAGTGTGTCCGCCTATTATTTGATCCTAATTGAGCATATCCGCCGACTTTTTTGAGTAAGTGAGCGTGTCCGCCTTAATTTAGCCCAATTGAGCATGTCCGTTGAAAATTTGACTATAATTGAACACCGATGCCGATTATTTGACCTTAAATGAGCATGTCCACGATAATTTGACCATAGTTGCGCATGTCCGTCGATTGTGTAGCCTAATTGACCCTGTCCGCCGATTATTTGACCTTAATTGTGCATGTCTGCCGATGTTTTCACCCTAATTGATCATGTCCGCCGATTTTTTTTACCCTAATTGATCATGTTCGCCGATTTGTTCACCCTAATTGAGCATGTCCGCCGATTATTTGGCCGTAATTGAGTATGTCTGCCGATATTCCTAGCATAATTGGGCATGTCAAATGATTATTTGACCCAAATTGAGCATGTCCGCCGAATTTTATACTATTTTTGAACATGTCCACCGATTTTTATTTCATAATTGAGCATGTTTGGCCATTTTTTAAGCATATTATATCATGTCCTCCGATTATATTTGGTTAATTGAGCATGCCCATCAACTTTGAGCATAATTCAGCATGTAAGTCATTTTTTTAGTATAATAGATCTGTCCGTCGATTTATAGAGCTTAATTGAGCTTGTCCACGTACGACTCAATGTTTAACTTGCATGTCTGCTGATACTTTAAGGCTTAATTTGTATGTACTTATTTACATATTCATAAAAGATTATATTCTTATGTAATTAGGTACCTATTAAACACGCCTATCATAAAAATACTTTAATGAAGGTTAATCATGTGTCAATATAACAATTAATTATCTTTTGTTGAAAGGTTTAGGCTTTGGATTGGAAATGAGAAAATTTTTTATATGGTGGGGCGGTTGGTGGCAAGGTTTAGAGTATATACGTGGCCAACACACGAGCTTAGTTTTAAATTCTGATCAATTGAAGTTGGATTTTATTATTGGGCATGTGCACAGTTTAGTTCGTGCCGATGTGAATCATTGAAAATATGTTATACACACACTTATGGACATTGGCGGTTGTATAACAAAACATAAGGTGAAGGATGATCTAGATATTAGGGGCTTGTATCAGCAGGTTGATGAGCCGATACTATTTGTCACAGTCAAGGCCATACCACAACAATTAGTTGATAATTTTTACCCTAGTGCGGTGTTGACTGGGAGCAGTTATTGGACAGACTTGCTTCGTTCACAAATTCCATCTGTCAATATTCCTAATCCCGTTGATTTGGCCAGACCGAGTGAGAGTACAGGTGTGGACCTTTTGGGTCGTATGATAAATATTGATTTGAACAGTGTATACATTGGTGAAGAACAGGTTGAGGAAGAGGAGGAGAACGGAGATTACATGTGCTTATCTGAAGAAAATGAAGTTGAGAAGAATTCAAATGAAGGTTCTCAAAGTGATGCGTATGAAGGTTCAGATGGTGATGGGTCTAATGGTTCTGCTGGTTCTCAAGATGATGGGTTGGATGGATCGCAAGGCGATGGATATGATTCCTTTGAGGGTCCGCAGCGTGAGGACTCTGAGGGTGATGAGGCTTTGCAAGATGAGGGGCGTGATGGTGATCAATGCAACGCTGAAGATCAGGATACTTTAACTGCTCTGTTCAAGAGGTTGTGTTCCTACATCAGAGCCAAAGGTGGAGAAACAGTTTAAACTTTTTATGGTGATTTATTCGGTGGATTGGTATATAAAGTAAATTAGTTAATAATAGTGAAAGAAAAAAGGTAAAAAAAATGTGAAATTACTAAAAATATAATAGGGATGTAGAATATTGGTAATAGTATGGGTGAGTAATTAGAAGCAATGTAATATAGTGTGGAAACTTGTTTTTGAAATTGATACTCGCCCACACCGGTACCTCCTAGTCAAGATACAGATAGTGCTTTCAGCTGTCCATGGATCATTCCAAGTATGTGTTCATAATAATACCCTTTAATTTACTGAACCTTATTGTATTCTATTACCAAATGACGAATAAGTAATTATTTTTTGCAGGGTTCTTGGAACAGTGTAAAATGGATGCTGAAGTTGAAGACAATAACAATATTGATATTTCAGGGGAGATACATGAAAAAGTGCCTTCGATAACAAAGCTGATTGCAAGTTTGCTTTGGGTATGTACAATTTATGGAATCAATTTGAGAAACGGGTCAAGAAATCTGACAGGTACAGGCTCAACGTCGTCTGCAAGTACCGAGAGGAGCAGGGTTGTATGCTTGAGATGCATTCCAGTGGCCTTGATGGAGTATGGAGGGTAACCAAGTTCTCGCCTCCACATGTCTGTAGTTTGAATCCAAACACTAATGCGCCAAGGCAAATTGGTTCGAACATTGTTGGGAGATACTATGAAACTCGACAGTTCTATAAAACCACAGCATTGTGTCCTGCTGGAATGGCAGATGAGATACTTAAAGAATTTAGTTTCGACATCTCCTATAATTTAGCCCTCAAATTAAAATATATTGTTGTGGGATACACGTACGGAGACCATCGTTCTTCCTTTAGTTCACTACCTTCGTACTTGCATCACCTTAAATTGCAAAATCCAGGCACATACACTGCGTTGGGAACTGCAGATGACAGTTGTTTCAAGTAAGTATATACACACTCTTTATAAATTATGTGGTATAAAGGAGTGATCCTACTGTGGACTTGATCTGGATTGAGGATGGTAATCATCCTGTATAGATGGAGGGCTACCCTGTGCTCCGTGATACCCTAGACCTCCTTGACTATAGATAGATCCTTCAAACCCACTATAATGACCCTGCTGTGATCCTTCACTTCCACCATAAGGATGAGATTGATGTGGGCCCTGAAATCTACCAAAGTGAAACTGATATGGTCTCTGATATCCACCATAAGGAGAAGAGTGAGATGGTGGTTGAAATCCAGCAGAAGAGAATTATGGTTGTCCAAAGACAGGACGGTATGAACGCTCCGGAATGGCAATCAGAGGGTGTGGAACTAGGGCAGTATAGGGTATATGGGTAGGAGGCATGTGCGTGGGACACTCTACAGCAGACTAAGATGGTCGCAGGAGTGAATCCACAAATGGTGTGTAAGATGTGTCATCCTGATCACCCATGTCATCATCGTCATCATCTTCGTCATCCCCTCCGAGGGCATGAAAATCACGTAGTAAGTCATCCGCAGTTCTGTGTTGCCCCCAAATTTTGTATCATCATCAACCTCAATATTTATCCTTCCACAGTATTGCTCGCCACCAGCATAATTGGAAGAAATGTTCACTTCAAGCGGAATGACACCCTGACTACTAGTTTCATCTGCAGAATTGGAACTAGAGCGCACCACCTATTTCTTACACTTATCCTTCCCTTTTGGTTTTGGATCCCCAAAGATCCTAAACTGAATCTGAAAACCAGAACTCCAATCAGAATGTATTCTCCTAAAATATGATTGGTGGGACTCCTCAGGGAAGATGGCAGGTAAATCAACAACTCTCGGGTCCTGAAAGTAAAATAATATAAAATAAAGGCATATACTCAAGTGACCAAAATAGTATCCAAATGCATCCAATTTAGATACTCAAAACCTTAAACTCATACAAAATAATAATTGACAAAGCTATCTAAAAAACTGAGTATCGTCAATTTTTTTGGCAGTTGTATATTTCTAGCGAATACACAGAGGTCTAACGACAGGCTCGGGCTGTCCATCGGTCAAGTGTGCTGCAAAACCTTCGATACGTTCGGAGGCCCAAACCAGTGACCAAACATAAAAGTGATTTGATGTCAACATATAACTTTTGAAATGCAATTAATATAAGAATATAAAAGGTTCACATAAACTCGGTATCACTTACTGCTAGGGAAAATGAGCATCCATAAAAATTGATGCGCTGCTGTTTGCCTAACTCTTCCACCGTAGTCTTCATAGAGTCCATATGGTGCAGTAGGGTTAGGTATGTGTACTTCCCCCAATGGAAAGAGTTCCACTGGTGAGCATTTTCAGCTAAAAATCATACTCAGGGTTCTATGTATACTTTGGACGTATCCCGGCCTAGCAAAAAGTTGTACAGAAGTAGAATGTTGGCCGCTTACACCGTGGTATGGCCCTTATATTTATTTTCAATGAATCTTTTCATAAGTTCATCAACAAGGACCCTCTTCGTACGAAAGCTAGCAAACAAATTGTCTGGTGGTGGCTGGAATGAATCATTTGGGTCAATATCCCCACCATCCTCAAATCTTACTCCCATAACACGCATAAACTCTAGTGGTGTGAATCTAAGAATTGTATCAGACACCCTGAAGTACCGGGTGTACATATGTGAACCAGGGATTAAAACCTCCTGAGCCATCAGCTAAAATAACGCTTTAGGAGACCCATAATCAGAATCCAAATCCCAGAAATCACCGAAACACGATCTTTTGAGCATCCGTACTGTCTGATCGCCACTTTTTGTAATCACCTCGCGTATACAATTCAAAACTTTCGTAGGCCTACAATACCTTTTAATCCTAACTTTTCGTGATTGAAGTCCACGTCGTTTCCAACTCCACTATAGTGCATGCCAACTCGATTAGATATAAGACGTGACTACATTTTATTCTACAAATTTCTTATACAAAATAATTAAAAATATTATATTCCAACAATTTAAATAATAAAGTATATATTTTTATGAATAGGTATCTAATTACCACTAAAATTACGCTTTAATTTACCTACTGCCATGCAATAACCAAATAATTGTATCGGCGGACAGGCTATTAAAAGCTTAAAGTCTAAGCGGGAGTACGAATTAAACACTTATTCATCGGCGGACAAGCTCAATTAACCTACAAAATCGATGCACAATCTATTTTATGCAGAAAAAATGGCAAAATATGCTAATTACTGCTCATAAATTCGGTGGACAGGCTATTTAAAGCTTAAAGTATCAGCGGGGTGCAAATGACACACTTATTCATCGGCGGACAACCTCAATTAAGCTATAAAATTAGCGGACAAGCAATTTAATGCACAAAAAATGTCAAAATATGCTCAACAGTTCTAAGAAATTCTGTGGACAGCCTCCATTACATTACAAATATAGGCGGGAATAATCAATTAGGCTAGAAATATCGGGGGACATGCTGAAATATGATAGAAATATCGGCGGACATGCTGAAATATGCTAGAAATATCGGCGGACATGCTCAATTAGCTATAAAAAATTGACGGACATGCTCAATTATGGCCAAAAAATTGGCGGACATGCTCAATTATACTACATATATTGGCGGACGAGCTCAATTACACTAGACAGATCGGTAGACATGTTCAATTTGGCTAGAAATATCGACGGACATGTTCAATTAACCTAGAATTATCGGCGAACAAGCTCAATTACAGTACAAATTTTGGCGGACATGGTAAATTTTACTAAGATAGGGTGCTGAATTTTCCAATTATACTCAAATTATCGTCGAATATGTAATTATACACTATTTATTTTTGGCGGACACGACAAATTCCTACAGCTAAAATTCTAAAATCAAACTACTTCCTCGTGGAACAAGCATATTATACTCAATCACAATACATCTACACACACTCAATTGCACTATATTTACAGGCAGATCTAATATTTACGAACTAGTTCTTCAGCGGACAAGCAGTCTACACTCAATTATACTCAAATAAATTTTACACTACATCAACAAAGATCTATACCAAACGACTATGCAAAAAAAAGAAACCAATTCACTAATTTAAATCGAAATTCCGCCGAATCCCTAAAACCCTAAACCCCCAAATTGATATACGGCTGGACGGAGTACCTGATTATCCATATTTGCTTCTGCTACTTTTTGACGTAGAGATGAGGATGGATTGGACGATACGTCCAGAGACCCGGACGGAGAGCTGCGTCCGCGAGAAAAATCGAGAATTTGAGAGAGACAAAATGGAGACCGAGAGAGAGAATAAATAACAATTTTATATTTTGAGATAAAGGGGTCAAAGATTCTGTCCCCAATTTCAACGCCAGTAAAAGTGAAAAAAAAAAGTACAATTCGGAGATTCCAAAAAGAAGGGAAAAGAAATGACATGTGTCAGGGGGGTAAATCAGGTATATCCACCAAAAATTGGGCAAATTAGATGTTTTTAAAAAGTTAAGGCAAATTAGATATTGCATGAGTCAAAGAGGGCAATATAAGTGATGTCCCTAAAAAAAATACTATATATATTATGATATTATAGTATAATATTCCTTACTTAATAATTTCAAAATACACTAAAGGAGCTCTTTTTCAAGAATGAAACTGGCAGCGCAATTCCATTCATTGGTGATTACCGCAAAAATTATATTTATAATTTAGCAATGAAATGCTAACGGATTTAATATGTTTTTATCAATGAAATAAACTTTGATACGAATTACTAACGGAATCATTATATAAATTACCAACGGATCGGAATTATTAGTAGCGAATTACCAATAAAAGTATTTACCAATATAATTAAATTTTTATTGTTAAAGATTTAGTAATCACCACTTTACCACATATTTTGTTATTAATGCGTTGTTAAACTAATTTAATAATAAAATTAAGATTTTTATCAACAAAATATTCCGTTTGTAAATAACAGTTTTTTTTGGATCATATTTGATAACATTTCAATTTTTCTTAATCACTTATCACTATTACCACTTTTCACATGTATTCTACGGATGGTTCATGTAATAATTTAATTGAAGATTATCATAATTACTCTATATTAAGAATCTTGTTCGTCTCTCACAACCTATTTTGTGATGTGGTCTTTTACAAATTATTGTATTAAGTTGTTATTCCGTGCTCATTTGGAAATACAGCTTATGGTTAAGCACAATTATTTAACTTTAAATGAATAGACGATAAAGACCGTAAGAAAATATAATATATGCAAAAAGTACTAGAATACAACTGTTCTACCAATTCCAAAATGTACAACATCCTTCCTTCATCTTCAGTGTGTGTTTTCTTCTTTTTTTTTTAACTGTTGTTACTGTTTTTTTATTTCTTTTTTTTCTTTTTTTTCTTTTTTTGTTTTTTATTTTTTTAATTTTAGGGATATAATTGTAATTTTACCCTTGTGGTTTGGGATATAATTTATCCTTAGAATCTAGGGTATAATTATCCCTAAGGTTTAGGGTTTAGGGTATAATTGTAATTTTACCTATGGTTTAAGGTATAATTTATCCATAGGGTTTAGGGTATAATTGTAATTTTACCCTTGTGGTTTAGGGTATAACTTATCCCTAGGGTTTAGGGTTTAGGGTATAATAGTCATTTAAATATGATAAATTTAAAAATAAAATAAAAAAACAACATTAATAACGGAGCAAAAATTAATTAAAAAGAGTGGGGACTAGGGTGTACCAATTGAATTGGTACCCCTAATTGTACCTTAGTCCACCTCTTCGAGAAATATGGTTTGGATCACTTTTATTAAGACTACTGAATAATTGCGTTTGAGTTAACACTTTAAAATTTATTAACAATTTAAAAGAGAGCAATACAATAGAAATCAATCAAACGAGTGTTTCAGGAGAGAAGAGAAGATAGTTTTAGGGCAATCCAATTATATCAGATTAGACAAGTGAATTGAATTAGGAAAAATGTCATAATTCGTCATGTAAGTATGGTCGATTTCAACTTTAATTCTTTTTTGTTTGCAATTCTCAAATTTGATCTTTTTTGCCAAAATTTAGTAATTTTGTCCAATTTTGATCATTTTACTTTTTTGTAAAAAAAAAAAGGACTAAAATTGGGCAAATTTTGACATAAAGAACTAAATTTAGACAAAAAAAAACCTAAATTTTATAAAATGACTATATTTGGACAAAAATGACCAAGGTCGAATAAAAAATGAAATTTTTTTTGATATTTTCCCATCAGATTATTGCAGAACGAAATATGAGCTATCATGAAATTATACTTAGCCACTAAAGTCAAGCTAGTCTTAGTATGTAAGCTAACTCCAAAAGAAGCACAAAATATAAATAATCCATATTCTCTATCTAGGTATTTCATGTTAAATTTCATTTAAAATTCCCAATAGATACTATAAAAATCAAATCTATGGTAGATCTCCTTACCAAATCTCTTAACAAGATCATGCAAGGAATATATGATGTACAATATGAAAATTTTAATAATCAAGCCATATATTGATCCCCTTCATAGTCACATCATAATAGATAGTTATAATATAATCATGCATCACATCACTAATCTCAATCATAGATAATACATTGGTCAATGACATGAACATTAGATGCTCCAATTGGTTTTCCTCTCGTGGCTTAATGTTTTCTCCAACTAATTCCAACATTAGATTGCATCATAATCAACTTCAAACATGATCTCATCGAAAGTAATACTGTAGAGATTATGGTAAGTTATGGTGCAGTAATATTGTTATAATAATGTGACGTTATGGTGAGTTATGGAGCAAGATTTGGTGAGTATAATTAGCTGGGATTTATTCTATTATGAATTAGCCTATAAATGGGATACTGCAATGTTGTATTCATATGTACAGAAATAATGTCTTCTAAATAAAAAAATTTCCTTCCAGTTTGTTATTTCTGCAAACTTAATCAATGTATTTTATGGAATTCTTATATTATTAACATGGTATAAAGAGCCAATTTTTTCTAGAAGGATGCATAACAAAGTAAATCAGTGGCCTTTGTTAACTGCTTCAAATTCTGCATCAGGAGGAGCTACTATTGTAGCAAAAATTGGTGGATTTGGAAAAACGGTTAATGCAGGTATTAGTTGGAATAGGGGAAGAGGTAGAGGGACACTGTCTAAAGAGGAGAAAGTAAGATTAATCTGTGATCATTGTGGTTCACTAGGGCATGATGAGAGTTCTTGTTTTAGGAAGATTGGTTTTCCAGATTGGTACAAACAACTCAAAGATAAGAAGTCAAAGTCTTATGCCAACATTGCTAGTCATAAGTAGCAAAAATTTGCCCCCAAGGACTCCGTTAATACTCAGAAAGGTTTACCAGATTTAGATGCAATTTGGCAACAATTGCAACAGCTTACTCAATATGTGCAAGAAAAGGGTAACGGAGGGATCGATCATGTTCAACTCATTAACTTTGCAGGTAATACCACAAAACCATTCTTACATTCTGCCTTGTCTCTATTTTCTAATATTAGATGTCATGGTGATTGGATCATTGATATGGGAGCTAGCAAACATATGTGTTATGATTCTTCAATCATGAGAAATATTGTTGCTATTAAAGATAAGATTGTGGTATGTTTACCAGATGGTAGTACATAAGAGGTGGAACATGAAGGAGAAGTTACCCTCACTCCTCATATAACACTAAAACATGTGTTATGCATACCAAGTTTCAAGTATAATTTGTTGTCTGTTTATCAACTTTGTTCAGATTTAAATATGCAGTGCATATTCCTGGTTTTATTTGATCTATACATGACCTTCAGAATAAGAAAAAAATAGCAGAAGGTAGGCTGATAGGAAATCTATATGTGTTAAAGACTAATGGGGGGACAAACACGGCTGCTTTCACAGCTTCTATTGATGGTTGGCACAAAATAATGGGGCATACTTCTATCAATGCCTTAAAATATTTATCTTTTCTTCAGAATAAGTGTAATGATGATTCTGTAAAATCACTCAAAAGTTGTGACGTTTGCTTTGAGCAAAGCAACATAGATCACCTTTCACACATAGTTCAATTAAAACAAACTGTTGTTTTGAATTGATACATGTGGATGTTTGGGGGCCTTATAAGGATGCTTGTTTTACCAACACACCTTGTTTCCTAACTGTTGTGGATGATTATAGCAGAGCTACTTGGGTCTATCTTATGAAACAAAAAACTAAGGTGTATGGTTTGCTAAAAGATTTCGTATTAATGGTGGAAAGACAGTTTTCATATAAAGTTAAAAGGGTAAGAAGTGATAATGGGGCAAAAATTTTTTAGTATGAATCTACTGCTATTTTTTAAAACACAAGTGATTATTCACGAGAAGACTTGTGTGTATACACCATAAAAAATGGTGTGGTTGAGAGAAAGCACAGACATCACTTAGAAATGGCAAGAGCCTTCTTGTTTCAAGCTGGTCTTCGTACTACTTTCTGGCCTTTTTCTATACTTACTACAACACTTGTTATCAATAGACTTCCGAGTGGAATTTTACAGTGGAAAACTCCATTTGAGATCTTATATAATAGGCTTCCAGATTACAGTAGACTAAAACCTTTTGGTTGTTTAGCATTCGCAACTAATACACATCCTAGAAAGGAAAATTTCATCCAAGATCCATTAAATGTTTGTTCTTCGGTTATGTCTATGGTCAAAAGGGTTACAAGTTTTACAACTTGGAGCGTGGTGAAATTATTGTCAGCAGAGATATTGCATTCTTTGAGAATATTTTTCCCTATCAATCCTCAATTCCAACTTTAATTTTGTGTCCACTAGCAAATGAGTTTGATAGGGCTAGCCACTGATTTATCTGTTCCATCAATAAGGACTCACCCACCATCTGATTTAGATTTATAGGTTTCTGCTGAGCACTCTATCCAACAATCAGATTTTAGCCCTCAAATGGAACCTTAGATGGAAGATTTACAGGTTTCTACTGAGCACTCTGTCCAACAATCAGATTCTTGCCCTCAAATAAAACCTTCGATAGAAGCCCCCAGAAGAACCACAAGGATTACTAAACCCTCAGTATGGAAGAAGGATTATGTTTGTAGCTTATATGATGATTATTCAATTTCACAAGCCTTTTCCACCAACATATCAGTTGAGCATGAGCCTAAACACTATGGAGAAGTAGCTACTAAACCTGAGTGGATTGATGCTATGAGGCAGGAACTACAAGCCTTGGAAGCCAATCAAACATGGGAATTGACTCAATTACCTTCAGAAAAGTCTACCATTGGAAGTAAATGGGTTTACAAAATTAAGAGAAAGGCAGACGGGTCTGTTGATCGGTATAAAGCAAGACTAGTGGCAAAGGGTATAACCAGCAACATAGAATAGATTACTTTGATGTCTTCTCACCAGTCGCTAAACAGGTGACTGTGAGAATTTTCTTTTGTGTGGCAGCTAAGAAAGGGTGGGGTATACATCAGTTGGATGTTAATAATGCTTTTTTACATCGATCATTGTCAGAAGAAGTTTATATGCTTCCACCCCTGGGATATATGAAAGCAAAAAAGGGATAAATTTGTAGACTTGTAAAAAGTTTATATGATCTCAAACAAGCCTCAAGGGAGTGGAACCTGGAGTTGTGCCACAAGCTAGCTTGCTCTATTTGGCTTAGTTCAATCTAAGCATGATCATTGTCTTTTCACAATGAGGAAAGATGGTAATTTCTTGGCTATATTTGTTTATGTGGATGATATATTGATAATTAGCTCTCAATTGGATTTGGTTGATCAGTTTAAGCAATATCTTGACAAAGCTTATACCATTAAAGATCTTGGACTTGCTAAATTTTTCTTGGGGGTGGAAATTGATCGAAATTGAGACAGTATCACCCTTTGTCAGAAAAAGTATATATGTGATATACTAGAGGATGCTAAGCTTACTCATTGCAAACCAACATCCACCATTGCCAGTGGGATTAAATCTTTCATCCACTGAAGGGATCTATTTGAGTCAACCTGATCAATACAGAAGACTCATTGAAAGATTATTATATCTTACGTTAACCAGGCCAGATATCACTTATGTTGTTCAACAGCTCAGCCAATTTATAAACTCTCCTACTTCTGCCCATTGGAGTTCAGCCTTGCACGTTTTGAGGTATCTAAAAGGAACTATGTCTTTTGGACTTTACTATCCATCAAGTTCATCTTTTACACTGGAAACTTTCTCTGATGCTGATTGGGCCACATGTCGTGATACTAGAAGATCAGTCATTGGATATTCTATCTTCTTAGGAGGATCATTAATCTCTTTCAAAAGCTAGTCACCGTGTTGCGTTCAACGGCAGAGGCAGAATATCGTGCTCTTGCTTCTACAGTTTATGAGTTGAGATGGATTCATTATGTTCTCCAGGATTTCAACATTTTTCTAGAGCTTCTCATTCCTCTTCATTGTGATAATAAGGCAGCAATTCATATCACGGCCAACCCGATTTTTCATGAACGAACGAAGCACCTAGATATTGACTGTCACTTAGTTCGAGATTCTTATAAAGAGGGATTTATTCTTCCCACCTTTATTTCTTCCAGGTTTCAAATTGCACACGGCTTTACCAAAATTCTTGGAGGAACACAATTTCACACTTTCGTTTCCAAGTTGGGTATGAGAATCATTTCTCCTACTCCAACTTGAGGGGGGCTGTAGAGATTATGGTAAATTATGGTGCAATAATAATGTGACGTTATGGTGAGTTATGGAGCAAGATTTGGGGAGTATAATTAGCTGGGATTTATTCTAAATTAGCCTATAAATGGGATACTGCAATGTTGTATTCACATGTACAGAAATAATGTCTTCTAAATAAAAATATTTCCTTCCAGTTTGAGTTTGTTATTTCTGCAAACTTAATCAATGTACTTTATGGAATTCTTATATTATTAACAAATACATGATCAATAAAAATATCACTATCCAATTAAACTATTTCATAAATAATTAATTTAATAGATGTAAAGTGATAATTAATTAAGAAAAAATAGTTATCACCTCTCAAATCAGATATTTTTCTATAAAGTAAATTAAGATTAATGACGAGGCACACTTGCTACTCAAATTAAAGGATCCCAAATCTTACGGTCAAACCCATTCAAAGTCATAGTTGGAGGTTTCCATAATCTTATTATATCTTGCAAACCCAAGCCTAAACAATATGTCCCACTTTGGTGGTGTGGTGGAAGAAATTTTATCCTTTTGTTCACACTTAATTTAAAAAAACCAGACTGGCTCATAAGCTTGCTCCATCTTGTGCTTATTTTGTTATTAAATTGAAGTATAAGGTACTTCAACCCTTACAAATATTGATGTTCAATGGAACTTGCACTCAATTATAGCATACTGTATGATCTAAATTCCACTTCTTAAAAGAAAGATTATCGACGAAGAATTTTTGCCTCAACAGTCAAGTCTTGCATGTGGAATTTTCTCAAAAATGGGTGTCGCTGATAGAGAGGAGAATCGTTCAATACTTAATCAAATCACTCTAACATTACATTCCTCTCTTCCCATTGCCCGTTTTGAACTATGAAATCACTTATTAATATTCGATTTCATCATTAATTATTGATTTAGATCAAATCATCAAAATATATGGAGTAATACTTCGGTAACAATATTAATATTATCAGATTAATTCAGCATCAGTTATGAATATCATTGGCTGGTATAGGTAAAGAAAATAAATCGATTAAGAAAAATAAGAGAAGCATTAGCTTATTATAAAGCAACGTGGCATTCATGAAACATTAATCTCAACCACCATGCTTAGTTCAAGATTAATACATGATATGATACGATGTCACGGGGCCTCTGAACCATTTCCGCCGCCGAAGCCCAAACTTCCGCCGAGTCCGCCTCCAGCTCCGCCGCCAAACCTGGCATCTATGCCCAGTCCATTTCCGATGTGGACGTCGATTCCACCGTCGAAATCAGCTCCTCCACCTCCGCCGAAGCTGGCATCAAAGCCTGCAGGCCTCACACCATCTGCTAGTTCTCTAGCATCAGCTGAATGCAACATCAGAAATAATAGAAACATAGCTACAACCTGCATCTTCATCATCAACACATGCATTACAAGCTAAGAGGGCAGGGAATTTATATACACACACCTGTCCTATGAATTTATGATGCAATTAACTACTGTTTTCTGAATCAGACATTGAAGGCCATGGCCATGTTTTGTGTCATGGACTATTTTTTCCTTAACTTTAATGTTTATTTTTTCTATGTATTTAATGTTTAGGATTTAAGGTATAATTGTAACTCTACTTTCAAGTTCATATTAATATTTACCGGTTGTTCTTATATACTCCCTTCGTTCAAGTAAATTGTGCACGTATTCTAATTCGCCGAGATTAAGAAAAATTGATTTTTTTATGTACTCCCTCCGTCCCGCACCAGGGTGCATTTTGCTTTTTTGCACGTGGATTTAGGAGCATTATTATTTAATATGTAGTGGGTAGTTGTATTAGTAGAAGTGTGGGTCCATAAGTATTTTAATTATATTAGTGGGTGAGTGTGTGACTCATGTGTATAAAAAAGGAAAGGGGACCCTTTGGGTGGGACGACCAAAATGAAAAAAAGAGACCCTTTGGGCGGGACGGAGGAAATATAAAGATGTATAAAGTTATTAGAATATGTGTAAAAAGTGAGTATTTTAAATAAGTTAATGAAAAATGTGTGCACAAGTTTTTGGAATGTGTGTAAAAAGTGAGTAGTATACTCCCTCCGATAATTGATTTTTTTATATTGTATTTTTTCATTTCTAAAAACGTGCATATGTGTTGGGAGTTGGAACGGATAAAAAAGGAAAATGTGTAGTAATTAGTGAGACAGGGGGAGTATATATATATATGTGTGACAAAGTCTCTTGTGAGATGATGTTTATGTGAGACGTGTTAAAGTATACTTCCTCCGTCCTGCACCAAGGGTGCATTTTGCTTTTTTACACGTAGATTAAGGAGTATTATTATTTAATGTGTAGTGGGTAGTTGTATTGGTGGGAGTGTGGACCCCATATTTTAATTGTATTAGTGGGTGAGTGTGGGACTCATGTGTATAAAAAATGAAAGAGAACCCTTTGGGTGGGACGATCAAAATGGAAAAAAGAGACACTTGGTGCGGGACGGAGGGAGTACTTATTATATACTCCGTCTCATCCATAAGTCCTCATGTACTTTTTGCATGTGGATTAAGAACTATTATTATTTTATGTGTAGTGAATAGTTATATTAGTAGTGAGTGGTATGTCATATGTGGAGGTTTTTTACTAAAAGAGAAAAATGAGAACCTTTGAATGGGACACCCAATATAATAAAATAAGGACTTTTTTATGAGACGGAGGAAGTAAGTAAATTAAAAATGTTTATTGATAGTTAAATTATATTTTAATGATGCATTAAAATATAACTTTAAGGCATTATAATATAATTCACTACGAACATACTTTATTTTATCTACTATATAACTAGCATATTTTAACTAGCAATATTCATATTTTATCTATTATATAATAAGCGTACTTTTATAATACATTATTGACCCGTTTTATATATGTCCGTTCCACATGAAAGTGATCATTCCAAAAAAATAATAAAATTTTCATCCATATAATTTATTTAATGTCATACGTTGCGGTTCATAATCAAATTTATTTTTAAATTTAAAGCATCGTTCTCCAAGAATGTATTTATAATTTGGAGAGCATGTTATTTGAAAAAGAGAGTATTAAAAATATAAATAATTATATTTCAAATCCTCTACAACACCTTTTTTATAATATACACTAGGAGTAATTGCAGTGAGATTTAGTTTTTTTTTCTTTTTACAATATTAAAATTGTCTTGCTAATAGCGATCGGCTATATGTTTAATTTTGAATCAAAGTTTTTCAATTATAATTTCATTATTCAATTTTTTTTAGCTTAGGAATTTCAGTAATAATATAGCGTATTTATACAATATTATATGAAATCTATAAATAGATAAGAATACATCTTTAATATTGTAGGCACCTGAATTTTATTGCCTATTAAATAAAATATATGACAAATTAATGCAGTAATTATTAATTAATTATTTATTTATTAAGGAATTTAAATAAATTAATTCCTAAAATAAATGAGTAAATAATTGATAATTGAGCCTTATCCAATCCAGCATGCTTAATTAAAGGAGATAAGCCCAACATATCTTTTAAAGGAGAAAATATCTCTTAAGTAGTTATTTTCTCTACATATAAATAAGGGTCTTCAGTCCTCATTCCAGACACACCAAAAACATCTGAAGACGCGCTTCTGAAGAGATCAAGAATACGAGCAGTGCTCCCTTGAGATCTTCAAGCATCTTCAAGTCAAGACTTGAGGTCTTCAAGCATCTTCAAGTCAAGAACGGTCTGCAATCAGAGATCAAGCTGCCAAGCCCTCTGATCCGGCGTTATTCCAGCCAACTGCCTCCGATCAGAGATCAAGCTGCCAAGCCCTCCGATCCGGCGTTATTCCGGTCAACCGCCTCCGATCAGAGATCAAGCTGTCAAGCCCTCTGATCCGGCGTTATTCCAGCCAACCGCCTCCGATCAGAGATCAAGCTGCCAAGCCCTCCGATCTGGCGTCTTCCAGCCATCCGCCTCCGATCAGAGATCAAGCTGATAAGCCCTCCAATCCGGCGTTCTTCCAGTCATCCGCCTCTGGTCAGAGATCAAGGTGCCAAGCCCCTCCGATCCGGCGATCTTTCAGTCAACAACCTTCTTCCACAGAAAAGTCTTCAAGTCAACGTTCAATCTGAACAAAGGCTCGACGTCTCCGGGTCAACATCAAGACTACATAGTCAGAGCTCGGACAAGCTTCATCCGAAGATCCGGCTCTGAAAGTTGATAAAGTCAAGAAGTCAACTCAAGAGAGGAATCAGAGGACAAATAGAAGCTGTTTACCTTAATTCTCAAGTTCAATCCATATTGGATTTTCTTTGTAATTTATTTTGTATTTTAATAAATACAATATTTGTTGTTACAAATTTTGGCACGCCCAGTGGGACAGTTTCGACCTCTCATCTCTTCTCTTTAAAAGTTCAAAGATACAAAGTATGGCTCCTCTCAGAATTGCAATAAGAAGGTCTCCTGTCTTAAAGCCTTCAGAGCTGCAGACTGTGAAGATTCAAAGGACAACTCCAATCAAGATTGCAATAAGAAGATCTACTGCCTCAAAGCTTTCAGAGTTGCAGGCTAAAGATGTCGAAGTCGTTACAAGAATTATATCTGAAGGCTCCTCTATGACAAACCTTGTAGAGGAGATCTTTCTCGATAAGCCAATGCACAATGACAAAGATAGTGAAGGTGACTCTAACATCCAAACTCTTCAATCCATAGAAAATTCAGCGTATGACTCACCCATAGCCTCTGTCATGGCAACAAATGCTTCGTCTGTCGAAAAACAACTGGCAAGTTTGACTCAGTCCGTTGCTGCACTCACTAAACAAAGCCAAGAACAAGGTCTGTTGATATCCAAATTGATGGAAAAGATAGAGATAGCACAGACAAGCCATGCAGATGATAAGCAAGTTGAAGGTAAAGACGAGGAGGAAGACTCTTCGAAACATCATCTTTCTGAAAAGAAGCCAGTTGAAGAACATATACAAATTTCTACTGACGGAATGCTCCCTATGAACCAATTGAAGAGCATCGTACTAGAGACAATAAAAAACAAATTTAAAGAGAGCTCAAATTCTTCTGTTGCCTATAAAAAGTCATATACAAAGAGAGTTGACAGTTTGAAGATGTCAATTGACTACCAACCTCCTAACTTTCATCAATTCGATGGCAGAGGCAATCCAAGGCAACATATAGCGCATTTTGTCGAGACATGCAACGATGCTGGAACCTTTGATGATCATATGCTCAAATAATTTGTCCGCTCGCTGAAAGGAAATGCCTTTGATTGGTATATCGAATTGGAAGCTAACTCCATCGACAGTTTGGGGCAAATGGAAAAAGAGTTTCTCAATAGCTTCTACAGCACTCGAAGGACTGTTAGTATGATTGAATTGACTAACATTTGCCAGTGGAAAGAAGAGCCAGTAATCGATTATATTAATCGATGGAGAAATCTAAGCTTGAATTGTAAAGATCAATTGTCCGAAGTCTCTGCCATCAACATGTGCATTCAAGGAATGCAATGGAGTCTTGTATACATCCTCCAAGGGATTCAACCAAAGACTTTTGAAGAACTAGCTACAAGAACTCATGATATGGAGTTAAGTATGCCATCAAGTGACTTCGAATTTCCAAGCAACAACTCTTATGAATTTGAAGACATTTCACTTGATGAACCTCTCGAGGAGGAATCACAGTCAAAGAAGTCAGTGTCAATAAAGATTCAAAGAAATGAAGTTAAAGCAAGAGAAAGTAATGCACCCAATGATTGGGGGCAATGAACTATTAACAAAGTCAATGCTCCTTGACACGAGCTAAAACTGTCTGCATTACGCTCCTTGATACGAGCTTAAACTATCTAAAAACTCTCCAAATGTTATGCTCCTTTGATACGAGCCTAAACTATCAAACTCAAATCAAATCTCCTTGAGAAGAGACAAAAATCTCTACATGTTATGCTCCTAGATACGAGCTTAAACTATCTAACTCAAATCAAATCTCCTTTGAGAAGAGACGAAACTCTCTATATTTTACACTCCTTGATATGAGTATAAACTGTTTAACTCAAATCAAATCTCCTTGAGAAGAGAGGAAACTCTCTATACTCCTTGATATGAGTATAAATTATCAGCAAAATTCAAGCTCAAGACTCCTCGGGAAGAGTATAAACTGCCTACAAATTCAAATTGAAGACTCCTTGACATGAGTATAAATTGTCAGCAAGTTCAAGTTCAAAGCTCTTTAACGCACGAGCATAAACTGCATGTTACTCCTGGCCCGCACGAGTATAAACTGTGTACGGCACCCCCTATTCAAACCAAATCATGTCCTTTTGAACTATGTTATGACTTGATTCTCTGTGAAGAGGTACGTAGCCGCTTAGCACTTCACTAAGTTCAGTCATAATTCAGGTTATTCGTATCAAGTTGCTGAGACAAGCAATAAAATTCAGTCATGTTGATCAATAATGGAGTGTCGCAATTTGTTCACTTCAACACAAAGGCGTCCGTGAACAAAGTGCGAGGGGGCATTTGTAGGCACCTGAATTTTATAGCCTATTAAATAAAATATATGGCAAATTAATGCAGTAATTATTAATTAATTATTTATTTATTAAGGAATTTAAATAAATTAATTCATAAAATAAATGAGTAAATAATTGATAATTGAGCCTTATCCAATCCAGCAGGCTTAATTAAAGGAGATAAGCCCAACATATCTTTTAAAGGAGAAAATATCTCTTAAGTAGTTATTTTCTCTACATATAAATAAGGGTCTTCAGTCCTCATTCCAGACACACCAAAAACATCTGAAGACGCGCTTCTGAAGAGATCAAGAATACGAGCAGTGCTCCCTTGAGATCTTCAAGCATCTTCAAGTCAAGAACGGTCTGCAATCAGAGATCAAGCTGCCAAGCCCTCTGATCCGGCGTTATTCCAGCCAACCGCCTCCGATCAGAGATCAAGCTGCCAAGCCCTCCGATCCGGCGTTATTCCGGTCAACCGCCTCCGATCAGAGATCAAGCTGTCAAGCCCTCCGTTCCGGCGTTATTCCAGCCAACCACCTCCAATCATAGATCAAGCTGCCAAGCCCTCCGATCCGGCGTTCTTCCAGCCATCCGCCTCCGATCAGAGATCAAGCTGACAAGCCCTCCGATCCGGCGTTCTTCCAGCCATCCGCCTCCGATCAGAGATTAAGCTGTCAAGCCCTCCGATCCGGCGTTCTTCCAGTCATCCGCCTCTGGTCAGAGATCAAGGTGCCAAGCCCCTCCGATCCGGCGATCTTTCAGTCAACAACCTTCTTCCACAGAAAAGTCTTCAAGTCAACGTTCAATCTGAACAAAGGCTCGACGTCTCCGGGTCAACGTCAAGACTACATAGTCAGAGCTCGGACAAGCTTCATCCGAAGATCCGGCTCCGAAAGTTGATAAAGTCAAGAAGTCAACTCAAGAGAGGAATCAGAGGACAAATAGAAGCTGTTTACCTTAATTCTCAAGTTCAATCCATATTGGATTTTCTTTGTAATTTATTTTGTATTTTAATAAATACAATATTTGTTGTTACAAATATACTAAAGGAGAGTTTAATTTTGATGAGGTGTTGCCAATTATTTATTAAAATTTTTAATTAAAATTAAAAAACTCAATTATTTTAATTATTAATTAAAATTTAATGTAGATATATACATGTATTTATTTTAAGATTTGAATAAAATATTATCGGATCAAATTAATTTTAAGATTTGAATATAATATTATCGGATCAAATTAATTACTATTAAATAAAATTTAATATAGATAAATACATATATTTACTTTAAGATTTGAAAATTTTATCTCCTCCCCAACTATAAATAAGACTTTTTATTCATTCTTCTACACACACAATTTATTCATCATGATAAACAAAAGCTGTATAATTATTTTTATAAAAGTTAAATTAATTATAAAAGCAACAAATGTAATTAAAAGTTAATTTAATTATTTTAGTTTTTGTTTGTCTATGTAATGCAATACTTAACTATTACTTGATTTTTCTACAACGATGGATGAATATTTGAAATTGATATTCATAAACTTATAGGTAGGGCTGGGGAAAAATAACAAAATTTTGTTATACCGCCTTTATCATATAAAAAAATACCGATTTTATTGAAATTTTAGGTATACCGAAATTTTTGGTAAGGTATGATACCATATTGAAATTTTTGATATGATAAAGGTATATAAATTATCAATACCGCGGTATTTTGGTATATACCGAAATACCGTAAAATATTTAATTTTTGGGTAATATGATACGGTATACCATACTACATGATATATGCAATAATAATTATTATTTATATTTTATAATTTTTAATTAAATTATGTATATACACTATTTAATTAAAAGATTAAATTTAAAATTCTACTGTAAATTTCATAATTATAAATGGGTGATAAAGTTGATTGGCTTTCATGATATCTTGTACTTCTTTTTTAATTATGTAGTTCTATCCTATATGAAAATTTAAAAGTGTTGATTTTAATATAAGTTTCATATGATTCTTGTGTAGATCTATTGGGTACTATTTATTTAATGACAAACACTTATTTTAACCCAGTTTACGTTAATTATATAAACTCTATAACTCTTTAGTATATAAAAAATTACTCTTTAGCACATAAATTGTTACTCTTCTAAATTAAAAAATTACTCTTCAAATTCTTGTAATTAAATCATTGTTTATCGATTATTTTTTAGTACATGAAAAATTACTTTTTAGAGACATGAATTAGTACTCTTCTGTATAAAAATCATTACTCTTCAAAGAGTAATTTTTTATATACTAAAGAGTAATTTTAAAAAATAGGGTTTGCATATAAACCTGATTTACATGAGATTCACTCTTATTTAATATGGTCGTTTGTGAATTGTCATATATTTTTCTTATTATGAATTTGTTATCTATTAAAATTTATTTTATAGTTATCTTTCACTTTTTTAGTACAGTTTTTAGTTAAATTTATTGAATTTTAGGTGCATAATGGCATAACAAACTATCTAATAGGACGGTATATACCGATATTTTAGGTATGATAAGGTATATCGAAATATTCGTAAGTAGAAGGTATACTATTTTTCTATACCGAAATATCGGTATACCGAACTATGGTATACCGAAAGTTTAGATAAGGTAACGGTATGATTTTTTATATACCGAAAATTTTGGTACGGTATTTGGTATGACCAAAATCTTCAATATACTATACCGCCCACCCCTACTTATAGGACATCAATGATGATCTCGTCAGTGAAGCATTAAATCTCATTTTGGATAGGATTTTTTTTTTAAATTCGGGTATCTGATTATTCATTATATTTTATAAGAAAATTAATTAGATAATCTAATATTAAATGCATATTATAATTTAATAATGAGGATATACTCAAAAATTTTTAAAAAAAAAATTTATTAATTAGTTTATTTATCTAATTTTAAAGTTAAAATTTTAATTCTAAATATAAAGATACACATTAGTAATATAATAATAAAAAAATAGAAGGATTATATGTGATATTAAAATAAAAAATAAAAATATCTATTCCTAACCAATAAAAAGTATGATTAAAGGTGGTTTTAAATTTAAAGATATACATGAATAATAATAATAATAATAATAATTATTATTATTATTATTATTATTATTATTATTATAATAAGTTGGATATATTTTTATTGATTGATTTAATTATCTATTCCTAACCAAGCAAAAAAATATAATTAAAGGTGATATTTAATTTATAGATATACATGAATAATATAATAATTAAAATAAATAAAAAGTAGAAAGGTTATATATCTGATATATTAAAATAAAAATATATATACGACAATGTTGCGACACCTCAAACTCTTCAAAAAGTAATTTTGTAAAAATTGGATACTCCATCCACATAAAACTTACTCATAATTAAAATTTTAAATTATTAGATAAAAAGTAAAAGCAACAAATATAATTTGAGTTGATCTATTATACAGAAGTGTACACTAAATATACCTAACCCATATTCTAAATGGGTCATATATATAAAGCACTAACCCGGCTCTGAATTTCTATTTTCTCTCATTCTCTCTCAAATCTTATTCTCGCTCTCTCCGTCTCCCTCACCCTCTCGCTCCACCGTTTCTTCTTCCTCTGCTCCATCGCCACTGCTCGCCTCTCCGTCCTCCAAACTGGTGCGCCGCCGCCGCCACTCGCCTTTCCTTCCTCTTCCTACACTTTTGCTACTCTAAATTTCTTCCCAGGCTCCGCCTCCATTGCGTGTCCACCACTACCACGTCTCAAATTTCTACAATTGAAATTAGAGTTTAGACTTTTTTCTCCCTCTTTCAATTCAGGAATATCTTATTTCTAATTTCTTCTAATTTAATTATTCATTATATTTTTGTGTTTTGATTCTTTCTATTGACGATGAGTAAGAGTTCATATATTAGAAATTATCTAGAAAAGGCAGATCTATTGTTTTGTTATTCCTCCATCTCAAAATCAAACTTGTTGTTTGTATATTATACATTTTTAAATTATTAGTGTATTAATTTTTATTCATTGTTGTATGTTTTTATTTTTGTTTAAATAAATGTATTTTTCTTTATACAAATGATGTCCTCAAATTTGTGGAATTAATTTTGATTTTAATTTACATATTTTTAAATAAATGTATTATTTTTTATTTATTAATATATGTGTTTTATTTCATAAATGTATGACATTTTATAGTACCAATATATAAAATCAAATATAAATGGACGACAAGGAAAATAATAGAAATTTTAAAAATAAAAACAGTATTACGTTTATTAAGAATAAAATAAAATATACATTATTGGTTTATAACTAATACATTTAATTTCAAAATGTGTCATACATATTAAATAACAAATACATTTAAGAATGAAAATAATACATTTATTGTATATAATGTATACACTAATTAATTAAAACTTATAAAGATACAAATAAAGAACTAAAAATGCTTGATACAATTATATTATAAATTAATAAATTATACATTAAAATATAAAAAGTAATACATTTATTTTAAATAACATATACACTAGTGGCTTTTCTATTACAAAATAACTAAAAAATATTTGATCCACTTCCAACACTTTCCTCGGCCATTTGCTTGCCAGGAATTTTATTCTCCATGATTGACTGGGAACGAGATCATGCATGTGGAGTATTCCATCTTCTTTCATTTGCAAAAGAGATCTCAAAACTAAATCCTTGCATGTTTCTTTGCCCACATCTTCTACTTCCACCGTTTCATTTGATGAAATATATCCATGAGCTCCACCATCAGAATTAATGTATCCATTTGACACATTTATATTTAAAATTAATAAGTTATACATTAAAGTATAAAATGTAATACATTTATTTTAAATAACATATACGCTAGTGGCTTTTCTACTACAAAATAACTAAAAAATGTTTGATATAAAACTCTTCAATTCCACCATTAGTACCACAACAGCTCCACCATCAAAATCAATTTATTCATTTGATACATTTATATTCAAAATTAATAAGTTATACATTAAAGTATAAAATGTAATATATTTATTTTAAATAACATATACACTAGTGGCCTTTCTAAATAACTAAAAAATATTCGATACATTTTTATTCCAAATAAAACTCTTCAATTCCTCCATTAGAACTGCTGCAGCTCCACCATCAGAATTAATTTATCCATTTCTCAAACTCATTTGCTTTCTCGAAGTGAAAATCTACATGTTTGCCTACATAAGAAAAAAGAGACATACAAATCTCAAAAGCAAATCACAAACAATAATAGTAGTAAATTAGAATTGGAGGACAGAGAGTAGGAATTCTATAAGTCATTAGAATTGATGATTCATTTTTAGTTCAATTTTTCAATTATCCAGATTTAAGACATTTACAATTCCAAATAGTAATGAAGAAAGAGTGCATGATTGTAAAAATTGGGTGAAAGTATAAAAATTAGGGTAGAATCGGAGAGAAAGTATGGAGAAATATGTGGGAAAAAGTGGGATGGAGGAGAGAGAATCAGTGAGGAAGCGGTGGAGCGGCATTGTGAGGAGAAGATTGGAAGAAAATGATGGCGGAGCGGTGGAGCGGAATAGCAGGAGCAGTGGTGGAGCGGTGGTAGAACGGTAGCGGTGGAGCGATGGCGGTGGCGGTGGAGCGATGGCGGAGAGAGCGGCATTTGAAGAGAGAAGAGGTATTGGGAGAGAGAGCAGCGAGAACGTGGGTAGAGGAAAAAAATAAATTAGGGTTGTTGTAATGATCCTATGGGTTGAATTTAGTATAAGTACTCTGGGTCATGGATTTTTTTGACGCGATTGTACCTTAACAATGGGGTATAATAGACTTTCCCATATAATTTATGTGTATGTTATAAATAGTACATATTATTTTTCGAAACATAATTCAATTTAAAAATAAAAATAATTTAAGATTGAAGTTACACTAAATCATAATTTATGGGAATGATTTCGTATTAAAGTTCGAAATACTAAATTATCTTATCGACACTTATATAATTTTTTTACATATATATTCTAATAATTTATATTTTATTTACATATATTGTGTCTTAATATGTATATTATTTATATTTATTTAAAATTTTAATTTTATATGTTAAATCGTGATTATTATGAATTATGAATTATATATACTTTACAAATTTAAAAAGATTGATCTATATATGAAAATAAGTTACTAAAAATTAAATACACCCTCCGTCCCGGGCAAACAGCACTATTTGTTTTTTGTACGTAGATTAAGGAGTATTATTATTTTATGTAAAATGGGTAGGTGTATTAGAGAGATGTAATGGGTAGTGGTGGACCATTGGTGGGCCCTTTTTACTAAAAGAGGAAAATTGTACAATTTGGATGGGACGCCCAATATAGTAAAATTGTGCTATTTGAGTGGGACGGAGGGAGTATATAACATATACTGCTATGTATATAAATTAGAATATAGTTGATATTAGGTGCACCCGGGTGCAAGGTGCACCCATATATGTATAATTTTTTAATCTATTTTGTATACATATTATTCTATTTTGTATACGTGTTTTTTAATAATTGTATACTTTTTTCACACTAAATTTTTCATTAAAAAAAGTAGCATCCATATGTGTATAACTTTTTATTCAATAGTGTATAGATATTTTTTAATAATTGTATATTTTTTTACACTCAATTTTTTATTAAAAAAACTAATAATTAAATTATATACATTTTTGTTCATAATTGTATACGTTTGTGTTTATATTTGTATATGGGTGCACAGTATAATTAGCCATTAGAATAATAATCACCCAAATAATAAAGTTCTTAATTATTGTATATTAATTCTATTGATTTGAATTTCACTCTTTGGAATGGAATTTAACGTTACGAATGGTTTGGGACGAGTATTATATTTTAGAGTCACATTAGAGTACAGCCTGTGCACTGGTGCATTTGGATAATCTAAATCGTAAGATCAGATTTTATTTAATCCTAACCATAATATAAAATAAAATAATTAAAAAATACAATAACTACACCCTAATTTTTATCCTATAACCTCTCAGTCCGGCTCGCATTCTCTGTGTCATTTTGGTACATCATCTCCTGTGTCAAACCGTTGGATGGACGACACGTATGAGAGAGAATACTATACCCTAATCCTTAAACCCTAGGGGCAATGGTTGGATTTAATTCCACTCTTATGTGTCAATCACTTAACACGTTGCACAGGAGATGATGTATAAAAATGGTGCAGAAGATCCGATGTGCTCTCCGATGTACCCTAGAATAATCCTATATTTTAATATAGTTAATCAATAATTTTTTAATTTTTAAATATTATGGATTACATAATTTTTTTATTTTATTTTTTAAAATTATGAAATTATTCCCTCCGTCCCATAAATAAATTCACACTTTTTATTTTTGTTCGTCCCATAAATAAGTTCACATTTCCAAATAAGGAAATACACACAAATCAATAACCCCACAATACACTTTAATTTCAAAATTGTCACCCCTTTACAACTCACATAACTTACTTTATAATTTATTTATCACCTAAAAATATCAAACTACCCCTAAAAGTAAACCAAAAAGTAACTTTTTCTTAAAATTTGTATCTACAGTAACCGGGAACTTGTCTTTGGGACAGAGGGAGTAAAGTATATCAAAATTAGATTCTAAACCTATGAATTTAATTATAAAAATTAAATAATTATATTAAATTTATAATATGTACTTTTAAAAAAAATTTAACTTTGCATCCCGCGGGTTTTGTACTAGTATGTCATAAATTAATGCTACTCACATTCCAAGATTAAGTTTATATAATTTCTTTATTCGTTCCTCCTACAATAAGATTTACTCCTTTAAAAAAGACAAATTCTCCAATTATATGAGACTGGGTTTAATCCATTGTTAAAGTATAATTATTATATGGGTAGGTCTTGCGTGAAACCGTCTCACGTGAGACCATTTTACACTATTTTAATTAGTTATCACTTTCGCTATAAAACGTTATTACTTTCGCTATAAAATGTTATCACTTTTTATTTATACTATAAATTGTTCATAAAATAACATTATCACTTTTCATTAATATAATATCACTTTTCAGTATAAAAGTTATTATTTTCTGACCGTCTCACATAAGCCTTTATGAGAGACGGTCTCACGCAAGTCTTTGCCTTGTGATATATATAAGTAAAATATATTTATTGGTAGTTAAAGTATGCTTAAAGTGAATCATAATATAACACCTTAAGAGCATAATTTAATTCGTTATTTATCCTACTTTAGAAATACATAAATGCATACTTTAATTACCAACACTACAAAGAACTATTTTTTAGCAATGGAATTTACCAACAGAATAACAATAGGAATGACATTTTGCCTTTAGTAATGGAATGTCAGGATTTATTATCTATTTTACCAACGGAATTGAATTTTTGTTGCTAAATATTTACCAACCACTACTTTACCAATGGAAATTTACCAACGGATTCCGTTGTTGGTAAATCAATTTCACAATAAAATTGAGACTTTTATCAACGGAATATTCCATTGGTAAAAAATAGTTTTTTGTAGTGCAATTATTTAGTGTGAAAATCTGCATGTTTTAGGGTTCGATTTAGCACCGTTTTGTAGAATATATATTTGTATTTTAGCACTCAATGGTTAATTTTTATACATTTAAGATATTGGTGCATTTGAGGTGTTATTTCGTGTTTTTAGGTGGAAAACGGATTAAAAGTGCAAAGTTGGAAAGAAGAGTGAAATTGTGAAAGAATACTGAAAAATGCATGTCCTCTTACATAATTTTTTTGTATCTTTGTGGAAGTTCAAACTGATCATGAGAAATATTTTTGGAAATCCACTGAAGAGAAGGTCATTTTGGCTCCAGAAACACCTCAATTGGAGGTCAGATGAGAGAGTTATTATCAAAACGGTGAAGACGCGCAAGCTGTGCCGACCAACACGACCAGTGCTATTTTGCACGACTCGTGCCATATACAAATAGGAGAATTTTCTTAATTTCTTTATATTATTCGAAAGCCAAGGAAGAGAGGATCGCGTGAGCGTAAAGATCACCTCAATCGAAGATCGGATGAAGAAGTTATGAGCAAAACCGTGAGGTCGCGCAAACTGCCGATGGGTGGCACGACCCGTGCGGCCGAGCGGCACGACCCGTGCCATGGCCAGCAAGACCTGTGCCACTGCTCAGCAAGCCCAGATCGCATTTTTTTGGCTCGTTTGTAGTTTTTGATGTGAAAAAATCTATTTTGAAGTGGAATCCGAATTTTAGCAGCCCTCAACTATAAAAGGACCCCTTGGGGTGTTCCAAACCCTAACTCTCCATAACTCTCTACATCCATACATACTTTCCATACTCTTTCACCACACCGTCCCATCTACCCATCCCAGAGAGTTCATTGTGTTGCTTACTTGAGAAGGAAAATAAGAAGATTCAAAATTACGGAGAAAAGAATAGAGAATCACGCCACATCTAGGATTTTTCTTATTCTTTCTTTTAAGCTTTTGAACTATAGACCTATGGGATTGTTTTCATACCTAACCATGTGTGTCGCCTGTAACACCATGGGCTAGTACTTCTTGGATAGTGCTAGGTTCTGAAGGTTAAATTGGTTTGAATTGATGATCTAGAATAGGTTGGATATCTGCAATATACTTATTCCCTTATTAATGCTTTGAATTTAGACTTATATTTTTGTCTTATATGGTCTGCTCTCATTCATGATATGTCATTGTCTTATGCATATTTATACTTGTTGCTTGTGCCATAAAGTGATTATATTTGTCAACCAGTTATGGGTAAAGGGGATCTAACCGTATAACCTTTATTCATTAGAATAATTAATATTGGACACTTAATATATCTATTAATTACCATTCTAGAGGATTTAGTTTCTTAGATTGTTAGGTGGGAATTGGGGATTAATTCTTAAGTACCTATAAAGGGAAGTCTAGTGCTCTAGCCTCTAATAGAATTTTGCATGAAATACCTAGCAAGGGAGTAGGAGTTATTCTTCTGCATCTGAGGGTTTAAACCATGTTTATGTGTTAAGTTTAATTTAAAAGAGGGATTTAACATAATTAAGTGATTGCTTTCATAAGAATTGCAGGAATTCTAACCGATTATCTAGTGATTTGATTTGACCGATTTAACTGGATTTCCTTGTGCTATCTATCTTCTCTCTTGAACACTTCATCCTTATTTTTATTTTCTATTTTATTATTTTAAGTACTTATTTTCTGCTTTCTTAGGTTTAATTAAATTCACTTATAAACCCAGATTTGTCTTAGGTTAGAGTTGTCATAAATAGATTAAATAGTAAGTTTAGAATTATCCCTTAGGTTCGATAATAGACTTGGTCACACGCTGAACTACAATTGATTCCCTACACTTGGGGACACGCAAAAAGGTGAACAAGCAAATGACATCGTTGCCGGGAATAATTCCCTAGGCTTTACTATTTAACTCTTTTGTGATTTATTTTAATTTAGGACGTTAAATTTTTAATTGCTTTTATTTTTATTTTTATTCTTATTTTTTATTTTATTTGGATCCAAACTATTCTAATCAGCTGCGTGAGTACAGGTAAAATTAGCTAAGATGGCTGACAATCAGGCCCAACTCCCATGCGGGACCAGTATAAGTTAAAGCATACCACGAATGCTGGATTGAATGGACCCGCAATCACTGCAGAGAGTTTTGAGCTATCGTTTGGACTGATCCGGATGGTACAAGCACAGCAGTTCAGTAGTAATCCTTTGGAGAGTCCTAGTGAGAATCTGCAATTATTTGATGAGTATGCAAGGACGCAGAAGCATAAGAATGCCCCGGAGGATGCTATCAGAATGAGGCTTTTCCCATTCTCACTAACGGGGAAAGCCAAAGAGTGACACAATAACCTTCCTGCAGGATGTTGTACTACATGGGAGCAGTTGGCAGATAAGTTTTTGAACAAGTACTTCCTCCTTCTAAGAGCTTTAAGGTGAAGCAAAAGATAACACAATTTAAATAAGGAGCCTTGGAAAGTTTCTATGAAGCGTGGGAAAGGTTCAAAGACATGTTGCGTTGTGGTCCATAGCATGGATTTACAAAAGACACTTACTTAGACTTCTTCTATCAAAACCTAAGGAGTGAATCAAGAGTGTTGTTGGACGCGACAGCAGGAGGATCAATCTTCAAAAAGTCAGCAGATGAAGCAGAAGAGAAATTTGAGGAGATGGCAGCTAACACGTATGATTGGTCTATGGAGAGATCAGATGGAGCCATTTTTGATAAAGTAGCTAAGGTAGAAGTTCAGGTCAACAGCAGTAAGATGTCAGAATTCAAGAGTCAACTCAGTGAGCTGCACAAGAAGATGGATCGCATGGCACTAGGAAACAAAGGAGAGGAAGCTGGTAATGAAAGAGATGAAGATCAGATGGAGGATACGAATTATGTTATGGGTCAGAGCTTGCAAGGGGATTATAGGAATAGACAAAATTTCAGGCCTAGTAATCAGCAATGGGGAAGGAATGATCAGGGGAACAACCGTCAGAATCAACAAGGGGTTACCAAGGAAATTCCAACTTCAACAATCAAAGAAGGAATGATAATCTGTCATGTGCTAACCCGAGTAATGTAGTTGGGCCTCCTCCAGGAATTGATCCAGCACATAAACCAGCTGAAGGAAAAGCACCCGTGGATGATGAGTTAAAACTGTTGTTGAAATAGCAAAGAGACTTTATGAAGCAACAAGGGGAGCAGATAAAGCAACAAGGAGATCAGATAACGTAGCAAGGGGAGTAGTTAAACTTGATGGTCAAGCGATGATATCTACTAATGAGCAATCTGAAAGAAAGTAGAAAGAAACTGATATTGCTCTTGGACAGTTATATGCTGCAGTTGGGAGATTAGAGCAACAAGATAAATTTTCATCCCAAATGGTGACGAACCCAAAGAGCAAGTTATGGCTATCACCCTGCGGAGTGGAACGCATTACAAAAGTCCAACATTGACATTGGAATGATCTGAAGTTAAAATGGAGGTCGAAAAATTGGACGAGAATGAACACGTCGGTGCTGAAACGCCGCACGACTCATGCCAAGGTCGGCACGACTCGTGCAGCCCTGAAATATATGCACCGCGCGCATCTGCCAGCCGACGAAGGCAACAGCAGGTGGCACAATTGCCAAGGATGGCTGGCACGACCTATATGTTTGCAGGCACGACATGTGCGGGCGAGCGAAATCGGTCGATTCTGAGCAGCACGACCACCGGCACGAGTCCGAGTCTGGGCGGCACGACTCGTGCCCTACTCCAGCAAAAAATTCAGAAAGTTATTTCGATACTCGCACTGCTGAACTCGTCCAGAATGATTTTCATGTGCCTGAAACTGATGAAAATTTGAAAGAACTTGAGGTCAAATTGAAAAAATGGCAGAAAGCTAAGGCAGAAAGCTAAAAAAGAAAAAAGAAGTGAAATTTGAGAGGGATATATGGGGTATTCCAAAGACAAAATATCCAATTCCGTTTCCACAATAATTTTTGAAGAAAGGATTGGATGAAAAATTCAAGAAGTTTTTGGAGATGTTCAAGAAGATCCATATCAATATTCCTTTCGTAAAAGCCTTATAAGAGATGCCAAATTATGCAAGATTCTTGAAGGACATCATGTCTAAGAAGAGGAGTCTGACGGGAGGTGAGTCAGTAAATAAGATAGAGAGCTGCAGTTCTGTGATACAAAAGAAACTTTATACGAAGTTGAAAGATCTGGGGAGCTTTACCATACCTTGTGAGATTGGACTGGACAAGCTAAGAAAGCCTTATGTGATTTGGGGGCTAGTATAAATTTGATGCCTTATTTCGTATTCATTAAGCTTGATTTGGGGGAGCTGAAGCCGATATCTGTAGCATTGTAGCTTGCTGATAGATCCTTGACCTACCTATGGGGAGTAGTTGAAGATGTCTTAGTGAAAGTGGGGAAGTTCATATTTCCAGTGGACTTCATTGTGCTAGACATGGCTTGGGGTTAACATTGCAAAAACAATTGAGTGGGACCATTATTGCTGAAAAAAAGTTTGGGACTGAAGTCAAGACTATTGGGACAAAACCCAAACGGGACTGTATCGGGTGGGACTAGTTTTGCAAATTTTCTCCTTTAAATTTTATTAACAATTTAAAAGAGAGCAATACAATATTAGAAATCAAACAAGCAAGTATTTTAGGAGAGAATAGAAGATAGTTTTAGGACAATCCAATTCAACCAGTTGAATTAAATCAGATAGACAAGTGAATCGGATTAGGAAAAATGTCACAATTCGTCCTGTAAGTATGGTTGATTCCAACTTTAATTCTTTTTTATTTGCAGTTCTCAAAATTGATCTTTTTTTGTCAAAATTTAGTAATTTTGTCCAATTTTTATCATTTATACTAAATTCAGTGCTTTTTTGTAAAAAAAAAGTAACAATAAAAAAAATTGGACTAAATTTGGACAAATTTCGACATAAAGAACTAAATTTAGACAAAAAAAAGCCTAAATTTTATAAAATGACTATATTTGGACAAAAATGATCAAAGTCGAATAAAAAATGAACAAAATTATGATATTTTCCCATCAGATTATTGCAGAACGAAATATGAGCTATCAAGAAATTATACTTAGACACTAAAGTCACGCTAATCTTTGTACGTATGCTAACTCCCAAAAAAAGCACAAAAAATCAAATAAGAAATAATCCATATTCTCTTTCCAGGCATTTCATGTTAAATTTTATTTAAAACTAGACTAGAGCACTAAACTTACCAATATGTACTATAAAAATCAAATCTATGGTCTCCTTACCAAATCTCTTAACAAGGTCATGCAAGGAATATATGATATACAATATTGAAAATTTTAATAATCAATAGTTATATTGATCCCCTTCATAGTCACATCATAATAGATAGTTATAATATAATCATGCATCACATCACTAATCTCAATTATAGATAATTCATCGGTAAATGACATGAACATTAGATACTCCAGTTGGTTTTCCTCTCGTGGCTTAAGGTAGCTCCAATTAATAATTCCAACATTAGATTGTATCATAATCAACTTCAAACATCTCATCTAAAGCAATATATGATCTATAAAAAAATCACTATCCAATTAAACTATTTCATAAACATTTAATCAAATAGATGTAAAGTGATTATTAATTAAAAAAAAAGTAAATAGTTATCACCTCCCAAATCAGATATTTTTCTATCACGTAAATTAAGATTAATGACGAGGCATACTTGCTACTCAAATTAAAGGATCCCAAATCTTATGATCAAACCCATTTAAAGCCATAGTTGAGGTTTTCATAATCGTATTATATCTTGCAAACCCAAGCATAAACAATATGTCCCACTTTGGTGGTGTGGTGGAAGAAATTAATGTTATCCTTTTGTTCACACTTAATTTAAAAAAAAAAACAGACTGGCTCATAAGCTTGGTCCATCTTGTGCTTTTTTGGTGGGATCTGAAATTAATTTTGTTATTAAATTGAAGTGTAAGGTACTTCAATCCTTACAAATTTAGATGTTCAATGGGACTTGTACTCAATTATAGCATGCTTAGGATCTAAACTCCACTTCTTAAAAGAAAGATTATCGACGAAATCTCCTTTAACAACTAATCATGACCATACCTTTACTTTACTTTTAGAGAATATATATCTTAGAAGCATTAATTTATTTTTCTTTGAAAATACTATTGTTTCCAACATAATATTTCATCTTGTATTTCATATTTTAAATGATAGACACGTGTTATAATTGTTTCCCTGATTAATGCCACATGTTCCAAGGATTAAATAGTCATTTGTACTATATGATTTTTTTTATGTTATAGAAAACCAATGAAATACTAATTATGAAATAGAGCATTCAATCCTATATGATTTTTTTATGTTATAGAAAACCAATGAAATAATAATTATGAAATAGAGCATTCAATCCCAGTTCGATTGATTCTATATATTTATTTAGTACATGTTAAATGACTTCTTCATTTAAAACTTAAGCTGATAGAAAGGGGAATCGGAAAATTTTTGCCTCAAGGCTTGCATGCTTAATTTTTCATAAATGGGTGGCGGTGAGGTTTGAATCCTGGACCTTTACTAGGTCTGGCCTCTGATACCATGTTAAATGACTACATCATTTAAAAACTTAATTTGATAGGGAGTGAATCGTTCAATACTTAATCAAATCACTCTAACGTTACTTTCCTCTCCTCCCATTGCCGGTTTTGAACTATGAAATCACTTATTAATATTCGATTTCATCATTAATTATTGATTTAGATCAAATCGCCAAAATATATAATACTTTGGTAACAATATTAATATTATCAGATTAATTAATTCAGCATCAGTTATGAACATTATTGGATAGTATAGGTAAAGAAAATAAATCGATTAAGAAAAATAAGAGAAGCATTAGCTTATTATAAACCAACGTGGCATTCATGAAACATTAATCTCAACCACCATGCTTCGTTCAAGATTAATACATCATGATATGATACGATGTCACGGGGCCTCTGAACCATTTCCGCCGCCGAAGCCCAAACTTCCGCCGAGTCCGCCACCAGCTCCGCCGCCAAACCTGGCATCTATTCCCAGTCCATTTCCGAGGTGAACGTCGATTCCACCATCGAAATCAGCTCCTCCACCTCCGCCGAAGCTGGCATCAAAGCCTGCAGGCCTTACAGTACCATCTGCTAGTTCTCTAGCATCAGCTGTGGAAAGGGAATCATGCAAAATGAGAAATACAAGAAACATAGCTGCAACCTTCATCTTCATCATCAACACATGCATTACAAGCTAAGAGGGCAGGGAATTTATATACACACACCTGTCCTATGAATTTATGAAGCAATTAACTACTGTTTTCTGAATCAGACATTGAAGGCCATGGCCATGTTTTGTGTCATGGACTATTTTATCCTTACCTTTAATGTTTATTTTTGCTATGTATTTAATGTTTAGGATTTAAGGTGTAATTGTAATTCTATTTTTAAGTTCATATTAATATTTACCGGTTGTTCTTATATACTCCCTCTGTTCCGGTAAATTGTGCACGTCTTCTAATTCGCGGAGATTAAGAAAATTTTATTTTTTATGTATAAAAATGTGTAAAGTTATTAGAATATGTGTAAAAAGTGAGTATTTTAGATAATCTAATAAAAAATGTGTGCAAAATTTTTAGAATGTGTGTAAAAAGTGAGTAGTATTATAATGTATTTTTTCATTTCTAGAAACGTGCATATGTGTTGGGAGTTGGGACGGATCAAAAAGAAAAGTGTGTAGTAATTACTGTGACGGAAAGAGTATATATATGTGACAAAGTCTCTTGTGAGATAATGTTTATGTGAGACGTGCTAAAGCGTACTCCCTCTGTTCCACAAAAGTTGCATGCTTCTTTCGGCACGGAGATTAAGAAAAGTGATAACTTTTAGGAGTATTATGGTATTTTTTGGTAATAAATAAATGATAAAGTAGGTTAGGTGTGTTAGGTAATTAAGATTTTTTTGTAAATAAAGTGTATGGGGAATGGTGATTGTTTTTTACTTTTTACTTTTGTAGGAATGTGCAAACTTTTGTGGGGCAACCCAAAATGAAAAATGTGTCATTTGAAATAGGATGGAGGGAGTACTTATTATTTACTCCTCCGCCTCATCCATAAGTCCTCATGTGCATTTTACATGTGAATTAAGAACTATTATTATTTTATGTATAGTGAATAGTTATATTAGTACTGGGTGGTGGACATATGTGGAGCTCTTTTACTAAAAGAGAAAAATGAGGATCTTTGAATGGGACACTCAATATAATAAAATAAGGACATTTTGATTAGACAGAGGAAGTAAGTAAATTAAGAATGTTTGTTGATAGTTAAAGTATGTTTTAATGATGCATTAAAGTATAATTGTAGGGTGTTATAATATAGGCAAAAACTTGTGTGCACCAAGGCGCATGGGGCACACGCCGTGCGCCTTTAGAATTTTGTATTAAATATTATACACTTTAGTATAAAAATGTATACTATTTATTTTCTGAAAAAAATAAAACATATTAGTAACAAAAAGTGTATACCCTTTAGAATAAAATGGTGTACCCTTATTAATTAAAGTGTGTACCCTTTAGAACAAAATGGTGTACCCTTACTCATAATACTAAATTCTAAAGACGCACGGTGTACACTCGGGCGCACACAAGCCTCACTCATAATATAATTCATTACAAACATATTTTAACTAGAAATATCAATATTTTATCTATATAATAAGCGTACTTTTATAATACATTATTGACCCGTTTTATATATATTCGTTTCACATGAAAGTGATCATTCTAAAAATATATAAAATTTCCATCCATATAATTTAATTTAATGTTATACGTTGCGGTTCAAAATCAAATTTATTTTTAAATTTAGAGCATCGTTCTCCAAGAATGTTTTTATAATTTGGAGAACATCTTATTTGAAAGAGAGTATTAAAAATATAAATAATTATCTTTCAAATCCTCTGCGAAAACTCTTTTATAATATATACTAGGAGTAATTGCAGTGAGATTTAGATTTTTTTTTCTCTTTTACAATATTAAAATTGTCTTGCTAACAGCGATCGGCTATATGTTTAATTTTAGATCAAAGTTTTTCAATTATAATTCATTATTCAATTTTTTTAGTTTAGGAATTTCAATAATAATATAGCATATAGTTATACAAAATTATATGAAATCTATAAACATATAAGAATACATATTTCATAAATTGATGTTACTCCCATTAATCTAAGTTTATATCATTTCTTTATTCGTTCGTCCTACAATAAAGTTTACTCCTCTAAAAAAAAGATAAAATCTCTTATGATAAGGTAATTATATGAGATGGGTCAACCCATTGTTAAAGTATGATTGTTATACAAGTAAAATATATTTATTGGTAAGTAAAGTACGCTTAAAGTGAATCATACTATAACACATTAAGAGCATACTTTAATTCATTATTCATCTACTTTAGAAATACATAAATACATATTTTAATTACCAACACTACCAAAGAACTATTTTTTAGTAATGAAATTTACCAACGGAATAGAACCAAAAATGACATTTTACCTTTAGCAATGGAATGCCAACGGATTTGTTATCTATTTTACCAACGAATTACCAACGGAATCATTATATAAATTTCCAATAGAATTATTAATAATGGATTACCAACAGAATGATTTACCAACATAATTGAATTTTCGTTGTTAAATATTTACCAATTACCACTTTACTGATGGAAATTCACCAATGGATTCCGTTGTTAATTCGTTGGTAAATCAATTTAACAATGAAATTGTGACTTTTATCAATGGAATATTCCTTTGGAAAAAAATATTTTTTTATGTAGTGCAATAAATATATGGGTGCGGCTATTTACACCCCCGATATTACTATACGTACCCCAATTACTAGACGCACCCCATTAAAATTAAAGAATTATGCATATTTTACTAAATATACCCGTTAAAGACCATATCACCCTCTGGACATTTCATCTTACATCTATCGAATAGTTTATCTTCGTTGTTGAGGAGGAAACTGAGAGCTTCTCTCTCGTTCTGATGGTGGCAATGAAAAAAAACATAATACTCCTAGAAAACACCATCTGCATTTCATTAAGGAGCTAATAGAAAACACTCACAATCATTTCTCACCTTGAAATTAGGAACTCTGAACAAACACCTTCAATCTATACCATTAAGTTTCTCCCACTCATCTTCTGTTTCTGATTTCCAGGTTTTCTTTCATCCTAAAGCTATTGAGGGATTTGTCGTTTATGGTAAAAACAGTTATGCATTTTGTTTCCAACTTTGCCTCATCATATATCTAAATCAAGTAATGGTCGGTGGGTTGCTCTAAATTTGAAAACAAATCTTGTCAGTGCTTTGGATATTATGAAGGAATAAGGTGACTGGTTTGAAGCAAAGGGGTATGTTGATGGCGAAGATTTTATTTGCAAATACATAATCGGTGAGAGTGATCGGGTGTAGCAACCGAACGTCTGTTCGGTTGCTGCAAGCGTACATATTTCTTGTTCCATTCAGCAGTTGAAAATTATGGAGAATTGCTACACGGGATTCTACGTGTATTAGGTTTCAATGGGTATGCAAAGAAATTTAAGGAAAAAATAATGAAAATCAATGAAGAAAGGGGGGAGGGGGGGTGGGGAGCGTGTGTGGAAGAAGAAGGGAAAAAGAGACGCAGCAATCCTCTGAAAATAACCAGACATGCGTGTCTTGCAATGAGGAATGTGGTATTTGTTGGAGGGGTATTTAAGTCATGCTAATTAAGAATATTTAAAATTAAATATTATTGGGGTATATTTAGTAATTTCGGGGGTGCGAATAGCCGCCCCTAAATATATTTTACTTATACTCCCTCCGTCCACTTCTAAAGTGTCTATTTTACTATTTTTAGCGTCCAGTTTAAAGGTATCTATAGATAGCAGGATTTAATCCCTCGTTCATGGTGGATTAATGTGGCTGTTAAGGGATGATAGGAGGAATTATATGTACTAATCTAACACGCTAATTCCAGTATAGAGAAAATGCGAATCAGTTCCCTCCAGGCAATCTTGTGCCTTTTTTGGAGGTGAACATTATTGTCTGTATTATTCTTTAGGGGGTTATGCCTTATATATCGAGTGGCCTGACGTCATCCAAATCTCCGGATATATCGTCAAGTCACCTCACAATAAATGCATACAGTGCGGGCATTAAATACAATAGCCTCACATGACTATTTTTAGGATTCGATTTAGGATTTCTCCTATGCCAATATACTAGGGGATATCTCCGTAGGCTTCAAGCAAGTGGCCAAATGGAGGGAGGCAACCGACTCATCAGGCCGAGAGATTGGAGGCGACGCGCGCTGCTGCTTCTAGATTAAGAGCTCACCATATTTGAGCTTTGACGATAATCATCGAGGGCATACGTTATTGGGCCTTATGATAGGCAGCCCATGTCCTGCTCTGAGGGCTCAATCTTCTGGGCCTACCACATTAGCCCCCAGGCTCGATCATTTTGAGAATTTGGCGAGTGGCGGCGGGATCTCCGTCATCGGTGTGTGTGTCCAAACTTTAAATTTGAATTTCAAAACTGTGAAGATTCTGAAATGATGTATGAGATCTGGGCCAAACTTTCGAGGCATCGTTTCATCATTGCATCATCTAAAGGAGGCATCTCGTATTTATTGTTCTTTTGTCAGGGTCACATTAGTAGGGGAGGGGTGCACCAGTATATAAGGACTCGTCCTTGCCTCCTAATTCACATCTTCTCTATCTTCTTTATTCTCCATTTTCCCTTTGCCTGTAATATCTTTCCTTTTCGCTGAATAGTTGTATGACACCAACCAATCATTCCGGTCGAAGAGTAGGTCCAAGACGGATAGTGAGCGGTGGGGACGGGGTTTTAAATTCTTTAGAGAGGGCCTATCAGGAGTTGGGCGGCGAGAACGAAGTTTCTTCTTCCTTACAGCTCTCTCTGGTTGTGTCTTGTTCCTTGCCTTCTACATTCGCGACGATGCGTGCCAGATTCGGTGAATATTAGGGCTCGAATGGTGTCACACGATGGTGCCCACAATGGAATGTTGGCCCACTTTCAAGATAGCTCGATTCCTCTCGCACAATTTGGGGAGTTAGCCTCGAAATATGCGGCACCAGGGGTGGATTTTATCAGGCCCGTTCCTAACGACCGGGCGAGTAAGCCGACTGCAGGGCGCGTTGCGGTGAATGGTTTGATGCTGAATTCGCTTGCCTATTCACCATTGCTTGGGTCGCCTCCTTGATCATTGGAACTAGGCGTCGGCTCAACTATCGCTGAATGCCTGGGCTACGGTGATTGGGTACATCTTTCTATTCCGTGAGAAAGGTTATCGCCATCTGTCCCCAAGGAAGATCGAATATATGTGTCATCCCTCGGAGGAGAGTACGGCCAGATGGTTTTACCATGTTAACCCCACGGGTGGGATAGCGCTTTCTGGGAATTCTACATCCAAAAAAAAAATTGGAAGGAGTGGTGGTGTTGGGTGGATGGGCAGTGGAAGCTGGCATAGATTAGGGTTCCTTCTGCATTTCAGCTTCTTTGCGCACGTGGAGGTCCGACTTTCCTACATATGTATTTTTATCCATCTTTTCCTTTTATTGGCGGCTCACCAATTGGGTTTTCGCTCCTCTTTTCTTCTTCTTTTTTTATAGATAGGGACAATCGCCCTGGGTCTCCCCTTTCCAAGAGGTTCATGGAGCTAGTGGACGTTATCAGCAAGATGAGTCCCAGGAGAGAAGTACCGACATAATCACCGATGAGCTTTTGATCAAACACGAGCTCATGGTAGATCTGAAAGTGTCTGCTCTGTCATTGCCAGTGACCGTGGCTGCCCACGGTGAGGCGAGTTCTGAGCTGCCTGGGAGCTCGTCTGTTATACTGAGTCTTCCAGTCGGAGTAGTAGTAGCGTTCTCAGATGAGCCTCATGTTCCACCTGCTTCTAGGACCGCTGAGCTGGGTGCCTTGGCGGGAACCAAACCCCCAAGCCCGAGTGGAAGGAGTTCTCATACTGGGCTCCGACGAAGGTGCCCGAGTCTTCAAAGAGGACATCCGGCAGGACCTAGGCAAAGAAATTCAGGATCCTCCCCATAGGGAGGAGTTCAGTGACTCGGCCGTCGAGCGAGAGGGAGAACAGGAGGAAGATTACCTGCTTTCTGATTTCGGCTATTCTTCTCCCATCGTCCGTCCTGTGCTGCGACAGCCTGGGGGTCCTAGCGGAATCGTCTTGAGTTACTGGCCTCCGTCTGGCAGTGGTCCTTTCGAGCCCCTAAGCAAGAGAGCTCGAGCTGAGAGTTTTGGTCTGTTCATCGGTGGGGCTGTTCCGGAGGTGCCCTCGACTGAGACCTCTTATTTGGGTTTTAAGATTGGTGCTTCCTCTCCAGATGTCCGCCCTCTCCCGCCGGTACTTCGTAGTCTTTACGGGTCAAACTTATATGAATTCAGTCAAACAGTTCTCCCTGCCTATATGCGGAGAGCTATGGAGGCGGTCCCTGTTGGCTTCACCCAGGAGGGAGTGACATCATCGTAGCCCTGAGCTCCGATGACCTTATCCATACAGCGACCGGGTATCAGTCGCGGGCTTTGAGCTACTTGAGTCAGGCGTCCATCATTTTAGCTCGCCAAGGCCAAGAGGTAGCTCAGTCCGTCGCGCTCAATTACCAGCATGAAGTAGAGTTGGCTCGGATGAAGCAAGAAATGGAAGAGGCGGGGCGAAATCACTCAGAGGAACTCTAGTTGGTCCGGAAGGAGGAGGCTCATCAACATAGAGTCTTAGAGGAGGCTCTGGAGGCCGTTAAGGGAGAACTGAAGTTGGCTGAGGAAAGATTGCTTCCTCTTGAGGCGGCATTGAGAGCAGCCGAAGAGGCTCAAAGAGGGTCAGAGGAAAGAAGCGAGCATTTGGCTCAGGAGCTGGACAAGGTTAGGGAGCGACTTGCCGACCATCAGAGGAAGTTAGAGGTGAAGGAGGCTGAGGTAACTGCTCTCACCAGTAGGTATCAGGCCGACTTCTCGGTCTTGATAAATTTTGAGAGGAAGGTGGCCGGGATAGTTGAGTTTGCCAAGGCTTTAGCACACTCGGTGCGGTTAGCAAATGGAGTCGGCGCCACTAAGCTTCTGGAAAATTTTCGTCGGATGCTACACACTCGGATTGTCGCCTTGGGGTTGCCGACTGGCATTGATTGGGAGTCGGAGGGGATGAATCTCGCTCCACTAGGATATGTGTCCAACTTCTTTCCCATATCAGGCTTCGCAAGTCGAGCTGCTGCAGGCCTCCATGGCGTCGGCTTCTACGACGGCTCCTTCTCATCCGGCTTCTGCCCCGACTGACCCTTCTGGTGGGACTTAGCTTTTAAGATGAAAGCCTTTGTACTCTCTTGGTTTCTGGTTTTTGGTTTTCACGTAGTTTGTATTTTTATTCTTCAATGGCAATGATTGCATTTAATACTGGTTCTGACATGAATTAATTATGCATTTAATGCATTTGATCTTCCAATATTCTTACCGCAACTTATTCTGGAACTGTCACATCAGTTATCATTTCCCCACATCTTTCTATCCGATTGTGGCCACATGTAAGGATCCGACAGTTCACGTTCCACCTCTATCTAACCGCTTCGAATTCCGGGGGAACAGTTATCCCCTGTCTCCCTTTCCCTTCTATAAAAAGGGGTTGGTCATGCACATACCAAGGCAACACTTAACTTCTATCTACTTTCTTTGCAACTCCTTTTCTTCTTCAATCACTTCTGCAAAATATTTCGCCATGGCTTTTGCTTTTTCTCTCAAGGCGCTTGTGCTTGCCCTTTTGTTTTTCACTGGTTTCTTCTTTCCATTCATGGCTGTCGATTCGAGGTCTTCTCAGGAATTCCTTAGTTCCGAGAAAGACTAGAAAGCTAGCAATGCTAGGGCTACTGCCGTAACGCCCGTAACTCAGAGCGGCCGCCATTCAGTTTTGCCACCGTCTCATTACAAACTTCCTCGAGAATCTACTCCCCTCGAAGAAGGATCATCACGGTGATGAGTGGTGCCTAAGACTGAAGGTCGAGCCTTCCCCTCATTCATGAATTCAGAGGATTCTGCAGAGCTCGGCAGTCTGAGTCATCTGTTCGACCGCGGTCGTACAGTGATCAACTCCACACTGAGAGGCTACGCTACCAGCATGCAGGAAGAGGATGTGGACAGCGCTTTTAATCTGTATAGTTATCCTAGGATAGGATTTGGGACTCCTGCTCATCGTGAGCGTCCTTGGAGCGGTGAGCCTGATCATGCTGCTTTCAATATGGGTATGTTTACTGCGGGCGTCCGACTTCCATTGGCTCACACTATCGGTCAGGTATTGATCAATTGGGGTTTAGCTCCAATGCAAATAATTTATTTGGCCTGGGCTAATTTGATTGGTCTGTTAGTGCTTCTTCATGAGAGTGGATGCACTTCTCCCCTGCTCGAGATATAGATTATGTTTATCAGTTTGTTCGTGACCCCGGTTGTCAATGCCACTATTATTTGCAAGTACAGCGAGGCGTCCGCCCTATCTTCAATAGGATTTCTATCGATGGTCAGCATTGGAGGTGGCAGTGGTTTTGGGTTCATGGTTTCGAATGTCGTGACCCACTTGGGAATTATTTGCCTATCTTCTGTGCCTTTCGGACTTTCGAGTCTCATAAGTCCCTCTTCTTTCCTTTCGTCAAAAATTTTTTTTGTTGCTATTGGGACTGCGGGGACCTCATGTGATTTTGACCTTTCTTTGTGCTTCTCTTCTTTTTTTGTAGCCCCGATCCGCCCGTCTGAGGAAGAGTTATCCTTGGGTTTTCGTCGAGCCTTTGATGCGATCAACCGGATGACTTTTTCCCATGACGTCTTTTCCCTCCTGACTAATAAGCATCTTTCAGATGCCAACCTTTATCAGGATCCGACTCGGGCTCCTCCGGTAAGCTTTGTGGGGAAGAAAAGTGATAATTTCACATCTTGGGACGCTGCCCTAGATGAGTATATTTCCAACCAGCTCGTATATCCCTCGCTTCGGAGGACACACCAGAAGGCCAGTCTAAGTGTTGTCGCGGCCAAGGATACCTCTGTAGCCGTTAGGAGTAGATGTAGACTCTGCGGTGTGGTTGTTGTCAACGCCAATGGAACTGAGGAAGTTATACCGGAAGTAGCTCAAAGTGGGGTGGGAGTTGCCGATAGAGACCCTCCTGGGGTGGTGAGGCAGTTCGTGCCCATCAGCCAAATAAAGAGAAGACGCCAATAGAGGAGGCAGAAATGCGGGAAAGTGATGCCTTTGAATCTATCTCTAATTTCGATCGTGCTTCTAGGATCCGAATCAACCCAGTTCAAGATCAGTCGGGTCCGAGTAGGCCTCAGCCTCCCCGTACCGAAGGCGATGCAGGCATTAGAAGGGAAGGTTTCGACGGTGGGGTCCATTTCCAAACTCCCCGTGCAGAGGAAGGTGCACGTGCTCCAGGGGGTGGTGTAGGCAATAGTGTTCATCTGGTTGCTTTGGAGGAGCTATTGCGACTGCGAAGCATAGACGATGCTCAGTCAGCTATTTAAACAAAGTTGAGCATCTCGGAGGCTGGTTTTGTTCCTGACCGTTCATGGAGCCCTGTGTTGTCTCATTAGCTTCGGAGCACCGGGCCCCATGAGATTGGGAATGCTGCTTTGGTGAGTATTGGCCATGCTCTGACTTTCTTATGTCGTTTTCTTCTCCTGACCCAGTCTGGTCAAGCCATTTCTCCTAGAGTTTTCCTTCGTGTCGGAGATTCGGCAGACCATGGTAGCCGAGCAGCTTATCACTTTCATAAATGCTCGATCAGTGGCTTATAGGGAAAGGGCCCGTCTGGTTGAGAGTCAAGTTCATCAGTTGGAGGCTGCTTGTTATCTTGCTGAGCATGAGCTGGAGCGCGAGAGGGAGCGAGTGGCTCAACTGAAAGCAGAGATGGCTTAGATGAGGAGCCTTCGTGAATTTTCTGGTGGCGGTGGTGGTGGTGGTGATGGTGCTGGTCCAAGTGGAGCCGGGGGAGGTGGCAAGCCTTCTTAGTTTCTATGTTTTTTATTCTTGTTGTCGTGCTCTTGTGGGGTGTCTTGTAGCCTTTCTGAGTCGTGTTTTGAACATGTTTTGGGTCTTTATGTTCTATGGGTAGTAAGTTGTGGTAGAGTGTGCATTTTGCTTTCCTACTTGCACTTTTTATTTAATATGGGCCTTTGCATGATGTTGTTAATCACGCGGCCTTACCACTTTACTTACTATTTGTACATATTGCAATTTAGCCAAGTGCATTTTAAGCATAGAAACGCTTTAGATTCTGAGCGTTCCATGGGTGCTTAATGCCTTTACCATCTAGTTCTCTGAGCTCGTATGCTCCATTACCCAGGTTTCTTTTTACTAAGTATGGGCCTTCCCAGTTTGCGTCAAACACACCACCACATTGTTGACAAATTTTTCTTAATACTAGGTCTTCAGCTGTGAAGTCCCTCCGATGGACTTTCTTGTTGTATTGGCCTTCCAGTCGGGACTTATAAATCGCGTGCCTCTCTACTGCCTGCAGTCGGAGTTCTTCCACCAAGTCGAGGTTGAGCTCCAAGGCTTTGGGATTGGGGCTTTCTCCTTGATGGGCCACTCCAAAGGTCGGATGGGCAACTTCTGCAGGGATGACCACTTCCGTGACGTACGTTAAAGAGAACAGGGTCTCTCCCATCGACGTCCTAGCAGTGGTGCGATATGATCACAGGACTCCAGGTAGTTGTGGGTCCCAGCTCTTTTAAAGGCTCTCCAGTCTTGTTTTGAGCGTGTGCTTAATCACTTTGTTCAGTGCCTCTACCTATCCGTTCGACTGGGAGTGATAGGGCGATGAGAATAGCTTCTTGATCCCCAATGCGTCGTAGAATCTTTGGAGTTGGGTTTCTTTGAATTGCTTCGTATTGTCGGTGACTATGGCATTGGGTATTCCAAAGCGAGAGACGATGTTTTTCCATATAAACTCTATCATGTTGGCTTCGTTAATGGTGGCCAGCGCTTCTGCTTTCGCCCACTTAGAGAAGTAGTCTACCGCCACTATCGCGTATTTGACACCTCCTCTACTAGGTGGGAACGGGCCAATTAAATCGATCCCTCATGTTACGAAGGGCCATGGTGAAGCTGTTGTGATCAACTCGGTGGAGGGAGCTCTGATTGTCTGGACATACATCTGGCAACTTTTGCACGCTCTGGCGTACTCGATGGCATCTTTTCTGAGGGTGGGCCAGAAATATCCTTGCCTGACAATTTTTTAGGCTAGGGCTTGTCCGCCCCAGTGGTTTCTGCAGAGGCCCTCATGTACTTCTGAGAGAATTTTAGTGGCTTCTTCTTTGTTCAGCCACCTTAGGAGAGGCATCGAATATCCCCTTTAGTACAGCACGTCGTTCATCAAGGTATATCTGGTCACTCAGAGTCGTAATCGTCTGGCCTCTATCTTATCTTCTGGCTCCTTTCCTTCTCGTAGGAAAGTCTTGATGGGAGTCATCCATATTTCCTCTTTGTCCATCTGCCAGATCATCTTATCGCTTGGAGTCTCTTGCTTCATCACACTAATGCTCCCTAGCTGCTCGATGTTCTCTGCAGTTGCTCGGTTGCTAATCGGGCCAGCGCATCGGCCTGCGTATTTCGCTGTCTGGGTAATCGTGTGATGCATATATGGTCGAACTCTGGAATCATGTTCGCAAATAACTTTCAGTATCCCGCCAGTTGTTGGTCCTTGGCTTCGTAATCTCCCTTTATCTGGTAGACTATAAGTTCAGAATCACTGAAGATCATTACTCTTTTGGCTCCGACTGTTAACGCCATTCTCATGCCAGAGAGTAGGGCTTCGTATTCGGCTTCATTGTTCGTTACAAAAATCCAAACCTGATTGCCGAACAGAACATCTCCCCGATGCGGGCTATAAGTACTACACTGGCTCTGGAGGTGAGGGCCATGGACGATCCGTCCACCAACATCTGCCAAGGTTTGGTGATCACTTCTCCCAGTAAAGTAGGTATGGTGAGCTCTCTATGAACTTTGCCAGGGCTTGCGCCTTGATGACCGTTCTGGGAACGTATTTAATATCAAACTGGCTCAATTCCACAGCCCACTTCATTAGTCTTCCCGACGAGTCTAGTTTTGAGAGCACCTGCCTCAGTGGGAAAGATGTTACAACTTCAATTGGATGTCCCAAAAAGTAATGCCTCAACTTTCGTGCGCTCATCACCAGCGCATATGCGAGCTTCTCCACTGCGGGGACCTAAGTTCGGCGTTCCTGAGCATCTGGCTCACATAATATACTGGCTCATATTGTTTTCCTTCTGTGCGGACTAGGACTGCACTTAGCGTCGGTTCTGACGTGGCTAAACACAAACTGAGAACCTCACCCGGCCGTGGTTTCGAGAGAGTCTGGGTATTGGTGTGATACCCGAACTTCTCACTACTCATATGCCAATATAATTTAATTTGTTTTATGTGCATTTGATAATTATGTGATAATTATGTGGTAATTATGTGATAATTATGTGGCAATTATGTGACAATTGTTTATAAATTTTATTTATCTTTACATTTTATTTGAGACATCCGTGATAAAAAAATAGTGACAATATGTGAATATATGTGTACATAAATATTTACGTGTATTAATTTGAATATATAATTAAATTGTATTATGTATAATACTATTTTTTAATTATTAAATATCACACGTGTGCTCGTAATAATAATAGTAGTGGAAAAATATACACGTATGTGTATTAATTTATAAATGTATTATATCTTAATTATTAAGTATTGCAGTATATTCGCAATAGATAATAATATTAATAATAATAATAATATTATTATTATTAAACTTACAGTTAGTATATACATGGTTGATTAGCAATGCATGAATTGTTTGGTCAATAAAGTGTACACGTGCATCTTTTAAATAAATAAATAAAAAATTACGTGGCTGAAATTTTTACTACAAACGTTGTTCTTACTCATTTCAAACTGCTTAATATATATATGGGGTTAACCCCCAACTCAAGAGCAATACTCAGCGAGAAAAAAAAAAGAAAAGAAAAGAGAGAGGAAGAGAAGAGAGAGAGTGGGGAAGGGAGAAGAAAGAAAGGAGAAGTACGTGTCGGAAAGGAGTGGATTAGTTATAGTTTCTCGCGAGGTCAATAGTATTACTGTTATCGGAATTCAGGTAAGTAGAAGTCCAACTACAATGCATAAACATGTTGTTTGTGAATGATTTGTGATTAATATGTGATAATTATGTTATGAATTATTTGTGATTAGTTCAATTACGTTATGAATTATTTGGGATTAATTGGTGATACAAGTTGCGAATCTATGTGATTTGAAATAATATCATTGTCCTATATAGATCTATGTGATTGAAAACTGTTGAGATATATCTATATGGTTTGAGAAGATATTGGTTATAAGGATCTGTGTGATCCGAGATGAAGTTATTATTCCAAAAAGGGATCCGTGTGATCCAAGGTGAAGTGGTTATTTTATAAATGGATCTATGTGATTGAGATAAAGTTGTTATTTCAGAAGTAGATTTGTGTGAAATGAAGTTAAGTTGTTGCTTTATTTGTGATTAAATGTTGATATTGATATCTTAATAAATGGTTTATGATGCATACTTAATTGTCTTGGTTGCATACCATGCATAAACATGAAAAGTATTTTCCCCAAAATTAATAAGATACTAATGGTGTGTGCGGCCACTATATATGCATCTCTGTCAGGGTTCAGAAAAATTGTTCCCGACACTTTATTTTGGGTTCGAAAAAATCATTCTCAGTACTTTATTCGGGGTTCGGAAAAATCATCCCCAATACTCTGCCAGGGTTCGGAAAAATCATTCCCAGCATTATATTCAGGGATCGAAATCGATCCGATACTAAGTGTGTCTATTGAGCTCATTTGGGGTGCATATCATAAGTGTGTCATGGAGATCCCGCAACGTGAATAATTTTCAAAATAAAAGAGATCAACTAGAAAGACTAGGAATAGGCGATAGAAAACTAAATGCATTTTCATGCACTGACATGCATGATTTCTACTTACTGAGATTTTTGTCTCACTAGTTTATGCATTGTAGGTGAGCCTGCTGATGATTGAATTATGTGGTGTTTCGTGCAAGCTGTGGAGCTCCTTCAGGGTTTTGAGCGGATGTACATAGATGACGACCTGTTGGGTTAGGCCGTGGGTTTATTTTGTTTCCGCTGATGTTTTGTTATATAATATAATAAATATTATGACAAGTTTGAGTGGATTAAGGTGGTGTCAGAAACCAGTTACGTATGTTGAACTGGTGTGATAGTTTTGGTTATAAATATATTATGTGGGAAAAAATTAGTGCAGATTTTTATAATGATGATGTTTATGTTAATTAGTATTTGAATTATAAGTTATGTAAGGTGGGTCATGTCAATTGGCCAGTACGACCTTCAGTTTGTCGAAAGCCTTCTATGCCACTGGTGTCCAGTCGAATTTTTCCTTCTGGATCATATCTAGAAGAGGTTTTCACTTGTCGGATGCCCTGGATAAAAAACGACTGAGGGTCGTGATCCTCCCGATTAATTTCTTAATGCCTTTGGAGTGCTTGGGAGGCTCCATATCTTGTATGACTTTCACTTTGTCTGGATTTGCTTCTATTCCTCTTTTGCTTACCATGTAACCCAGGAACTTTCCTGCCGATACTCCAAAGGTGCATTTTTTAGGATTAAGTTTCATCCCATACTGTCGTAGGATGTTGAACGCTATGCTCAAGTGGTGTACGTGGTCGTCTGTGGCTGTATTTTTTACTAGCATATCGTCCACGTATACCTCCATAGTTTTGCCCAACTCTTCTTGCAACATTTTGTTCACTAGCCTCTGGTAGGTGGAGCCTGCATTTTTCAATCCGAACGGCATCATTTCCCAGCACAATAGGTTCCTCTTAGTGTAGAACGCCGTCTTCTCTATGTCTTCTGGATGCATAGGGATCTGATGATAGTCTGAGTATGCATCCATAAAACTCATCAGTTCATAGCCTGCCATCGCATCCACCATTTAATCAAAGTGTGGCAAGGGGAAGCTATCCTTGGGTCATGCTTTGTTGAGATCAGTGAAATCGATGCATAGTCTCCAGGACTTATTGGCCTTTTGAACCAGGACTGGGCTAGCCACCCATGAGGGGAATAGAGCTTCCCTTACTAGATTATTTGCTGGTAGTTTTCTGGCCTCCATTTCTATTATCTTGTACTTCTCCGAACTGTACTTCCTTTTATTCTGTTCGACGGGGCGATACGACGAGCTTGTATTGAGCTTGTGGCACGCATGTTTGGAATCTATCCCTTGGATGTCGGTTGGTACCCAGGCGAATACATCTAGGTTGGCTCTCAGAAATTCAATTAGAACCGCCCCGTACGGATCCTTTAGTTGTCACTCGACATATAGCTCTAGATTCGGGTTGCTTGGCTCCATCCTTATTGCCTCGGTTTCTTCAATCGGTTCCCCTCTTTTCTTTTTTTTCTCAAATCTCGAATCCTCATCGGTAATTGGGGGTAGGTTGATTTCCTTACTACCGAATGGTCGAAACCTTCGAATGTTCTCCGAGTCCAGGTCTTCTAGTGGTGTGTCATCGGTAGGTAGGGTTCCTCGTTGCGTCCTTGTTCCACCATTAACAATTGGAAGCGTGGATCGTGGTAGCTAAGCCCTTCTCCTTTTTCAATGAATGAACACTCCCTCTCTTTTCTTTGACTGTCCTTGATTGTACCGACTCGACCATCGGTGGTTACAAACTTCAGGCATTGATGGAGCATGAAAGGGACGGAGTTAAATCTATAATTGAAGGTTCTCCCGAGAATACAGTTGTAAGGCGATGGAAGGTCAACTATTTTGTACTCGAGAGTGTACTGATCCCTTACTGTTTGTCTCTCGTCCACCATCTGGATCGACAGGTCCACTAGCATCAGAAGGGTAGTGATGGCGTTGCCAAACCCTCAAATTTCATCATCACACGAAGCTACCTTATGATGGACGGGTCCTCCGATTGCTTCGAACGCCTTTTTGAATATTATATTTATGTAAGCGCCCGTGTCAACCAAGCACCGATGCACCCTTACTCCAAAGATCGTGGCCGAGATTACCAATGGGTCATTATTGAGGACTCGCACCTCGAAGAGGTCTTCCTCAGAGAAGAATATGTCGTCTTCGTGCAGAGGCGGTCAGAGAAGAATACGTCACCTATCATATACACTTCCCAAGGCCGTGAAGGCAGGCGTTCGCCCAGGTCCTCTTGTCCCTGGGGGCCAGTGGGTCCCTTCGGCCTTTCGTTCGGCATATGGGGCAGTTCTTTTCTCCGCTTCGGGCCGATCACCAGTCTGTCTTGCTTTTCATCCTCGAACAGTCTTATTAATTCTGCTAACAGATCTCGACACTTGTTGATATCATGATCGACGAATTTATGATATTTGCAGAATTTCTTCTTGTTAAGTTTGGCGGGTGTTGGATTGTATACTAAAAGTCTAACTTTTTGTATGAACAATGTTATAATAATTTATTTGAAATGAGAATCATATGATCAAATGATTGCGTCTTATAATTTATTTATATGCACGATGCAATAGTCCACTTACTTTATACTATATATAATATGTTGTGCGACAACACGCGGAAGATCATAGTATCGATTTTCTTATAAAGTATAAACAGATGCTCACAACCGAGATAGATGGGGACTCTCTATCGGGATGGCTGTAGTGTAATTTGGTATTAGTTTATCTTGACTATAGAATCACATTAGTGCACTTTGTGTGTATTGAGCAGGACCACTTGAGATAGTTCAACTTGTACTGTCTATATAGAAGAACTTGAACTCAGTTATTATGGATGTTCGTGCTCTTAATCCCTATACAATAATTCGACACGTAAGGCAGTATATATTTCTTTTATTCATCAATGGGTGAAATTTACATATATTAAATCAACAAACTTGGTGAGTTGGGAAATAGTGTTGTCTCTATGGTGTACTGTTGATTGTAGAAGGAATCCGTGTCCGACATAGGTTGATGATGTCCCCTTGATGAGCTCATATGGATTATCATGTAAACCCTGCAGGTGGATTTATTCTGGCATGATAATGAGGTTGAGTGGTACTACTCTCGAATAAGATATTAATTAATGGAGTTGTCAGTAATTTAATTAATTAATGGGCATTGTATATCTTAAACCTGGGGAGACTGTCGGGCTCATAATAAGAAGGAGCCCAAAATGTAATTTTAGGATTGGAGCAGCAGTGCAGTAATAATGTTTTAGTGGACTATATTATTATTATTGGACTTAAGTATAAGTTTAAGGCTAAACTTGGATACTTATGCTCAATGGAGGCCCGACTCTAATTTCTCCTCCTGGTCCCTGTTGTAGCCCATATATAAGTCATCTCAGCTATTATAACCCTAAGAGAGACACGCCTAACATGTGTAGAGGGTAGACAGAATGGCAGATTGAGAAGATCTCGAAGATCGTCGCCCACACGACGTCGAGATTGGACTTGGGAATACAGCAGAAGACCAAAAGGTTATTTGTTGTTGCTGTCTGTCAACTTGCATGATTTTTATAAAATTGTACAGAATTCATAATTCAACGTGTGATATACCGATGGAAACCCATGGAAGAGAGGATCATTTTGGCTCATAGATCACTCAAATCAAAGATCAGACGAGGGAGTTATGCCCAAAACGGTGAGACTGCGCAGGCTGCTGGCGAGAATCCTTCTTCTTCAATATACCCTGGTGAAAAGTAATACATTTCTTTGATTTCTTGCTTTCACTGAATTAAAAATGCATGGAACCCTAATGGTTCATGTTAACTAAATGATCGAACGCCAACAGTGGGGTGCTCGTATCTTCGGCAGGGGACTCAACATATTAGTATCTTGTATATTGTTGAATATTTCTTCGGAAGTTAGCTCAAGTACTTCGGTCATCTCCTGCACCTGATCGTCCTCTAAAAACGGTTTGAACGAGAATGGGGTTTTATCGTCCTTATCTCCTTTCTTTCTCTTTTTGTCGTTCTCCTTGTGGTCGCCTTTGGACTTTTTATATTCCTCAAGGATTTCTTTATTGTGGATGAAAGTATGTGCTGAAGCCATGAAGGCTGCATAACTCGTAGGCAGTTTTTGCTGGCAACTAGTTCACATTGGAGATCCCGGGAGCAAGGCCGTCGCTGCCAAGATGGTTGATGTCTCCTCTGAGACCTCCTCCGTGTTAGCACGCTGCTCGTTAAACCTTTTCATAAAATCATTAAGAGACTCCTTCGATCCTTGTCGTTGGTAAGTCAACTTCTGTTTCAGTTCTTTCCTCTGTCCCAGGTAGGCGAAGTGGGACGAGAAGGCCGTAGTGAGTTGTGCCCATGAGTTGATCGAATTAATTGGGAGAGAATCGAACCAGAAGTGTACCTTGTCTCCCAGAGTTAGGGGGAACATCTTGCATCGGTCCTCCTCCGAGCTCCCCTGCGCCAGCATCCATCCCACGTATTTATTGAGATGCGTGGTCGGATTAGAATCGCCAGCGTATTGAGGGATCTGGGGGATCCGAATCTTCTTCAGCATGGCAGCCGCGATAATTCGGTGAGTGAACGGAGTTCTTTTGGATTCTGGGTCGGGGATATCATGAAGCCCGGTATTATTTTTCCTCTCCATTTCGTCGAGATGCCTCCTCATGGCCTTCAGTTCTGAGTCGTGTTGTCGTCTGAACTGAGCTAGGGGTCCTCTCCCACGCATTCTCCCATTCGTTCTCGATGGGACATGATCGGATCGGGGCCAAGATGGTCTTTCACGCTCATGCGCCCAATTGTGTGAGCGGAGGCTGTGCTAGCCGTGGAGTTGGCCCGAGAGGCCGCCTGTCTTCGTTTGCGTCCTTCGTGCACCACTTTCTGGACTTTCTATGGTTCATTGTGAGCGCTCTTTGGGCCCATCCGCTCATGTACTATCTTTCGAGGTGGGATCCGATCTTGATCGGGCTGACGGTCATTCGTCTGCTCCGTCGTATCCTCCTCATGGTCGAAACTTAGTCTTCGACTGGCACTTTTGGGACCAGTCGGCCGCTTTCCCTTCACTCGACGGAGAAGGTCGAAGTATTTTTTACGAAATTCAATCTCGGGGTCGTCCTCCTTCATACTGGTCTCGCGGGGCAGAATCTCCTTTTCGACTATTCGGGGATGCCTCGTGATGTTGGCTGGTCGTTGCGCTTTTCTTACTAGGGGTGGTTTTCTCTTGGACGGTCGTCATTTAGATCGAGTAGGCAGGACAACGACACGAAGTGGCGCCCTTCCTCTAGCGCCAAATGTATATAGCAGGATTTAATCCCTCGTTGATGGTGGATTAATGTGGCTATTAAGGGATGATAGGAGGGATTATTCATACTAATCTAACACTCTAATTCCAGTAGAGAGAAAATGCGAATCAGTTCCCTCCAGGTAATCTTGTGCCTCTTTTGGAGGTGAATATTGTTGTCTGTATTATTCTTTAGGGTTATGCCTTATATATCGAGTGGTCTGATGTCATCCAAATATCCGGATATATCGTCAAGTCACCTCACAATAAATGCATACAGTGCATGCATTAAATATAATAGCCTCACGTGACTATTTTTAGGATTCGATTTAGGATTTCTCCTATGCCAATATCCTAGGGGATATCTCCGTAGGCTTCAGGCAAGTGGCCAAATGGAGGGAGGCAACCGACTCATCAGTCCGAGAGATTGGAGGCGACACGCGCTGCTGTTTCTAGATTAAGAGCTCACCATATTTGGGCTTTGACGATAATCATCGAGGGCATACGTTATTGGGCCTTATGATAGGCGGCCCATGTCTTGCTCTGAGGGCCCAATCTTCTGGGCCTACCACAGTATATATTTCCCCTATTTAGTAAAAAAGTACACAATATGGTCCACTGCTTCCCTCTAATGCAACTACCCACTTTACATATAATAATAATACTCCTTAATCCACGTGCAAAAATCAAACGGATACCTTAAAACCAGATGGAGAGAGTATAACAATCATACTTTAACAATAGGTCGACCCGTCTTACAACTGTCTTATATGTATCTGTCTAATAAGAGAGTAGCTCAAAAATACTTTATAATACATTATTACCTACAAAAATCAATGAAGTAAGCCAAAATTCCATAAAAAAAAAGAATAAAAATAATATTTTCTTAAATAATATGAAATAATAAAGATGAATATATTCAATGAGAGAGTATTTTACTAAGACAAATTCTCTTGTGAGACATTATATAAGACGGTTTATTAGAGTGCTAAAGTATACATATTATATTGATAAAGTATGTTTAATGATTGTTAAAGTATGTTTTTTAAAATATGATAAATGATGAATTAAAGTACTTTTAGGGTGTTATAATATGATTCATTATTAACATACTTTAACAATAAATAAGCATACTTTAGTAATGGGTCAACCCGTCTTACAACCGTCTCACAAAAAACCGTCTCACAAGAGAGTTTCTCCCTTACTAATTCATAATGACAATTATAGTAATATTCTAGATTAATCTAAGTTGTCAATCTTTGGAACTAATTTTTTACTTATCCTACCTCTTTCTCGTTAGAAAATGAAATGTTGCGGTATATTAAAAGATGAAACTATCATCAATGTTTCCAAAAATCCATCGCCATTTGTAAAATTTTGATAGCCATAGATTTTGATAATGAGCAATTTCGAAGAGCATAACAAATTTATATTACAACATTTAGAAGAAAAAAAATATCATGTGTGTACATTTGTACGGACTAGTAAATTCATATACATTTATTAATTAAAGTATATTAATAAACAAAAACTAATACTATAGTTTATTATCGATTATTAGTGAAATATTAACGAATTTCTTATTATTTTTTAATGAACAGATAAATATAAAAAAAATACTATTAATTAAGAAATATACATACTATACATTATCGAAGAAAATTAATACAGATAGAATGCATAGAAGTTAACTCTATACACCTCACTGTACGTACACATATATCACACTAAATTGTAAATGACATTACTCCCTCAAAATTGAATTGGGACAATCTACCCCCTCCGTCCCAATTTCAACTTCACACTTTCCATTTTGGTCCGTCCCAAATTCAACTTCACACTTTCATAAAAGGAAAAAGCAACAAACTAATATCCCTCTAACATACTTTAATTTCTAATTTGTCATCACCTTTTTAACACACATAACATACTTTATCATTTATTTATTACCCAAAAATACCATACTACCCTCAAAAGTAAGTCAAAAAGTGACTTTTCTTAACCTCATATCTACAGTAAATGTGAACTTGAATTTGGGACGAAGGGAGTATAAAGTATATTAATTATAAAAGTAAAGTATGTTAAATTATATTTGTAGTTAAATCACTCTAAAATTTTACTTGAATGCATAGTTTATTACACTACAAAAAAAACTACTTTTTAGCAACGGAATTCAATCCGTTAATATTATCAACGAATAGCGACAAAAATGACATTTTTCCTTTAGCAATGGAATACTAATTGATTTATTCTCTATTTTACCAACGGATTACCAACAGAATCATTATATAAATTACCAACGAAATTATTAGTAACGGGTTACCAACGGAATAATTTACAAACATAATTGAATTTTCGTTGCTAAAAATTTATCAACCACCACTTTACCAACGAAAATATAAATTATCAGCGGAATTATTAGCAACGGATTACCAACAGAATAATTTACAAACGGAATTGAATATATACTCTCCGTCCCATCCAAAGAGCTCCTTTTTACCATTTTGGTCGTCCCACCCAAAGGGTCCCTTTTCTTTTTTATACACATGGGACCCACACACCCCCTCTAATACAATTAAAATATGGGGTTCATACTCTCACTAATACAACTACTCATTATACATTAAATAATAATACTCTTTAATCCATGTGCTAAAAAGAAAAAAACAACCCTTTGGGCGGGACGGAGGAAGTATATACGAGTACACATTCCCGCGTAATACGCGGATGAATTATTATAACCAATTAAAAAATATAATTAAAGGTGATATTTAATTTATAAATATATATAATTTAAAGATATACATGAATAATAATAATAATAACAATGATAATAATAATAATAATAATAATAATAATAATAATAATAATAATAATAATAATAATAATAATAATAATTAGTTGGATATATTTTATTGATTATTTATTCCTAACTAATAAAAAATGATTAAAGGTAGTATTTAATTTCTAAATATACATGATTTAAAGATATACATGAATAATAATAATAATAGCAACAACAATAATAATAATAATAATAATAATAATAATAATAATAATAATAATAATAATAATAATAAATAAATAAATAAATAAATAAAAGTAGAAAGGTTATATATGTGATATTAAAATTAAAAAATAAAAAATATACGATAATTAATAATGTCGCGACACCTCATACTTTTAAAAAATTATTTATATTATATATTATTTTGACATTTGAATACCATGTGCCATCATTTAAAATTGTTGTTTGACTCTGATGCTACGCTTCTGAAATCCACGAGTCTTGGAAATACCAAATGTCAATTACCGTAACTGACAATAAGACATGCATTCTTTACGGATGAATGCAAAACACCTTCCCAATGTGAAAATATATTTTAAATATAAACACGATTCAATTTATCGAATTACCTTTAATATATCTTTAAAAATAAATTATTATTTATCTAAATAAAAATTATTGCTTCTCAAATTTTATATTCTTATTATAAATTACTTTTTAATACATAAAAAATACTCTTTAGAAAAATGTACTATTACTCTAATTTAAATAAAAAATAAGTGTTACTTTTAAAATATGGTGTAATTTTTTATATGTATTTTTGTTAAGTAAAATTTAAGAAGTTATATTTTCTATTCATTAGAGTAATAATTATCTAAATTATAATTCATGAATAGGGTACACGATGAACCGAGATTACACCAAACTCATTCACATGAGGCAAGGTCGGGTTTACATAATTAGTTATCTGAATCTTAATAGTTTACGTAATAAATTTGTGGAAATGGTAAAAAGTGGCCACTTTTGGATAACTGTAATTTTAAGTGGCCACATTTGTTATACATAATTTTTTCTAGCCACTTTGAAATGAATTGGCCAAAATGCCCTTGTGGGAGACCCACTTTTCAGGTGGTTGCAGATGAGATTCCACACTTTTTTGACCCAAAGTACATTAAAGGAATCGGATTCTTCTTTATTTCTGAATAAAGTGTGGAAGTACAATACATAATACCTAGTACTACTATGTAGGCATGTGCTCCCGCAGCTCCCCCATATCCATACAAAATAATGAGGATAATATATAGTGAAAATTGGAAAATGGGGGTGGTCGTCCAACACATATTAAAATTTTTTGTACCAGAGGTTGAGCATTTGGGAGCAAATTTTCAGTAATTTTGGAGAGAATTAAGATATTTGGGTAGCAGGTGTACAAGGTATGTTAAAACAAGTTTTATAGTTGTGATGCCCTAATTTTATAATTGTTGACATGGCTCATGAGTGTATTCTAATTATTCAACGTTTTTATAATAGAATAGAAAAAATTGTATGACTTGTAGAATAATTTTGTAACATTCAAAAGTTTTTCTCTCTTAAATCTTCACCACTCATGTTACATCTTGGTTTTTTTAATTAATCTTTTCAAATTTGTTAAACAATGGTGAGTAGGCCGAATAGATTCAGTTGCTGGGCCGAGTAGAACAACTTTTTGGGCCGAATAGAACACCCGTCGGCCGAAATGCCCAAAAAATAATCTTTTGTTTTGTAAAACTTAGTAGGCCGAATAGAAGAAGTTAGTGGGCCGAATAGAATAGCTTGGTGGGCCGAATAGAGTAACCGTTGGCCGAATAGCCCAAAAAAATTATTTAAATTTCAGAAAGTTAGTAGGCCGAATAGACCAATGTTGGTAGGCCGAATAGAACAACTTCGTGGGCCGAATAAAACACCCGTTGGCCGAAATGCCCAAAAAATGATCTTTTATTTTCTGAAACTTAGTAGGCCGAATAGAAGAAGTTAGTGGGCCGAATAGAATAGCTTGGTGGGCCGAATAGAGAAACCGTTGGCCGAATAGAGAAAGCGTTGGTAGGCCGAATAGAAACTCAATGTTGGCCGAATAGAGCAAGTTACTAGGCCGAATAGGAGACACTTTTGGGCCGAATAGAGGAATAATTGGCCGAATAGAAGAAAAAAATACTGACACATTTTAAGGTGTGTCAAGGGTTTAGGGTTTTGTTGAAACAGTGTAGGTTTGCATACATTAATTTATTGACTGGATAGAATACAAATTTAGTACAAATTTTCTAATGATTTAATGATGCAACTAATTATCTAATCTTTTAATGTTGATGTCATTAAAGTTGTTTTTGAAAAAATGTGCAGATGAGTTATAGAAAAGCTGGGATATGTTGGGGTTTAGGGTAATATATGATAACGCCTACACTACATAGCTTATAGTACTTACTGTTCTCTACTTGAAATAAATCTGCGGTACAGTTCCCATCGGCGCTCTCGGTCTGTCGTGGTAAATGGAGACTGTAACGCTGCAGATGGATTTCGTTGCCTCTTAGACCGCATTATACCCTCTTCATCACCCCTGGGTGTGGGGGCCATCGGGCTGAGCGCCTCCACCGGTCTAGTAGGGGAATGTCTAACCCCTGACCTCGAGCTGGTTGGCCCAGCTTCAGATATCCTGGTCTGCGCAAGCTCTGATCGAAGGCGCCTAATCTCAGCCGTAAGTGTCTGTCGAAAATAATGAGCTGTTTGATGCTCAGACACAACCTGACAAGCAGGGTTGTGTAAAAACTCATCCTGTTGATCCAGCCTACGAAAGACCCTTTCTTGGAAGTCCTGATCATATCCCTGGTGGGGTTGATCACCTCGGTATGCGTCCCTAGAGCCACTCCCATGAAAACCTGGGGAATCATTCATCCTATCGTCAAGAGGCTGATGCGCTTCTGCGTCGTAACGATGTTGTTCGTCATGCTCTTTCATAAATCGAGCATGCCAGCCAGCACTCGGATCATAGGAACCGGGCTCAACATACGTCCTCTCCCCTGAAGCATATCCGCTGTGGTCAGGACTGGGAGTACAGCGAGGTTGGTAGGAATGGGGATCCCGATTTGTCATCCAAGCCGCAGCATCATCCGCCCGCTGGCCCCTCCACGCATCATCAACAGCCACACCCGTATAGTACCGCTGATCCCATGAATTACGGGTAGGATCGTATGCCCGGACAACCTTTGTGCTGGTTTTAGAGAATGACTTGGTGTACATCCCCATGATCAACCCCTCCAAAGGCTCATCCTCTATGCCAATCCAATACCCTTGTCTAAGCTCATCAGGAAGGATCATCGGAAAATCAACCACATCAAGAGCCTGATTCAAAATAAACAATTACATAAGAAACAATATAAAACATATCTGTCTTCACTAAATGGATTAATAAGTCATACCTGATCAAACAGAGTCCTATCAACCCTCTTCCATTTGCGAAAAATCCATCGCAAGCAGAGTGGCCTTAAATTCAACCTACCGTGGGGAACATGGCCATACGGTGCAGCAACGGCAGGTAGACGCTCGTACGCCCAAACCTGTCACACGTAAACCACATATGTCAGATAATTAATACAACTAAAATGAAAATACACTATAACTTTAATATATCTACTAAAACACGTACCAGTAATGCGAATGTGCACCCGTAAAAGTGGTATCTGTACCGATCGGGATTTGCTTTAGCTGGGACTTTGGCCACAATATGGTCCATAAAGTGCAAAAGCGTCATATAGCTGACCTGTCCCCAAGGGAATAAATCCCATCTCTGTTCGTCCTCCACTAGGCACCAGACCCAGTTGTCTACTCCCACCTTGGTGACATCCGACCCAAGGAGAAAGTAGTACAACAACAGAACTTTGGCAACCTTAACTGCGTCCTCAGGGCTAACACCTATAAATCTTCGTCCTTCAAAGTCACTAGCAATCTGACTTACTAAAGGTCTCTCACCCTGACCATAAAACCTATCATATAATCCACCAGGCGGGATACCATACGTCTCGTTCTGATCAAAGCCGAGTCTATCCCGAAAACAGAGTCCCATAATCCTCATGAACTCTACCCGGCTAAATCTAAGGCACACGTCTCCAACCTGAAAATACCTAGCCGTTAAATCGTCCCCCCTATGTATGATCTCACAGGTCATGAGACTGTGCAGATGAGCATTCGCGTTCCACTCATCGCTGAGATCCCAGTAATGACCAAAACATGATCTCTTAAATATCTCCTCCGCATTACCCCCAACCCTAGTTAACTGCCTACGAATGATATTCATAACGACCCCCAGGTTTGCAGTAATTATGTATACTGCATTGTTGACCCTGCATGGAAGGACGCTTCCATTCACCCTGCACATATATATATTTTTTTGCTAAATAAGACATAAATTCATAATTATGGGCAAAATAACAATAAGTTCATGAAAACCCTAAAACGAAATATTTGAACACAAACATTTACTCTATTCGGCCCAAAGTTCCTTCTATTCGGCCTACCAATTCCTCTATTCGGCCTACAGAGTTGTTCTATTCGGCCATCTCTAAATCTCTATTCAGCCAACAAAAATTTCATTAAATTTAAAAATACAAGTCTTCCAGTTTGTTCTATTCGGCCAACACTTGTTCTATTTGGCCTAAAAATTTGTTCTATTCGGCCTAAAGAAAACCTCTATTCGGCCTACCAAAATTAAAAAGTCATTACTACACTTTGCTCTATTCGGCCTACACACTTGTTCTATTCGGCCTGAAGTATTGTTCTATTCGGCCTACTGAAAACCTCTATTCGGCCAACCAAAATTATATGTCATTGCTCATATATTTTGCTCTATTCGGCCTACACATGTTCTATTCGGCCTGAAGTATTGTTCTATTCGGCCTAAAGTATTGTTCTATTCGGCCTACACTTGTTCTATTCGGCCTGAAGTTTTGTTCTATTCGGCCTACACTTGTTCTATTCGGCCTGAAGTTTTGTTCTATTCGACCTGAAGTTTTGTTCTATTCGGCCTGAAGAATTGTTCTATTCGGCCTACTGAAAACATCTACTCAGCCAAGACAATATTTAAAAAAAACCAAAAATAAATGAACACCACTGCATTCCTACTACAGTAAAGGCCAATTCAACATCCTTACATAACATTAGAAACAGTACATTATACGTAATTAAACATGCCAATAACAATGCTTATATACATACCTGAAAATTTGCCATTTCAAGTTGATGCACTCTGGAGACCGCAAATGGAGAATTCTGGAGACCGCAAATGGAGAATTCTCCACCAAGAAATGCACTGTTCTTCACTGGGATGAATGGAGAGAAGAAGAGAGAGGGTGTTGGACGAATGGAGAGAAGAAGAGAGAGTGTGTTGGACGAAATATGAGAGAGAAAGAAAGAAAGAAACAAAGAATGAAGGGAGAGAAAAAGGTGAAAGTGATGGTATTGATGTACCCCACCAACCCACATCCAAAATCTTAAATTCAAAATTTAAAACTTCAAAAAATGTGGTCCACCCACCCCGCATTTATTGCAGTCAAAACTGACATGATGATGGCTCAATTATTTTCGTCCTTTGTGTAACAGTTATGGGGGTAATTTGGGGAATCCACTTGAAAATGGCTAGTAAAAATTAGTTTTAAGAGATGTGGCTATTTTAAATTGTACTTTATCAGAAGTGACCATTAAAAAATCGGACTCAATAAATTTTGTCACAGCTTAATGTCTTTCACAAAAGTTTTAAGTCATAGAATTTATCACAAAGTGTCAGATCATTCAATGGTAACATTTTCTCCAACACAAATTCAGACTTTTGTCACTTCGTCATAATTGTAACGAAAATTTTATCCTTCACTATCGAGCAGTTTTTTTAGTGCTACAAGAGTTTCATATTTTTTTTCTATAAAAAATTTCACATTTTCAAAAGTGGAAACAAAGTCAAAATAATTAATCTTTCAATATATTTTATTTGAAAATTATTGTTTTTACTATTTTACACAATATAATTTACACTTTAGTTATAAAAAATTAATTTATCTTAAAAAATTGCAATGTGTACCCACAATATAATTAATAATATCACAAACACACTTTCAACTGATCAATTACAAAGTCTTTTGTGAAATGATAATTATGTGAGATTGATTGTAAGATGAGTCAAGATGTTATTAAAGTATGATTGTTTTATAGTAAAGTATCCTAATTCGTAGTTAAAATATATTTTTTTAAAGTATGATAAATAATTAATTAATATATGCTCTTAAAATATTATAATATGATTCACTACAAATATACTTTAACTACTAATAGACATATTTTACTTATATATAACGATTATACTTTAACAATGAATCGATCTGTCTCACAATCTATCTCACTTATACCGTTTTACAAGAGAGTATTCCCGATCAATATATTTGTAGAAAGTAGGAGTTTTTATTAATATTTCTAACATAAAAGTGAGTAAGTGACAATTTTTTCCGGTTTTAATGATTAAAAAAAATACAAAAACAAAACATTATGTTTATTAATTATAATATTAAACGGAAAATAACATTCTTTTTTATAATTTGAAAATTATTATAGAAATAATAAATATCACAATTTCAATTTCTTTTAGATCTTTTAAATTTAATTTTTAAAAAAATCAAATTTTTCTCTAAGAAATGGAAGAAAATAAGAATTTAAGACCTTTTAAATATTTGTATTGATTTTTTTAATAATAAAATGTATAATATAGTTGACTTTGACTAACTTGTATGTAAAAAGAATGTGACATTTTTGTAATATTATAGTATTGTAAGGTTATTGATATTATATATTATGTATAAGTATTTTTCAGATGGATCAAAATAGAAAGTGTGCAAGTATTTTTGAGACGGGGAGTATATATCATGTTAAAAAGAAAAGAAAAAAAATAATATTGATTCACAAGAATATTTTTAATAATTAGATTTCGATAAACTTTTTACACCATTAATTTGGCTTTAGCAATTCACGTGAACTTTCATTAGCAATTCTCTTATTTTTTTATGTTGTGCCGTAGATCTCTCGTTAAGCTTTCTAGTCTGCCATCTCTCAAAGCTCCATGTTATTAGAAGTACAGATACTTCCTCCCATGGCCCATGGGAATGATGATCGCCCTCCCATTCTCATCCCAGCGGTCTCGGTGGCGACGGAATACTCCATCCTGTGAGTGGCAGGCCGTGATTGCTCACCTAGAGCCCTCACCATCGCCATATTAGAGGATTTCTTTATCTTCACCACTGGTCCCAGCTTTGCTTGGAGCTTCGATGGCTCCCGTTCGCGGCGAGTCTATTCCAGCAGGCCTTGCTTCAGCTCAGTGTAAACCAGAATTTCGATGGCTCCCGTTCGGCAGTTTTCTGTTGATTACTACCTTCGTGGCAGCAATGGTGGACCTCCGGCGTTGCTGGCCGTGTTTCCTGGTGTTTTGGATGGAGACAGCTGCTCCGGCGCTGCTGTGCAGCAGTCTCGACATGCTCCTACCTCGACCTCCGACTGATTATAGACTGTCGGCTGCGTTGCAGGTTGCCATTTTTTCAGTCCTGTCATCTTGGGTTCTCCATCATCCATCTTTCTTGCAACTGATCATATGTTTCCTCTTTTAGGGGGTTTAGCATTTAATGCCTCCTTTATCGGGTCCCCTTGTGAAATCCGCAGCAAGGTGCAAGAAGGAATCGAAGGGAAGTAATATCCCAGCGAAGCGATGGAGTGTTGTGAACCCAGCAGGAGAAAGTAATTTACAGAAGACGGCGGTTATGGCGCAATTCAACAAAGGTGTACGGCGTGTACAAAGAGGGTGTGTATCCTCTTAAAATTAAAAAGGGTAAATTTGAGTTTTTAAGGGGTGTATATAATAAAATTAAAATTTAGACAGTTAAATAGCGGTGTGTATTTAATAAGGGGTGTGTATTCAATAAAAAATGGGGTGTGTATTTAACAGTACTCAAAAAGTATATTCTGGATACATTGTTATTGAATATTAAATATCTGAATACTTACTGATTTTGAATTAAAAAATATTTCAGAATTTAAAATATATTGAATACACTCTAAATATTTCGTGGAGAAAGCATTTCTGAATATATTATTATTGAACATTAAATATCTGAATACTTATTGAGTTTGAATATAAAATATTTCGTTGAATAAATTTGAAATATATTGAATACACTCTAAATATTTTATAGAATATTGAGAAACTATTTCTGAATATATCATTATTGAACATTAAATATCTAAATACTTAAGATTTTTTGAATAAAAAGAATTTTAATGAATGAATTTGAAATATATTGAATACACTATAAATATTTCATGGAACATTGAGAAAGCATTTCTTAATACATCATTATTAAATGTTTAATATCTAAATACATACTAATTTTGAATTCAAAAACATATTTCAATAAACGAATTTGAAATAAATATTGAATACACTCTACATATTAGAAATCATTTCTGAATACATTGTTGTGTTCGGAATTTCTGAGATAAAAATATCACTTGTATTTTAAACGATTGAGAAATAATATCTTAATCATGACCTTTGCCTTCATGTAAAGATATCATATCTTAACCATGACTTTTGCCTTCATGTAAAATAGAATACGTTTCAAACAAGAAAAGAAGAGAAAAAAAATCCAATATCAAATCCAAGAATTAGACAGATTTCAATTAGTTTAAAAGCCAATGAAAGTATGAAACAAAAGCTTAACACACAGAGACTGATTACGCCTCATGACTTGGGATACCTTTTGCATATTAAAGTTTGCAAATATTAAGAAATTGAATCACACAACAGTAAATAATAACCCTATTATGTCAAAATAAAATCAAAATGGTATCTTGTACACATTATAAGACCTCCATGTAGACTATTTTATCAACTAACTCATGGTCAAACTATTGCAACAACAATATCAATATAAATTGAGTAATTGCATCAACTTGATCTAGTGTCAATTCAAGTTGTGCAGTAGACACAGTAAATTACTAGTGATTCACCTACATACACATCCAAGAAGAAGAGTACAACGGTATGATCCCAATAACTTCAACCCAAGGCTAATCAGGCCAGCCAAACTTCAACATAACATAATTAAGAATAGTAGCAAAATCTACCTAAACACAACACTAGGAAATAGAAAAAACATTCAAAAATAAGCAGTAGATTCCATATCACTATTACTAGTGGTCACAACCATTCAACTCTAAATGCAGAAGGTCCCAATAGCAGAGGTTGAGCCTCGTCGGGTGACCCTTAAGCCTCGGTAGGTCCAGAGCATATGATGACATATCGAGACATCTAGAAGAAGTGGTGACTATCAATTACCTCTGTGAAATAAGTGAAAAAGATAATCGTAGGTCGGTTGAACGTAGATAACCGTAGGTCGCCTGAATGTAGTGAAGGTCATTGGAAGGAAAAAAAATGTCATAAACAGATGGATTCAGTAGTGGATGGAGTGCCCTTATAGACTTTCCTGAAGGGTCAAGGGTCGTGGAAGGTGTCGATTGTCAAGATCTTTCTAGAGACTAGGGTTAGCGCCGAATGGTGGGCCATCCCCAAGAATCACAAATTTAGGGTTCAGGAGAGTCTAAAGCCGGAATGAGTAGGCGAGTGACGGAGGATCTGCCGGAATTGAAGAGCAATAGGTTGGCACTTGAACCCGCAAAAAGGTTTGCGCATCCATTTCAAAAAAGGCGAGAATCTGGTGTGAAGATACATCTTAGCGCAGGGGTTGTTCTTCTGAAAGAAATTTCTTCCCTTACGCAGTACTCTGTTTGATTTGACACGGAGATGGGCACACACAAACTAGGGTTTGTAGAAAGAAAAAGTAGAGGGAACCCAGGGAAGAAGAAAAGAAAGGGGAAAATTGTGGTGTTCAAAATTATGTCCGTGAAAGATGGAAGATGACGTGAACATTTTAATCTCAAATATATGTATTAGCGCTTTTTTAACGCTTTTCTAGAAGTATTTTTTAATTGAATCATGTGAACAGCTCATTGAATCCAATACGAGTTAGTCTCTTGTAAATCGGGTTTACATCATAAATCTTTATAAATCCTGTGGTCCCCCTTAATTTAAACACCCTAACAAATCATAAGGTATATAGGATTGGAGGGGGACCACATGATTTACACCGCGAACCTGATTTACATAAGTCTTTGTGATCCAATACATATTCAAGGAAGACATCAACACAATTCTGTAAAATTTCCAGGGCTTGAAATTTGTGCAAAAACTTATATTAATTCTCTAAAAAAATCATATTTTAAAAGAAACCAAATCAATTATTAATAAAGTATCAATGAAAAAACTCTATTGAAAATCCTTCGTAAATTTTTACTCATTCAGTACATGTTCAAGGAGTATTAAGTTTTTTCATTGCTTGCCGGCCGAAGAAGTTGCAGAAATTTTGATTGTTTAGTATGGAGATTAACGTTTAAGAGATATTGTAAAATATATGATTTAGGAAATAAATAAGTGAGATGGATATTGAAAAAGAAATCATATGGTGAGATGGGCTCAAGAATACATTAACACGTGTCAGTCATCCAAGTTATATAACAGGAGATGTCACATCATTATGTTACAAGACATTCGAAACCCAAACTTTACCTATTATAAATTGGATGTAAAAGTGAATTTCTCAGTGGACAATGATATAGAAACCTCTCATTTTGAAAATACTTGAAATAAGCAAATAATTGTGTAAATCGGGTTCATGGTATAAACTATGTGGCCTCTCTTTCAATCCCATTATACACTATGTATTGATAGTGTTTGATCACAGTATTTACACAGTAAACCCGGTTCACACGGTAAATCCGGTTCACAGGAGACTAACTCCTTGAAATATAGTATGTATTTGAAAATTGGGTAAGTCAAGTGTTAGACCGTCTCACGGCGAGATCATTTTATGCTTTCGTAATTAGTTATCACTAGTATTACTTTTCATTTATACTATAAATTATTTATGAAATAAAATTATCACTTTTCATTAATTGAGTATCATTTTCATTATAAAAGTTATCAATTTTTATCCGTCTCACACAAATCTTTTCCTTTAAAAATTTAGAGAAAATAATTTTTTTAAAATTATTTACTAAATTAGGTCATTTTAAAATTTTAAATTAGTTCATTAAATTTTGAAATTCATGAAATTTGTTCAGTTATCTAGTAGAATTGTCACCTAATTATCAATATAACACAAATAGGACATTTCTTATGTAGTAGGGAAAATAAAATTTTTATTCACCAAATTGATTTATTTTTTAAAATTAGTTCAATTTCGTCTCAAATTTTTTAATTGGTCTATTAATTTTTAGATTTTTAACTAAATCTTTAGCTCTATCAAATTTTACGTGCCATAATTTATAACTATTGATATATAATTAAATAAAAGTGATAATTATTTTGTGAAATATTTTATAAACCATTTATATTATAAATAAAAATATTATAATTTCTCAATAAAAAGTGATATCATATTTACTGAACATGCTCACACAAGTGTGGCCCTCCATTAAATTTTAAAAGTTAATGGAACAATTTTTAAAAAAAAAAATTAAAACTCTTTAGACTAATTAAAAAAGTTTAAGTCAGCTTGTGCACTAAAAATGCCATTTTCCCTACTACTTCAGAAATGTCGCATAAGCGTTCCCATCAGAAAGGTCACATAGGCTTTGATCACCACTTGAGTAACATGTTTCAGCCAACTACACAAATTTATCAAATTTTAAAAGTTAATGAATCCATTTCAAAAGCCTAAAAGACTAATTTAAAAATAGATTAACTTGGTGCCTGAATCCAAGTACAAGTCAGACAAATTTCAAATCAATGAAATTTTCATTTATAAATCATATTCCCCATGGAGACACAACCCAGGCATTGATTAAGAAATAAGTTCCATAATTCAGACATATCTGCTTCTACATACTGGCTATCTAAGAAGACAGATTTGCAATGAAATTAACTAAATAGTTGTAGTACGGTTTCTTTCAAACCTGAGGAGATGGTAATAATCTGCATAAGTTAATCATCTTCATCATGCTCAGTAAAATCTTCAATCACATCATCTCTAGCTCGTTGTGCATTCAGTGAGCGCATTTCGTCTATTTCTATCATCAATAATGGGTCGCACACCACTCTATCTGCCCGTAATTTTTTAGGGCACCCTAAGACAGGAAATCACCAAGTAAGCAAAGATACTAACCCCATAGTGTTGTTTATGAGTAGCAGCATAATTCATAATGGAAGAAGCTGACAATATACCTGTCACGGGACAACGAGAATTTGAAGACTTGATATGTTGCAGGATGGGCTGCTTCTCATATATGTGTTTGCAGTCCATACTGTCATGAAGCAAAATAAGCATTCACATTTGCACCTCATTATGTTTATAACGTGTTTTCAGGGAAATAGGCAAAAAGGAGAAGAGAATGAATGCTAGAGTCGGCCAGGAAAGCCGATGAAAAGCTAAATTGAATAGCATATTCAAGCAAAAGCACAAAACTTTATGCAGAAAATACAGTGGCATCTTAATTATTAGGTATGCTGAATGGAGTGAATGCAATCATTGTAATAGTACCTTCGGACAGGTTCTGCTAGTTCAGTGACAGGTTTTCCAGTCAGGGGGCACTTAACGTTCAGAAGATTGCTCTCCGTATTGGTCATTACAATGTCTTCCTGCTCTTCACCTGGCATAGGTTGTCCTGCATGATGAACATTCTGCAGATGGCAATGAAAAGGCATGTCAATTGATTCGGCGCATATATTTGAGTATCCCAAATGGATAAATTCTTTCGGATTCATTTATTCAGATATATAAGAGGTTCCTCTCTGAGTAAAATGGAAATTTGAGAGAAAAATATAGCACGAGCACAGAAAAGCGACATATACATGAGAGAGAGAGAGAAATGCAGAGAAACAGAGACCGAGGCAATAGAAACATGCATTAGTTTTGAGGCAATACATTACGTTCAAGTGTTAATCAGTATACTTTAGCATTAATATGATTTCATTGCCTGATATATGATATAAGAAGTGTGGTTCAAGTTCATGTATTATAATATACCCAGATAGCCTCACGAAACTGCCGAATCCATGGGTGGTTCTCTGAGACAGATGGTGAATCAGCATTTAATATTTTAATTTTATCATCAATCAGCTTACTGAAGTTGGTTAGCTGCATGAACAAACAACAATGCAAATATAATCAGAGGCAATAACATAAAATATTAAGTCAAAACTATTAGGAGTTGAGTGTTCTCCAAAATTAATATTACCTCATCCCCAGGCTGGTATTCATTTCCAATAGATTTGATAGCATTTGTAAGATGTGTACACTCATCAGAGGCTTTTACTAATTTAAGAACACCATCTTCAAGCTCCTTTATCTACATACAATAAAACAATTGATATGTGGGAGTAAATAACAGCTACTACTATACTTCCCACATTATATTATGCAAATCTTATGCAAGAGAAAATATCACCATTACAATCAACTTGTACACGATCTCATATAAAATAGACCTATAATCATATCTCTGTTGGATCATAACAAGAAAATATCTAGTTCTCCTTACAACCAACGATAGGATTATCCGTCACTAAAGACCTTGAGCCATGAATGCAATGTCATTCTACAGTGCATTCAACATACAACAAATGAAATGGTACAATTAAGTAATCTTGCTTGCCACTATATTTCTTAAGTTAACGTACTATGTTCATAAGGATGATAGAAAAGATTCACAACAATCAACTTGTATCTGATCTCGATCAACTTACGCTCATACTCACCTCTAAATTATAATTGGGTCTTAACTGGAAAATATCTATTTCATGCAACAATAAATGATCAAATTACTGCCACTGATTATCTAAGCCATGAAGGAAGAAAGAGATTGAAACTAGAGAGATAAAAAGGGTAATATTAATTATCTGCAGTAAACATAAACGGGAGTCATTAATCTTCTCAATCACTTATAAAGTTGAAGAGGATAAAAAGAAAAAAAAGGACAAAGGTCCAAAAAATTCATAAATCTTACAAGGACAGCGCTTAAGTACAAGGTTAATTCACCAGTAACCACCTATTCTTTAATATGTTTTATCTGTGTAATTAAATATAGGTTTGAACTATTCACCTCATTTGTTGGAGAGGAGATCAGGGATATGAATTCTTATGGCTTACCTCGATCCTAATTAATAATCTGTTGAAGGGTTCATACTTAATAAAAATATATATTTGGAGTTTTGAACTCACACAAGTGCACTTTCGACAGAGTAACATGATCAATTCCACTTCACTGAAACAAAGCGACCAATACAAATTGAACAGAATAAAAAGGGATTCGACTCTCTTTTAGATATTATCTCAAATGATATAACTTACATGTATAAGGAATCCATAAATATTAGTAGCTAGAACATAACATATCTCAGAAAACCACACCTATCTCCACAAGAAAATTAAAAAATAAAAAAATATCGAGTATTAGAACATTACGCTAGGGTTTAAGGGTTAGAAAATACCAAATCAGAGTTGTTGTCCCTCTCAAAATCGACTCCAATTTCTTTCATCATAATGGTAGCCTTCCTAATTTCCTGAGACAATTGACCAAATCAGAATCCAAATTAATAAATAAAGAAAATTCAACAAAAAATGTAGTGATTAAGGAAATTGCAGGAAGGTAACTTACAGCAATGAGAGTCTGGTTGTCGGCGTAAAGAGTGGAAGCCGCAGTTGCTATTCTTCCATATGCTGCATTGTTGCGAGGAGCAGAAGTGGAAGCCATTGGAGGTGTGCGATTCCTTTTTGAAGAATATATCAACTTTATTGGCTCGATAATTTGGAGGGAATGATTAATCTATGCGAAGGGTAAAAAGGTCAGAGTCGAGATCGCCAGATTCTATCTTTGCCTTGGACGAAACATTTGAAAAGGTGTATCGACCATCTTCCAACAATTATTTTTTAATAATAATAATATTTTTTTTTATAAATATAAATATAAATTATTTAATATTCTATTTTTTAAAAAATAACGATGACTTTGATTTTTTTTATTTGATACATATTTTACAATAATAAATAATTCTTATAAATATTAGTAAATTGAAAGTTAAAATAATATTTTTTTTCTATTAAAATTAAAAATCTTGGTTCTTGTATGAAACAATTTTGCGATATGGGTTAAAGTTTATATTATATTAGTAAAGTATGTTTATTGATTATTTAAGTATGTTAATCTAAAGTATTATTATAAATGATACATTAAAATATCATTATAAAATATTATAATATGAAGTAATGTATTAAGAATACAATATGCTTTAATTATCAATACATATTTTACCTACATAATAAATATATTTTAATAATAAATTCACTTGTCTCGAGATTATAAAATTGAATAACATTATGCACACATGCCAACATAAATAAAATAATTAATTACATAACATGTCCCCCTCCTTTGTTCCACTACTTACTTCTCAATCTTCTTTTTATTCGTCCTTATTTTTAAAATTTTAAAATATATCTCAATAACATTAACTTTGTCTATTCATCTCAACAACTTTATACATTTTATTTATTAAGTTATCTAAAAACTAACTTATTCAACAATTTTATACTATATCTTTCTACATAAAAAATAAAATTTCTTTATTTTCACACACAAAACGTGCATTAATTACAGAACCGAGCGACTTTATAAATAAATTGAACAGCACTTTATGAAACCTAACTGTATAAAAAAATATTAAATAAATCCTTCTTTATATAAAAACTATGTAGTGGAAGGACCTCAAAAGTGAGGTGCTTACCCATTATTTATGGGAGGCATTCACTCCATTATAATCAACAGCATTTCTAAATACCAGGAGCAGAAGAAAAGTAACAAGTGCACACAACAAAACAAGGAATGCGCACTGTTAGAAAAGTAGCAAGTGCACACAACAAAACAAGAAATGCGCACTGTCTAAGCAATGTATAGAATTCAGCATGTACTCAATGTTCAGAAGAGGAAAAAAAGCATAGCGATGCTTTAGAATTTCCAAGATATTGCAGGTTTACAAAATACTATACCAAGAGATCTTAATTAATGGAAGTAATATAGTGTTTACATTACTACTGGTTATTAGTTTTCTATATTTGAAGAAATGTTTTTCAGCTGTGCTAAACAATCGCTGCAGGTAGCTAAACAAAGCAAGATTGAGTAACATATTAAGTTGAAAGTTATTCTAAAAGGGAAAATGCGGAAAGAGTTGATGTTTGCCAACAATTTACTTTGTACTTTCAGTTTCAGCGGATGACGATTAACTGTGGGATTGCGTTACATCCATTTAATAATAAAAACAATAGATTAACAAAATCAAAAACAGCAACACAACCTAAATCTTATGTTAAATCTTATGCTAAATGTTATGACAACAAACGAAGTAGTAATCACAAACAACATAGCAAGAATATTTTCTTCGGCGTCTATTCTTTGTTAATCTTTGATCTTCATAGCAAGCATATTTTCTTTTGCAAGTGGTAGCTAGTTTTTCTTTTCTTGGCATTATTATTAAATGAACTAATAAAATCAAACTAAAAACAAAATCTAAATGGTCTTACTTTTATTTAAATTTTATTTTAAAGAAACCGTACCGAATATGGAAAAAGGACCAATCAAAATTATTATGAAACGTGGAGGTAAAATTATAAAAGGAGCTTAAAATAAGTGCAGAAAATGATTATGACTGGAGGATTGTAAAAGGAGTTTGGTAAAAACAAGGAAACCAAATCACAAATAATTACGAATGAAATACATACCTTTTTTATGTGTATAAGCTTCGTATCTTACATTGCAATTAGTGATCACTGTAGCGGCTAGGGAGAAAAAAAAAGGAAACTAAGACATGCAAAAAAAAAAAATAGTAAAACTAATATAATGGGCACAATAAATTTACAAAGGTAAGGTATCAAATGAAAGCAGCTTTATAATATGCAATGAATCATCACAACCTCAGTATCAAAAATTAGAGAGTGATGTTTATAACCACATGTCAAGACTCAAGTAATAATTAGACAACAACAGAAGATGCAGATTGGTTGTTCACATGTTAAAACTCAAGAAATAATTAGACAACAACAAAAAATACAGAAGGGATTTCAATGCAACAAGAACACCTAAAAAATGATATATATAAGCAAGAATAAAAATTTTCAAGTAACTCTATTGATTTGATTGAACAATACCTTGATTTGATTGAGTGAACCATTCATATTTTTTCTAAAAACTCTTTTGATTAGAATCAAACTTGAGTTAGTTTTTAATTTTAAAATGAAAGTTAAGGTCATGGGAAAGATAACTAACAGGTTACCCAACGGCATTAGAAACTCTAGCTATCTTAAAACAAGAGAATTCCAACACATTTTCAATAACTAAAGGATTGGCATCACTTGCTTTCACACACCCCAAAAAAATTACAAATACCTCTATCGAATCAGTGTTCAATGTTGATGGATGGGAAACCTCACAACTGAATCATCTACACATGTCATAAAAGACTTATCTATAGGTAAAAATATGAAACAACAAACTAATTTACCAAAATATTTGTAGCATATAAATTGCCAACTTTTTAAGTTGGCTCTCAAATTTAAGAAAGGACAAAGATGATAGAATATAAAAATTAGACAAAAAACAAGAATTGCAGCTACCTAAGTTTACCCTACTACAGTAAAATCTTGCAAACATTATCCAAATAAGGAGTATTTATTTTAAGGAAAAGGGGAAATATTGAGGCTAGAATCAGATAGCCAATTATGTATAAAATGATAATAGAGAAGGGGCAAATCAAAGCAATAATTGGTGATTACAATTTCTCACAGCGCCTACAATACGAAGTCTGTCCTAGGTCAACAGATTAGCCAAATGAAATAGATGATACTCACAGGTTCTTGCTTCCGGTTGAAAATAGAGATGGGATATTAAATATCAGGGCATGGAGCAGGGATTATTAGAAAAAAGGGAGTGAAGTGCAATAGTTAGCAGTGTGGGAAATTTTTTATAGCACAATAGAATGCAGTAATTGGAGTTTCGAATGTGAGGAGCGAGAACGAAGAGCAAATGGATCGATAATAGGCAGTAATTTGACAGCTTCTGTGGCCATTACGTGGAGAAGCGGGAAATGCCAAGAGGAGTCCAGGATCGAATGGCGAGGTAGGTTGAACATTCTAAGAAACATTTCACCCGCCCTTAAGTAGTGCTAGTAAGAAGAGTAAAAACTCTAGGATATCACTAAATGCGGAAGAAACACCAAAGAAAGTACAACATGCAGATGCAGTACCTTGAGGCCCAACATGAGAAGTATGAGAAGTCGCGGATGAACAAGGAGAGGGAGTTTGAAAGGCCTGTATCATAACCCAAGGTGGGGGTCTGGGCTTGGTGGGAGTTAAATATTTGTTTGGTCCCATAATTTTTTTTTTTTAATTTTAGTCCCAAAAAAGATATTTGTTTATAATTAGTCCCATAACTTTCATTTTTCTTTAATTTTGGTCCAATTTTCGCCGAATTTGCCACCTGTTTCCGAAATTGGCAAGTGATGCTGACATGACGAGTCCAACCAGCCAAATATTGATGAAGCTTAAGAAGAAGAAGAAGAAGGATAACACCAAAAATTGCAAAATGTTTATGTATGGGGTGACTATAAAAGTTTTTGCAATCTTTGGTGTTGTCTTCATTCTTCTTCTTAAGTTTCATCAATCTTTGGTTGGTTGAGAAATAATTGGACTAGCCACGTCAGCATCGCTCGTCGGTTTCCGGCAACAAGTGGCAATTCCGATAAAAATTGGACAAAAATTAAAAAAAAATTAAAGTTATGGGACTAATTATAAACAAATATCTTTTTTGGGACTAAAATTAAAAAGAAAAAAAGTTACGGGACCAAACAAATATTTAACTCGCTTGGTGGGGGTGCTGGAGGAGGAGGGGGCTTTGGAGGCGGAGGCGGAGGTGGCGGTGGACTGGGTGGAGGTGGATTCGGTGGAGGAATTGGTGGTGGACTTCCATGAAAAAACATCAATCTAATTGCATGCTTTCCTCTTTATTTCCATGAACGTAACGTAATAATTTCATGGCTTTTATACCTATCAATAATTACCATTGGTGTTTAATTAAATATCGTAATTTGTATTTAGCATTATAAAGAATTTATGTAGACATGAGTTCTACCAATTAAGTTCTGATTTTACTTCTGATTTAAGTTGGGGTGATTATCCCGTTCATCTTAATATAAAACCAAAGAATTGTGTGAGACGTTTCACGAAGTGATTTCTGTAAGATTGATAACAAGTAATACTCCCTCTGATCCATTCCGTACCTATTTACCTTTTACACGTGAATTAAAGAATAATATTTTATGGGGCTTGATTGGGGGTACGTAGTGGGAGGGACGGATAATGGGAATAGATGCATATTATTTCCATTGTTGATACTTGCTTGTGAAGTATGAATCAAAATTATTCAATCACTCCCATTAAGTTAATAACTACTTCACACCCTTCACTCCAATTTTTATTGACTACTTAGTAATACACATTGTCATTCCAATTGAGAAATTCGTACCAAGTGTTGGATTTTGTCAAGAATAAAAGGAGGGATTTTCCTTTTTTTTTTATCCCACATCGGAATGGAGAGCAAAGGGGGAGGGATTTCTTAGGCTATATAAGGAGACACTTGGACTTGATGTCAAGTGCACCAATAAAGTACACTTTAATCTTTGTGTTTGATTCTTCTTAAATTCCTTTCTTGGATTTTCGGTTGTGAGAATGGGGAGAAAGGTGTGAATTAGTCAAAGATTTGTAAGAGTGTAGGGATTGGGGTCGGAAGAGAGAAATTCTGTGTGATTGTACAAAATTTTCACATAGTGGTATTTTCTCGGTCCGTGGTTTTTCTCCAATTTTAGAGTTTTTCACGTAAATTCTTGTGTTGTGCTTTTTTATATTCTTCTTTATTTGTCCCTTAGGAATGAATGGGGATCTGCTTATCCCAACAAGTGGTATCAGAGCTCGGTTCGGGCGCTTATAAAGTTCTTAGTATGCTCTGTAGTTGCAACATAGTCTGACCTTCCACGTTAGAAAAAACTTTATGAGGGGAAGAAGGTTATTCATTAAGCTAAGGGTGACATGAAAGAAGTGGGAAAAGCTAGTGGCATAAGGAGATCAGAAGTTCAGCTGGATGCGGTGGCATCTCCTTTCTTGCGGTGAAATGCACCGAGCTGTGGCGACAGTGGCGTGGCAAGGGGTAGGATTTGCTGGACAACAGTTTTTAACGGAGTTCTTGGACCTGTAGCAATGTGAATTGCTGGGACTCCCAATGGTGAAGTTGGTTTAACAGCACCATGGGGTTTTCATGGAGTCGGCTCAAGGAGGTTTGAAAGGAATGAATTTTTCGGTAATGATTGGTGGCGTGGGGAAGCAGCGATTCAACGGGAAAGATAGCGATATGGTGGCTTGGTATCAGGTGGCGCTAGATCGGTAAAGAATAGTGTGGATTCAACCGACAAGTGGGAAAAGCATCATAAATTCCTGGAGTTAGAATCGGCTTCAAGTGACGACACTTTCAGTAGGAAAAGGATTCGGACAAACCTGGTGTAGCTTGGCGGTAAAAGACAGTGATGTCATGTCGGTACAATGACGGTTTTTGCTCAAGGTGTAGCAATGGTGCGGTAATTGCGGTGGAGCAATGGCACGGTAATGTCTTACGGTGGAGCAATGATGACGTTTCTGGTCAAGGAGAAGCTGGTGCGGCAACAGCTCTAAATGTTGAGTTAATATTATTGGGGATCCTTATGAAATGTTCAGTTGTCATGGAAAATGTGTAATAATATTAGATGGTCCATAAGTTTGCACACGGACATTAACTTGGCAGGTGATGTAGGGTGTGTGGTGGATGTATATCGATGACTGATGGACTTCCAGGGGTAGCCAAGTGCTGGAAGTAGCACCATAAATATCAGCAGGTGTTTTTCGATATGTGCCGCAGGAAATTCTTAGAATTGTTGATTCTAAGTGGTCTACTCGTATGGTGGAGTAGGATTCTAGGGATTGAGAATGGATTATCGGTGAAGACAATGATTCTTAGAATGGTTGATTCTAAGGGATTCTTGGGGTTTAGAATGATTGTCGGTGAAGAGAATGTGTCTTCTTTTATTTTGACAAGGTGGAGATTGTTGGATTTTGTCAAGAATAAAAGGAGGGATTTTCCTTTTTTTTATCCCACATCGGAATGGAGAGCAAAGGGGGAGGAATTTCTTAGGCTATATAAGGAGGCCCTTGTACTTGATGTCAAGTGCACCAATCAAATACATTTTAACCTTTGTGTTTGATTCTTCTTAAATTCCTTTCTTGGATTCTCGGTTGTGAGAATGGGGATAAATGTGTGAATTAGTCAAAGATTTGTAAGAGTGTAGGGATTGGGGTTGGAAGAGAGAAATTCTATGTGATTGTACAAATTTTTCATATAGTGGTATTTTCTCGGTCCGTGATTTTTCTCCGATTTTGGAGTTTTCCACGCAAAATCTTGTGTTGTACTTTTTTATGTTCTTCTTTATTTGTCCCTTAGGAATGAATGAGGATCTGCTTATCCCAACACCAAGCAGCTCATATATGTAGTGGATAGTTGTATTAGTAATAGGTGGTGGACCATATGTGGAGCTCATTTACTAAAGGGGGAAAATGATGACCTTTGAATGAGACACCCAATATAGTAAAATGGGGGACCTTTCGGTGGATGGATGGAGGCAGTAACATTTTCAATGAAAAATGATCATCAAATAATGAAAAGTGATAATGATGCAATTGTTGGTTTGTATACTAAAAGTCTAGCTTTAGTATGAACAATGTCATAACAATATTTGAAATGAGAATCATTGATCAAATGATTGCATCTTATAATTTATTTTATATGCATGATGCAATAGTCCATTTACTTTATACTGTAGATAATATGTTGTGCGACAACACGCGAAAGATCATATTATCGGTTTCCTTATAAAGTATAAACAGATGCTCACAACTGAGATAGACGGGGACTCTCTATCGGTATGGTTGTAGTGTGGTTTGGTATTAGCATATCTTGGCTATAGAATCACATTAGTGCACTTGTGTGTATTGAGCAGGACCGCCTGAGGTCGTTCTTCTTATACTGACTATATAGTAGAACTTGACCTCTGTTATTATGGAAGTTCGTGCTCTTAATCCCTATACATTAACCTCGACACGTAGGGCAGTATGTATTTCTTTGATTCATCAATGGGTGAGATTTATAAGTATTAAATCAACAAACTCGGTGAGTTGGGAAGTAGTGCTGTATCTATGGTGTGCTGTTGATTGTAGAAGGAATCCATATCCGTTATAGGTTGATGATGTCCCCTTGAGGAGCTCATAAGGTTTATCATGTAAATCTTGCAAGTGGATTAATTTCCGGTATGATAATAAGGTTGAGTGGTACTACTCTCGGATGAGATATTAATTAATTTGAGTTGTCAGTAACTTAATTAATTGATGGGCATTGTATATCTTAAACATGGGGAGACTATCGGGCTTATAATAAGAAGGAGCCCAGAACATAATTTTGGGATTGGACGGGTAGTGCAGTAATAATATTTTAGTGGACTATATTATTATTATTGGATTTAATTAAAAGCTTTGGGCTAAGCTTGGTTAATTAAATTCAATTGAGGCCCAGTCCAATTTCTCCTCCTGGTCCCTGCTGTAGCCCAAGTATATAAGTCATCTCAGTTCCTGTTAAACCTAAGTCTGTGCCTCTTTTGACACACGGGAGAGAACAGAGAGCAGATTGAGAGAACTCTGGGGATTGTTGACCACCCAACACCAGAGTTGACTTTGGGACATACGGTAGAAGATCAGAGGTGTTCTTCACTGCTGTTCATCCTCTACACCAACCCAGAAGTACGGTAAACGGTTTAATTATGCTTCCGCTGTTTTGTTTACCTGTTTTCCTAACGATCACGTTGAACCGCACGATCCAATTGCCAACAATTGGTATCAGAGCGTTGGTTTCGTGGTGAAACGTGAGACGTTGGGTAGGGTTTTTCGTGCTATACGCATGTTTGTTGTCGATTTGATAATATGTATGATATGGCTTTTGTGATTACATGATTTAATCTGGTAATAATCACTTGATAATGAAAGGGTTAAGTAATTTTATCCGTGATAACCCTATCTGCCATACTTTATCTTGTTAATCGGTGAAAGAAAGAAAAACACACGAGGCGGAAACCACCTAGCAATCTGTCTTCTTTCACCCTCTCTGTTCACGGAAAGTCAGTCAGAAAGGACACACACAAAGGCCTAGAACAAATGCTGATGAGCGATCGTATCGACGAAGAGAGATGGAGGAAGGCGTCCTTGGCAAAAGGGTTAAAGGAGACCACTGTCTCCCTATCGCGATGGTATGTCTTGGAGTAACGAGACTGAACGATGGTGGTGTGACGTTCAGAACCATCGACTGGTGAACGCCATGGACAGCGACCCTTATCGAGAGTGAGAGCGCTGTGTTTCGGCGAGATTTTCATGGGCTGCAAATGGTGGAGACGACCACTGCCGGCTGGATGTTGGAGGTAACAGCAGTTGCAAACTGCTGACTGGAGTCCACCAGCGAGGGAGATCGGCGAATGAGCGGCATCGTCAGACCGGTGCGCCAGGACGGTACTGAGAAACTTCCGATCGAGACGACTCGATGTTTCTGGTGCGTCTAATGCTGGTTCCAGGCGAGTCTATGGCGGGTTTTCGAGCGGGTCTTCATGGCGGCCGGTGAGGATGGTCGGTGATGGAGCGGCTTGATCAGACCGGCGTTCCAGGCGGGTGCTGCTGGGTTGCGGCGAGTCAATACTCGCTGGTGTGCCACGACTGTCGCTGACCGGTGTGATGGCGCGATTGGTGACGACGATCATCTTCGACGAGGGTTGCAGCGGCGACTCCAGTCGGCGACATTGGAAGGCGCTGCGGGAAGTCGCCGCGGGATGCACTGGGCATGGTTGAAAGGCTGATCGCCGTCGGAATGGTGGATCATGCGACCGGCAAAGTGTTGTCGTGGCGGGCCGGCGATGCTGCAAGGTTTGGACTGGCGCGACGGCGGTAGGCTGGGGCACGACCGACGAAGGCTGCTGTATGGAAGAAGAAGAAGATTCCGGCAGAGAGGAGAAATAGGGCAGCAGGGTCTTGGACTATCTCCATTGGGCCCAATTTTTATTAATTGAAAATGGGTTGTTGGGCCTATTTTATGTTAATGGGCTGCTGGGCTATTTTTCTGCTGGATTTAATTAGTTGTTGGGTCTTTGCTCAATTTATTTTAATTTGGTTGTTGGGCTTAGGGGTCCAATTTAATTGAAATATGTGTTGGGCTGCTGGGCCAATAGGCTGCTCAATTTTAATTTGGTTTTGGGCTGTTGGCCCAAATTTAATTAAAATGGAAATGGGCTACTGGACTAATTAATTTAATTAATTGTGAGTAATGGGCCAAGCATAATAAATTAATTTTAATTAATGGACTAATTTTGTGCTAGTGGGCTTGGTGGGATTAATTTAATTTTGGGCTGAGTATATGGGTCATGGAAAATGGGCTTGATTAATTATTTAATCTGCTGCTCATTTTGTGCTTCTTTGTTGCTCTAGGGCCCGAATTGATTAATCCACTATTTATGCAATTAATTATGATATATAACTGATTTAATTGTTTTAACTTGACAATTAATTGTTATATATGTAAGGCATGTTCTATGTGATTTACTTATTTAAATTGCTGTTAATAGAAGCATGTCTTAGTTGTATATTTTATTCTGGAATATTATATGCATGTTAAAAACCCTCAGAAATTAAATAACTAAGTGGGAGAGGGGATTGGTAATTATTCCCGCGGCCTCCATTATTGGTTTGTAAGTGATGTGAGTAAACTTGCGCGTTGGCAATAGAGCCTTCCTCCCTAACGGATGAGTTTATTCACGGATCACTGGTACAAACTTCTTTAAATAATTATTGTTTGTAATGTGATGCATATGGACTTGCGCGTTGGCTATAGTGCCTTCCTCCCTAACGGATGAGCTTATATGCGGTTCACTAGTACAAACTTATATAATTGATGATTGTAGAAAGTTATCTGAGCGCGTGTGTACTTCTCTAACAGTAAGGCACATAAGCTTGGGCAGCGGACTTGGGATCAAATAATGGTGTACACTTAGATGTGAATAATTAGTATCCTCCCCAACGGAGTCACTGCTATTATTTACATGGCTAAAGAGGAACCGACTATTAATTATTTTGTCATAAAGTTAGGTTGACAAATGAAATTAATGGGTAAAACCTTCTCTTGTAAATGTTCGGGTTTGTAAACGTCCACCCTAACGTGGCTTGCAGACTCACGGTGCTTGAGATGTCGGTGAATTTTATTTTTATATTATTTTGAGGTAAATAATATAAAAGGATAAAATTCGAAGATTTGATCGGTAAAATTATTTGTGATTCTCTGAATTTTGAATGGTTTTATTTCACTAATTATTAACTAAAAGACATTATATTTACTTGTCCAAATTAGATGATTAGAAAAGAATCTTGGTTTTGAAAATTACTGCTTAAGAAAATACATGTGTATTCTCACAAAGGACGTCTCATGATGCCTATTAAAGTCTCTAGTGAAGAGATGAGAGGTTCATAGAAATATGATGATCTCATGTAACTCTTCGGATACTTGAGTAAATTAAAAGGCAGGAGATCATGGTCGAATTGATGAATGAATTGGAAAAGCTTGGAATAGAAATTGAAAGGGAAACCTAAATCAATTTATTCTTCACAATTTGCCTGGATATTTTGAGCAAGTTCTACCTGAAATACGAAAGGTTGTATATGGTGGGAAACTTCTAACAAAACATGTGGCAAAAGAAAGCCAATTTTCATCATGATCTGAACAAGGTTAATATCTTATTTACTAATGGTTTAAACATGATTAGTGATGGCATCTACTGACACGAAGTATGTAGATACTGGAATCACTAAATGTTTATCACTAAGTAAGGATAAGATTGTTAATAACATGGGTAAAACTACAAAGGTAGTGACTATTGCAGTGGGAGTTGTTTATTTATCTCATGATAAGAATAAACGATTGATTATGAGAAATTATCTTTACGTACGTTTCATAGAAATAATTTAATTTCGGTTTCTATGCAATAACGGATAAATACTTCATTTCATTTAAATGACATGGTCATAGAAATGAGGAATGAGGCTATATCCGTTAAAGTACGTTGGTGGATAATTTGGATACTCTTGAATCATGCACATCCCACAGATGCAATAAATAGTAATTAAATAATGCATCTTCTAATATTAGTAAGAGAAAGGAACCTTCGGAGATGAACTAAACATACATTTGGCGTCTAAGACTAATTCATTTTACTTGAGTAGGATTCAAAAATTGATAGCCGATAGACCGTAAGGTTTATCTGAAGTGAAAACTATCGGACTTGCGAGTCTTGCTTGGAAGTAAAAATGATTAACTGCCTTTTCAAGGCTGTGGGGTGTAGAGCCAAAGATATATATGTTGGAATTAGTTCATTCTAATTCAAGCGAACCTAACAATATCCAGGCGAGAGGTGGTTATGAATATTCAAAGATTATTCTGGGAACCGATATATTTATTTGATGCACTGCATGTCTAAGTTCTTGGATTAATTCAAGAATTGTAAGGCTGGTACAGTGAGCGTCATGGAAAATATATTAAGTCATTATGATTCAATCATGATGGCGAATACCTCTTGGGATAGTTAAGAGCTATTGATCAGAAGTTGAGATTAAATCTCAAGTTGACTACGCCGGGCATGCCCCATCTGAATGGTGTAGTGAGTAGAAGGGATAAGGCTCTTATGGTTATGATTAGATAGATGATGAATTATTTTGAATAATTAAATTCATTTTATGGATATACCCTAGAAACAGTAATTCGTAAAACATTTGTCTGTTTGTGGGACATCCTGAAAAAATGAAGGTTGATTTATTTAGTCCAAAAGATCGAAGGGTGACTGTTAACACAAACACCAGATTTTTGGAAAAAGACTATGTAATAAATCACAAGCCCATGTATAAGTTGTTCTAAAGGTAGTGAGAGGAAAACACAAAGTATAAGTACCAAGTGTACAAGAGGATATACCATAAGATAAACTGCGACGCGTGTCACGTCTAATACACAATTACATGTAGTGCCTTGTCGTAGTGGGAGGGTTGTATGACGACCCATAAATATATGTTTTGGGAGAGTCGTGAGACTTGATCCCTAGTGAACATGGTATTATCCCACGGATACGACATAGCACTACAAGATGAAAATGCGGAATCTTAGCAAGGTGCAATGAATGTTGAAATAGAATCTACGGATTCTAAATTAAGTCTGGAGCTTGAAAGATCACTAAAATGGTGTAAAAGCCATTGCAAGTGATCATAGGAAATAAAAGAGGATCATACAGAAAGGTGAAAACCTTGGAAGCAAAGCTTGTTGCGAATAGATGTACTCAGAAAGAAATGGTTCGATTATGAGGGAACATATTCGCTGGTAGCTATGCTTAAATTGATCAGGATTCTTTTATTTATTGCTGCTCATATTGAATTATGAGGGACAGCAAATAAATGTCAAGACAGCTTTCCTGATTGGACGTCTTGAGGAAAACATCTATGTGAAGCAACCAGAGTGATTCATTGCAAAGTACTAATAGCATTTTGATAGTGAGCTTAAAAGTGTCCAGCGATGGACTAAAGCAAGCTTTAAGATTGTGAATCATCTGTTTTGATTAGGTAATCCAGTGGCATGGATTTAAATCAATGAGCGGATGAGTCTTGTGTGTTGTAAAGAGTGACAGAAACGTGGTGGTATTTCTTATACTATACGTAGATAGTATCTTGCTCATTGGAGATAATGAAAGAGTATTATCGGGCGTATGGGTGCGGTTAATAAAGCGGTAAAGATGAAGGATTTAAGAAAGGCAAAATACATCCTTTTGATCACGGTAATACGGATCACAAGAAAGGATATTATGCTTATCTCAAGTTTCATAAAATGATACAGTCCATACTCGTTTAGTATGTAAATTTATCTAAGTGGATGTATCTTTGAGACACAAGAAGAAGATAAAGTAGATGAAAGCGGTTCCTTATGCTTCGGAGAATAAGGAAGCTTAATCTAAATAATGCTATGAACGAAGTTGGATATCTGTGTTGCTGAACGCATGAACAGAAGGTATCAACGTAACCCGGAACAAGAATGATGAACTTTAGTAAGACATATATAAAGTGCCTGAGAAGGACTGGGAATTATATGTGGATTTACTAAACAGATTCACTGCTTCTTGTGGATTACGTAGATTCAGATTTTTTAGTCAGATTGGACGGCAGTAAATTCTCCTCAAAGGTTATGTGTTTAATCTTAGGAAGTAGAGTCATAATGTGGAGGAGTGTTATATAGAAATATATTTCAGACTCCGGACTCCATCATGGAAAGATGATGAATTGGAGCCTATGAGGCAGCCAAAGTATCTATATGACTCTAGAGACTTCATGATGGACTTTGAAGTGTTTCTAAGTTTGCCCAAGGTAATCACAATTTACATTGATGATATTGGTGCAGTTGCAAACTTGAAGAAATCATAAGTCCATAAGGCAATTAAACACATGGAGCGCGAGTACCACCTGTTACGAGAAATCGTATGATGAGGGGTAGGTTGTTGTCGCCTAGATTGCATCGGATGATGACCTAGTAAACCATTTACGAGGACCTTAAGGCGAGAGCTTTTAATGATCGTGTAAGTGGGAGTAGGAATCAGATGTATGGCAGAAGACATGACAGCATAGTCTTTTAGTATAAGTGGGAGATTGTTGGTTTGTATACTAAAAGTCTAGCTTTAGTATGAACAATGTCATAACAATATTTGAAATGAGAATCATTGATCAAATGATTGCATCTTATAATTTATTTTATATGCATGATGCAATAGTTCATTTACTTTATACTGTAGATAATATGTTGTGCGACAACACGCGGAAGATAATATTATCGGTTTCCTTATAAAGTATAAACAGATGCTCACAACTGAGATAGACGGGGACTCTCTATCGGTATGGTTGTAGTGTGGTTTGGTATTAGCTTGTCTTGGCTATAGAATCACATTAGTGCACTTGTGTGTATTGAGCAGGACCGCCTGAGGTCGTTCTTCTTATACTGACTATATAGTAGAACTTGACCTCTGTTATTATGGAAGTTCGTGCTCTTAATCCCTATACAATAACCTCGACACGTAGGGCAGTATGTATTTCTTTGATTCATCAATGGGTGAGATTTATAAGTATTAAATCAACAAACTCGGTGAGTTGGGAAGTAGTGCTGTATCTATGGTGTGCTGTTGATTGTAGAAGGAATCCATGTCCGTTATAGGTTGATGATGTCCCCTTGAGGAGCTCATAAGGTTTATCATCTAAATCTTGCAAGTGGATTAATTTCCGGCATGATAATAAGGTTGAGTGGTACTACTCTCGGATGAGATATTAATTAATTTGAGTTGTCAGTAACTTAATTAATTGATGGGCATTGTATATCTTAAACATGGGGAGACTATCGGACTTATAATAAGAAGGAGCCCAGAACATAATTTTGGGATTGGACGGGTAGTGCAGTAATAATATTTTAGTGGACTATATTATTATTATTGGATTTAATTAAAAGCTTTGGGCTAAGCTTGGTTAATTAAATTCAATTGAGGACCAGTCCAATTTCTCCTCCTGGTCCCTGCTGTAGCCCAAGTATATAAGTCATCTCAGTTCCTGTTAAACCTAAGTCTGTGCCTCTTTTGACACACGGGAGAGAACAGAGAGCAGATTGAGAGAACTCTGGGGATTGTTGACCACCCAACACCAGAGTTGACTTTGGGACATACGGTAGAAGTTCAGAGGTGTTCTTCACTGCTGTTCATCCTCTACACCAACCCAGAAGTACGGTAAACGGTTTAATTATGCTTCCGCTGTTTTGTTTACCTGTTTTCCTAACGATCACGTTGAACCGCACGATCCAATTGCCAACAACAATGAATTATTTCATGAACAATTTATAATACAAATAAAAAGTGATAACATTTAAAAGAAAATTGATAATATTTTTAATAAAAAGTTGTAACTAATTACGAAAGAATAAAATTGAATGTTTTAGGGTTCAATTTAACACCGTTTTGTGGAATTTATATTGGTATTTTAGCACTAAATGATTAATTTTTATATACTCCAATTAAGATATTGATGCATTTGAGGTGTTATTTCGTGTTTTTAGATGGAAAAAATATATTTGATCACTCATGAGATTTTTATCTTTCATTCCAAAGTCGTTTAGATCACTCATGTGATGTTGGAATATAATATACTCCGTAGTTGATTACCAGAGATGAACACATGAAAAGTGGAATAATAGATTATGTATCAGTCTTAAACAATGTTGAATTAAGGTGGCCGGCTAAATTTGTTGTTTTGTTGCAAATTTGAGTTGATGAACACATATTGACTAAAAACATTTATTTGCCATTATTAAATAAGGGACTCGAAACTAAGATTTCCTTCAAATTGAGAGATGCTTCTGCTGTTGGGATAAGTTTGAATGGATACATTCTTTAGTTTCTTTGGTGCTTTGTATTAGCTTTTTTCTTACTCCCATAGACAATTTCTTGACAATTGTTAACTTCTCTCAAGATTTAACTATTCTATATTCTATGATTAATTTGAGCATTTGAATCTGATTTCATCTCTTCATTACCACATCTGCATATAGATAATGGCATTGGAATTAGGGTAATACAACATTAGAGTGAACTCTATATCTCCCGTATCTCCTGGATTGTTTAAGTCTGAAATAACAGAAACTCTCATTGAGAAAGACTGGCTTAAAAATGTGGCTACGAAAACGTTCCCTTTAACAAGTACCTTTAGTGAATCAAATCCAGCATTGACACAGTATCACGCTACTTGATCCACGACTCATCTGGGTACGTATTAGGCAATCTTTTTATAGTCGTGGCGGGGGCGACCTTGCCTAGTATCCCAATCTTCTCGTCTCTTTAGATGCCTAACTCGAAATCTTTGTTCTTATAGAGGATTAGAGAGTATATGAATCAAGTGTAGCTAGCATCTCCACTATGCATTACCTCATCATTTGTGTTCATTATTTCTTTGCCTCCAAGTTGAATGTAAACTACTTGAGTTTCTATTTTGCATCTTTAAGGAAGGCAAATTAATTGAACAATTGGGTATAATTTGTTAGAGTGACCACCTCATCTAAAAGTTGAAGCTGATAGAGAGTTGAATCATTGAATACTTAACCAAGTCAATCTAACATGCCCCCTCACATGCAGGCCCTCATCTAAAAGCTGAAGCTGATAGAGAGTTGAATCATTTAATACTTAATCAAGTCACTCTAACATGCCCCCTCATTTAATACTTAATCAAGAGAGAGTTGAATCATTTAATACTTAATCAAGTCACTCTAACACGCCCCCTCACATGCAGGCCCTCATCTAAAAGCTGAAGTTGATAGAGAGTTGAATAATTTAATACTTAATCAAGTCACTCTAACACGCCCCCTCATTTAATACTTAATCAAGTGAGAGTTGAATCATTTAATACTTAATCAAGTCACTCTAACACGCCCCCTCACATGCAGGCCCTCATCTAAAAGCTGAAGTTGATAGAGAGTTGAATCATTTAATACTTAATCAAGTCACTCTAACACGCCCCCTCATTTAATACTTAATCAAGTGAGAGTTGAATCATTTAATACTTAATCAAGTCACTCTAACACGCCCCCTCACATGCAGGCCCTCATCTAAAAGGTGAAGCTGAGAGTTGAATCATTTAATACTTAATCAAGTCCTTAATCAAGTGAGAGTTGAATCATTTAATACTTAATCAAGTCACTCTAACACGCCCCCTCACATGCAGGCCCTCATCTAAAAGGTGAAGCTGAGAGTTGAATCATTTAATACTTAATCAAGTCACTCTAACATGCTCCCTTAATCAAGAGAGAGTTGAATAATTTAATACTTAATCAAGTCACTCTAACATGCTCCCTTAATCAAGAGAGAGTTGAATAATTTAATACTTAATCAAGTCACTCTAACATGCTCCCTCACATCAAGAGAGAGTTGAATCATTTAATACTTAATCAAGTCACTCTAACATGCTCCCTCACATGCAGGCGTGGAATTTTTGCCTCAAGCCTTGCATGTGGAATTTTTTCATAAATGGGGAATTTTTGGCTCAAGCCTTGCATGTGGAATTTTTTCATAAATGGGTGGCGGTGAGGTTCGAACCCTGAACCTTTTGAAAACCATGGGCTCTGATACCATGTTAAATGACCACCTCATCTAAAAGCTTAAATTGATAGAGAGTTGAATCGTTTAATACTTAATCAAGTCACTCTAACATAATTCTTATATATATTTCAAGAAGATGGATATGAGGATTTTGTATTGATTAAATATTACTTTGTTTCTTTTCTTGATCTCTTTCACATATACAAAATATTTCTTCCATCTCATTTGAATAGTTACACTTTCATTTAAAAAATGAAAAAGTTGATCAAATGAACGTTCTTTTCCATCTGACTATTTTTATTTCTCGAATTGATGATTATTGGAAGTGGATGCCTAAATTTTGGTTGCTCAACATATAATGGCAAGATGTGGGTTCTTTAAAAATATTCATTTTGAATATAATTTGAGGATAAGTCCAAATTTTTGGAATTTGATTTTATTTATCACTCTTTTAAATAATTAGATTACTCTTTAAAATTAATTAGATCACTTATTGAAATAAATAAGATCACTTTTGTATCTCCATATTCGAGTATATTATTCCGTTTAATTATGTTTTTATACAAACAATTCAAAATATTATATTTTACTCATTTTTAATAATTGGGTTATTCTTTAGAATGATTTAGGTTACTATTAATAAGTTTTTAGATTACTCTTTCTAATTAATTAGACCACTCTATAAACATGCAAGAAAAATATTATGCACGACAAAAATGGGTTGTCTAATTAGGCCTTTGATTTGAGAATCCGATTTTTTAAATATAAATGTCATAAATATATATACATATTAGATTACTCTATAAAAAAAATTAGGCTACTCTTTGAAATTAATGAATTACTATTTACCGTGAATTGAGTTATTCTTTAATTTGAGAGTCCGAATTTCTAAAAATAAAGTCATAAATCTTAGATTACTCTATAAAAATAACTAGGTTACTCTTTAGAATTAATTGGGTTACTCTTTACTATTAATAATAATTTGGGCTAATCTTTCATTTGAGACCCTGATTTGTTATATATTGCTTTGTTTGATCAACAATTTTTTGGTTACCCTTTTATATTAATTGAGTTATTTTTTATAATAATTTTGGTTACTCTTTCATTTGAGATCCTGATTTGTTATATATTTTTTTGTTTGGTCAACATTTTTTAGGTTACTCATTTTTATTAATTGGGTTGCTCTTTATAATAATTTGGGTTACTCTTTAATTTCATATATTTGGATTACAGAAAATAAAATATTGTTCTATTTAATTAACATCTTTTAGGTTACTCTAATAGGTTACTCTTTATAATGAATTAGGTTACTATTTAATTTAAAATTATGATTTTCTAAAAAAAAAAGTGATACTCAAATTATATGTAATATGTAAGTTGATAGATCACCCTATAAAACTAATTAGACTGTATAAATGATGTAAGGTAAATAATTAAATTGTATAAGTTGATAGATCACTATTTCAAATTAATTAGACAACTCTTTATATAATTAATTATAGATTAGTGTTTGAAATAAATAAGATTACACATTCTCATAAGAATTAATTTTATCTCCACTCCATAACCCAATTCCGAGCAGGTGGATAAGCGTACCTAAGATCATGTATTAAAGTTTGTCAAGTTTCTGTTTCAGCTCAAGAAACTTGCTTTACTGAATGATCAGTGATGGGTGGATAATAGCACTGCAATTTAACCCAGGAATCCTTCACCCCATAATCTTTCATCACCCACACCTTACTACTGTTCTTCTTTTCAGAGATTATAGTAGCAAGACACCCTCCCATCACCTCCATATACGAAGAACCACGGCTCAATTTCGCATGGGCAACTCGTACTGCTCTTCCTTCCAGAGATGAAAAGCTATGATCACTTCAGACTTCCCATCACGTTTCACCATAGTATGCAGAGCATCACTCAAATAAACACCCCAAATTGTATCATAAGGCAAAACATGCGACAATTTCTTCACTTTCTTCCATGAATTCACTTTAAGAAAACATACGACAATTTCTTCACTTTCTTCCATGAATTCACTTTAAGAATACTGTAGATCATGGTTTCAGCGGACACCAGAACGCTACCTGGCTTAGAAGAAGCATGGATGACCAGCACAACCTTGTAGTCGTCTCGCTTCGAATCATACCCCAGAGTAGATCGATGCTGAACAAAATCAGCCCCATACGACTCGAACGGCTTCAACGGCGGCAACAAAGAGAACGAAGAGTAATACAGATAGAAGCATCTCATCAATACTTAGCTTGGACCGAGAGAGAGAACAAGAGTACTTGTTGTATTGGGTTTAAACTGGAAGCCGACGTCTCTAAACGCGCGGTAGGGCTTGAGATTTCTTAGGTGATGTTGTCGTTGACACGGTGTCAACAGAAATTCACCGGCGGCAATCCCCAATTCAGATTTATCTAAGAAGAAATGAGATGGTAATTCACTCAAGAACCACGACAGGGAGATGGAAGCGATTAATTTACGAATTTTCTGAGAAAAACTATTTTCCCACGGATCCAGTAGCAACCCAATTGCCGCCGACAATCCGCATACCGATAGCCACGCGTGGTGGCAGATCTGGCGCGGCGGAAACCGATCTCGGACGATCTCAAGCGGCTGACTGGAATTGGAAAGAAGCCCGCGTGTGCGGCGATTGGAGGCGAGGAAGGAGAAGAATTTCTTGTTGTCTGATTTCGCTGTGAGATTTGGGATCCAAATGCAACCCGCAATTTATTTGGGGGTGACTTAGGATCCGGTTCACCAAATTTTGGTAGGACCGGTCCTACCCTAGTCATTCTCTAATAATAATAATATATATTTTCTTTTATTTTTTGTATTATAACGTTTTCCATCTAAAAAACTAACGGCCGGGACTAAAAGTAGGGATGTAATCGAACCGAATCGAGCCAAATATTACTAGCTAGGTTTGAGTATCGTTTGTTAAGAAATTATCGAATTCGAACTCGAGCTCGAACTCGTCAAGAAAAAAAATCGAACTCGAGCTCGAACTCAAATTGTTTGTTAAGGCTCGCGAACGTGTTCACGAGCACATAAAATAACTTGTTCATGAACATTTAAATATTTTTGTTCGTATATATTAAAAGAAGTTTCGTGTATAAACTTCTAATGTTATTCATAATATTAAATAAAAAACTAACAAAATATAATAGTAAACGTTAAAAAAATATTTGAATATTTAAATAATCACTTAAATTATTACTATTATGTGGTATAATATAAAATATTTAATTATTGAATATTAATAAATAAATAATAATATATAATACTAAAAAATAATTATAAAATTTATGAACACGTTTGCGAGCCATTAACGAGCCCATTAATGAATATGTTCGCGAGCTTTCGAGCCGAACACTATTAGATTTGAGTTTGGTTTGATAAACTATTCGAGCTTAAAATTCAAACTTGATTTGGCTCGTTAACGAACACATTATCGAATCGGAACTCGAATAGTTCGCGAACGATTTGATTCGCTTACATCCCTAACTAAAAGAGTTTTGGGACTAAAAAAAAAGGATATGGACCAAAACTGAAATATGACTTTTCGTATGAAACTAAAAGCGCATTTTTCCCGTGAGTTTAATCATACTTAATGGACATGATAATTTCTCCGTAAAGTGGACAAAAGAGGGATTGCGGAAATGAAGTGTTAACTCTCAACCAATCCTTAGCCAAAGGTCATATTATTTATTTCAGGTGATCCCAATTGCAAAACTTTGCCTATACGATGAATATTTGTTGTTCACCACTATTCACTTATTTTTTGTCAGCTCATAGAATTTACTGCAAAATTCCTGTAATTAACAATCTTGAAACCTTAATTCAATCTATTATATAACAATGACTAACCTACACAAGGCTTTTTTTTTCTTCAAATCTGTACAACCGTGGCCCCAACCCCAATTTTACCCCAATTTTCACGCGGTTACGTTGATGTTTACGTTGTTTTTTTTTTCTTTTTTTTCTTTTTTTCTTTTCATTTTATTCTTTTTTTCATTTTTTTCTGTTTTTATTTATTTATTTAATTTTAGGGATATAATTGTAATTTTACCCTTGTGGTTTAGGATATAATTTATCCCAAGAATTTAGGGTATAATTGTAATTTTACCCTTATGGTTTATGGTATAATTTATCCTTAGGGTTTAGGATATAATTTACATTCACGAGATGAATGTAACTTGTTATACAATTCAAAAAGATATTGGCAAACACACGAGACTGTTTAACGCTAAATTTCTTGTGAAATGGATATGAGTGATAATATTTTAAGAGAAAATGATAATCGAATTAATGAAAAATAATAATAAAGTAGTAAATTATTTCATAAATAATTTGTAATATAAATAAAAGAAAAAAATATTATTTTTTATAAAAAGTTATCATATTCTTAACAAAAACTACTCCTTCTATATTTATACATTATTTTCATTTTGAGGTGTCTCGGATATTTATACGTTTCATTAATGGTAAAAATATACTATACATCTTACCTAAATTTTATATATTTATCAATTCCTGCAATTTTATTTATTTTTTTACTTTTTATTTATCATTCCAAAAAAAATTATTTATTTTTTCTCTTTAAATTATCAACTTACCCCTATTTTTCCTTATATTATACTTCCTCCGTCCCATAAAAGATTGCACACATCCTTAGTATTTTACAAAGGAGGGGGTGCTAGGACGGTGGAGCCGGCGACTGAAGCCCGCAAACTAAAATGGGACGGAGGAAGTATATGGCAAATACTTGTGTAAACCAGATTCGCGGTATAAACCTATGGTCCCCCTTACAATCTTATTATACCATTACCATATGTATAGAGCCGTCAAAACGGGTTAGGCCCGCCGGGCCGCCGGCTTGCTCCCGCCTCTATAAAAGGTGAGTTGGGTTGTAAAATTAATTTGCAGACCGTTTGGAGGTGGGCCTAAATGGGCTTGGCCCAAATGAGGGCGAGCCTAGGCGGGCTAAACCCAAATGGGGGCAGGTTGGCCCGTTTGAGCCCGCTACTTTTTTTTTTGCTAATGGTCTGGTATTTAATAATTCAAATATTTGTTGTTCCTTTTTTAATCATTTTTTGAAATAATGAATTAAATCGTAAGAAGAATATTCTAATTATTTTGTACCATAGATTAGTATACAAAATTCCTAAATAATTTTAAGTCATATTTTGCTTGATTTGAATTTATTTTTTATTTTTGAAATTTTAATATATAAATGTATATATATATATGAATTAGAAGCAAATGCAAATAATAAACTATTAAGACATCTAATCCTTAGAAGATTGACGAGGATATAATTGATCAACATAAAGATTGAGATGTTTATATTATAATGTTATGATGGATGAGGTTTGAAGAGACTTTATAATTTTGTTTTGACCTTTGTGATTGACGTTTAAAACTAGTAAATTTTTTGTGATTTAATTTGTGTTATTTTAGGATAATTAAACTTACGTTGTTTTATTTATATAATTAGTAAACTTTATGTTGTTTGATTAATGATCTTTGTTTATGTTTAATTGTTCATGGGGCTATTTTGAGAATCTATATTTATATTTTAATTATCTAATTGACATTATAGTATTTTGTATCCATCATTTTGATATTTTATTTTCAAATAACGATAATTATAATAACATCGTAAAAAAAAGTGGGTTGGCCCGCCATAACCAACAATACGCCTCTAAATGGGTTGTGCCTCATATTTTTGGACCGCAACACGCCTAGGCCCGTCCCGCCTAAGATCGCTAAATGGCGGGTTGAGGCAGGTTTTGGGTTGGCCCGCCCCGCCGGTCCGTTCCGACAGCTCTACATATGTATTGCTAGGATTTAAATTAAAGGGGGCCATAGGGTTTACCCGTTTTATAAGAGACTAACTCATTATTATATACTCCATTAAGAAAGGCAAACACTTGTGTAAACTGGGTTCACGGTGAAACCTTGTGGTCTCCTTTCAATCCTATTATACCCTATTATTGCTAAGGTTTAAATTATGAGTGAGTCTCATGTAAACTGAGTTGTAAACTTTTTTTTTTTAAATTACTTATATAAAAATTTACTTTTTGAAAGGTAATAATTTTTATACAAAAGATTAATAATTCATGTCTTTAAAAAGTAATTTTTCATGTACTAAAAAGTAATCGATAAATCAGGGTTTACAAGAATTTGAAGAATATTTTTTTAATTTAGAAGAGTAACAATTTATGTGTCTAAAGAGTAATTTTTTATGTACTAAAGAGTATCAGAGTTTACATTATTAACGTATGTAAACTCGGTTTACACAAGTGTTTGTGTTAAATTAAAGCCAGTTCAAAGAAGACTAACTGATAGGCTGTCGTCGTCCTACCAAATTATAATTTATTTTTGACTCAATTCAATACAAAGTATAGCAATGAGTACGGGTCGAACCCAAAGGAGTATAATAAAATTTAAATTAAATCAATGTGTTGCAAACAAATAAAATAAATAAGGGGATTTTTGTTTGTGAATAAATCGAAACTAGTACGAACAAGAAATCTAATCAATTTTTAAATAGCAAAGTACGTAGACGAAATTTAATTAGTACCAAGTGGGAAAAACCTAGTTTAGGATGACGATCCCCTCCCGTTTACTGAATCAATTAATTACAGGAATTAAACATCTTACCTAATGCGCAAACTCAAATCCCTAGATTGACGGTACGACCAATCAACCCGAATGTTCTTAAGTTCATCAATTAGGGTACGACCACTAAATTGAACTATTTACGAGTGACCCTATGGATTCGAACTCGAAAATGCATTAAGACTCCAAACATAGAATTACTAGGCTACGAAAACCAGCTAGAAATCATACAACCTAGATCCCATTACATCTAGAGGGAATTATCTTTATTTGCTATTCAATTCAATCCTCACAACAATTACGGATTGTGGATCACGAAATAGCAATAAGCAATAAAATAATTAAACTGGTTGGCCAGACCAAAATAATTATCAAAGTGCTAAAAATCAATTTATGGCATGTAATGGAATAAATTTACGCAAAATATTCAATATAAAAATCCTTAATAATTAAACTAACATTCAACGGGAGGTTCACGAAATCCTAAACTAGAAAAGGGGATTAGCCCCACATGTTCATGATAAAAACAGAATTAAAAATAATAAAAACCAGGATGTCGGATTGCTCTTGAATTTTCACTTCTGCTTGGGGGAAGACAACTGCCGCTACCTCTTTTTCTACGAGAAATCACGTTTTTATTCCGGTCTGATGCCTCCAAGAATAAATATATCTCTTCCTTATTTAACTTCTTGTCCCCCAAGTAGGGGTGGGCGGTATGGCATACCGAAGATTTTTGGTCATACCATATACCGTACCGGAATTTTCGGTATTTAAAAAATCATACCGTTACCTTACCTAAACTTTCGGTATACCTTAGTTCGGTATACCAATATTTCGGTATAAGAAAATAGTATACCTTCTACTTACCAATATTTCGGTATGCCATACCATACTTAAAATATCGGTATATATCATCCTATCACATAGTTTGCTATACCGTTATACATCTAAAATTCAATAAATCTTATAAAAACCATGTACTAGAAAAGTGAAATATAGCTATAAAACATACTCTAATAAATAACAAATTCAAAAATATACGACAATCTGCAAACGACCAAATTAAATAAGAGTAAGTCTCATGAAAACCGGGTTTACAGGTAAGCCTTATTTTTTAATATTACTCTTTAATATATAAAAAATAACTCTTTGAAGAGTAATAATTTTTACACAATAGAGTAATAATTCGTATCTCTAAAAAATAATTTTTCATGTACTTAAAGTAATCGATACATCGGGATTTACAAGAATTTGAAGAGTAATTTTTTAATTTAAAAAGTAACAATTCATGTGCTAAAGAGTAATTTTTTATGTACTAAATAGTAACCCGTTTTACAAAGTGTTTGTCATTAAATAAATAGTACCTAAGAGATATACACAAAAATATATGGAACTTATATTAAAATCAACACTTTTAAATCTTCATATACATAGAATTACTTAATTAAAAAATAAGTACTAATATCATGTAAGTCAATGATCTTTATCAATAATTTATAATTATGAAGAAATATATAGTAGGATTTTAGATTTAATCTTTAATAAAATAGTGTATATATATAATTTAATTAAAAATTATAATACATAAATAATAATTATAATTGTATGTATTATCTAATATGGTAATATCGTATCATATAACTCAAAAAATTGAATATTTTACGGTATTTCGGCATATACCAAAATACCGCGGTATTGATTATTTATATACCTTTATCGTACCAAAATTTTCAATACGGTATCATACCTTACCAAAAATTTCGGCATACCTAAAATTTCGGTAAAATCGGTATTTTTCGTTATGATAAGGGCGGTATACCAAAATTTCGGTATTTTTCCCCAGCCCTACCCCCAAGTAATCCTGCTTGATCTCTTTTCTTATTTTCCTTGATCTCCAGGATCTCTTTACTGGTTTTTTTCCTCCTTGATTGTGACTCAAACAGATTTAGAGGAGATCTGATCCTTCAAATATGTGGAAGATATGCTGGCTGATTTCTTTCCTTATTTGTTCTGAATTTTCGTTTGACTCCACTGACACTAAAGGGTTCAGTGTTAGCTTATCTGGCAGCAACAAATTTCTTCCACAAAACAACCTGTTTCCACATCAAAACATTGAAGCACTAATTTCCAAAAGACAAGATAAGTCAATTTTAGCACCCAATTAGCACATAAGTCCATCAAATAAACATGAATTTCAACCAAATAATTGTGCTAAAATATGACTTATCACTAACTCATTAAGAAGATATATTCTTAGTCTTTGTGTCCGTACAAACGAACATAATTACGTGAGATGGAAGGAATATTAATTATTATTTTATAAAAGTGTAAAAAAAATTATGTGAGATGGTCTCACCCTAACGTCCACAAAATTTATTTTGGGGTTATTTCAGAATATTCCATAACATTTGGGGTTCATCAATAATTATCCAAAATCCAAAATTTTTAAGGACGGAGCTGCGAAAATTTTTGTTTCTTAAACTTAGAAGAAATTTATAGCTCATTCGCTCATAAATATACAGAAATACAGAAAAATAAAATAAAGAGTTGAATTGCAGGCAAGCTAGCAAATCGTAGTCCCCAAATAATGGATCTGAATCCAGTAAGTTCTCGTCTCCATAATTTTTCTACTTTTTTTTGTTATTTCTCCCTCAGATGAACATGCAAGGGTAAATTGTTGGGAAAATGATAATGTGATTGTTTATATACGCGTTCCCTTATTCAATTGTGCTGTGGATCGGTTGATATGACTCATCATTCATATTGAATTTCTGGGTTCTGCATAGTTGCAATCCATTTTTTGACTAGATCGGAAGTTTTAGGGTTCCTTGGGTTTGAACGTTTTCTGTTGGTGGGATGGGGACTTTTTTAGGCTTTGATGCGGTGGAAGTATTGTGAATTTGTGATACTGATTTCAATTTGTTGAAATGGCTAATCAAGAAGATGACACTTATTTTATATTTCTAGTAATGGGGGTTGATTCAGGGCAACTCTGTAGATTCGAATGTTTTAAGACTTGTTTTGGACTCATTTTTGTATGGATGAAGAAGACAACTGAACTTATAGATGATCAGAATATCAACATCTATTTGAGGAGGTTAACATGCTGTAATTAATTAAGGATCAGTAGTCTGACATGAAGTTCGTAGTTCATTCAACAACTTTTTCTGACTGGATGTGGATCTATTAAGTTGCATTTTAATATAAATATAAATTTCTCTATGATTACTATTCTCTGTTAAGTACTTGGGTACTCATCTTGAAGTACTTGTGAACATAAGAAACCATTCTATTGCCTTGCAAATGATTTACCTTAGTTATGACTTTTTGGAATGGTAAGGCTAGACTTTTAAGCTTTTCTTTTCCGTTGATTGTAATGAATGTCATCAGTTAGAGAGTTAGAATTAGATTCTTAATGAATATTCATTGGCATTATACCAATCAATTGTACATTTTGGAAATTGTAGCAGATTGAAGCTCCGCATATGTAAATATTTGTAGCCTATCTCTTCTTTATAGATAGCAAAAGATGGTAATGCGATAAAAGAGTTTGTGGTGTTATTGGGTTGTAGTAGAACGTTTGTGATTTTTTTCTGTACCTGCTGTGTTATTGTTCGAAGATAAATCATTTAGGGTTGGTATTTGTCACAATGTTATGTGTTTGTAAGTTAAGGGTTAAATCCTCATCCATGAATGCCATATTGTCTCTTTCAGGTTTTTTAAGTCATGAATAACAAGAATTTTGATTCCTCATGTGCTGCCATTGGAAAAATGAAGATCCAAATATTCAGCTAAAGAAATATCTTCAATTATTTTCTTAAATCACAATTTTTAGGTGTTAGATACTTTAACTTGTGCTGCTGGCTTCTGAAATTTCAGCTTGTATTGTTCCTCTTCTCTTAAAAAAACCTAAATTTTATTTCGCCCTTTGATTTATTCACTTGAAACAACCCTTTTTATCCAGGTATAAGATTCTAAAGAATTAAACATATCTCTTGGTTAAATTTTTTCATAGCTTGCCTATTTTCTTTTTTTCTTTTTAATTTAATTATTATTACTGTTATTAGAACAAACTCATCAGTCTTTTCCTACATTAACTTGAGGTCTATCAACATTCCTTATTGATGAGTTTTGCTGTTGGATATCTAACTGTAATTATTTTTATTAAGTCTATAGGGCTCTTCTTTTTGCATTTATGCCAGTTCTCTTTACAGTCTGTAAATTATTGTTTTGTGTCTGTCTGTTGAACTTGAACCCAGAAAGCTTACTTTTATGAATCGAGTTTTATGATCATTCTACAATATAAACTAGTTATATTTAAGTTGTGCATATTAAGAATTCTCATCAGAGTACCCCCATAAAATTTTTTATGTTTGGTTTGTATTTTAACTGCATGTTCTTTCATCTCTTGCTTTACCACTGTGCAAGTGAAATATAAATTTCTGTATTCTTTACTCCAAAAGATAGTTTATCCTTCTACTTTACTCAACTAAGACCTATTTAGAATTTTTCTTTGACTGAAAATTTGTGTTGACAATCTTTTCTCAAGGATACATGTAAGATTTATTAATTCCCTTCATCCATGAAGGGGGGAATTTTGAGATGCTAAGGGCGCCCTGATGTTACCCTTTTAATCATATGAGGCATCGACTTTTAAACTCTTATGAATGATGATAGACCATAATTCATACAACAAGACATGAATTGCTACATTAAGTTAGAGGTTGTGTGTCTTTGTCAGAAACTGCCATTGCAGGTGTTGTGAAAGGAAAAAAATTAATTTGCTTCACAACCTTTGGTATTTGAGTTCTTGATTACGTGGTAATATGGTATTATTTTGATTAGAAATTAAAAATAGAATGAAAGAATTTCAGTTGTTTCTTCTCAATTATCCCTCATCCATCCTCCCTTGATCATTATAGAAGGAAAAGAAAAAAGGGGCATAAAAGACTTTCTCAAACTAATGTTTTCCTTTTGCAGCCTCAAGGGGAGAATTATGCTCATCCACAAATATGCTTCTTCCATGTGCTTTTCAAGGTCCATTACTGTTTCTGTCTTCAGTTGGGTTCTATTTTTTATCTTTGAGTTTGTGATTACTATATGCGAACATGATGTGATTGATTTCTTCTATCAGGGTGCTGCCTTGGCCTTTTACATACTCTCAGCGCTGTTTGTGGATAGTTTTGTCATCATATTTGTGATTACTGTACTTTTAGCTGCACTTGATTTCTGGGTTGTCAAGAATGTAAGTGGACGCATCTTAGTGGGCCTAAGGTGGTGGAACGAAATAAATGATGATGGTGAAAGTGTGTGGAAATTTGAATGCCTTGACCAAGAGGTAAGGATATTTTTATCACCTGAACTTTTATGTTGTCTGTTTTACTCTGTATAGTATATTGACTCATCTTTTTTGTTTTGTTTTTAGTCATTGGCTCGGATGAACAAGAAGGACTCATGGCTGTTCTGGTGGACCTTGTACCTAACGGTACGTAATGAATTTTGAATTAGATTACCTTACATCCATACAATATTTAGTTTAACTAGAAAGGAATAGATGAACATGGGAACTGATGGATGGAGGTTTAAGTAAATCCTTGATATCAACATATATGAGTCATGAGAACAAGAAATGCAACTGCTATTTGACACTGCAATGATTTTTGAGACGGAGCTCTCTGGCTGTATTTGTCAATTCACTTATAACAGTCCATATATATTTTGCATGTGACACCTTTTTCATTTAATGTCATCAAATTTTTGTTTCACTTGACACCTTGTCTATTGATCTTGTAATTTTTTTGCAGGCAGTTATTTGGGTCTTTTTCGCCATATTCTCTCTGATTAGGTTTCAAGCAGACTATCTTCTAGTTGTTGGTGTGTGCCTGACCCTTAGTATTGCCAACATTGTTGGGTTCACTAAATGCCGTAAAGGTATATTTACTTATTGAAACCTATTCCAGTTCTTTCTTTGGAGTGTTTGATACATGGATATCTGCTTTAATCCTTGACTTTGATGGTGACGTGTAACTGATTGGGGGAGCTGAAAATTGAATCACATAGATTCAAGAACTGCTGTGTTTGAAGAAAATAAATTAAAAAAGTGAAAAAAAAAATTAACAAGAGCTTATTATGCCCCTGCAGAAGCATGATAAATTCCCTTCTGCTAGAATATGCTTCTGTCAGTGAAATGACTTTCATCATTTATGCTAAAAATAAAAGGAAAATAGAATAAGTATGGTAAGGAGTCTGTTAATTTTAGTTGTGTTCCTATAACATTAAAAATACTAAATTATATCGCACTCTTTTTTTTATATGGATACTCATTCTCTTTGTTCCGCAATAGGCGGGCCACATATAAAGGGTCACCACATCTCATTGTCATGGGCTGATAAATTGTATTTATTTACCATGGGCGAGTATGAAAGGCATGTTACAGTTACTATTCTGCCCATGCCTTGATACATTCATTAGCGTATAAATCGCTACATTTGCTGATGCCATCATGTGTGTCTTAATATGCTACATTTGCTGATGCCATCATGTGTCTCTTAATTTCTATATCTCACTTCATCTAGCATGGCATGTCCAAATATTTAATCTTGGCATAACATTACTCATTAATTGGTAACTTACCTCTTCTTTCAGATGCTAAAAAGCAGCTCCAACAATTCGCAACCCAGACCATCGCTTCTCGTTTCTCATCTACCATTCAATCGGCATTTACTGTTGTTTGAGTACATATTCAATCAAGTGCGTGGGTGAAAAAGTGGTTTTTCCATTTTTTTCTAGTGTACACGAGCATTTAAGCTGGTCATGTGAAGGAGTTGCTCGTGCATTCTTGCAGAAAATATTTTGAATCGTATAACAGTGTCTGTAGCATATTGATGATATTCAAACTCCTGTGATACGAGAAATGCGACATCTTGTTTTTTAGGAATTGAATTGTTTGTTTATTTTATTGCTTTGACCACTTTTTGTATTGAAATTTCACGTAAAGAATATTGCAATTGGAAATATATACTTAAACATGCAAATGTAACTGGCCTTTCTTCTCTATGTATGCATATATTATAATGGATTGCCCAGAAAGTGAATCCATAAGAAGTATTCTGTATTTACTCCTACATGAGTTTTCTTATCAACCTTTTGATTTAAGTGTTTTGTCTTTTAAGGTTTCAAATTGATTTTGAAAATTAAGTAAAATTTTAGTATACTATGAAAAGCTATTATGTGTTTATTTTGAAACCTATTTAGAGTTTTATGATTTAATTTATATAATTATGAATAGAATGGTATGGAAAAGAATACTATATAAGGGAGTGCTTAGATCACATTGTATTAATAATACTTTATGAGCTTTAAAAAATTATTAAAAATAAGGAAATTTATATATTAATTGCACTTAAACGAGCTTAATTTCTTGAGTATTAAAAGGAACTGATGTTTAAAAGTGAAATGACGGATATTTATCTCCTCGTTAAGAAGTTTAGGGTTTATGATCTACTATAATAATAATTTTTAACCTCGCCTTCATAAAACAAAATTTACCGCTTTTCTCTACTCCAATCTATGCGGGTATATGAATATATTTTTATCGGAATTTTATCATAACACGATAGAGGGATACATAAAATATATGTGGCGTTCAAAAATATTATTAATATACTTTTTGTTCATCTTTTATGAATTAAATACTAATGCGCGCGCGCGCGCACACACACACACACACACACACACACACACACACACACACACACACACACATATATATATATATATATATATATATATATATATATATATATATATATATATATATATATACTAATATTACTATTAACTACCCCTTTATGAATATGTATTTGAATACAATTGTATTGAACACACTATTTTACTGAATATCAAATCATGGTTACATAATATATTAATTATGAATACTTAGCATATGGATTCATACAAGTGAAATTAAATCATTAGTTTTGAAATCACATATCCAAACTCATGAATTCTGAATACTTAACATTAAACAAGTGAAATTAAATCATTAATTTTGAAATCACATATCCAAATTCATGAATTCTAAATACTTAACATTTGAATATCAGTTGAATATATCAAGTATACCAAATTACCAATGCACAAATCAAAGAGAAAAAAGAAAAATGAAATGCACAAATTTATTTCGCACGTTCGATTATCTCCTAATAAAATTCATGATTTGATTTCAAAATTAACTAAAATATAGATGGTTAGGAGAGTAACCTTTTTATTCATATATTCTCTAAAATTTTTTTATTATTATTCTTTTTATGTATTTTAAAGAAATCTGAAATTCATAGTATATTATTTTTTTATCACGTACCTTTCAGACGGATTTTTAGGAGAAAAAAGTGGGCATGAAATCTATTTTTAATTTTAATATATTATTGTACACAATGACATTAAGGATAAGAATTATATTTTATTCATTCAAAATGCATTAATTAGTAATATATTTAGTTTAATGTACCTATTGGTAATAATAATATATAAAATGTATCTCGTAGTAATGAACTCATTCAATAAAATGTTAAAATAAAACAAATTTAATTGAGTTGTTCAATTATTTAAAGTATAAAAATTAAATTTATTCTTTTTTTTTTTTTGGGAAATGGACAATGATCTTTGTCTCTATAAATAAAATAGAAATGTCTTTAATAAAAAATAATAATATTTTTAATAAGAAGAATAACTATTTGAAGAAAACTAGAATGGTTTAATCATAAAAAAAACTCATATAAGTATTTATCTTTAGTTTTTAATGACAAATAAAATTAATTAGAATTTTTTTTTAAATAATTCATATTGCAAATTCTCTCGTGCATCCTGTACTCATATCCAAAATGTATACAGTAATGAATAAAAATATATATAATGATGAATAAAAATATATACACTTTGTTAATTAGTGTATTAATGAAAAGTTGAATATAAAAAAAATACATTTATTAATAAATAAATACTCCCCCGTCCTAATAGTTATGTTTGCTTTTTGCACGGAGGAAGTGTACACTATTAAATAAAAATTAATATGCGTATGGATGCACATGATATCACCTCAATTTATATTCGTCCATAAATTTTTATTCAATTTGATTAAAAATTATTTAAAATATAAAAATAAATGGGAATTGGTATTATGGATCTGTTTTTTTATGGATTTTTCTTACGATATTAGATTGTACTCCCTTTGTCTCATACTTATGTTTATATTTTTCGTTTTCGTTTGTCTCACACCTATGTTCACCACTCAAAAAAGTAAACTTTACATTAACCAACAACCTAAAAAATTTTCTTAATTTTAAATACAACTCCCATCTAACGTACATAACATACTTTATAATTTATTTATTATATAAAAATATTACAATACCCCTAAAAAGTCAATTAAATTGGTCAAAAAATAACTTTACTTAAACTTTGTATCTACAGTACCGGTAAATATAAGTACGGGACGAAGGGAGTAATATTTAGATGATGTTTTAATTTCTTTTCTGGTGAATTTTGACTTTGATATTTTTACAATGAGATAGTATTCAATGATGTTTTAATTTCTTACCTAGGGATTTCATGTTTTATTTTATAATAGTATATTTGGTATTTTTACAAAAAATGTGTGAAACTATCTCATAAATTTTATTTCTTGAGATGGAGCTTCATTGTTTTATCTAACCCGCGAAACTTAGTTTCTTATACACTTGAGGAGCACACCGGTTTTTTTATGCTATTTTCGTGGATCATCTTGTGTGTCATAGATTAAGTGATTGAAACATAAAAGAGGGAAATAAATTCAGCTATTGCCTCTAGGATTTAAGGTTTATGGTATAATTTCTCTCTCATACGTATGGTCATCTAATGATGTGTCGTCCATCTAATTGTGCGGTCTCCTTCTATTTTTTTTATTTTTAATTTACAATTGTATTTCTTTTAAAAGACACTGGAGTTAGATAATTTGATTTCCTTTTAATCTTTAATTTAAATTTATTAATTTATTAAATATTCTGATATAATTTTTTTCTTTCTTTCTCTTTATTTTAATTTAATTATTTTTTTTTCATTTTAATGAATAAGTAATCTAATACGATGAATATATTTAATTTATTTTAATTTTTTGCTTGTTAAGAAAAATGCAAAGATTTATGTGAAACCGTCTCACGTAAGGGCTTACGTAAGACGGGAGAAAAGTAATAACTTTCATAACAAAAAGTGATAATAAATTAATGAAAAGTGATAATGTTATTTCATGAATAAATTATAGTATAAATGAAAAGTGACAACATTTTTATAGCGAAAGTGATAACATTTTATAGCGAAAGTGATAATTATTTTAAAAAGTGTAAAATGGTCTCATGTGAGATGGTCTCACACAAGACCTACCCTAAGAAAAATGAGTTCATAAGTGATAACATTTTTATTTAAAGGTAATACCTAGTCATAAAAAAGTGATATTCGTTAAATAAATTATCTCACAAATAATTTGTAGAACAAATAAAAAGTGTTATTATTTAATAAAAGATAATTCATGATCAATGAAAAGTGATAATTATTGATTAAAACTTATTTAATGCATGAATAAATTATAAGATGAATAAAAAAAATGTTGATCAAAATAGTACTTATTTAATTGGACAATGTCATGAACAATTCCTATAATAAATTAAAAGTGATCATATTTTTAATAACAAGTGATAACTGATAATAAAAAAAGTGATAACTTTTAATTGAATTATTTCATGTATGAACAATTTGTAAGACATATAAATAATGATAACAATTTAAATGAAAAGTGTTCATAATCATAAAAGAAAAAAAAAATTATTACTATATTCCAATTAAATTATATTATAAATAATTCGTAAGATGAATTAAAAGTGATCATATGTTTAATATAAATGTGATACTTGGTCAAAGAAAAGTGATATTGTTAATTGAACTATTTTATGAACAATTTGTCAGACATAAAAGGTGGTACTATTTAAAATAGAAAATGATTCATGATTATGAAAAAGTGATAATCTTCAAATTAAAATATATCATAAACAATTTGTAAGATTAATTAAAAGGATAATATTTTAAATGAAAAGTGATACTCCACTTGATAAATGAAAAGTGATAGTCGTCAATTGAACAATTTATAAGACAGATAAAAAGTGATAATATTTTAAATTAAAAATAATTAATGATCATGAGAAAGTGATAATTATCCTGTTAAATTATTTTATAAACAATTGTAGGACTAATAGAAAATTATGATGTATAAATATGTATATACATTTTTAAGTATAAGTAGTTAGAAATTTTCTAATTAATAAAAAGTTTAGGCAAAGACTTTTAAGAGACTATCTTACGAATCTCATTTTGTGAAACGATCTATCCAAATCCATTAATCAATTACTTGAAAACACGCGCGCTCATGAGAACGGTGGATGCGTGCCGCCAGCCTAACTATCAAATGCATGTTTAGTGTTTACTTACATTGCATTTAATTAAATTTCTTTCTTAAAAACTGAAAATAATAATAATAATAACTTTCTTTGAATTTTTTTTTAGTTAATTCACTCACAATTATTTTATTTATTGGAAAAATATTGATATATATTGTATAAATTTTGGTTTTTTTATATGAGGAATATTGATACATTTTGTATGTATTTTTTGAAATTCATTTCCATAATACAATATATAAATCCTTAATTATATCTCTAAATGTATAAAAATAATAAAAAATAAATAGAAGCCTATTTCCCCACCAATTGACTGAATGTGCAATACACAATCTAAAATAATATTATATTTAGTGTTTTTTTTAAAAATCTTTTTCAATATAATTTTTTTTTTCTTTAATTATTTTTCGCGGCACCTGAGCCTAAGATACGGTGCATCCATTTTAAAAAACGTATACAAATATGAGCAAAAACATATACAATTATGAACAAAAATATATACAATTTAATTGTTAATTTTTTTAATGAAAATTTGAGTTTAAAAAATATACAATTATTAAAAGACATGTATACACTATTGAATAAAAAGTTATACATATGGATACTAATTTTTTTAATGAAAAACTTAGTGTGAAAAAAATATACAATTATTAAAAAACACATATACATAATAGAATAAAAACATATACAAAATAAAAAAAAAATTATACACATATGGGTGTACCATTACACCCGGGTGCACCTAACATCAATACTACTACAATTTATGTATAAAAGATTTATTAATTTAATTTTAAGGATATAATAATTGTCTTTTTGATACATAATTAAAAAATAATAATAATAAAATTAACTGAAACGGTTCCCTTTCCCTTATCATTTTGATTCCCAAAATTGAACAATCACGTCTTAAATCTTAAACCATTAATTGCAACATATAGTCTCAACTAGAATTTAAAAATACAGTCAAGAGTTTACAAAAAGAGATGCAAATACAATTACAAGATTTCATTACATGAAATGGTCTTTAGAAGAAAGCATAACCTCGGAGCACCACCATCACACCCTAACTTCTACGCCTTCCTTCAATAGGTGTTCTTTAACAGACTGAATAGGCACCTGCAACACATTATATGATCATAAAAGAGGCCAAAAATAATAGATCCATTTGGTTTTTTTCTAATGCATAAATGATTTTATTGTTGCTGCATAAGATTTCATGCACTTATTAATAGCACAGCATTGCCGGAGCATATGTAATTTTTTAAATACGACTTTCCTTTCTTTCTCAATCTCACCTCCTTCCTATGGAAAATACCAGCAGCAAGGGCAGCAGACGCTTTTGTTTCGGAGAAAACTTCTGAAAAATGTTGTACAGCCCCAGCACCACTACTTGCTATGACGGGAATGCTCACAGCATCTGAGATCTGTTTAATTAGATCTATATCAAATCCTTTCCCTTGACCTGGTAAGAAACCATTGCAACAATCACATGTTCAGTAAGATGATATCTCATTCGCGTATTTATATATGAAACTAGTACAAGAAATGAAGAGCTGGTCAGCGTGCTTATCAAAACAAGAGCTGGTCAGTGTGCTTATCAAAACAAGATTGTCACAAAAAAAGTTTGTTCTTGTTGGTGGATTAACCATTTAAGAGAACATAGAGATATATTCATGTTCAGACTCTTCTGATCAACATTGATTCCCCATTGTTGCAGATATAGCGGAAAGAAATGGTAAAATAGAAAATTAAATCTGGGTATCAAATAACAAAATGGATCAACAATGAATACTATGCAATAGTACTGCAAGACATCGCACAAGAACCAAGCATACCATCACAGTCAATGCAGTTTAAGAGAATTTCTCCAGCCCCTAGTTCTTCCACAGCTTTAGCAAGCTCGTATGCTCCAATTGGGCGACCTTCTCGCCCACCATTCACCTACAGAACGATAAGTAAAACAACTTCATGCAAACATAGAGACAACTACATAGTTTGTTGAATAAAAGATTTCAAAAGCTAAAAATAGAAATCCACAAGGCAGAGGCTCCACTCTCCATGCGTTGAGGTTTAAAACTGGGAGAAAAGGAAATTCCTAAACTAGGTACACAAAAATTCCCCACCCCACCCCCCGCCTAAATACATTAGTCGCATATTTAAGTGAGGAACCTGCACTGCAAGCATAGTTACACTGATCATCCGACCAAATTTCATCAAACAGAACAAGAAACATTTGCTCAAATAAAAACCTTCCAATCAACTCAGATAAAGAAACCACAGAGGAAATGAGGAAAGTATGATCCAAGAAATAACAAGGTGAAACGTACTGTGCATTGATACCATGCAAATTCCTCGCCATTAGGACCTGAAATAAAGAGAAAAAAAAGCCTATTATGAACATCTTATACGTTCATCTTTTTTAATTCCTAATCAATAAGATGAATGGATTCTGTCTTCTTTATCAAATTACCCAATAAAGAATGAATATACAGAATTTCTGGCCCAGGCAAAGTAAATAAAATTATGACATATAAAATAGAAAACCAAAATGGAAGGTGGGGAGGGAACACAACTAAATAATGCGACTAGCCATATACCTGGTTTTGAAACTCTTACTGACTCGAACTCAACATCATTAGGATCCTTCAAGTACACCCTACGAGGATCGATGCTAACAACCACAGCCTATTTTATGAAAATGAATGGTAAAATTCGCGTAGTACATAAGAAAAGTTATATAGAAAAAAACTATATGCTTGATAGTAGTCACTTTACTTGATATACCATGAATACAAAAAGAATAAAGATTGGGCTCATAATAAACCACACCTGATTTCCATAAACTCTAGAGATCTGCTCTATGCTGCTCTTTCCAGTTTTTACCTACATTAAAAAAAATAATAATAATAAAGAAAAAAGACCCACAACAGTCAACAGCAACAATATTTTCAGAGAACTAAAAATAAAATCAGAGGATAACGGTGAGTACTTTGGTTTTAAGGTATTCCTCTGCAGCATAAACTGCATCACTTCCAATGGAAACCTTGTCTGCACCAGATCGAAAATATTCTGAAGCCACTTCCAAGCTTGAGTAATATCTGTCAAGCATTTCGTTAGTAAATCATGGAAACCATAAGAATAAATCTATAATGATTAACAACCAAAATACAGTTGGGAAATTATTACTCTCAAGTCTCAAACACCCATTCCAATACAAAAGGTTTTAGAGATGACAAAACATATAGTAATACCTGCCATTTCCATCAGTAAAATCTCGAATACCACCACCAACTGTCAATGGTACAAAAATATTCTCTGATGCAAATCTCAAAACCTATAAACAGATACTGGCAACCGTTATTTTGCTATTTTCAGGCTAAGTGGCAAATAGACAAATAGGACAGAGTTGGTCTAGAAAGTTGAAATGCATCAAAGCACATTTTCATGGTCTTATGATACTTATTTTACGATCCAATGACACTAGCTAGGAGGCAATATATTGAACCAACAAAAATATAATACCATTACTGATACAACAAACCTGAAGCATTGGTAAATCACCTAGAGGAAAGTCACGGAAGCCGGTAATATTCAAGAAGCTGACCTAAAAATCCCAAAATAAAATCTTTAGACTCCTGATTGCAGATACAAATTCGCTATTTATATCGGTTCATCTTTATATATTCCATTCTAATCTCATCTTCATTAAGTGTTAATCGATAAATAGCATTAGCAAACTTCAATTAGATATCCAACAGAAATATACCTCATCAGCCCCGTCCTTGTAGTACTGTCCAGCAAGATCCACTGGCTTGCCGAGGTTTCTCACCTTCAAGAAATATAAAATATAATAATATGTAATGAAGATACAGATCATGCAATCCGATCATGTTTTATCAAGAAGAAGGCATAACATTCCAGTTACCAACAAATGATTGCTAAAATATCTATCAACTCTTGATAAGCTTAAATTCTTACTCAGACAAACAGTATGAATAACCATGTTTCAAAACAGAACTATGTTGCAAAGACTAATCTAGAGTTAACAATGCTGGCAGGATAGAATACAATCAAAGTATAAGAAGCCAAAGTGAATACTCGCTTGATGGAGGTTTATCCAGAGGTGGCTTATATGATCATATTCTATACTAAATAACGTCAATACCAACATTCAAAAGATATTTGCTCAGGAATTGTTTACAGTGGACAGGAGAGAGAAAGCTCAAAAAGATTATTGTGTTGCTTAATCAATAAACCATTCATTTACCACTCAACACACTTGGATATGAATAAAAGATAGACCTGAATGACAGAACAGTATTGTAAGGATTCATACATCAAGTTGTAATAGAACAAGCAGTACCTCATTTTCATTTGTTTGTTCCCTTACATCATACTGGTCTCCCTTTGTTACTACAAGATCCCCTTTGTCATTTGCCCTAACATCAAGACAAGCTATGACCTGATCAATAGGAAAAAAGAAATATATTATATTCACCCATAGTAACTAAATTAAATAGTCAATCACACAACCAATTGCCTTCATATTTCACATATGGTTTGGAAATCATCTTTCATGGATTATGTTCGCGAGAATAATTACATTCTTGAAAATTAAAGTCAGGTCAAAGGTTATCATTGTTCATGGCTGGACAAGGCTTAAATGATTATCAGAAATTTTCTTTGGTTGCTATCATATCAACTAGAACTAAAATAAGGTTTCAAGATGCCGTTGATGATTATCAAACTAAATCTGTCAGAACATCAAACAAAAGAATTGTTTCTTTAGTCCTAGTTCAATTTGAAAGTTGCATTTCTAATTAGATCTTGAATATAATTATACAGAAACTTTGAACTTATAACATTACCCTAGGAAGATAAGAAATAATAACTGAAAAGTTTGTTCTTACGCATGTTATGTTTGAAGTTTTTCTTGTCAAACAAACAAATCCAACTAGCAAATTCAATTCATTGCATCACCACAGACAACAAAACTTACCCTCTTTGCAAGTCTAGACGCTTTCCCACGAACTTGAATCTGTCTTTACATGAAGATTCAATACATTAGTTGGTTTTGAATACTCAAAAATGTAGTTTGATATTCTGGTCAATGTATACCTTTGAAATTTCAGTATTGGAATACAAAAACCTCCTTAGGACAGAAAGACCAACCTCTGCAAAGCTAACCAAAAGAATGTAAGCTACAACTAATTCCACAACTGAATCAATATAATTTAATTCCAGTGTTACATGAAAAGCTTGGCACCTCCCTCTTAACTTATATTTTTGAGTTTGTAAGTTGAAACAAGTGTAAAGCTCTTACCACCACTCTTTTCAGGATGAAACTGAACTGCATGGACATTACCCCGTCTTATAGATGCTATAAAATCACCCCCATAATCACATGATGAAGATATCCAGTCTTTGTTATCATCTGACTAAATAGGATAGGAAAGCAATATCCATGAAATGTAAGAGACAAAAATATACGTAATTAAGTTAAATTATACAACCAAGTAAGCAAGATCAGGGAAAGATATAATTACTGGGGTTGCACGATAAGAATGAACAAAATAGACATGGCGGTTTCCAACATCATCCAGAATCTGAGAGTCTTTTGCAAGTTTAATAGCATTCCATCCAATATGGGGTACTCTGCAACCATTTGATGAGTCAAAACGTCCAACTACTCCAGGAATCAAACCAAGGCCTTTCACTGTGAATAATGCCACTCACATTAGCATAGTTAAGAGAAAGCAGATTTAATAGACTGCACAAAAATTGGGCAGATGACGCTACCTATAAGTCTATTATGTTATTTAGTTTTACAAAATATAATTCTGGTTTTATTTCGAGATCCACCAAGACAAATGCAAGTATGCAACTGGATCTCCGCACTTGTCAAAGAGATCTATTCTTGGCAATCACATCTATACCATAATTTCGTTACTTTCGTAGTTCCTTCGTATTAGTTACTTTCAGTAGAAGGCATCAATAAGAAAAAGAAAAATAAATTGGAAACCTGAAGTATGATATATTTCGTCCAATTACTATGTAATCATAAATGAGAAATGAAATCACACTAAATGTAACTTCAAATTTGAATCATCGGCGCACAAATGAACTCAAGAGAGTTGACCAGAGAGATTGCAGAAGAGAAACCATATGATGCATTAAGCATTATGTAAAAAGCTGAAATAGCATTTATTACCTGGTCCATTTTCCTCACTTGACTCAAAAAGTAGCTGTAATCCAAGACAAATTCCTAGAAAAGGGCGATCTTTCTCAATGTAAGTACAGAGAGCATCAGCAAGCCTACAAATAGTTGGAGAATCTTTTATTAATTAGTTGGTTAATTTTTCCACCTAAACCAAAAATCCGGGTGAGGAAAAATAATAATAAGCTTGTTAATGATATAACCATTTACATGCACAGGCAATCCACTGAACATGAAAATATAGCACACCAGTTTCATAGTAAAAGTATAACAATAACAACAAATTTCCAAACAGGCAATCCACTGAACATGAAAATATAGCACACCAGTTTCATAGTAAAAGTATAACAATAACAACAAATTTCCAAACAAAATAGGCTAGCTTACATACTGATCTGCAACTAGAAACACAAACAAAATCACAAATTGGATATAAAAGCTGAAGAAATATCATCAAGCAAAAAACTAGATCATACTATCGGAAATGCAGCACCGAAAAATAGACTGCAGTTTAAATAACATTACCCCTTCTTGTTCAACACATCCATGGCAGGAGCAAATGCACCAACACCAGGAAAAATAAGTCGTTTGGCGTTCAGAATATCCTCTGGTGATTGTACCTATAAGCAAACAACTTATAAGAAAGCAGTAAAACAATGGCCATCACGCAGCATACTTCTTCAGTTATAAATTATAATCATTCTCCAAAAAATTAACAAATTAAAAGTGTATACGTATCCTTCACTTGTATTGATGTCTTCACCTGATGTGTGTATCAATTTAGACAAAAATGGATAATATCAAAAGAGAAAACTTACGTCTTTGATGTCAAAGCCAAGAAAGCGAATTGCATTTCTGACACTTCGCACATTTCCCGCTCCGTAGTCAAGCAACGTCACCACTGTTAGGAATTAAAGAGAAGGAAAAAATTCAATAAAAACAGAAAATGGGGAAATGTAGTTAACAATTAATTGATAAAATAAAAAATAGCTTCTGAGGTTTATTCATCAGTAAATGCCTCTTCAGTGTCCCCTACACTCACTCCATTGGACAATAGATTCACACACCTACATACACAGATGCATAACATAGAAACAGGAAGGTACCAGAGTCGTCTACAGCAGAAGCAGATGCACGAACAGAGAATGTTCTGGAAGGTTTGAAGTTGGGAGGGTTGAATTGCAGAGAACGACCGGCGGAAGCGGATGACGGAAAAGAGGATTCGAAGTGCGGAGTTGAAGCGAATGGTGCCGCCGCCGCCATTTGATTTGCCGTATTCTTCGCCACCCTCCTCTCAATTTTGGTGGTTATACCAGTTATACATGAATTATGGGCCTTAAATTCGGATCATTGGGCCTATTCTTATTGGGCGTGAAATAAGAGTCCATAGTAACTGACAATCTCCCCTCGCCTTAGTAGAGAAAGACGTGAACAATGTCGTTTTGAAAAATTGACAAACTCCTCTTTGGTGGTTGACTAGTAATGGAAGCTTATGGATTCGAGGGAAAATTAAATTAAATCATACTTCAACCTTAGAGTTGGTCCATTGGGTGTTTGAACAAACAATATATAACATTTTATATTTTAAAAAATATACACTTTAATTCATAAAGGTATTATTTTATCAATAAAAGATTCGGCAGAAATATGAATGATATTATTATTTGAGTAAAATAAATTTTTTTCTTTTTTGGAAAATGAAGGAAACAAGTTCTCATATTAAAAAATACGATATTTACTATTAAAGAGTTCAACTTTTTGAAGTCGTGGTACGGTTCATCCGTGGATATTCAACTTACATAGGAGAGAATGAGCAGTAACTAAAAGAGAAAAAAAAAGTTCAAATCTACAGACCAAATTCATTAAAAAAAAAAAATCATTTTCAAGTAAAATGATGAGAAAAGAAGCACCGACAAGCAGCAAAAAGTTACACACTTTTAAGATTTTTTTTTATTTAAAAGTTGTTTTCGTTTTTGAATTTAGAATGTGTCACACCAGAGCCAAAAAAGTCATTCTATTCGAAGAGTACTGTCGATGCCCATGCAAAGCATTTATCTATTAGCAACGACAGCATAAAACGAATATCTCATAACATTAATTACCACCCAACTTCGATTCTCTATTTTTTTTCTTTCGAACATTCAACATCTACAATGGTCAAATTATATTTAAGCAAGCACAAATATACTATCAAAACATGACAATTCTAACTAGGTGAATTATCCGACTAATAACCTTGATATAGATGGTCCTTTATTGAGGGAGAAGTATGAGAAAGGGTTTGTTAATCTTTTGAATGAAAACTACTTCTCAAATTTTTACACTCATTTATCGATTATATACTCCACTTTTTTAAGAGATGAATTATTATATTTCTAAATGAAAAATATTACTATTCAAATTTAATATATTGTGATTTTTTATATTCTTGTAAGATAAATACTCCCTCCGTCCACTGTCAATCTATCTATTTTACCATTTTGGACCGTTCATCCTTAATCTATCCATTTCCCCTTTTGAACTATGGGACGCACACCGTCCACCAATACAAATAAAATATGAGACCCACACCCTCCACTAATACAACTACCTACTACACATAAAATAATAATACTCCTTAATCCACATGCAAAAAACAAATGGATACATTGAGAATGAATGGAGGGAGTAATATTTTTAATGTAGAAGAGTAATAGTTTCTCTTTTTAAAGGATAATTTTTATGTGCTAAAAAAATCATTTAAAAAATAGGGTGCATGTATGAAATGGATTCACTGAAAATTCAATTTTTTTATTAATAAGCGCACAATTTCTGTTCCGCATTAACATTTACGTTTTCTATTTTGGTTTGTCCTAAATTAAGGATTTACATTTTATTTTTTATTAAGTGGATCCACATAAAACAATTAATTATTCCACGTAGGACCACAACACAACCCTAATACAAATAACAACTGCACATTAGTACTCCCTTCATCCCACAAAATCCTTCACATTTTCTTCATTTGTTTGTCCCACAATACTCTTCACACCTCAACAAATGAAAAATTAATTTATTCAATAATTTTAAAAATTACTTTAATTTTAAATTTGTTACTCATTTTTTATACACGTACCATTACTTTATAAAGTTATAAATAAGTACAACTTTCTTTAAAAACGGTGGAACTTTACGTGAAGCGTATTGTGTGTACTTAATATCTACTCCTATGCTTGAATAAATTATTTGACCTTTCTAAAATAGTAAGAACTTAACTTTATTCTGGAAGGGCCACGCGTCACAGGAAAAATACTTTTCTTCCTCCAGTTAATTTCCCATTCGCTACCCGAGTTTCACACACATCTCAAATTCACACACTTTTTCTCATCATCATTTCTTAAATTTCCATCCGAATCTCAGAAAACCAGTAAAATTGATTGTTGCAAAATATGATTCAGCCTCTGTATGTTCTGGTGTTCGCAGAAGTGGCGGTGATTCTGGTTCTTCTCTTCCGAACGCCGTTGAGAAAGCCGCTTCTGATTTTACTCGACAAATTGAAGCAGGGTAAGGGCCCCGTGGTGGCGTCCACCGCGGCGGCACTCTGTTCGTTATTATGGTCTCTCTATTGTATAACATTACCACGATTCAAAACCGATCTCTCGAAGCAGGCAATGTTAATCCCACCGACCAGGTTCTCTTGGCCAATCAACTCCTCGAAGCATCACTCCTCGGTAGTTTCCTTCTCTCTTCCCCTAATGCTAAACCTAAATTTTCATCTTTTTTATGGTATTATGATTGATCGACCGAACCTACGGTATTTATTTGATTACTGTTATAATTGTAATTAAGAAAAGTTTTTTGTTGTTGGATGTTGTTTTACTGAAGTTCATCTTGTTGTTGCCTATTTATTAGAGGTAAGTGGAAACTTTTATCGGATGGAAGTGTGAACATTTCCTCTGGCATAATTATTGCTCGGAGAAGTGTTCGATTGGGTTTAGCGATCATTTTGTTTGCGGAAAGGATCCAATCCATAAACACGGAAACAGAATAGAACAGTCACAGAAAAAAGACGTTGGATGCATGCATTGATTTCTTATTTTTGCTTAGTATCATTTGGTAGTGTCTGGACACTGAAATTTGTGATTTAGAAGTTAAGAGTGAAATGGAAGAAATTTTTTGCGATGATGAGTGCAGGTTTTGCTTTATTCCTGGCGCTGATGATTGACAGAGTGCATTATTACATTAAAGAGGTTCGCCTGCTGAGAAAGCATTTGGAAGCTGTAAAGAGTTCTGATTCTAAGTCAGAGGATGTGAAGAGCCTGGAACCCTTGCCTGATGATTCAGACTAATTGAAACATGAAGCTACTAACACTAAGCTTGTGTAAGCACGGGTATGGTGGAGGTTAATAAACCTGCATTTGTCTCAAGGGTTAGCAGTATTAGTAGTTTGACAAGTTATGCATGGGAATTGATTAATACTTTGTTTTTCTTTTTTAATTTAATATCAATGAAGATTTGCTGCTATTCATGTGAATGCATAAACACTTTTTGCTTCTTATAGTCCAAAAATGGTGTTATGTCGCAGAATCAAATAATGGGATTTTTTGAGTAATGAGATGCATTAATTAATTTTGCTATGTTGGATTGAATATGAAGCTTTGTGTTGAGGATTACTAGCAAACTTAAAAGTTTATTTGAATTCTATGATAAACTTACCTATGGTGTTATATAGATATGAGTAGTGCTTGAAAATAACAACTGTATTATCTGTATTGGTTACTGACGAGGGTGACGCTGAATGAATGGGTTGATAAGTGATGAGAAACTCTGGATCTAAGCCATTTGATATTCTGATCAATGTTAGGATGAAAAAGTGGTCTCCTGCACCGCACCCTGTAAGGATTGCAGATAGATATAGTAGATTAACTTCAGATAAATTTTTCTTTCAGAAAAGATACTCTTGTGAATATGTTCGTTCTGTAGTAGGTGTTACATGAGTACCAATGTACTATAGCTATAATTTTCCTGGATCTAGCATTGTCCCAATTTCTGTTTCTCGTCTCATACTTTCTTCATTTGGTATGCTTGCCAGGTATTTTTCCCATCACTTATGGCTCCTTTGCACTTGATAAGATATAACAAAATTAGTTATTTGGAGATGATGGTTTATTTCAATTATAATAGACATGGATTGTATGTGTGCTTAACTGGATTAGATAGAAATGTTCGTGGGGTTGATGATTTGTTATGCAACTTGCTGCAGAAGCTGGACATGCTTATGAATATGGTGTAACATCATCATTTCTTCTTAAAATTTTTATTTCGGGTTTGACTTTAGTATTAAATAGACAAAAATCTCTTGCAAAATAGTTCAGAATTGGAGTCATGATGCTACACTATATGCATGTCAAAACCAACTAAAAGTCCCAGAAAAACAAATGAATACGATGCACCATATTCATGTCCAGTGTCTGCAGCAAATTAAGCTAAAAGTTTCTGGATGAAGCCTAATATCATACTATTCCACCCTCTTCAATGGGTTTATTGCCTTAATAATCACGAGGCTACATTTTTTTGTTTGCCATGATACTTCTTCAGCTATATTTTCTAACTGAGTTTTCAAATAGAACATAGATTGTGGAGTATTTGTGTTATGGGATTAAGGTGGACTAGGAAATTTCCAGACTCTTAAATTTTTTTTTTCAAAAGTTTTGATGAATGTTTTAAGGGAGTATATTTGTTATCAGTCTTTATACAAGCATGGTTGAAAAACGTTGATGATATTAAGCTATTGCATTGCTGTTACTTGTGTTGAAATATGTGCTGTGTTAGGATATACTATTGGGGATAGCATTTAGAATTGGATTTAACATTGAATCCTTATTCGAGTCCCTATAACAAATGGGGGTTTGGACAGTGAAAAGTCCCCTTGGGCTAATCGGGATGAAGCATACCCCTTATGGATTCGATAAAGCATGCCACAAAACCTCCATCCACTTGCCCTGTGTCTATACCTAAGGGTATGTCTTTTTGTGCGACATGCATTGGTAAACATATCATGAGATGAGCTGAAGAGTAGAATGCTTGCATGAATGAAGATAGGGATATTTGGACTGGTACTATCTTTAAAGACCATTTGAAACGTATATTTTATAGAGGTTTGCAAATTTGCATCACTATGAAGTTTTGCTTCTGAGGGTTCATTCTCATATTGCCATCTTGTTCTCATGTTTTCGCCTTTTTCTTGGATTACCAAAGGTAGAAGGCTCTTGTTCCATTTGCTAAGGTTTTTTAGGCGTCGGCTATTAACATTACTGTAACAGTCCAATTTCTTTTTACTAAGTTGCTGTTCAAGGAAAATAGCAATTTGCATTGTATAAATTCTAAAATTAACTTTCATATAAACTATTATCGGTTTTATCGCACACCGGATCTTTTGCGTCATTTTCGTACATCATTATCTGTATCACATGTTATATGATTGACACGTAAGAGGGGAAAGAAATTCAACAATTGCCCCTAGGGGTGGGTTTGTACTTTCTTTTCCAGGGTATAGTTTTCTCTCTCTGCTATGTGTCATTCATTCAATGATGTGGTACAAGAGATGATGTAACAAAATAGCACAGAGAATCCGAACCTGTTTTATCGAATGCAGCATTTTTGGTTAGCTTCAAGCTAGAAGCAAAGGAGGTAGCCACACCAACAAAGAATGATTGTTGGTTAATTATCCTATATATTTTTGCTATGATTCTACTCCAGAATACCAAATCATAATGTTATTTGGCATATGTAAAGCTGCCAGGAAGATGCAGTATGATAGAAGTAGGGAAGATACATTTTGGAATGTTTTCTAAGGGTGGAGGAATTCATTCAACTCCTCTTTTAAATTCTACTAGTTAAATGTTTGACACGTTAAAATCCAACCATTATACTGAGTTTTGTATTTATTCCCTCCGTCCACCGCAAACGTATCCGTTTGCTTTTTGCACGTGAATTAAGGAGTATTATTATTTTATATAAAGTGGGTAGTTGTATTAGTGGAGAGTGGCGGAGTGGTGGTTCATGTGTAGGTCCTTTTACTAAAAAGAAAAAATGGATACTTTAAGAGTAAACAACCTAAAATGACAAAATGGATACGTTAGTGATGAATGGAGGGAGTATCTTTTAAGATATTTGGTTCATCCTCTCTCTTTTATATTTCATCCAATTAATTGTGTAGTAAATGAGGTGTTACATCAAATTAATAATATGGGAAAACCGAATCGAAGTTAAATTAAAGGCCATGATGATCTATCTCAATTTTGAATATAAAACATTTTTTTTTTTATAAAGTGGTACTTCCTTCGATCCGCCCGAATGCTCACGTTTGCTTTTTGCATAGGGATTAAGGAATATAGTATTCCCTCCGTCCCACGTATTTTTACCCACTTTCCATTTTGGGGTGTCCCACGTATTTTTACCCAATCCATTTTTGGCAAAAATACATAATATTTTATTACCTACTTTTTACAATCCCAACAACTTTAATTACTTTTTTACACTTTATTCATCATTCCCAATAACTTTATTTACTTTTTCTTTTTAAATTACTAATTTATCCCTACTTTCTCTTACATTATATATTAAAAAAATAAAACGTCTTAATCTCCGTGCCCGTACAAACGGGTAAAAATACCCGGGACGGAGGGAGTATTTTAATGTGTAATAAAATGAGAAATATAATATTTTAATGTACAGTAAATAGTTGTTTTAATGCTATGTGTGGGCCCCATAAAATTGTTTTGTGTGAGTTTCATTTACTCCAAAGAGAAATGTAAACATTATGATGAGACACTCAAAATGGAAGTGCGTAAATATTATGGTGGAATGAAGGTAGTAATTTTTATAAAAAAGTTTATTGAGAAGAAAATATCAATTTTGGTCCTGTACTTTTTTACCAAATTCAATTTTAGTCCTGTAACTTTTAGTATTTTCAATTTAATCCTTTTATTTTCAATTTTGGTTCTATAACTTTTAAAATTTCAATTTTAATCCTATAAGTTTCAAATTTAGTCTTATATCTTTTTGAATTATCAAAATTAGTCCCTTATCTTTTGAAATAGATATAATTTAAAATAGGACTAATTTTAATAAGTAAAAAAGATAGGGTAAATATCAAAATTGGCCCTGTAAGTATGATATTTTCCAACTTTAGTCCTTTATCATTTGTAATTCTCAATTTTGGTCATTTTTTGTCCACTTTTAGTCATTTTTGTCCAAATTTAGTCCTTTACGTTAAAAAAAAATATCCAAAAAGGTCCGTAAGTATATATATTTAGGACCAAAAGTGGACTAAAAAATGACCAAATTTTAAAAAAATGACAAAAAATAGACCAATAGGACTAAAACTGGATCAAAATGACTAAAACTGGACAAAAATAACCAAAGTTGAGAATTGCAAATGATAAAGGACTAAAGTTGAAAAATGTCATACTTACAGGATTAATTTTGATATTTACCCAAAAAAGATATAAGACTAAATTTGAAACTTATAAAACTAAAATTGAAATTTTAAAAGTTAAAGGATCAAAACTAAAAGGACAAAAATTGAAAATACTAAAAGTTACAAGACTAAAATTGAATTTGGTAAAAGATATATGACCAAAATTGATATTTTCTCGCTTATTGAGTGTATAACTTATGGACAAATATACTCTCTCCCTCCCCGAAAAAGTGTTCACTTTTGATATTGCACGTACATTAAGAAAACGACATTTTTAAGGGCATTATGATATTTTTTGGTAATAAATAAATAAAAAAAATTCCCTCCATCCCAAAATAAGGTATACGTTTACTTTTTACATGAAGATTAACGAGTATAATATTTTACTCCCTCCGTCCGGTTCTAAGGTATCTGATGAGAGTGGAAATTCATGTATTTTCGGGTCCAATTTAATACCTTTTTGAATGTATAATTGCTATTATTTGCACATATATTATTACTTTGGACTAATACTGATTAAAAGGTGCTACTAAGGTATTTTATTGTGTTTTGATAGAAAAAGGGATCAAAAGTGCAAGGTTGGAGAAAAAGTGCAATTTATGCAATGATGATGAAAAATGCATGTCCAACTTCATAAATATGCTGTGTTAAATGTGAAGATCAAAATTAATTGTGTGCTATATGGATGGAAAGCCACTGAAGAGAGGGTCGTTTCGACACAAAGAACATCCCAATCGAGTTCCAAACGAAGAAATTATAAGCAAAACGATGACGACGCGCGCGAGGTGCCGAGCAGGATTGCTGACCACATTCCGTAGCTTATTGCACACTCAATTCTTGGTGTTTATGAAAGATATTTATATGGATTGAAAGCCAATGGAGAGAGGATCGCGTGAGCGCAAGAAATATTGAATTTGGAACTCGGATGTGGAAGTTATACGCGAAACGGTGTAGAGGTGCAAGTGCATTCGACTTGAAGAGCATCAATTCGGCTTCCATTCGACCAGAAACACCTTCATTCGACCTGAGGGTAAGCCATTCGACCAAGAGCTCTGGTCGAATGGTGGTCGAATGAGCTCAAAATGACTTCCAATAGGCTCATTCGACCACGACAACCTTCATTCGACCAACACCTCTGGTCGAATGAAGGTCGAATGGCCTGGTTTTGCTGAGAAACGTGCAGATTCGACATGCCATTCGACGTGTGATGCTTCATTCGACTTGTTCAAGTGCATATCTACCTGGAAACACATGATTCAAGTTGTAATGTAGTGCACACATGGGCTAAAGTGATGATAATACAACTCACATGCAACACATGAAGCACCTAACATGCCTTTTATTCTTCAAAGCAAAGAGGACAAAGAGATGAGTTGGAAATGGTGGCAAGTGAGCTGCAACACATGATGGACAACAACAATGGAGCATCAAACAAGAAGAAGTGGGAGAATGGAGTAACATGGGCAGCCATCAAGTGGAATGGAGGCATGTGATGTTGTGTCCCCTTCCACAACTATAAATAGGGGCTGCAAGACATCCAACAAAAATCCCAACACATAATACCATCATCCAACACAACACATTCACATCAACCATCAACACACTTCACTCCCTTCTCTTCCCCAATGGGGGAGAGAAGGGAGGAACACCACCTTCACCATTCATCCATCATCACCACCCATCCACCGGAGAGTCGATCGGAGTTGCTACTTGGATCGGAGACGAAGATCCCAACGGAGATAGTGATTGAAGAGACGGAGTCCTTCACACGGTTTCTTTCTTTTTAGTTATTCATCTTTCGTTATTTTAGCAAAATAGTAGGATTAATTACGTCTTTATAATTGTTCCTCATCATGATGTTAAGTTTCTTTGTTGATAATGTTAGGGCATGAATTCATTTGTGATTTTGTGACTTGATTAATCTAGATTTTGATTTATTATCTTGCAAATGGTTTATTTCCATATTGAAGATTTTATTTTGAAACTTCGTATTATTATGAGTTGGAGTTTTGATCCCTTAAAAATTGTCATTGAAGATAATAGGCATCTTAATTTCAGCATAATGATTGTTGTTTCATGAGGCAAGTCTTAGGTGTATTGACCATTAAAGGCTAGACGTGTTTTCTGAGACATTCTTAGGTGTATTGACCATTAAAGCCTAAGAGTGTTAGACAATCAATTTGGAATACTGATTACTTGGTAAAACATCATTATTGAATAATTGGTAAGGAGAAAGAGTTAACGATCATGTACCTAGAAAGGGAAGTCTAGTGCTCTAGCCTTGAATGGAATTTAGCATGAAGTACCTATAGAGGGAGAGATAGTTAATTTCTTATCGATCCAATGATTTCCAGCTCATTACAGGTGTTAGATCCTACCCGATCAAGGTGATCTAACTAGGTTTAGCGATCCTCTTATAAACGTTTGCAAGTAATTAATTAAAGTCCAGATAAATCAGTCACAACATTATCAATTCTCCATCCTTGAACTCTTGATTCGTTCTCTCTTGTGCGATTCATTCCATATCATTATCATTTTACTTCATTTCATTTAAGTTATTTTTAGTTAAACATTTCATCCTTTTGAAAACCTCCGATTTGTCTTGCAATGAAATAATCACGTGGAATTACTTCTTGAATTTATAGCTATCCCTGTGGAGACGATATAACTACTTGGTCACTCGTGCTACAACCGATCCCTTACACTTGAGGGTAAAGCGAAAGAAAACAACGACCAAGTCAGTATCCATATGCTTTTTGCACGCGAATTAAGAAGTATTATTATTATATGTAATGTAAAGTGGGTAGTTGTATTAGAGGGAAGTGGTGAGCCATATTGTGTATTTTTTTACTAAATAGGGGAAATTGATACATTTGAAGCAGACGCCAAAAATGTAAAATGAATACCTTAGAAGCAGACGGAGGAAGTAATATACTAGGATGTAACCCGCGTGATATGCGGACTAGTTAATTTACTTTTATATAATTAAATTATTATTTTATTTTTAATATATTCAAATATTATTATTTGAGTTCTACTAAACTAAATAATTTAAGATATCTCTAATTATTAAGTTTAATTTAATAAGCAAATCATTGTTAATAATACAATTCTCTACTTTATATCTAATATATGAATAGATAAAATCATTATTAATAGGCAAAACTTGTGAATGACCATTATCCGTCCACTCCTATTTTGAGACACTCTCTTATGAGATGGGTTATTTGTGAGACGGGTCGATCAATCATTATAGTATGTTTATTGTATAGATAAAGTATGCTTGTTTGTTATTAAAGTATATTAATAATAAATCATATTGTAACATGTTAAAATCATACTTTAATGCATAATCAAGCATACTCTAGAAAATATACTCTAACAATCATTAAACATACATTATCAATATAATTAGCATACTTTAATGATGGATCGATTCGTTTTATACCCGTCTTACAAATAGCCCGTCTCACAATAGACTTTGTCACTACTTTTTATCACTACCCATGTATTAATTTTTGTGCTTATCTATCTACTTTTGGAGTGGTGTTATTAGAGCAGCAATTCTAAAAATACAAAGTGGAGGTGAATAGTCTTTGATTGAATTTTATCATCGTGCGATAATCTTGTATTATTTTTTGGAAGTGTCAAATTACTAAATTAACACCCTTCACTTTACAAAAACACAGTTAGAACTTAGAACTCATTGTTCTCTTCCGTCCTCCAGAATCATAGTGCGATAGTTTTGTATTATTTTTTGGAAGTGCCAAATTACTAAATTAACACCATTCACTTTACAAAAACACAGTTAGAACTTATTATTCTCTTCCGTCCTCCAGAATCATAGTTATTATACTACAAAATTACAAATAGTAGCTAAATTTGTCATTTTAGAGATTAGTATTAATAACCTTAATTTGTATTTTTTATTAATATATACTCAATGTATCAGTACAATTTATTACGATTTTCATGATATTTTAATTTATTTTGTAACTCATGCATTGTTGGGTTCCCTATAAATAAATAATTACTAAATCCCTTAAATAATTTACGAAATATATTAGTAATATCACATTTAATTCAAATGCAAATTATTATATTTCTCAATTACAACTCACACTTTAGATGGTCACTCTTGTGATTATGAGCCAATTGTAACTTAAGGTTTAAATGCCATTCATTGCACATTAAATTTTGAGAATTTTCAATTAAATCCAAATAGTAAATGTGTAAATTAAATATGTAACTTCAACATTATATTTGATAATTCAATAAAAATAAATTTAATAATTGTAAAGTAATAACTAATTTCTACATTGTAACACACTCGTAATAAAATCAATTTTAATAATTTGATGAAGAACTAAATGTATTACATAAGGCTAAAATTGCGACACCGTATCCTTAAATCCCACGATTTTCGAAAGCGGTATCTTTTCATATTAAATAATTTTATACCTTAGAACTCATACCTTGATTTTATGAGGAAAATAACTTAACTTTTTTAATCAAACATTTATATTATTCATATTTTAGCCGACATTTTCTATGATTTTTTTTAATTAATTAAAGTGTATATCCTTTAATACAAATTATTTTACACTTTCTAATCTCTTTCAATTTCATCTCTTGAAAGAGCAGGATAAAATCAAGATTCTACTATTAATAAAAACTCCAGCATAAATAAAATTCGAGAAGACGTATAAAATGAATTGCCAACTTACCATTGCTGTAAAAACACAAATCATCTTGAAGTAGATAAAAAAACAAAAACGGGATAAAAAAAAGGATTTAATCCATCCTGCCATCTTGCGCGGGTAATACATAGCACTCAGCGTGATGAACACCCTCCATCCACCTTGAGCAGAACTGCAACTCTCAGAATAGCCGCAAGATTGGTGGATCCCATGAAAATATTCGGATCAGGCTTTCCAATCATATTCTATTTCTCAAAGTCCCGAACTGCCAGCATGGACTTCATCAACATCTTGTTCAGAGGAAAAAATAGTAATACAAAGAACTGAAGCTCAATATAAATGACATAAATATTAAGAATGTAATGAATGCCCTAGAAAATTACAATCGCCCTCTTCAGATAGTTATGGCATCAATAGTTGGTAGTTGTTTGTTTAACATAGAGCAAGAAACAAAGAATAATGAACATGGATAAGTAGTACGCGTGCACACGCAGCAGTAATTTTTTACTACGCGGTAAGTTGGCAAAGAAGACATAAATATGTAATCTGCAAGAGAATCACTACTCAACTTTATCGGCAACTAATGAAAACTATTTCCTTTCCTTATGGTTAAAATAAAGTAAGGGATCGATAATTTTTTTTTACATGACATTGAGAAGGAGCAGCCACCAAGCTCTGAATTGCAAAAAGAATTTTATTAACCTGAGCTTCAAGTTCCTTGTTATCAAGCTCCAAGTTCTTTGTCACTTCAACTCCCTGTCAAATCAAAAAGCGAAGGAATAATGGAACCAAATTGAAAATGCGCATTGAATGCACTAAAATTCCCTCTTAGGATGGACATCATCCTAGATCTTTGAGTTAATCATTTCTGACTTACTGTGTTCAAGATTCTGCCTTTGCCTCTCTCGTGCTTCCTAATCTTAATCTCACCTTAACCAACAAAAATCAATCGATTAAAATTACAGATAAGTTTTCATAAAAAACATACCGAGAAAGTCGCACCATGGCTTCCGCTTTGATGGTGTCCAGGCGGTGGTGTCTTTGAATTGCATTTACAAATTCTCTTCGTCGACAACCTTCTTCCTTCACATTTCTCATATTGATCGCTGATTTCAATCACTTTCTCCAACAAAAACTAATCGATTAACGATGTTGGAAATTCAGTTTCCACCACCAGAGATGAGCCATCCCACCGCTTTTGAGAATTGTGGAGATGATCGTTCACCAATCAAGAAATTCTTGTGCTCTTTACCTTCTTCCATGAAAAGGCATGTTTGCAGCCGAAACTGTGAATGATGATCCACCTAGAAAAAATTATCAACACTCGAGAATACATCTATTTTATTACATCTAACTTAATTTTTTTAGGAGAAAGAAGAAAAAAGAAAATCAATGATAAAATTTCCGTCGATGAAAAATTATCAACACCCGAGAATAAATCTCGGGGGATGCTGAGGAAAAAATTGCCAACACCCGAGATTAATCTCAGAGGCTGCTGAAGATATTACACTCGGGGGCTGAAGATACGACTATGATGAACATATGATGATGAGGATATAATCTCAGAGAAAATCAAAATCGGATAGCTCAGTTGGTTAGAGCATGCATGAACAGAGAATAAGAAGAAAACAGCTACCAAATGAAGACATGGTGACTGGGTGCTGCAGATTGAAGACCCAAGGCTAAACAATTGAGGATAAATGTCCAGAGGTTAAACAACTGAGGATAAATGTTATAAGAAGACCAGAGGATAAACGCCAAGGATAGATGTTCTACGAGAATAAAAGTCAGAACCTTTATGGAGAAAGAAGCCAATCACCGGAAGAGGAAATAGCTCAATTTGTCACATGTGGAAGACAAAAGAAGAAAAGCAAGATTCAAAATGAAGAAAGAAATATTTTGCGGTCCTATTAAAATCAGAATAACTGAGGCAACCTTCGACAAGAATAAGAAAAATCACTGCAAAAATTATCCACATGATAGCTCAGCGGATTAAAGAGTGGAGCAGATGAGGAACCGACAAAGGTCGTCGCTGAAGAAGTTCAAGACCCGAGACTTAATCTCGGGAGCTCGAGGATAATATTTGTTTCTTACATGGCTCAGTTGATTAAAGCAAGGAGGAAGAAGTCGATCTTTATCAAAATCTCATCTCAACCAGGTTGAAGAAATAAATGACATCATACCAATCTTCATTTCGAGGTCAGAATTGCCTTCACTCAAAAGTTAGGATTATCAGTAAAGAATTTGAGAAAAGATTCGAAATCAACCTACAAGATAAAGGAGACATTGCAATGCTGTTGATAGCAAGACCCCCGCTTATAATCAGAGTTCTAATATTCCTAACAACTCATATTCGAGATTGTTCCTTGTAGTTTCACAACAAGAAGCAATCTCAGGGGCTAATGTTATGAGTGTTATTACATCTTTATGAAGCATGGCATTACGCGCTAGAGAAGCAAATGATATATGCGAAATATTGATGAAAAGTATGAGAAAGAACTTATGGAGAGAGCAGCAGCCGAGGATAATCCCATCAGCACGCTACCAATATTTACCCGGCATTATTCCCAGTCCCGTCTTTATCCCCAGTCTGCCCAAGGATAAGGCCCGTACGTTTTCTAAGCCCTGTAGAATTGAGTTTATCCCCTTTCCATGTGCATCGTCAGCTCAACTATAGCATAGAGGAGCACATCCCCTTCATTCATCACACATCAAGATGCTACATCAATCAATGAAAACAGGTTGGGACTACTCCACAACTAATTGATTCCATCTTCTACACATGACAACACATAATTGGGCTCCTTAAGAGGCCAAGGATCAAGGCTTTGGGCCATCATGCAACAAACGTGAAGAGCTACATCTATAAAAGAAAGAATCCAACACATGGAGAAGGACCCTTGGACTTTTGGATTCTTGTTCACTTCATCTTCTTCACACCTCCAACACCCACAAATAATTCTCTTTCTATAGTTCTACACATCTTCAATACTATAAATTAGCTCTATTATTCTAGCTCATAGAGTGTGTGAGATTTCTCTCTGTAACCATCATCAATAAGAGCACTCTTTTGACTCCCGTGGATGTAGGTTCTATTGAACCGAACCACGTTAAATCTCCTTGCGTTTATGTACTTTTCTTCAAGTTTTAGCTTATCGTAGGCGACGGAGGAAATTATCTCATGTTTGATCTTATTTAAGTCCTCACGATGAAAACGAGCATCAACAATCCAGAATAAAAAAATAGTTATTTTTTTTTTCAAGATTTCGAAACCCTCAAGAAGAGAACTATTGAGTTTCTTTCATAGTCATACATCGAGCTTGATAAAGATTAGAGTTTCATGAGATTAAGATTTTTATAATTATAATCCAAACCCTATAATATAAAGATATAACATGAAAGGTACCGAGATAAGAGATTGGCAATTATCCAAAAATATATGTAATTCAAAAAACAACGAAAGCATGAGAGCTTGCCACCTCAGACTCAAATCAAGGAGAGTTCGCCACGTCAGCAGATAAAAACCTTCATTTAGTAGATTAAAGATAGTGAAGTGAGAGAAATAATATTTTAATATGTAATGAGTTGTTGTATTAGTGTAGTATATGGGGCCATGTGGATATAATAATGGTATTGTGTGGGTCACATCAACCAAAAAAAGAAATGTATATTTTATTTTGGGACGAACCAAAATGGAAAAATGTATACCTTAGTTATGAGACCGAGGAAGTATATGTTACGTGTGTTAGTTACGTTGATTTTTTTAAATAAAATAAAAATGTTAGTTATTTTGATTTTTTTAACTTTTTAAGAATATGGAAATTTTGTGTGATGAGGGAGTATTAAATAAATAAATAAATACATATTGGAAAATAAATAAATAAATATTGGAAGTATTAAATAAATAAATAAATAAATACATATTGGAAAAGAGGGAGAGAGAGAAAAATCCAATGGAATTGGGAGGATGTTCCGAACTTCAGTATATACTTATACCTCTTAGTGAAAGTAATATTCATGTGTTCTTTAAAACGAAAGTGTTTTTTAAATTATCATTAATACCTGAAATGTTTTATTATTTGCATAATTATGGTCTCACTACATACACACCCCCTTTTATTAAATACACACCCCATTAATATATAATTAAAATATATAATTTTAAAAAGATTAAATTACCCTTAATTCATTAAATATACATTCCCTTATATATTTTATACTAATTTAATAAATTCTAAATTATAACACTGTCATATACACCCCCATCTGCAATCTTATTTATGTCTTCTTTACAGTTTTAAGATAAAGAAAAAAACTCGTATGTAGAAGAAGCCACGAGTAGAGTTAAATGTCTAATTAAATAAATATTAAAAACATAATAAACATGTGTTAGGAAGGCAGCTTAGGCAGTGGGTATGAGGCATGCCTTGGTTTTTTTTTTTTTTTTTTTGACAGAAGAGGCATGCCTTGGTTGAGGTGCACAGAGAGGCGCTCGCCACCAATTCAGCACTCATCTTTCCAGAAATGAGGCACTCATCCATAGCATCATAGGAGGGACGTCTCTAATAAATAATATATACACATTTACTCCTTCTCATAACCCTTTCCCATCTTGCCATAGTCTCAATCGTCGTCACCATCTTTTCAACCACCGCCGCCACCAATTTCTGTAGTATCTAACAATGTGACTTTAGAATTCTCCTTGTCTGGCGCATTACAAAAGAAAGTGCGAGATTGAGCCTTTTTAGGGTTCAAAGACAGAAATTTCTTAAAAGGTTTGCAATCAAAATTGGGAATAAGAGTGAAGCAAAAGTGATTAGGGATGTGAAGGGAAGGTAATTGGTAAAGATGTAGAGTACTCATTTAATTTTTAAATTGGGATATTTGAATCTCTGCAAAATGCAAAGATATCATTAGAGAGGCGCGGGGAAGATGACGGTGGTGACTGGTTTGTCGTTTGGGAGAAGTATAGTCAGGTTCTTCCTTCTTTTCCAAATTTGAAACGTTGTGTATGAAGGGGGTGTGCAATATTAAAAATATATTATTAATGATGTATATAATATTAAAAATATTATTGAGGGTGTGTATCTGCTTAAAATTAAAAAGAATAATTTTGTGTTTTCAGGGGGTGTATATAATAAAACTAAGATTTAAACAATTAAATAGGGGTGTGTATTTAATAAAGAGTGTGTATTCAATAAAAAGAGATGTGTATTTAACAATACTCCATTAGTAATATTCATGCTTTAAAAAGAGAGTGTTTTTTAAAATATCATTAATACTTGAAATGTTTTATTATATGCATAATTTATTTGGTATGCTTTGCATAATATGTTCTTTTCGAATTATTCAATACTCCTTTAGACGTGCGTTGGATAATATTCTTTTACTTTATTTATATAATAAAAGAAGGGAGCACCTATTTGCACCCCAAAAATACTAAACGTACCCCAATCACTAAATGTATCTCCATCAAAATCAAAAATATATACAGATTTTACTAAATATACCCCTATAAAAGACCATATTGCCCCCTAAATTAAATAATCAATTTTCCCCTCTTAAAGCAAAACAAAAACTAGCATGTTCTTATTGCAACCCTCCTATGCAGAATCTGTTCGCTTATACCAAACGAACACTTCAAAGTATGTTTTTCGCACACACTCTCCTAGTCCTAGTCTTCCCCATGAAATAGGGAAATACGGCAAGCGTCCTTGGCTGTCTTCATGCTTATAGTTGGGTATTAATCCATGACTTATTTTAAGAGACTGGGATAATATATGTAATTTATGCCATTGTTGTAAGAGATGGTCATGCTGATCATCATTATCTCCACCAGCCTATCAATGCTTAGCGCCTTTTCTTTTGCTGCAGTAGTCGCACACTCTTTCAATCAATCGAGTGCAAATTCGCTGCGAAGAGCTATAAAAAAGAAACAATGCAGTCGAAATATGAGGACTAATTGTTAATGTTGTTAGATATGTTCGGTTCTTGTAACTGAACAAGAGTCATCCGTCTACTGATTGCTTTCTAGAGTAAAGGACTCTAATTGGGCTTCTCCTCCCATTGGATTCGCTTTGATTTCAATGCATTTCTGCGTGCTTTGATTCTTGGAAGCGAACAAGTGATATCTGTTTGGAGATATGTTTGATTCTTGATATATCTGTTCGGTTAGAGTGATAGTTCATGATTTATATGTTTGTATTCTTAAGGATATACATTTCTTTTTATTTACCAATATTTTAATCTAACATATTTACGGGTACATTTAGTATTTTCGGGGGTGCGAATAGCCGCACCCTAAAAGAAATTTGAAGCCTCATGTTTAGGCATTATTATTAAAAAAAAATATTTCTGGTATACTTGATGGTATAGATGATCTTATGCAATTGATACTTCAATGAACCTTCTGCACTTTACAATTTATGTAAGTTGACATTTTTTTTAGTTGAATTTCTCTTTAAATGAAATGTTAGAACGACAATCTTTATATATATATATATACTATCCGTCTCACCCAAAGAGTCAATTTTTTCCATTTTAAGTGTCCCACCCAAAGAGTTCTCTTTCATTTTTTACACACATGGGACCCACAACATCTACTAATACAATTAAAATATGGGGCCCACACTCTCACTAATACAACTATCCACTACACATTAAATAATAATACTCATAATTCACGTGCAAAAAGGAAAAACTACCCTTTAAGTAGGACGGAGGGAGTATATATTTTGACAGGATCAAAATCACATTAAAATGAGAATTGACTTGGATGTATAGTAAAAAAAAGAAGAAGGATATTTTAGGTATTTTAATGAATAATGTGTATAAAGTTATTGGGTTTAGTGTAAAAAGTGAGTGACAATTTTGTTGTACGGTTGTATATTAAGGGTGTTGATACTTTATGGATTATTATTTTTAGAAGTGTGCGTAGGTTTTTAGACGGACGAAAATGAAAAGTGTAAAATAATTTACGAGATAAATAGAGTATAATTCAAGTTTTAAGTTTCAATTACTAAAAACACTTTTTATTATTGAATAAGTTCAGAATCTTATATTAAAAAAGAAAAAAATTACTCCATATCACAACTTTCAAGTTCCAAATAACAATTAATGAAGTGTACATAGTAAATTCACTTATGCTAACTTAATTTTTATCTAGGCCTGTTAGTAAAAAGATAAGAGGCCAGGGAAATACAACCTTGAAGAAAGGTGAATTATGATATCTCATGAAATTAATATGAATTTAAGGAAATTCTAATGTTAATTTCTTATTTATTTTATTTGTAAATTTTTTAGTTTATTTATTAATTTTAATGAATCAAACACTCCTTGAAGGACTCTCTTGTGAGACAGGTTTATGTGAAATAGATAGTGACTTGTTATTTAAGTATAGTTGTTATAGAGGTAAAATATGCTTTTTAGTTTTTAAAGTATGTTTATAGTATGTGGTAGGGCCCATTACACTGGACCCTCAAAGAAAAATATGGGCTACATCTGATTGGGCCCAATGGAACTGTCCTTTTCCAGGGCGATCGTTGGGCCGAGAACAATGGGCTCTTAACAGTGGAATAGCCAAGCGCGTCCAATGATGCGCTCCGCCCGGACGAACCCTCCATCACCTCCACTTGACCACTTGCGCCAGCTAGCATAGAAGCTATGCAGATATCCCCTAAAATTCATATATAGGGGATATCCTAAAATGAATCACTTTAATAGCCTCATGTGGCTATAGCATTTAATGCCAACAGTATTTATAATAAATGTGATGTGACTTGTCGCAAGATCCGCGGATACGGATGGCGATGGCCACACACATTATAAGGAGTTCGGTCCTAAATAGAAGAAAATAACAATATTCACCTCAAAAAAGGCACAAGATCGCCTAGAGGGAACCCTTGAGCATTCTACTAAATTATAATGTTAGATTAGTACGGATAATCCTCTCTCTTCTAAAACAGCCACATCAACCCCTAATTAAGAGAGGATTAATTCGTACTATCTATATTGGGCGCTAGAGGAAGGGCCCCCTAGAACCTTCGAAGGTGAAGATCTGCTCTTCACACCTCCATAGATTCCAAAAAAGTTATTTTGTGGTTATCCCGCCTAGTAACCACATAGGTCGACCGACATGACGAACGGGCGAGACGAAGCCACCCTCCCCAAACTGTCGAAAAGGAGATCCCACCTCAGGATGTAAGCTCAGATGAAGATGATGCAGAAATCGACTTCCGTAAAAAGTATTTCGACCTTCTCAAACAGCTAAAAGGAAAGCGGCCAGCGTGATAAAGGAGCGCCAGTCAAAAGTTGAGTTTCGACCCAGAAGAAAATGCTACAGAGCAAATAAACAAGCAACAGCGCGATCAGACTCCGCCCAGAAAGTCTATACACGAGCGTATTGGCATTCGATCGTTTGGTTAACGTGAACCGTTAGAGTTTCATACAATTCTATATCAGCGAAAGCAAGAACATAAAATCATATTACCTTTCACCAGGGTATGTTGAAGAAGAGGAATTCTCGCCGGCAGCATGCGTGTCCCATTTTGGGCATAACTTCCTCATCCGATCTCTAATTTGAGTGATTTTTACGTCAAAATAATCCTCTCTTCCATAAATTTTCAACGGTGTATCACATGACTAGTTTGGAATTACACACGATTTTAAAAAATTTTAGAAGTTGACAAACAGCAGTAGCAAATGACTTTTTGATCTTCTGCTGTATTCCCAAGTCCAATCTTGACGTCGAGTGGGCGACGATCCTCAAGATCCTCTCAATCTACTGTTCTTTCTCCCTACTCACTTTTAGACATGTATTCTTAGATTTAGAATAGCTGAGATGGCTTATATATAGGCTACAACAGGGACTAGGAGGAGAAATTAGAGTTGGGCCTCCATTGGGCTTAAGTATCCAAGTTTAGCCCAAAACTTATACTTAAGTCCAATAATAATAATATATTCCACTAAAATATTATTACTACACTGCCGCACTAATCTCATAATTACGTTATGGGCTCCTTCTTATTATGAGTCCGTTAGTCTCCCCGCGTTTAAGATATACAATGCCCATTCATTAATTAAGTTACTGACAACTCCATTAATTAATATCTCATCCGAGAATAGTACCACTCAACATCATTAGCATGTCGGAATAAATCCACCAGCTGGGTTTACATGATAATCCTTATGAGCTCCTCAAGGGGACATCATCAACCTATTTTATCGGATACAGATTTCTTCTACAATCAACAGCACACCATAGAGACAGCACTATTTCCCAACTCACCAAGTTTGTTGATTTAATTACATGTAAATCTCACCCATTGATGAATAAAAAAAAATACATACTGCCTTACGTGTCGAAGTTATTGTATAGGGATTAAGAGCACGAACATCCATAATAACTGAGATCAAGTTCTTCTATATAGACAGTACAAGTCGAATGATCTCAAGCGGTCCTGCTCAATACACACTAAGCATACTAATGTGATTCTATAGTCAAGACAAACTAATACCAAGTTACACTACAATCATCCCGATAGAGAGTCCCCGTCTATCTCGGTTGTGAGCATTTGTTTATACTTTATAAGAAAACCGATAATATGATCTTCCGCGTGTTGTTGCAAAACATATTATCTACAGTATAAAGTAAATGGACTATTGCATCGGACATATAAATAAATTATAAGACGCAATCATTTGATCATATGATTCTCATTTCAAATAAATTGTTATAACATTATTCACACAAAAAGCTAGACTTTTAGTATACAATTCAACAATCTCCCACTTATGCTAAAAGACTATGCTGCCATGTCTTCTGCCATACATCTGATTCCCGCTCCCACTACATGACCATCAAAAGCTTTCGCTTTAAAGTTCATGTAAAAAGATTTACTAGGTTATCATCCGATGCAATCTTGGCGAGTACAACCTTCCCTTCATCATATGATTTCTCGTAACAGGTGGTACTCGCGCTCCATGTGTTTAATTACTTATGGGCTCGTGATTCCTTTAAGTTTACAACTGCACCATTATTATCACAATAAATTGTGATACCCTTAGGCAAACTTAGAAACCACATCCAAGTCCATCACGAAGTTACTAGAGTCATACAGATACTTTGGCTGTCTCAGAGGCTCTTATTTACCATTTTTCCATGGCGGAGTCTGAAATATATTTCTATATGACACTCCTCCATATTATGACTCTACTTCCTAAAATTAAACACATACCCTTGAGGTGGATTTACTGCCGTCCTATCTGACTTGAAAAATTCGAATCTACGTAATTGACAAGAAGCAGTGAATCTGTCCGGTAAACCTACATATAATTTCCAATCCTTCTCAGGCATTTCAAATATGTCTTACCACAGTTCATCATTCTTGTTCCGGGTTATGTTGATACCGACCGTGCATGCATTCAGCAAAATAGATATACATTCTCGTGCATAGCATTCCTTAGATTAAGCTTTCTTATTCACCGAAGAATAAGGAACAGCCTTCATCACCTTTATATTCTTTTGTGTCATAAGACACATTTCCTTAGATAAAGTCACATCCTAAAACGTGTAAGGATTGTATCATTTCATGAAACTTGAGATGAGCACAACATTCTATCTTGTGATCCGTATCACCTTGATTGCAAGAATGTATTTTATTTTTCTTAAGTCCTTCATTTCATACTGCTTTATGAGCCATACCCATACGCCCGACAATACTCTTTCATTGTCTCCAATGAGCAAGATACTATCTACGCATTGTACAAGAAATACCACCATATTTCTGTCATTTTTTTTAATACACAAGGCCCATTCAAACATTGATTAAATCCATATGGCTAGATTTCCTCATCAAAACGGATGCTCCATGATCTTGAAGCTTGCTTTAGTTCATCGATGGACAATTTTAAGCTTACACATAAAATGCTCTTTGCTCTTTTTAATGAATCACTCTGGTTGCTTCACATAGATATTTTCCTCAAGACTTCCAATAACGGAAGCTGCCTTGATATCTATTTGCTATACCTCATAATTCAATATGAGCAGCAACAAAATAAAAGAACACGGATTGACTTAAACTTAGCTACCGGTAAAAAAATTTCCTCATACTCGAACTCACCCTTCTTTCTGAGTGTACCTTTACGCAACAAGCTTTATTTCAAAGTATCACCTTATCGTCTGATCCTCTTTTATTTTGTAGAGCCACTTTCAATGGCTTTCACACCATTTTGCGATTCTACAAGCACCCAGACCTAATTTAGAATCAAAATATTCTATTTCAGAAATTATTGTACTTTTCTAAGATTTCGTATTTCTATCTTGTAGTGCTTCGTCATACCCATGGTCCGATTTCATGTTTACTAGGGACCAAGTCTTACGACTTTCCCAAAATATAAATCTTTCAGGTTGTAAAACAACCCTCCCACTACGACAAAGTGCTACACAATTGTGTATCAGATGTATCACGTGATGCAGTTTCCTTGTGGTATATCCTCTTGTACAATTGGTACTAAACTTTGTGTTTTTCCTTCTCACATCCTTTAGAAAAATTTATATGTGGCTTTGTGATTTATTACATAGTCCTTTTCAAAAAATCTAGTATTTGTGTTAACAATCACCCTTTGATCTTTTGGACTATCAAATAAGACACCCTTCATTTTTCTAGGATATCCCACAAACAGACAAACATTCTTACGACATGCTGTTTCTACGGCATACCCATAAAATGAATTTAATAATTTCAAATAACTCATCATCTTATCTAACCATTTCCATAAGAGTCTTATACCTTCAATCGCCATATCATCAGCTGGGGTTTGCCCAGTGTTGATAACTTGGGATTCAATCCCAACCTCTGATAAATAGCTCATAAACTATCCTAAGAGGTACTTGATATATTTTCGATGACCCTTCACTGCATGAGCTATACACTTTTGAATTAATCATAGTACTAAGACTTGCAGTGCATCAAAGTATATCTTACCACCTCTCGCCTGGATAGTCTTAGGACTGCATAAATCAGAATGAACAAATTCCAACATATTTTTGGCGCTACACCACTTTTCCTTGAAAAAGCAATCATGACCTAGTTTTAGATGCCAAAAAATATGTTTGGTCTATATCCGAAGGTTCCTTTCTCTTATTAAGATTAGAAGATGTGTTATCATTACTATATATTGCATCCGTGGGATGAACATAATTTAAGAGTGTACAAATTGTTACCAACGTACCATAACAGATTATAGCTCCATCCCTCATTGTTATGACCATGCCATTTAAATGAAATGGAGTATCCATCCGTAAATGCATAGAAACTAAAATGAAATTCTTTCTATGAAAATATACGTAAAGGCAATTTCTCATAACCAAATGTTTATTCCTATCAGAAGATAAATAAACAACTCCCACTGCAACAGTCACTACTTTCGTAGCTTATCCATGTACTCATTAATCTCATCATCACTTAGTTACACGCTTTTAGTGATTTCGGTATCTACACACAACGTATCAGTAGATGCCATTACTAATCATGCTTTGATGAGTGATATTTTTACCTAGATTTTAGTGTCTTTTTATGTCCATTTTTGTAGTATTTTATTCGTATTTATGTATATTTTGATTGTATTTTGTATTTTTATAGAAATGTATGGGAATGAGCTTAAACGTATATAAAACAGGTAAAAATAGAGCAAAAATGGAGAAAGGAGATGAAACGAAGAAGAAAAAGAGAGCACGACCAAACTCGATCGGAGTGCTGCTACTCGAGTCGAGTTGGTGCAGCTCGAGCCGTGCGCCAGACACAGGCCTGTAAGAGAAAACCGTGCACCAATGTCAGAAAATGCTACACGCTCTCCCCTGTGCCCGAGTTCAGAACACGAGCCGTGTCCGAGTCAGCACTCGAGTCGAGCTCTGCTACTCGACTCGAGCTCCGTCTACTATCGAAAATTGTCGCCAGAACACGACCCGACTCGAGCCGTGTGCATACACTCGAGTCAAGTCGTGTAAAAATCCTGCAGAAATTCCAGAACCTTCTAAAATCTTCCCAAGGGGTATAAATACCCATTAATTCAACATTAGACCAGATTTTCGTGGGTTTGAGGCTGCACACACACATCACACACCATTTCCTCCATTTTACACCACCATCTTCATCCATTCACCATCCATTGGATCTACCTTCATCCCACCATCAAAAATTTCATCCAATTGAGGAAAAGAAGCAAGGAAGAGAGGAAGATTGCAAGGGGAAGAAGAAGATCACCATTGGAGGCATCCAACGGAGTTTTCATCCACCTATTGTATTGAAACCTTATTGTTCATCATGTTTTGTAAGGATCTTAATGTCTATGTTAATTTCTTTGTTAATATGGTAGGCTAATCTCCCTTGTGAGATTAGCAACATGAGAGTTGTTGGATAATTTTAGGATTAGTGTATTTGAATTCATATGTTGATTGGATCTATGATTTTCTATCATTGATTGTTAATTGCTTGATTTGTATTGTTGATTTGTGTGGTTTATTGTCATGAACATGTGGTTAGATTGAGAAATCAATTATATATTTAGGATAGTTCATTGAATCATTTCATCATACACTTCATGTGCATTATAAATTGTAAAGAGATTGAGAAGTCCTTTAGAATTTAGAACCCTTTGATAGAACATGTGATTGGTTTGATCGAGAGGTTGATTAATCGTGTGAAGGGACTCTCATTTCAAGCTTAGTACCTAGTTGAAATTGTTTGTGTGAGAACCAATCCATTGAGCTATTTGATCTTCATATCCTATCCATCTCGAGAGGGAGTTTAGGTGAACGTAGTGTTGGCCCTTAATCCTATATTCATGACACATATGCATTTGATACATAATTTCTAGAATTACCACTTCTTGATTGTTGTTAATCTTACTTTTAATCAATTTGGTAAACCACTTTCCATCTATCCATCTTGTTAGTTTGATCATTACTTGTTTACTTGCATTGATTACTCTTTAATTACTTATTTAAATATCCAAACCATTGATGATTCATCTCTATAAAATTACAAGAAACGTGAGATCGCTTAAGCACTAGTACCTATCTCCCTGTGGTTCGATAAATTATTTTAATTGGTCATCCCTACTACAAAATGGATAATCAAATGGCGCTGTTGCCGGGGAGGCAACGGTTGCTAGTAGCTTGAAGAATGATCGTTTTGAGTAATCTTACTAGAGATATTTTTTTTATTTTATCTGTTTACTTGTATTTGCTTTTGAAAACCTTGTTCTAACTTCTTTTGCTTTGAAAGTGTATGCAAACAAGATTCAAAGGGAAACAAATAGAACATATTGATTTAGAGATTGAGCGTACATTGAGAAAGAGAAGAAAGGAGAACAAATCCAAAAATAGTGAGTTAATGGAGAATTTCTAAGAAGATAATCGTGTGGAGATAGAACATGATGGGGAAGGAGGGCAAAATGTGAACGTGCAAGACAATGCACCTCAAGTCAATGCTAATCCTCCTCATCAAGCTCAACAAAATTTTGGAGCTAGAAATAATCAACCTTTGCTTCAACAAATGGTGCAACAAGTTCTAAGGCAACAAGGATATCCACAAGCTTTTTCTCCTCCTCAACAAGCGTATGTGCCACCACCACCTCCGGTGCAACATGAAATTCACAATGATCAAAGGGTGATCCGGGATTTCTTCATGCCAAGGGCAATGCCACAAATGATGGGACCACCAATCAATGCCAACAACTTTGAATTTAAAGCGAGCTTGATTTCTATGGTGAGAGAGCAATAATTTAGTGGAACCCCGAATAAAGATCCTAATGCTCATCCAGCTCAATTTGTTGAGATTGCCAACACCGTGAAGATGAATGAGGTGAGTAAAGATTGTATAAGAATGAGGTTGTTTCCATTTTCGTTGAGGGAGCGCGCACGAACATGGCTATCCACTATTACTCCGGGTACGTGCAACACATGGGGTGAGATTGCACAAATGTTCTTGAACAAGTATTTTCTACCTTCCAAGACACTTCAAATGAAGAGCTCGATTACTCAATTCAAGCAAATGCCTCAAGAGAGTTTTTATGAAGCGTGGGAAAGGTTTAAGGATATGCTACGCAAGTGTCCACAACATGGCTTCCCGGAGAATCAACAAGTTGGATTTTTCTACCAAGGTTTGGTAAATAGTCAAAGAATGTATGTTGATGCTTCGGCGGGTGGATCCGTACTTGGTGTGACTCCGGAAAGGGCTATAAGAATTTTTGATGAGATTGCTACAAATGTCTACAAATGGCAATTGAAGAGAGTAAGTGGATGCTATGGTTTTGAGAATTTGATCAAGGGCAACAGTTTAGTATGAAAAGTTTGAATGTTGAACCAAGCGTGCCACAAATGCCAAGTGTTGAAGCAATATCGATGAAAATGTTGAGGCAAATGAGTTTGAACCAAGGTGTAAATCAAGGTGCTAACATGGTTGAAGGGCCACAAAGTGAGCAAGGTGTGCTTCCTCCGAATGTTGTGAATAGAGAACAATGGGCTATGTCAATGCCACGAGTGGAAGATGTGCAATACATGCAAGGAAGAAATTACCAAGGGAATTATCAAAATAATTACCAAGGTAATTTCAACCACAACCAAGGGAACTATCCACCAAGGTAAGGAGGCTTTAATGGTCAAAGTAGTAGAAGCTCATACCCACAATAACAACAAAGACAAGGTAACTTTTCCTACTCTAATCCGAGTAATGCGGTTGCTTATCCTCCGGGATATCAACCGAGGACCGAGGCACCGAATAATGAGGGAAGAGCGTCAACCAATGAGCTATTTGAACAATTGATAGCATCAAACAAAGCTCGAGATGAAGCTTTGAAAAAGACGGAAGAAGCAAATGAAAAGAGACTCAAGGCTTTGGAGTATAATGTGGGACAAATTACAAGTACCTTGAGTGCTCAACAAAAAGGAAAGTTTTCGGCCACAACCGAGGTTAATCCGAAGGCTCAATGTTTGTTTGTTGATATGGATGAGGAACGAAAGGTTGAAGAAGGGTTGGTGGAAAGCAAGGTTGTTGGAGAAATGAAAGAAGAGAAGGGTCCTAAATGGATACCTAAGTGGAAGAGGGTGCAAGAGGAAAAGAAAGTGGAGGAGAAGGTCAAAGAAGAGGAGTACAAGTGTGATTATTGGGGTATTCCGATCAATCCATTCCCTATTCCCTATCCACAAATATTTGTTAAAGAGGCGAAGAAAAAAGAGTTTGAGGAACATGTGAAAAATATTAAGAAAAAGTATTAGAATAAAAGGAAAGAAGAGCGACCCGAAAAAAGTGAATCGATGCAAAAGGGGGGCCTATGAAAGTTTGTGATCCAGGGAAGTTCATAATTCCTTGTGATTTTGAAGGAAAAGGCACTCTTGATGTATTGTGTGACTTGGGGGTAAGCGTCAATGTGATGTCTCATGCCATGTTCAAAGACCTTGAAATTGGAGAGCTAAAGCCTACTACTATCCATCTTGAAGTAGTAAATGGTGAGGTTGTGAAGCCATTAGGAATTGTTGAAGACATGGAGTTGAAAGTGAAGGGGATAGCTTTTTTTGTTGATTTCATGGTGCTAGAAGTGAAGGCGGATCCTCGAGTGCCACTCATTTTGGGAAGGCCATTTCTAGCTACGAGAAGAGCAAGGATTGATGTTGGAAGAGAAGAGTTGTCTTTGAGCTCAAAAGGAGAGAGTGTCACTTTCTTGTGCAATAATAAAAAGGGAACCAAGTCTCATTTAAAGCCTTCGGATGATCTAATGGAACATGATTCTCTTATCTTTGACAACTTAAACTCATTTCTTCATGATTATATGAAAATGTCAAATTCTAACTTATCTTCTTGTGATATTGATAGGATGAAAGTATCGGAGCTCGATTTGAAACTAGACAAAGGAGAAAGAGGAAGTCCACTATAGAAGTACTTCTTGATGATGACTTGATGCTTATAAGGAAGAATGGTGAAGTTGAGCTAGTGGACAAGAAGAGGGCTAAGCAAATGTTCAAAATGAGGATGCGAGGAGAGAGTGTGTTGGACCACCATTTGGTCAAATGATCGTGAAATTTCATCCCGCTTGAAGACGTTAAACTTAGCGCTAAATGGGAGGCAACCCATTCTTTTATCTTTTGATGCTTGTTTTGTTGTTTAGTCTTGTAGGTGGATTGTGCTTGTGAGAAAATGCACATTGAAGAAAAGAGAAGTGCTCCATGGATTAGACTAGGCATATCGCATCACTTGTTGCAAACTTAATTCTCGACTCTTGTCTCGAGTGCTAATGCATGGTGGACATTGCTAAATTCTATGAATGCGTTTACTTCTTCACAAGAAGATCATCAATGAAAACTACAAGGGTAAGTCCCACCATTTTTTTTGCAAACTTAAGTCTCAACTTGTTTCGATTTAAGTTTGGGGGGAGAGTGTGTGGTGTGACTCATCACTTGAGTGTATGATTCTTGTAAAATTGACTTAATTTTAAAATTTTTCTCATGAGTTTGGCATGATTTTGGTATGATTGGTGGTGATTGAAGTGCATGATAGTCCATATTATTAATGAAATTGTTGAGCTAATGGTCTTGTTGAGCATGTATGAAGGGTATTGGAAGCACGAATTGAGCTCGTAGCTAACAACTTCTACTACCAAATGCTTTTTAAGGGAGTTCATTCTATACCTACCACTTCTATGCGTTTAGCATAATTTGATTTGATTTGGATTGATGTGATTAGCATGCTACTTCATTTGTTATGTTTTTGAGAGGTTTCCTTTTCAATCAAGATGGGGATGATTGTGAGCTTACATTGTTTTGGATGATATGAATTTGCGCTTAATTCTCTCATGATGGATGATTTTGTTATTTTTGCATGTTATGTACTTTTGTATTGTTTCTTATTTGGTGTGTCTTTATTTTTCTTATGTGTTTTGTGTGTATTTTTATTCTTGTTTATGGATTATTTTGGCGGTTTATTTTTGGGATGTCGTGAGTTATTTTTGAATGCGAGAGATGACATGTTATGGTAGTAAGTGATGACAAGTTATGATTAAGAATCTCTATACTTTCGAATTGTGACATGTTCTATTTAACTTGTTCAATTTTGAGATTAATGTGGTGTAATAAGTTCCTTAAGGTCCAATGCATAAGCAGGAATTAATTACCAATCCCCTCTCCCACTTAGTTATTTAACACCGAGGGTTTTCTTATGCGTATAATATCTATCAATAAAATACGCATCCTAGCATGTTTCTATATTCAGCAATTTAAAATAATAAATCACATAGAACATGCATATCATATATAACAATAATAAGATAATCAAATCAAATTATGACAGTTATATATCAGCGAATTCGATTGTTCGCCACCAAGCACAAATATCGGCAAAGACTTCCAGATTATCAAATTTTCAAAAATTTTCAGATTATCAAATTTTCAAAACTATCGATATCGACCATCGATATAGTCCAGATTATTGAAATCATAGATATCGACTAGATTATCAAATTTTCAAAAACTTTCAGATTATCAAAATTTTGAAACTATCGATATTGACCGTTGATATCGTCCAGATTATCGAAATCATCAATATCGATCAGATTATCAAAATTGTTGATATCGACAAGCAACAATATATAACAATAATAGACAATTAAATCATTTATTGTGTTATATATCACGAATTAAATCGCCACTTAAATTAAAAAGTCTTGTCCGACACATCAGTTGTTGAACTGATGCCTTACGCAACAAGCAGGATTACTTGCGCCCTAAGTTGTTCATCATCACCGGTTGCCTTGACTCAGAACTCGTCGGAACACGTCGAACGAAAAATGAGCCCTCTTGCCCACACAACACGTCGGCACGAGTCGTGCCGCCCTCCATGCAACAGCCGCTCGCCTTCGCCCGTCGTATCCGTGGGCCACGTATGCCCACACATTCCGTCGGCACGACTCGTGCCGACCGCCCGCACCACTCGTGCCAACCGACAACGTCAGTCGTGCCTACCACATCTCCTGCGCGCTGCATTCGTACCGCCCATGCCTTCCATCCACTCGCACAGCCATGCCACGCCATCGTTAAAAATCGGCTGGCACAACACGTTCCGGCCACCCGCACCACTCATGCCAGCCGACGTCAGTCATGCCATGTCACTGTTTGTCAGCGCCGCATGACCCACGCACGTCCATCACTTTCCCGCTGGCACGACTCGTACTGCATGGTATTTCCACCTAGCCATCTACAGCTGCCGCCTGTGCTGTTGTGCCCTGCCGCATGCGCTGTCGTGTGTCACACCAGCAATCGCTCGCTTCTCGTGTATCCCAACAACAAACGTATATGGTATCCAAATAGGGTATACAAATATGAAATGAAATATACTTAAACCCTTTCACCTTTGGCACATAATCCCTAACCTAACGTTTCACGCTTCACCATGAAATCGAAGCTCGGATACCAATTGTTGGCGTTCGATCATTTGGTTAACATGAACTGTTAGGGTTCCATACGATTCTATATCAGCGGAAGCAAGAACATAATGTCATATTACCTTTCACCCAAGGTATGTTGAAGAAGAGAAATTCTCGCCGACAGCATGCGCGTCCTCACCGTTTTGGGCATAACTTCCTCATTCAATCTCCGATTTGAGTAATTTTTGAGCCAAAATGATTCTCTATTCCGTGGCATTCCAACGGTGTATACTTTACCAATTTCGAGTTACAAAATTTTATAAAAATTGTGGAAGTTGACGAACAGCAGCAACAAATGACCTCGTGATCTTGTGTTGTATTCCCATAATTACGTTATGGGCTCTTTCTTATTATAAGGCCGTTATTCTCCCCGCGTTTAAGATATACAATGCCCATTAAATTAATTAAGTTACTAACAACTCCATTAATTAATATCTTATTCGAGAGTAGTACCACTCAACCTCATTATCATGCCGGAATTAATCCACCAGCTGGGTTTACATGATAATCCTTATAAGCTCCTTAAGGGGACATCATCAACCTATTTTATCATATACGGATTCCTTCTACAATCAATATCACACCATAAAGACAGCACTTTTCCCAACTCACCGAGTTTGTTGATTTAATTACATGTAAATCTCACCAATTGATGAATCAAAGAAATACATACTGCCTTACGTGTCGAGGTTATTATATAGGGATTAAGAGCACGAACATCCATAATAACTGAGATCTAATTCTTCTATATAGATAGTACAAGTTGAACGATCTCAAGCGGTCCTGCTCAATACACACAAAGCATACTAATGTGATTCTATAGTCAAGACAAACTAATACCAAATCACACTACAATCATCCCGATAAAGAGTCCCCGTCTATCTCGGTTGTGAGCATCTGTTTATATTTTACAAGAAAACCGATAATATAATTTTCCACGTGTTGTCGCACAACATATTATCTATAGTATAAAGTAAATGGACTATTGCATCGGACATATAAATAAATTATAAGACGCAATCATTTGATCATATGATTCTCATTTCAAATAAATTGTTATAACATTATTCATACAAAAATCTAGACTTTTAGTATACAATCCAACAGAGCGGATGGGACCAAAAGGTGTACAGAACGAGCCGCGAAAAGCTCAGAAGGTAGTAGATGAAGGACGTGATCGAAGGCAAGCAGCTTTTCAAGTTAATTTAGCGACCAGTACGGCCTCTACACACACAATTAGGCGCATAAGTGCCAAGGACCGCCTCGACCCTGATCCAGCCAAGTTACGCCGAGAACAAATGGGAGAAAGTGTAGGAGAGGACCCCTTATCTAAGTTTAATCGACAACACAATTCGGAGCTAGAGGCCATGAGGAAGCGGCTTGACAAGATGGAGAGAAAGAGTAATGCTGAATTGCACAAAATTCCTGATCCAAAAGCCGAAAGAACTCCTTTGACCCATCGAATTATCGCAACCCCCACGCTGAAGAAGATCCGAATACCCCAAATCCCTCAATATGCCTGCGACTCTAATCCGACAATACATCTCAATAAGTACGTGGGATGGATGCTAGCACAAGGAAGCTCGGAGGAGTACCATTGCAAAATGTTCCCCCTAACGTTGGGGGACAGGGCACACTCATGGTTCGAATCGTTGCTGATCAATTCAATTGATTCGTAGGCCCAGCTCGCTATGTCCTTCTCATCCTATTTTTCTTATCTCGGACCGGGAAAGGAACCGAAATAGAAGTTGTCCTGCCTACGACAAGGGATGAAGGAGTCACTCAAAAACTTCATGAAGAGGTTCAACGAGCAGCGTGCCAATACGGAAGAAATCTCGGATGAGACATCCACCATCTTTACAGCAGCAGCCCTACTCCCAGGATCCTCAATATGGATGAGCTGCCAACAGAAGCTACCAACCAATTATGCGGCCTTTACGGCCCTGGCACAGCCATTCATCCACAGCGAGGAGATACTCGAAGAATATAAAAAGTCCAAAGGCGAGGGCAAAGAGGGCGATAAAAAGAAAAAGAAGGGAGACAAGGATTATAAAACTCCGTCTTCGTTCAAAACCTTCCCAGAAGACGACCAGGTACACCAAATGACCGAGGTGCTAGAGCTTACTCCCAAAGAGATATTCAACAAGATTCAGGACACCAACTTGCTGACCCCCCTACACCAAGAATGCGAGCGGATCTAACTAATCTGAACAAGAAAAAATTCTGCAAATACCACAAATTCATCGGACATGACACCAATAAGTGCCGAGATCTGTTAGCAGAGCTGCTAAAGTTGTTCGAGGATGGAAAGTTGGACAGATTGGTAACGGGCCCAAAGTGTAGGAGGGAGTTACACCCGGCACTGAATGAGCGACCGAAAGGGCTCGCTGTCCCAAAAAGATGGGATGAGCTGGGCGAATGACTACCTTTCCCACCTCGAGAAGTGTACATGATGGAGGAAAATTACATGGGGACATCTCAAGCCCTGACCACCCAGTCTCGTAGGAAGAGGAAGGCTGAGCTCCAAGAGCTGGATAGATTCCAACACACCCTGATGGCAAGCCCACGTCTGCCCATGGACGAAGTTAATATGCTCTTCTCCGAAGAAGATCTTGCCGAGGTAGGAATCCCCAATAATGACCTATCGGTCATCTCGACCACGATCTCAGAGTAAAGGTTCACCGTTGCCTGATTGACACAGGCGCTTATACGAACATAATATTCAAGAAGGCATTCGAAGCCATTGGATGATCTACCCACCATAAAGTTTCTTTGTGTGCCGATGAAATACGAGGGTTCGGTAATGCCATCACTACTTCCCTGATGCAAGCTAACCTATCGGTCCAAATGATGGACGAGAAGCAAACAGTGAGAGCCCAACGTACTCTTGAGTTTAACGTAGTCGATCTTCCATCACCCTACAATTGTATTCTAGGAAGGACATTCATACATCAATTCAATTTCGTCCCCTCGACACTCCAACAAATCTTAAAGTTTGTAACTGCTGACGGGAGAGTTGGTGCCATCAAGGGAAACCAGAAGAAAGGGAGAAAGTGCTCTTTCATCGAAAAAGAAGAGGGGTACTCAGCTACCACGACCTGCACTTTCAAATGTTGGTGGTAGAAGAAGAACAAAAGGAGAAAGCCACGCGCCGCCACAGAGCTCAACCGCCACAAGTAGACCCAGAGCCAGAGAGAGCCCACACGTTCCGACCTTTTGGCACAGAGAAGTCATCCTATCCCCAATTACTGATGAGGATTCGAGATCCAAAAAAAAAGAAAAGAGAAAAACGGTCGAGGAAACCAAAGCCATAAGGATGGAACCAAGCAACTCGGATCTAGAGTTATACGTTGGATCACAACTGAAGGAGCCTCAAAGAACAGCTTTAATAGAGTTCTTGAAAGTTAATCTGGATGTGTTCGCTTGGACACCGACAGATATGCCGGGGATAGACCCCAAACACGCGTGCCTTCGGCTCAACATAAACCCATCATATCTCTCGATCGAGCAAAAGAAGAGAAAGTACAGTCTGGAGAAATATGAGATCATCGAGATAGAGGCGAGAAAGCTCTTAGCGAACAACCTGGTAAGGGAGGCCTTATTCCCCGTGTGGGTGGCCAACCCGGTCCTAGTCCAAAAAGCCAATAAATCCTGGAGACTCTGCATCGACTTCACCCACCTCAATAAGGCATACCCCAAGGACAGCTTCCCACTACCGCATGTTGATCAGATGGTGGACGCAACAGCGGGCCACGAACTGATGAGCTTTATGGACGCGTACTCAGGCTACCACCAGATCCCGATGCACCCATATGACATGGAGAAAACGGCTTTCTATACCAAGAGAAACTTACTATGCTGGATAATGATGCCGTTCGGGCTGAATAACGCAGGCACCACGTACCAGAGATTGGTCAATAAAATGTTCAAGGAAGAGCTAAAAAAAACCATGGAAGTGTACATGGACGAGATGCTAGTCAAGAGCGTAGCCGTGGATGACCACGTACACCACCTAAGCAGAGCATTCAGCATTTTATGCCACTACGGGATGAAGCTAAACTCAAAAAAGTGCACCTTCGGAGTTTCAGCAGGGAAATTCCTTGGTTACATAGTGAGCAAAAGGGGTATAGAAGTGAATTCGGACAAAGTGAAAGCAATACAGGATATGGAACCCCCGAAGCACGCTAAAGGAGAGCAAAAACTGTCGGGAAAATAACATCCCTCAACCGCTTTCTATCAATGGGCATCAGATAAGTGCAAACCCCTCATAGACGTGATTCGCAAGGAGATTCAAACCGGCAGCCCAGAAGGCCTTCGACGGACTAAAAGTTATCCTGGCCAACACACAAACTCTCTCGAAGTGATGACCGGGTGAGATTCTCAGTTTATATCTATATACGTCAGAGTCGGCATTGAGCGCGGGTTTGGTCCGCTCAGAGGAGAAGCAGTAGGAGCCAGTGTATTACTTGAGTCAGATGCTCAGAGATGCGGAACTCAGGTATTCCGTAGTTGAGAAACTCGCTTACGCCTTGGTAATGAGCAAATGAAACTTAAGACCTTACTTTTTGGGACACCCGATCGAAGTAGTGACATCCTTCCCACTAAGGCAAATGCTCTCCAAACCAGATTCCGCAGGGAGATTGATAAAGTGGGACGTAAAGCTGAGCCAATTTGACATCAAGTACATCCCCAGATCCGCCATCAAGGCACAAGCCCTGGCGGAGTTCATAGTCGAGCTCACTATACCCACCTTGCCAAGAGAAGTGATTGTCAAGCCATGGCAAATATCGGTTGACAGATCATCCACAGCTCACGCATCCAGAGCTGGAGTGGTCCTTACAGCCCCTACTGGCGAAGTATTCTGCTCGGTTATCAGGTTAGGATTCGCCCCAACTAATAATGAAGCCAAGTACGAGGCCTTACTCTTCGGCATGAGAATGGCATTGACTGTTGGGGCCAAAAGGGTGATGATCTTCAGTGACTTCGAGCTTATAGTCTGTGTTTTCATAATTGAACCGAAGATCAAATCAGCAAGCCTAACGGTTCGAGGTTCAACCGGTCGGACCGATTGGACCGGCGGTTCAATCGGACAAAATAATTTTAATAATATTTTATTATTTTAAATATTATTTTACATATTTAATTAATTCCTCCTAGCCCAATTAATGACTAGCTCAATTTATGTCAAAGGCCAATATTCCAGCAAGAATATATTAATTCTAAAAGCCCAAAAATACTTCAACTTAACAAGAAAATTTGGAAAGAGGAAATAAACCTCAACATAAATGACGTAAGTGATTGAAATTTCCTTTCAAAATAAGGACTCATCTCTTTTTAAAATATTCGACTTTTCTCTCCAAAACAAAAATAGATCTGAAACAACCGCTGAACTATTAGATCTGAAAGAGCCATCGAACCACGTCCGTCACGTGCTCGTCACCGCTCCTTGTCGGATACTCAGTTTGTTGAACTGCAGGCGCGCCACATCAAACAAGCACGCCGTGAATCCATCGCCGTCGCACACTGCTACCGACACCCATCGTCTTTTATCCTCATCGGTTGCTATCGGAATCAATTCGCCATCCGCTCCATCTCATTGAATTTAATTTTTTAATGAGTTCTAATGTACAGTTCTACTTCTTTAGATCTATGCATTTATGAATAAAAAAGGAAAACAACTTCTACTCCCATTATTAAGCGATTTTTTTTAAAAAAAGAAAAAATAGACGGTTTTCGATTAGGGCGGTTCAGCCGATTTATCCAGTTCTGAATGGTTTAATAGATAAAATGGTTTTAGGGTGCTTCCAGACTGGTACCAGTGTCAGTTCCCAGTTGAACTAGTCGACCAAATAAAAGAAGATTATAAAGCAAAAGACCAGCAACTAGCTAGATACCGAAAGCTAGTTGCCGAGATGATCCCTGAATTTGACCACAAATACATCACACAAGTGCCTAGGCAGCGAAACCGCAAGCCGATGCCCTAGCCCAACTGGCAACTTCAGAAAACGTTGAACAGCTAGGAAGTGTTACTGTGATGAGGCAAGAAGCCCCAAGTGACAGGATGATCTGGCAGATCGACGAGGAGGAAACGTGGATAAACCCCGTCAAGGACTTCTTAGAAGAAGGAATAGAGTTGGACAACAAACTAGAAGCCAAGCGGCTGCGACTTCGAATAGCCAGATACACCTTAGTGGACTGAGTATTATATTAAAGAGGATATTCGATGCCACTCTTGAGGTGTCTAACCAAGGACGAAGCCGCAAAAGTCCTCTCAGAGATACACGAGGGCGTCTGCGGGAACCACTCAGGAGGACAAACTTTAGCCCAGAAGGTCATCAGACAGGGGTATTTCTGGCCTACCCTCAGAAAGGATGCAATCAAATATGCTAAGGCATGTAAAAATTAATAGATATATGCCCCTCTAATTCGAAGCCCGTCCACCGAGCTAGTCACGGTAGCAACCCCATGGCCAGGAAAGGTCAAGTTCACAGTGGCCGCCATCGATTATTTCTCCAAATGGGCGGAAGCAGAAGCATTGGCCACTATCAATGAAGCCAACATGATATGATTCGTATGGAAGAACATTGTTTGTTACTTCGGGACACCCAATGCTATAGTGACAGACAACGGAAAGCAATTTGAGAGGGAAAAACTCCAAAGATTATGCCACGACTTGGGAATTATGAAGATGTTCTCGCCACCATACTACCCTCAGTCTAACGGGCAGGTAGAGCCAGTAAAAAAAGTGATCAAACACACCCTTAAAAAGAGATTGAAAGGACTTAATGGAAGTTGGGCCGCACAACTACTGGGAGTCATGTGGTCATACCGCACCACCAGAACGTCAACAGGAGAAACTCCATTCTCCCTAACGTATGGCACAGAAGAGGTCATCCCAGCAGAACTGGCCCACCCAACTTTTCAAGTGTCCCATCAGGAGGAGAACCCTAATCCTTAAGCCCTTAAGCTTCACCTAGACTTGGCGGAAGAACTCCGATTGCAAACGGCAGAGAGACATGCAATATACAAATCTAGATTGGAGGCCCAATACAACAAGAGAGTCCACCAGAGAGACTTTGCGACTTGGGAGCTGGTGATGAGAAAGATTTGCCAGACAGGCAGCGGAGTGTTTGGTGGAAACTGGGAAGGCCCGTACATAATAAAAAGAAATTTGGGCAATGGAGCATATGAGCTTAGCGAACTTGGTGGTGAGAGCATTAAGCACCCATGGAATGCTAAAAAATTAAAGCATTTCTACGCCTAATAATGCAGTACACCACCCATAAATGTCCGTACTTCAGTAAGGGTGGCAAGGGCGCATGAGTTTAACCTCATGCGAAGGCCCATATTAAATAAAGTGCGAGCAAATTAAAAACGCACTATACCACAACCTACTGAATTAATAGCTACAAATAAAAATGGACATTAACTGGTAACGCCTAGAAAATGTTCAAAATATGCCTTACAAAGGCTACAAAGTATCCTGCAAGGACATCAGATTAAGCAAAATAAAAAGCATATACTAATCAGGGCCACCAGCTCCACCTGAACCTCCGCCCGCACCACTTGGTCTAGCACTAGGAAAGTCACGAAGGCTTCTCATCCAGGCCACCTCCGCTTTCAACTGTGCGACACGCTCCCTCTCGCGTCCCAGCTCATGCTCGGTAAGGTAGCGGGCAGCTTCCAACTAATGAACTTGGTTCTTGGCTACTCTAGCCCTTTCTCTGTAAGCTTCAGACCGGGTATTTGCTGTGGAGATCAGCTGCTCAACCATCATGGTCTGTCGAATTTCCGAAACAACTGGAAATTCTTCAGCGCGAGTGGAAGCTCTAGCACTGAGGCTAACACCAGGAGGGATAACTTAACCGGATTCAGTTAATATGAGGAAACGGCATAGAAGGGTTAGAGCGTAACCAACACTAACCAGAGTGGAGTTCCCAATCTCATAAGGCCCCGCACTCCGAAGCTAGAAGTTTAGGACAGGACTTCAGGAACGAACAGGGATAAAGCTGGCTTCAGACACGCTCAACTCTATCTCTATAAAATCCCGAGCTTTCCCAACACTCCGTAGCTGCAGCAAATCTTCCAAGGTGACCAGAGGTATCCCACTACTGGAACCACCCATCTCGGCTCATACTCCCTCCTATACCTGTGGACCCTAGGGCTGACCCGTGCCGAGAGGAGCCCGTACCGGATCAATTCTCATACCAGTGGCATGGCCTAACTGAAATGCAGAATAGACAGTCACGATGTTCCGTGCCTCTTCATCAACCATTGGCGCCTTTCCTCTATCCAACCGATGGGCACGAGCCACATAATCCTCTCCAGAAGAGTCCTCGCCAGTCAGCTCGGCTACACCCAGGGCCTCATTCACTCGGGCCGCCTCGGGTTCTCCAGCGGCAAGGGTGACCCCGCCATGGGGCCTCTGCCCCCCTTAAATAGCAATGGGAGTATTCTCGGTGGCCACAGAACTGGGACTAGCTTCCCCGTAGGTGTCACGAGCCAGGAGGAATACACAGTGTGATTAGAAAAATACTCATCAAGAGCAGCATCCCAAGAGGAGAAATCATCACTTACCCTTTCGACGAAGCTTACCGGAGGAGCCCGAGTAGAATCTTGAAACAAGTTGGCATTAGAAAGCCTAGTATTCGACAAAAGGGGAGAAACATCGCGAGGAAGCGCCATTTGATTGATCACGTCAAAGGCCCATTGGAAGCCCAGAGACAACTCTTCCTCAATTGGACGAACAAGAGCTACCAACAAATAGGAGCACTAAGTGAGAGCAGAACCATAAGAGTAAGCCGTAAGGCCAACATTGAAGAAAGAAGAACTTATAAGATTCTGGAGTCTGAAAAGTACAAGGGACTGGCAGATAATTCCTGAGATGATCTCGGCACTCGAATTCATGAACCCAAAACCACTGACGTCTCGAGTGCTGGTCGCAGATATCATTTCGATTAAAGATAGGGCGAACGCCCTGCTGCACTTGTAAATAATAGTGCCCTTGGCACTGATGAGTGATATTTTTACCTAGATTTTAGTGTCTTTTTATGTCCATTTTTGTATTATTTTAATCGTATTTATGTATTATTTGGTTGTGTTTAGTATTTTTATGGAAATGTGTGGGAATGAGATTAAACGTATATAAAATAGGTGAAAACAGAGCAAAAATGGAGAAGGAAGATGAAACGAAGAAGAGAAACAAAGCACGACCAAACTCAACCAGAGTGCTGCTACTCGAGTCGAGTTGGTGCAGCTCGAGCCGTGCACCAGACATGGGCCTGTAAGAGAAAGCCGTGCGCCAATGTCAGAAAACGCTACACGTCCTCCCCTGTGCTCGAGTTCCGAACACGAGCCATGTCCGAGTCAGCACTCGAGTCGAGCTCCGCTACTCGACTCGAGCTCCGTCTGCTACCAAAAATTGTCAGAACACGACCCTACTCGAGCTGTGTGCATGCACTCGAGCCGAGTCGTGTAAAAATCCTGCATAAATTCCAGAACCTTCTAGAAGCTTCCCAAAGGGTATAAATACCCATTAATTCAACATTAGATCAGATTTTCGTGGGTTTGAGGCTACACACACACATCACACACCACTTCTCTCATTTTACACCACCATCTTCATCCATTCACCATCCATTGGATCTACCTTCATCCCACCATCAAAGACTTCATTCAATTAAGGAAAAGAAGCAAGGAAGAGAGGAAGATTGCAAGGGGAAGAAGAAGATCACCATTGGAGGCATCCAAGGGAGTTTTCATCCAACTTTTGTATTGAATCCTATTGTTTATCATGTTTTATAAGGATCTTAATGTCTATGTTAATATTCTTATGAATATGGTAGGCTAATCTCCCTTGTGAGATTAGCAACATGAGAGTTGTTGGATAATTTTGGGAATTTGTGTATTTTAATTCATATGTTGATTGGGTAAATGGATTTTCTATCATTGATGTTTGAGATCTTGAGGTTTATGATGGTTTATGTGTTTAGTTGTTCTAAATATGTGATTAGATTGAGAAATCAATTATATGCTTAGGATAATTGAGTGAATCATTTCATCAAACACTTCATGTGCATTATAAATTGTAAAGAGATTGAGAAATTCTTTAGAATTTAGAACCCTTTGATAGAACATGTGATTGGTTTGATCGAGAGATTGATTAATTGTGTGAAGGGACTCTCATTTCAAGCTTAGTACCTAGTTGGAATTATTTGAGTGAGAACCAATCCGTTGAGCTAATTAAGATTCATATCCTATCCATCTCGAGAGGGAGTTTAGGTGAACTTAGTGTTGGCCCTTAGTCTTATGTCCATGATACATATGAATTTAATACCTAATTCCTAGAATTTCCACTTCTTGATTATTGTTAATCTCACTTTACTTAACTTGGAATTCCACCCTTCATCTATCTATCTTGTTTGTTAATCATTGCTTGCTTGCTTGCTTTGATTGATTTTATTTACTTGTTTCAACAATTTCCTTTGAGGATTCGTCTCTATAAAATTATAAGAAACGTGAGATCGCTTAAGCTCTAGTGCCTTCCTCCCTGTGGTTCAATAAATTCTTGAATTGGTCAACCCGACTACAAGTTATGTCTAATCAGGCACCTAGGATCACGAACATATATGTATACATAATCAATGTTGCTAGCCGTGAGGGACGAGCATCCACTCTCGTGGAGGCCAAACAAACTGGCCCAAGCGGAAGGTATTAACTGCATTGGAGCTAAGCCCCAAGCCATCAACACCTGGGCGAGAGCCTGAGCCAAGGGAAGCCGCACGCCCGCAGCGAACATCCCCGTATTAAAGGCGGCGTGACCAGGTGCACCTCTCCAAGGATGCTCTCAATGGCCAGGAGTTGCAAACTCAATCCCAGGATAACTGTAAAGGTTGAAAGCACTCTCCATGTCTTTCTCCCTCATGCTAGAAGCATAGCCCCTCAAGGTAGAATTGGTCACGGCACGACCCCGGTCGGAGGGACGACTAAAACTACCAGGATTGGCAGAGTCTTCCAGATTCACAAATGACGGGGAGGACTGACCTTCGATTTTGGACACCACACAGTGACGCGATGTTCCCACCATAAGAGGTGTAAATTTCGAGGAAGTTCATAGCGTGGCGACGGAGAAATAGAACGGCGGCCACTACGGGTCACTGGAGGACCCCTGGCGTTACTGGTCTCCTCCCCTTCAGAACCGTTGAACTCCTGGGAGGATCTCAAGTCCATGGCCAAAAGTGGCCGGAAAAAGCCACCAAGAAGAAGAAAAACAAACATAAGCACCCCCAAAGATGAAACAACAGCCATGGCAATAAATGTTACGAGGAAAGGAAAAAGAGAAGAAATTGCAGAAAGGAGGAAATGGAAAGTATGGTCTTACCAGTTGCATGGCCAACCCTTTTATAGAGAAGTAAAGGGTAACTGTTCCCCCCAGAATTCGAAGCGGCCACCCAAAAATTCAAAAGAGAACCATCGGATCGTTACACATGGGCGCAATCAAGCACTAAGGCAAGAGGGAATGACAACTGATGTGACAGTTCAAGTAAAAGTGGCGGCAGGAATATCGGGAGTTCAAACGCATTAATGGCGCATTTAATGTGTGTCAGAAACCACTGTTCAGGGCCAATCATTTTCATTAAATAACAAAATACAAATAGAATGATGTTAAGTACTAAGAAAGATATCAACATTAAATTTATATTTGGACAATGTGCCAACAAAAGAAGACAAATTGAAATAAAACAAAATGTACAAAATGACTGAATATACAAATTGAAAAGAGGAATGGGAGGGGGGCTCAAAAGTAGATGGCAGCCAAGGATGAAAATGTCAATATCGGTAAAAATATCGGTACCTCAAATTACGGATATATCGATGGATATATCGATATATATCGGTAAAAATTTAAAAAATCACGGAAACTTAAGAAAAAATAGAAGAAAATTAATTAATTCACTTTTCAATATATTATAACTAATTTTAATATATAAATACACTTTAAAATCTAAATAAAAGTTCATAATACATGATAAGAAAATCAATAACAACATATTTAAATAGTCTGAATTCATATTATAATTATTATTTATTGTTTAATACATAATAATAACTAATACCAAAATGATGATCTATGAGACTCAAATGTAAAATATATCATGTCCTCTAGATCTAAACAATACTGATACCAGTTCATCGAATTAGAGAAATTCTGAACGTAGTTCTGAATATGCTAGTAGTACGTCGTTGTATCTTGTCCAACTGTTTGACCATGGATTGGATATTGTGGGATAATCCAATCATCTTGTTATTGAGGCATGATTGAACCTACTTCATATGGAAATTGAGGGATAACAATTTTAATAAAAAGTGATAATTAACTAATCAAACGTAAAACAATCTCACCATGAGATGGTTTCATGCAAGTGTTGCTTTATTTTTTATTTTATTTTATTTAAATTAAACATATTAATAACAAAAAAAATGTATTTGGTTAGTAAAAGTAAAAAAAAAATTATTTTAAAATTTTAAAATTATAACTAGTTTTTCGATATATCCTCGATATTTTATCGATATTTCCTCGATATATCTCAATATCTGGACGGCATGATATGTTTTACATTTGAGCCTCATAGATCATCATTTTGGTATTAGTTATTATTATGTATTAAACAATAAATAATAATTATAATATGACTCCAGACTATTTAAATATGTTGTTATTGAATTTCTTATCATGTATTATGAGTTTTATTGAGATTTTAAAGTATATTTATGTATTAAAATTAAAATTAGTTATACTATATTGAAAAGTGAATTAATTTATTTTCTTTTATTTTTTTAAATTTCCGTGATTTTTTAAATTTTTACCGATATCGATATCGATATCGATATTTAATATATCCATCAATATATCCGTAAATTTTAGGCACCGATATTTTTACCGATATCGATATTTTCATCCTTGATTGGGGGAAGCCATTAAAGCCCTCTCTCTCCCCCACCGTCGGCGGTGGAGTGGGCTTGTTGGGATCCATCATAAGCCTGTGCTTAATCAGGAGTTCGTTAGTAATTATATCAGTACTCCTTTCCTGGGGGCTTATCTTGCTAATAATGTTGACGAGCTCGAGAAATCTCTTAGAAAGAGGGGACCCCGCACACTTGTCTCTATCTAAGAATATAAAAAAGAGAGGGGGGTTAGAAGACGATACAAACAAAATAAGAAAACAACATGGGTGCTAGACACTCACGCGCCTGAAGAATCTGGAAGGCCGAAGGAACTTTTATTTGAGCTGGCTTCCATTGCCCAGTTGCCCAGAATCACCACTCCTTCTAATTTTTTATAGAAGTAGGCTTTCCCGAAAGGGATATCCCATTTTTTAATTAAGGTGGTAAAACCCTCAAGCGGATGATTCCTCCAAAGGACGACACAAATACTCAATCTCCTTAGGAGACAGATGGTGATATCCTTTCTCGCGGAAGAGGAGAATGAACCCGATCACTGTTGCCCAAGCATTGGGAGACAGTTGGGCTGGGGCTAAGTTTCAATAATGGAGTAAGCGGCCCAGGCAAGGAAGAAGGGGCAAATTGAACCCTAGCTTCAACATCGAATCGTTCACCGCCACGAATCCCTCTGATGGCTTGCTCGCCCGGTCACCGGAGATAGGCCTTACAAACCTCACCCCCAGTGCCATGTATTTTGAGGCCATCTCTTCGAATTAGACGAGAGATATCGAGTTGTACTGGTAATGGGCCTTCATTTAGTTATGAGCCCTATCATGCGACGCGATGCGGGCCCAAATATTCACCGAATCTGGAATGTCCTCTATTGATGGAGAAAAGGTACAGGGTAGCGAACGAGACACAATTGGGTGGCACTGTAGAGAAGAGAAAACTTCACCCTCACCACACAATTCTTGGTAAGCCCTTTCCAGAGATTCTGAAACCCCTTCTCCACCACTCACCGCTCGTCTCGGACCTACTGGACGGCCAAAGTCGGGACGACCGCCTCGCTTCATACAATGACTCGCCAAAGAAAAGAACAGTGAGGAGAGACAAAGCAAGGGGATTAAGAGGAAGAAGAAGTGTGAAAATTCTGAGGCAGAGGGACGTCTTTATATATTAGCCCAACCCCCAATTAATCGACGCGACTCTGTCAGAGAAGCAAATAAAGGCAAGGCGCTTTATTTAATCGACACAATGATTAGGCACCGCCTCAAATGCGTAACTTGGATTCTGAAACGTTGCGTCAGAGGATTTCAAAATTCAAAATCAAGATAACTGGGGCGTACGCTCTATGGAAGTAGGCTTTGCCTCCACTCGGTTAACCCTCTGAAGCCAAAGCCTGGGGGGCTAATGTGGTATGGCCTATTACGTTGGGCCCTCAAAGAAGAATATGGGCTACATCTGATTGGGCCCAATGGAACTGCCCTTTTCTAATGCGATCGTTGGGCCGAGAACAGTGGGATCTCAACAGTGGGATAGCCGAGCGCGTCCAATGATGCGCTCCGCTCGGACGAACCCTCCATCACCTCCACTTGACCACTTGCGCCAGCTAGCATAGAAGCTATGTAAATATCCCCTAAGATTCATATATAGGGGATATCCTAAAACGAATCACTTTAATAGCATCATGTGGCTATAGCATTTAATGCTTACAGTATTTGTAATAAATGTGATGTGACTTGTCGCAAGATCCGCGGATACGGATGACGATGGCGACACACATTATAAGGAGTTCGCTCCTAAAGAGAAGAAAACAACAATATTCACCTCCAAAAAGGCACAAGATCGCCTGGAGGGAACCCTTGAGCATTCTACTAAATTATTATGTTATATTAGTACAGATAATCCTCTCTCTCTTTACTAAAACAGTCACATCAACTCATAATTAAGGGAAGATTAATTCGTACTATCTACATAGTAAATTATATTATAACACTTTAAAAATATATTTTAATTCATTATTCATCATACTTTAATGAAACATATTTTAACAAATTAACATACTTTACCTATATAGCAAGCATATTTTAATAACGGATCGACCGGTCTCATGTAATTACAATTTCACAATAGATTTTATCATAATATTATTCAAGTAAAATTCTAAATAAAATACAAATAATTTGTAATAACCTATTCTCATGTAACGGTTGATGAATGGGTGAATTGATAGTTGGAGTTAATAAGAGTTGGAATGAAAGAGAGTGGGTGGAAAATGCACAAATGGAGAAGCAAAATGTTAAAAGTGCCACCAATAGAATTAGAGGGTGCATTTGGGTCAACCATTAATTAAGTTGTCGGTGGATATTTTATATTGTGATTGTTTAAGCCTTTTTTAAACCAAAGAAGGACCCATAGGATTTGCCGCTAACCAAAATTGAACTAAGTCATTGTCGGTATATTTGTATGGTCCCTCAATTCAAACTACAAGAAAAAAAAATAAAAAAATTTGTGTGAGACCGTCTCACGTAAGCCGTCTCACGTAAGGGCTTACGCGAGACGATTAGAAAGTAATAATTTTTACAATAAAAAGTAATATTAAATTAATGAAAAGTGATAATATTATTGAGTAAATATCAAAATTAGTCCTGTAAGTATGACATTTTCCAACTTTAGTCATTTATCATTTGCAATTCTCAATTTTAGTCATTTTTTGTCCAATTTTAGACCTTTGGTCCAGTTTTGGTCATTTTTTCAAAATTTGGTTCTTTTTTCGTCCACTATTGGTCCTAAATGTATACAATTTCGGACCATTTTTGGATATTATTTTAACATAAAAGACTAAATTTGAACATAAATGACTAAATTTGGACCAAAATGACTAAAACTGGACCAAAACTGGACAAAAATGATCAAAATTGAGAATTACAAATGATAAAAGACTAAAGTTGACAAAATGTCATACTTGCATAACCAAATTTGATATTTACCCTAATATTATTTCATGAACAATTTATAATATAAATGAAAAGTGATAACATTTTATAGCGAAAGTGATAGCGATTTTAAAAAGTGTAAAATTGTCTCACGTGAGACGGTCTCACGCAAGACCTACAAAAAAAATTATACTCTTAAATATTCTAAATTTAATTTAAATTTGTATAAGGTGTAAATACATAAGGCACTATAAAGCGTTGCAATAAATAAATAAATCATTTGTTTTAATTTAAATAAATTGACAGTATAATATTTAAAATATACTAATCAATTTTAAATGTAAGGAATTTATTCCAAATTATAACGACTAAATAGTAACTAAACTAAAACAATATATTCTAAATTAATTAATTAGAATGGATTGAAAATGAAAATTCGATAAAATTATGAGTACAATTTGGGTGCACCTTAATCTTCACTGTTAAATAAAATAAAATAATTAATTTTTTAAACAATAAAACCACTCACTAACCCCAATTTATACCTATAAATCGGGGTGAATCAGTACACTGCACTCCAAAATCACCTCAAAATTATATAACTAGAGTAAGTAGTATACCCTTAATTCAAACGCAAGCATTTGCCAAACAAAGTAGTGTCGCACAATTCATATCCCATTTCACTCCACTCCAAATACTTTAATTAATTATATTATATTGCTCACTTAGTATCCTTTTTTTTAGTTAATTGATGAACTTTGGTGTCAACTTAAGTTGTTGGTTGTTTCTTGTTGTCGACAAGGCCTTGCTGGGTTATTTATGCCCTCTAACTCATCATTATCAATGTTTTGGTTCATTCACCAACTTAAATGTCACTGTTTCTCATTAGGTTTATGGTTGTCGCCAGCTTTCAAAATTTGTTAGAAATTGACTCACTGCATCCACTTAACATCTGCACCATAAACATCCTCCTTTTTTTTTTATATTTTTTTGGCAAAGACTTGTGTACAACCTTCAATTGGTACAACCTCCTTCTTTCACCTTCAGTGTGTGTTTTTCTTTTTTTTCTTTTTTTTTTTAATTGTTGTTGTACGTTACTTTTTTTTAAGAATATAATTGTAATTTTACCCTTGTGGTTTAGGGTATAATTATACCCTAGGGTTTAGGATTTAGGTTATAATTGTAATTTTACCCTTGTGGTTTAGGGTATAATTATCCCCTAGGGTTTAGGGTATAATAGTCATTTAAATAAAATAAATTTAAAAATAAAATAAAAAACAACATTAATGAAGGAGCAAGAATTAATTAAGAAGGGTAGGGACCAAGGTTGTACCAATTCAACTGGTACAACCGGTTGCACCCTAGTCCCTCACTATTTTTTTTTATACTTGATACTTAGATATACACAAGTAAAGCTCATGGTATATTTTATTATTTAACTTTATTATATATATATATATATATATATATATATATATTTGATGGATTTTATCATCAATTCGGTAGAAATTAAATCGAATAATTAAAATGTATGAAAATATAATATTATTATTTTACTATTATTATAGTTTAAATAACTTATTTTTTACCCTTACACTGTATATGGTTCAAATAATTAATATATATGTGGGCTAATAAAAATTATAAGGGAGAAAAAAAAAGTTTACACACTAATTGTATTTAAATAGATTTAATTTTTTTCTAAACCCGTTAATTAAAATCAAGGGGTCCGGTATATTACAACTTAAAAAGGAGGGTAAGTTATCATATATCACATTAAACTAATAAAAAATTAAAGAGATTCACATATTTACTTTTTTATTTATGACATTTCTAAACTTTATTAACCCATCTAATAAGCTTTAGAAAATCAAATACTCTTTAAATGCGTAAAACAATGTGTGATTTCTTATTAACTTTTTTATTATTATTATTATTATTATTATTATTATTATTATTATTATTATTATTATTATTATTATTATTGCAAACACTTTCGAGTTATTATAGTTAATATCTTTTCAGCCTATTTGTTTTTAATAATCTACATTGTTGATTTCTTTCGGTCACGTCCTTTAATTCATTTAAATTTAAGACAAAGACATGTGTACAACCTCCAATTGGTACAAGCCCCAGTACAACCTCCTTCATTCACCTTCAATATATGTTTTCCTCTTCTTATTTTTTTTTAAATTGTTGCTGTCACTGTTTTATTTTTTTTGTTTTATTTATTTATTTAATTTTAGGAATATAATTGTAATTTTACCCTTGTGGTTTAGGGTATAATTTATCCCCTAGGGTTTAGGGTTTAGGGTATAATTGTAATTTTACCCTTGTGGTTTAGAGTATAATTGTTTCCTAGGGTTTAGGGTATAATTGTAATTTTACCCTTGTGGTTTATGGTATAATTTCTCCCTAGGGTTTAAAGTATAATAGTAATTTAAATAAAATAAATTTTAAAATAAAATAAAAAACAACATTAATGAAGGAGTAGTGATTAATTAAGAAGGGTGGGGACCAAGGTTGTACCAATTTAATTAGTACAACCGATTGTACCCTAATCCCTGCCTAAATTTAACTGTTAAACCTTTTCATTACGCAATCAAATTCTCATTCGTCTTCTCATTTTTGGTTTCCTTCTATTCTACAAAATCTTTCTACTTTCATAATATTTTTCAATCTATAAATATATATATATATATATATATATATATATATATATATATATATATATATAATTAAATAAAATATCATAAGATAAAATAAAATAATAAGAAAAATGATACCTCGAAATGATGAATCAAAGAATGATTCATCATGTAAATAAGATCAAAAGATATATATATATATATATATATATATATATATATATATATATATATATATATATATATATATATATATATATATATATATATATATATATTATGGGTATTATATCCCCCATGGTTTGAATGCCCAAAAGCCCAAGAACCCCTATAGTACCTGAAGAAAGAGGCCCAATCCTCTAGCGGCCCAAACCGAGGACACCATAATTAAGGCAGCCCAAGGAGGTCACTGCAGCCCAAAGGCCTAGTCAAGGAAAGGACAAAGAAGGAAATCATTAAAGGGGCTGAATCCAGGAAGCACCCTCGGCAAAGGACCTCGGCGACATCTTCCCCCTGCCCGAGGGTTCGGACAAGCACCACAGCACCGGAAGTCAACCTGTCTGAGGGCCAAATGGACTACAGAAGCAGGACAGTAAAGAACAAACACCATCATGAAGACTGACAGGTGCAGCAGGCTAGAAGACAAGGCTAACAGGAAGAAGAAATGTCTTGGATAGCAATCCAAACTAGAAGACAGCAACTGACTGGCACATCTTACTCCAACTACCAATGGGAAGCCAGCAAAGGACGGAGGCACTCTGTGAAACCCTGCAAAAAGCAACCGGCGACGTCCAGACTTCTCTGCAGGCTGGTCGGCGTACCAGAAAGCCCCTATTAAGATTGCTTGTCTCCATCCAAGTGGCGCAAGGCGATTTACTCCGGATTAAGATTTGTAGATGATATAAATAGCCTCTCTCACAGGAGAGAGGCAGGTTACTGATGCTCACTTTTGACATTACACTTATAAGAGAGAGAGTTTATGAGTGTTGTTCTAAGGGAGAGTAATAAAATCGGCTGAGTTCTTTGGTGGGAATTGAGTTCTCTATTGGATTGGATCCCCTTGTTTGCAGTTTAATTATGTTTGATTGTGTTTCGTTCTTGGTCTCGACTCTCGCGGCATCTCTGGCAGCCACAGCCTCAGTCAGACTCACCTCCACAGATTCGAGATCAGCTCGCCCCACATCAACCTCAAAATCCGAGACCTCCATGCTTTCTCTCTGATGCGCGACAATTGAGGTCAGCTCAGCATTTTCGATCTCTAAGGCATTCAACCTCTCCTCGAAGCTAGCGGAAAAACCCTCGGAATGATCAATAAGCCGGTTAGCGAATAAACGATATTGGTCCATAAAGTACAGAGAAGAGGTGAGGAAAGCAACGGCAACTCCAGCCATCATGGCTAAACCAGAAGAATCTTGCGAAAAAGAATTGGGGACAAGGTCGGCAAAGCTTGACGAGGGGCCCGATAAGAGGCACCCACAATAAAACCCCGGGTCCCTAGCCCCCAAAACTCATCCAGGTCAGGCTCATTATCTTCCTCAATCATGCATTTTCCTCGCGCACGGGCCCTCTCGGCGGCCAACCTAGCGGCTTCAGCATCAGCATCGATAGGATCGATTGTTGCAGCAGCACCTAGGAGGTTCGAATTAAGAAGAGGAGCTATCGGGACAGCGTGAGAGGTAGAAGGGGCAAAACTGACACCAGCTCTGGAAGCATACCTCACCCTCGGCCCAGCCATCATATCATAGTCCTCGGCTTCGGTGTCGCTGCCCTCCCTAACTTCAGGAACTTTCGCCAGTTTAGGATCCTTAGAATCCTCCTCTGTGTCATCCTTGGAATCTTCCTTTGGATCCCTTTTCGCCTCCTCCTCTAAATCTTTCTCAGGATTTTCCTCGGGATCCTCCTCAGGATCCTCCTCTGGATCTTCCTCAAGAACTACTCCGGTCACGGGCTCGACGAGAGGAAGATCTGCAAGAAGACACCATGGGTAAGAATGCAACGAATAAGGAGAGGATAATGAAGCACGAACAGAGAAAATTATCTTCCTTAATCTTTTAGCGAGAAGGTCGAACTCACCAATGAAAGGGGATGGACAAGGCACGTAGCTAATTCTGGCTAATCGAGAAGGCCCACCATGCTCGTATACACTCCTTTCTCTCTTCCCGAGCAAGGAAGCAGAGGCAGATTCAGAACCAGCAATGGAAGAAACACCAGAGAGGGCAATGAATGAATGAGATAAATGTCGACGAGGAGGTGATATAGGGGGCAGAACCCTATTTTTGGTAAGCTACACAGTCAATAGATCTTCACTAAGTTTCGTATCCTCGGACCCAACAGACAGGTCATCCATTTCTTCATCTTTGTCGGGAGATGGAGAATGACCAGAATAATCAGGGTCGGCTTCATTACCCAAAAATTGGTACGCATACTTATACAGAGTCAATGACAAACCAGCTACAGAACCATCGATCCCACCAGAGACAGGGCATTCTGGAGTTCACCTACAAAAAAGAAAGAAAAGTCAGACATGTGATCAAGAGAACAGAAACAGAATAAGAGAAGGGATTACCAGTTGTGGCACCATGGCTGAGAGTAGACAACCCGACGGAGACTAGGATAGGCTCAGAAAGCAATGGAGAAACAGGGTAAGTATTCCCCTCACAAGATAAAATCTCGTAAACACGGAAAAACCATCACTCAGCCTTTCAAGGGGGCGACGGGGAGGACCTGCACGATGTAAATGCCAGAAAAGAACATCATAAACTGCAGAAGATAGTCCAAAACTCGAAAGACGAGGAGGAATCGTACACTTATCCAATGGAAGAAAGCGGACGGGAAAAGTCATGAAAGCACCATTGACACGGAACAGTAATCACCAGACAACTAGAACCAGACCTGCTCCCAACTTCGGCCAATAACATCAGAAGCCCCCAGGAAATGATGATTATCGCGGGGGAGCAAATGGTAGAAACCACAAGAACGACCAGAAAGAGCATAAAAGAAAAGAAACTTTAATTCGAACGGGTCTCGTATGGTATGATCCAACACATGGAACAGTGACACAGTAGATATTAGATGCAACCAAGAGGAGGGCAGCAACTGGCCTATAGCCATGTCCCACCTTTGCAGCAGCAAACCAATAACAGGGAGAAGGGGGAGTCGCAAACCAGCGAGAGAGAGAGAATAATAAAATGCGGTACGACTTGGAGGGGGATCAAAAATGGGAACTCTGTCCAAGGGAAGCTCGAAGGTGACATTAGGATTGTCGTACCGCCGATGGAGTCCCGCCAAACGCTCTGGGGATAACCTTGAGGCTGGCACCCAATTGAGTCGCTGGGCCATTCCTTGGAGTGCGGCCCCCAAGTCGTCGATATCCCGACGTCCAGGAAGGTAGTCCCTCACATTCAGAGGGAGTATAGTGCCCAAATCCAAGTCGATAAATATCGTAGCACCACCAGCACAGGGATCGGTTGCCTGTCGAAAGAGGAAACGAAAGCTGGGTTACCACCTGAAGAGGAAGAAGTGGACAAATCCCTCAGATTGGGATGGGGCATCCTGCGGAGGCGATTAGAACTACGAACACCGGGTCGCACGCGACGCACTGGCGTACGATTGAAAGTATTCACCTCTTGGACATCAGGCGGAGGAGGAGTACCCTCATCAGACATTTTTCACTAATTAAAGAGCTCAAGAATTAGGGTCTGGTGAAAAGGGGGATAGAGAATAGTGAAATTTTTAGAAATCGCAAAGGTAGTGAGAGTATCAGAAATCGTAAAGATATCGAGGGAATTTGGTTAAATGAAAATACAAGAATACATGGGAGGGATACGAAAGATTTAAATTTCGAAAACCAAAATGGAAACTATCTGACAGGATGAAGGGCGGCACGTATCATCATTGGAAATTATGGAGCAAAAAATAGCTAAGATCCAACGGCTGGGCTATGGAGACCTTACAACTCCCAAGGAGAATGGAGGGCTTAGATTAATGCCCGCAGCGTCTGACCAAAATACCCTCGCAAGACCCACTAATAGGGAAAGAAAAGTGCTTCATTCATGAATAGTGAATTACAAAGAGAAGCTGAAATAACTCAAAATTCTATCAACCGATAATTAAAGGAAACACAAGGGATGTACAGAATAAATGCCCTAATAAGGAAGATACATTCAACACTAGGGGCTCGGTAACACTTTATTGATCAGCCGGGGGAAGTTCAGAATCAACCACATCTGTAGACTGTGACTCTCCACCCCTAGGTGACCCATCTCGGAGAATACCCAAAGAGACTTCGGAGGTCACCGGCCCCAGTGAAATATCAACTCTCTCAGTGCTACCCGAATTGAGTCGACCTCTGGGATCGAATGAATGGGGGAAGCCATAGCAGTCTCGAAAGGCAGGGATTCGAAGGTCTCGGTGGTAACAGCCTAACTAGGAGCGCGTGCATCTCCAAATTCGGGAAGTTCGGCCTCAATGGGTGCCTCTCGGAGAGACACCCCTATGGATTCGAGAGGAAAGACGACAAGTGGATCCTCAGCCCTAGAATCCACCACAGCAAGATCCAAAATACCGTCAGCAAACTCCTCGTCAGATCCATGTTCATCGAAATCCTCAGAAGATTCTTTAAGAATATCGTGATAAAGTCAGAGTACTCACCAAGCACCCCAAAATCAATGTCGTCCTTTAAAGTCCCCCGGAGGCATCTTCTCCTCACTGATGGCTTGGTGGAGAATCCCATGCATGGCATCGAGACAATCAGGGTACGGTTTCTCAGAAGAGGGTTGAGTAAAAGCAGAAGCGCAAGAGCAGAAACAGTGAATCTTGGTTTCAGAAGGATAACTTCTTTATAGCATAGATTGTCGGCTTCTGATAGGAGGAACGCATCCTTCGCGCATTCCACTTCGGCCAAGGCCCTGTCACGTTCCCTTAAAACCTCAGCAACAACATCCTCAGCCGTCTTGATCTTCTGGGCGCAGGAAGCCTCTGATGCTTCTTTCTCCCGCCGAACTTTTTCAAGCTCCTGCTCAGAAGAAGTTTAGAAAGCATGAAGGCTATTCTGAGCTTGGGATAACTCGGCTCGGAACTGAGTTTCCTTCGTATTGATCTCTTCCTGATGTTTCACCTCCAAAGTCGTAACCTTATCCGAAAGCATCTTGTTCTGGAGCTCCAAAGTACTCATATCTTCCTCGGATTTAGCCAATAGGCTATCATACCAAACACGAAGTGTCTCAAAAGTTTCCTGAAGCTCAGCCTTCTTGTCCTGCTCGATCCTCAATTTATCTCTAATTAAAGCCTCGATGGCCCTTGCCTCAGATGCTCTTTTCTCATAATCCTTCACCTTGTGAACAAGCGAGGCAATCTCGTCTTGCAAACGGGAGTCGCTTTGTTCCAACTCGGAAATACGGAGCAAGGCGTTAACGACATGAAGTGCCTGTCGACCTATGTAGCCGGAGATACTGTGGAGAGAATCCTTAGCAGACATATTCTCCATATGGCTGAGGAGCTCTTGGGTACAACCTTTAAAAGGAAAGGTGGCAGCACGAGCCAGACACGCCGGGGCGTCAAAATCAAATAGAAGCTCTTGAGTTCGGAGGAAGGTTTTTCCAACCTCATCCATATGACCATGCCTTTGTAAGAGCTTCTGGTCGGCTATCGGATCTATTGGAAGAAATGGAGTGGCATCATCAGACAAGGGCAGAGCAGAGGAGGCACCCTCGGAAGAAGATCCACCATGTGACCAAAAATACAAGGGGGTTTTCCTCCGATAATATCGCCACATCTCGAAAGGAGAGCAACGAGACGTCGGGTCAAAGGAAGTACCGCTAAGGGTCTGCTGAGGGTTGTACAGAGTAGGACCACTTGGCTGACCAAAAGAAACAAAAGGGGACTGGGTAAAAGCTTCAGGAGAAGGAGAAGAGCTGATGTCACACACTTTGACAGTCCCTTGAGGGGCAGTACCAGACGCAGCAGAGAAACCACCAGTAGCGGCACCAACATCATCACCCCTGACCTTCTTTGAGGAGCGTGCGATGAGAGCGGTACTGTCATGAGTACTCTCCTCGAAAGTCTCGTCCATTAACTTATACTTTTGTTTTGGAGCAACAGACTTAGCAACAGCGACCTCGGACACCCCTTTCTTAGACTTCGGGGCTCGAGGGGCTTTCTTGAAAACTTTCTCCGGAGGACCCATAGCTGACTCCTGGATGAGATCGGCCTCCAACCTCAAGGAGACATGATCTGAAGGCCCTTCAATCCTGACAGATGTGAGACGCTGCACGGCAAGAGGGGCTCTAGAGACCTTCGGAGAAAAAATCTTAGAAACTTTCTTCTTCCCTTTAGTGAGTACGGCCCGCTGACGAGCAGAGGGAAGAGTGACCATACAGGAGAGATCGGTCAAAAGATGTTTCTCGTCTCCTAAACATAACCAAAAGGAAAAAGGGACAATATGATAAGGGGGATTATTCAACAAATGCCGCAGGCTGAGGAAACAATGATAATAAATCATCTGGCATAGCTATGGACGAAATAGTAAAGCCAGCTCGAAAAAGGTTCTTCCCTTTGAGAACACGCTTGTAATGGCGGCTTTTGTCGGAAAGCTTGTGAATACGACAGAAGGCATCCTGGAACTCTGCCGACAACTTCTCAAGAGCACACGATTCGCCTACTGCATAAAGCAAAGGAAAGAAATATTAGAATACCCCAAATAATATAGAATGGAGTCAAGAGAAACATACATGCACTGAGAACAGGTTTGAAGAATGAACTTTTAGGGAGCACTGTGGGATTTTGAGGATCCCCGAGGTCATAGACAGAATATTCCCTCCAAGGACCGCGAACCCAGAACCATGGATTCTTCTACCCTTAGACCGAACTGGGCAGAAAGGCAACAAGGTTGGTATGACAAGGTACCAAATAATAATATCCCTTCGTCCTATTATTTGGGGTAAGCCGGTACAAGAAGTTGATCTCAGCAGTAGTCAAGAAGGAGTACTTTTTCTTGCAGAAAATATCCAAAATTCCCATCAATGCCGCCCAACCGTTGGGAGCCAATTAAGCAGGGGATATGCCTCAAAACTCAAAAATATCTCGAATGCAGGGATGGAGAGGGAACCTAAAGCCGAGCTCAAGTTGCAACTCGTAGGTTGCAACAGCATTCGGCTGAGCATAACACATGCGGCCATCGGGAGAAGGAAGGAAGAAATCGATACCTTTCCCACACTGAAATTTGCTGAGAGTAATGACGGCACTCTTTCTCAACCAAGAATCATCAAGGGTCAAGGAGACCTCAGCAGTGAAAAAGGGGATGTCCTTGCCCTACCGTGGAAGTTCCCCGAGATAGGCCAATAACCCGGGACCAGCATTGGAAATCTGAGAATTGTGCTCTAACGTAAAAGTAGAAACGAAATCGGCAACCCTCTGATCAAAAGTGACCCGGGAGGGAGACGGGAGACCCAAACTCTCCCCTGAAGACGACGAAGAGGACCCCGAACTACCGAGTGAAGAATCAGTCAAACGAAAAGGGAATCTAGGGAACCTAAGAGGAGAGGAAGAACCCTCACAGCCATATCGTGCTAATCGTAATAGGAAGCAGAACGCAGAGAGAGAGATGGATAAGGAAACCCTAAGCGCCGGCGGTGGAAAACTCGGAGAAGCGAAAAGAGAAAGTCAGGAAAAGAAAGGGAAAGAGAGAGAGGAGAGAACAATACCTGCAGGAAGAAGATGAACGCAATGAATAAAAGGAACGCCAACCACTTACATGATCAAGAGGAAAAAAGAGGGAGAAAGGAAATGGAAACTGGCAAAAAAGATTCAAAATTCAAAATTCAAATCGACAGTTACACCCAAAATACCAGAAGTACACCCCACCTGAACGAAAATACCTCAAAGACGTCAGAGAGAGCCCGATAATATAGGAGCTTATCAGGATGAAGACAGGAAGTGGGAACAACAAAGAGCCAAGATGGAATGAACCCTAATATCGCAGACACCGAAGCATGAGGGATATAACCCGTGAAATACGGTTCGACCCTGAATAATCTCAAGTCATGAAATTATTCAGGCTCGAGGGACTAATGTTATGGGTATTATATCCTCCATGGTTTGAAGGCCCAAAAGCCCAAGAACCTCTATAGTACCTGAAGAAAGAGGCTCAATCCTCTAGCGGCCCAAACCGAGGACACCATAATTAAGGTAGCCCAAGGAGGTCACTGCAGCCCAAAGGCCTGGTCGAGGAAAGGACAAAAAAGGAAACCGTTAAAGGGGCTGAAGCCAGGAAGCACCCTTGGCAAAGGACCTCGGCGACATCTTTTCCCTGCCCGAGGGTTCGAACGAGCACCAGAGCACCGAAAGTCAACCTGTCCGAGGGCCAAATGGACTACAGAAGTAGGGCAGTAAAGAACAAACACCATCATGAAGACTGACAGGTGCAGCAGGCTAGAAAACAAAACTAACGAGAAGAAGAGATGTCTTGGACAGCAATCTCAACTAGAAGATAGCAACTGACTGGCACATCTTACTCTAACTACCAATGGGAAGCCAGCAAAGGACGGAGGCGTTCTGTGAAAACCTGCAAAAAGCAACCAGCAACGTCCTGCCTTCTCCGCAGGCTGGTCGGCGTACCAGACAGCCCCCATTAAGGTGGCTTGTCTCCATCCAAGTGGCGCAAGGCGATTGGCTCCGGATTAGGGTTTGTAGATGATATAAATAGCCTCTCTCACAAGAGAGAGGCAGGTTACTGATGCTCACTTTAGACATTACACTTGTAAGAGAGGAGAGTTTATGGGTGTTATTCTAAGGGAGAGTAATAAAATCGGCTGAATTCTTTGGTGGGAATTGAGTTCTCTATTAGATTGGATCCCCTTGTTTGCAGTTTAATTATGTTTGATTGTGTTCGTTTTTGGTTTCGTTACTAAATATCCTTATCTCCTAAACACCAATTAACGAGCCAAGAACGGCCATCAACAATATATATATATATATATTCTTTTGTACACCAGAGTGCACAGTGCAACCATATTAAAAATGTATACACTAATGAATAAAAATAAATATATTAATAAATAAAAATTTATACATATAGTTAGCAAATTTTCTATTAGTTTTTTTAAGTGAAAAACTAAATATAAAAAATTATACATCTATATTTATATACACTAATGTATGATTTTATAGTGTTATATTATAGTATGATTTACTACCTATAATTCCTACCCAATAACATATACTCCCTCCGTCCCACCTAAATGGTAGTTTTTTCTTTTTGCACGTGGATTAAAGAATATTACTATTATTTAATGTGTAGTGTGTAATTGTATTAGTAGGAGTGTGAGTTACATATTTTAATTATATTAGTAAGTCAGTGGGGGTCCTATGTGTATAAAAAAGAAAAGATGACTATTTGGATGGGAGACCCAAAATGGAATAAATGGACCCTTTGCATGGGATGGAGGGAGTATACATTACATATATAATAATTATACTTTAATATGTGTTGACCCATATTACAACCCGTCTCCTAAGAGACTTTTATATATATATACACACATATATATACGTATATATATATATATACATATATACTCATAATTCCGTCCGCTGATAAGATATTTATTTTTTCGTATTAGTCGTTCACTCTAAAGATATCAATTTTTCCTTCTTAGCAAAAAAGAACTCACACTTGACACACCGCTGATCACTAATATAACTAACCATTTTATATAAAATAATAATACTACTTAACATACGTATAAAAAGCAAATGATTTTCTTATTGATGTATGGAGATTGGTTGCATATTTTTTAGAGAGACAGATGGAGTATTAAATAATTTTCAATTGTATTATATTATAAGGTAACATTTAAAAAAATACAAGTCAAGATTCTGTAAAAATAATTAAAATATATGTAAATATATATTAACTTTTACATAATTTAGTTATATGTCACATTATCAAAAGTCAAATGTTTTAAGTACAAATTATTTACATTTTATGAAAGAAATTATCTAGTTATAAAGAATAAATAAATAAATAAAATCTTCCTAATTAATGTTGAATCGTTATATAACACGGATTATTTAATTATAAAAAATAAGAATAATAATTAATAAAAAGCACTCGTCTCACACCACTCTTCACACTTTCCTTATAATTCATCCGTCCCACATCACCTTTCACGCCCAAAACAGGAAATATTATTTTATCCAACAATTTAAAAAATTACTTTATTTTCAAATTTGTCACTATTTTTTCACACAAATACCATTACTTTATATTTTTTTTATTAATAAGAAGTACTCCCTTCGTCCCAACTTCAACTTCACATTTTCCATTTTGGTCCGTCCCAAATTCACCTTCACACTTTCATATATAAAAGGAAAAAGCAACTAATTAATATCCCTCCAATATACTTTAATTTCAAATTTGTCATCACCTTTTTAACATACACAACATACTTTATTATTTATTTATTACCCAAAAATATCATACTATCCCCAAAATAAGTCAAAAAGTGACTTTTCTTAAACTTCGTATCAATAGTAAATGTGAAGATAAATTTGGGTACGAAGGGAGTACTATAATAACATCTAAAGTCAACAATTTTGAACAAAAAAAATAATATTCTTAAACTACATGGTATAATAAATGAGAAGGATGATTGGGGACAAAAGGAGTATTTATTATTTCAAAAAACATAAAAACAATATAACGTGACACGCAAGTATTGCTATGAGTCCGATTTTTTAATGGCCACTTCTGATAAAGTACAATTTAAAATAGCCACATCTCTTAAAACCAATTTTTACTAGCCACTTTCAAGTGGATTCCCCAAATTACCCACATAACTGTTACACAAAGGACGAAAATAATTGAGTCATCATCATGTCAGTTTTGACTGCAATAAATGCGGGGTGGGTGGACCACATTTTTTGAAGTTTTAAATTTTGAATTTAAGATTTTGGATGTGGGTTGGTGGGGTACATCAATACCATCACTTTCACCTTTTTCTCTCCCTTCATTCTTTGTTTGTTTCTTTCTTTCTCTCTCATATTTCGTCCAACACACTCTCTCTTCTTCTCTCCATTCATCCAACACCCTCTCTCTTCTTCTCTCCATTCGTCCCAGTGAAGAACAGTGCATTTCTTGGTGGAGAATTCTCCATTTGCGGTCTCCAGAATTCTCCATTTGCGGTCTCCAGAGTGCATCAACTTGAAATGACAAATTTTCAGGTATGTATATAAGCATTGTTATTGGCATGTTTAAATATGTATAATGTATTGTTTCTAATATTATGTAAGGATGTTGAATTGGCCTTTACTGTAGTAGGAATGCAGTGGTGTTCATTTATTTTTGGTTTTTTTAAAATATTGTCTTGGCTGAGTAGATGTTTTCAGTAGGCCGAATAGAACAATTATTCAGGCCGAATAGAACAAAACTTCAGGCCGAATAGAACAAGTGTAGGCCGAATAGAACAAAACTTCAGGCCGAATAGAACATGTGTAGGCCGAATAGAGCAAAATATATGAGCAATGACATATAATTTTGGTTGGCCGAATAGAGATTTTCAGTAGGCCGAATAGAACAATACTTCAGGCCGAATAGAACAAGTGTGTAGGCCGAATAGAGCAAAGTGTAGTAATGACTTTTTTAATTTTGGTAGGCCGAATAGAGGTTTTCTTTAGGCCGAATAGAACAAATCTTTAGGCCGAATAGAACAAGTGTTGGCCGAATAGAGCAAACTGGAAGACTTGTATTTTTAAATTTAATGAAATTTTTGTTGGCCGAATAGAGATTTAGAGATGGCCGAATAGAACAACTCTGTAGGCCGAATAGAGGAATTGGTAGGCCGAATAGAAGGAACTTTGGGCCGAATAGAGTAAATGTTTGTGTTCAAATATTTCGTTTTAGGGTTTTCATGAACTTATTGTTATTTTGCCCATAATTATGAATTTATGTCTTATTTAGCAAAAAAAAATATATATGTGCAGGGTGAATGGAAGCGTCCTTCCATGCAGGGTCAACAATGCAGTATACATAATTACTGCAAACCTGGGGTCGTTATGGATATCATTCGTAGGCAGTTTAACTAGGGTTGGGGGTAATGCGGATGAGATATTTAGGAGATCATGTTTTGGTCATTACTGGGATCTCAGCGATGAGTGGAACGCGAATGCTCATCTGCACAGTCTCATGACCTGTGAGATCATACATAGGGGGGACGATTTAACGGCTAGGTATTTTCAGGTTGGAGACGTGTGCCTTAGATTTAGCCGGGTAGAGTTCATGAGGATTATGGGACTCTGTTTTCGGGATAGACTCGGCTTTGATCCGAATGAGACGTATGGTATCCCTCCTGGTGGGTTATATCATAGGTTTTATGGTCAGGGTGAGAGACCTTTAGTAAGTCAGATTGCTAGTGACTTTGAAGGGCGAAGATTTATAGGTGTTAGCCCTGAGGACGCAGTTAAGGTTGCCAAAGTTCTGTTGTTGTACTACTTTCTCCTTGGGTCGGATGTCACCAAGGTGGGAGTAGACAACTGGGTCTGGTGCCTAGTGGAGGACGAACAAAGATGGGATTTATTCCCTTGGGGACAGGTCAGCTATATGACGCTTTTGCACTTTATGGACCACATTGTGACCAAAGTCCCAGCTAAAGCAAATCCCGATCGGTACAGATACCACTTTTACGGGTGCACATTCGCATTACTGGTACGTGTTTTAGTAGATATATTAAAGTTATAGTGTATTTTCAATTTTAGTTGTATTAATTATCTGACATATGTGGTTTACGTGTGACAGGTTTGGGCGTACGAGAGTCTACCTGCCGTTGCTGCACCGTATGACCATGTTCCCCACGGTAGGTTGAATTTAAGGCCACTCTGCTTGCGATGGATTTTTCGCAAATGGAAGAGGGTTGATAGGACTCTGTTTGATCAGGTATGACTTATTAATCCATTTAGTGAAGACAGATATGTTTTATATTGTTTCTTATGTAATTGTTTATTTTGAATCAGGCTCTTGATGTGGTTGATTTTCCGATGATCCTTCCTGATGAGCTTAGACAAGGGTATTGGATTGGCATAGAGGATGAGCCTTTGGAGGGGTTGATCATGGGGATGTATACCAAGTCATTCTCTAAAACCAGCACAAAGGCTGTCCGGGCATACGATCCTACCGGTAATCCATGGGATCAGCGGTACTATACGGGTGTGGCTGTTGATGATGCGTGGAGGGGCCAGCGGGCGGATGATGCTGCGGCTTGGATGACAAATCGGGATCCCCATTCCTACCAACCTCGCTGTACTCCCAGTCCTGACCACAGCGGATATGCTTCAGGGGAGAGGACGTATGTTGAGCCCAGTTCCTATGATCCGAGTGCTGGCTGGCATGCTCGATTTATGAAAGAGCATGACGAATAACATCGTTACGACACAGACACGCAGCAGCCTCTTGACGATAGGATGAATGATTCCCCAGGTTTTTATGGGAGTGGCTCTAGGGACGCATACCGAGGTGATCAACCCCACCAGGGATATGATCAGGACTTCCAAGAAAGGGTCTTTCGTAGGCTGGATCAACAGGATGAGTTTTTACACAAACTTGCTTGTCAGGTTGTGTCTGAGCATCAAACAGCTCATTATTTTCGGCAGGCACTTACGGCTGAGATTAGGCGCCTTCGATCAGAGCTTGCGCAGACCAGGATATCTGAAGATGGGCCAACCAGCTTGAGGTCAGGGGTTAGACATTCCCCTACTAGACCGGTGGAGGCGCTCAGCCCGATGGCCCCCACACCCAGGGGTGATGAAGAGGGTATAATGCGGTCTAAGAGGCAACGAAATCCATCTGCAGCGTTACAGTCTCCATTTACCATGACAGACCGAGAGCGCCGATGGGAACTGTACCGCAGATTTATTTCAAGCGGAGAACAGTAAGTACTACGCCGCTAGTGTAGACGTTATCATATATTACTTTAAACAATGTGCATTGATTTTAATGAATTATTGAATGCAGGATCGACGTTGGTCTTAGTTTTAGAGTAGGGGCTTCCTTTTTCACTGAGATGGAGAATCCCAGTGTTTGGTTTGGAAGTGAGGTCAGAAATATTTAGTTCGTATTTATATAAATTGTTGTAAATATTTTCATTATGTCATCAATTGTTAATTTTATTCGATGGATTTTCAGCACCTGGATGCATACCTCCGCTTATTATCGGAGCGCCCCTCTGACATAGGTGTACACGTGCATCCGGAGGTGGGCCCATACTGCATTATGGACATGGAGTTCTCTGTAAGTAAATTAATTCATTACAATTGACTGTGGCAATTTTGGTATTTAATTTTTTTAGACTAATATTATGAAATGATTCTCGTGTAAGGTCCGAGTACAAGCAGTATGAAATGAGCACACGGGTCAGTTTAGGGATGATAGATCAACATATGCCAACATAACTAATGAATTGTTGACAGATCTCCGTCAGTACGCCCGAGGTTCATTGCCAGTGTGGAGGGGGTCGAGATCCTGGATTGATTGTGATATGGTATTATATCCTAACCATTGGTTCACTTACATGATAATATCCCCTAGAATGACTCTAGTATTTTTACATCTAATGTATGCATTCCTTTTAACTTTCTTTGGCAGTTATTGTTCATTGTCCACACCTCAGGGCACTACTACCCATGTGTGGTCCTTACAAAGCAAATGAAATTTATTTGTTTTGACTCGTTTCGCCATAGATGGGATGAGGAGCCCGACATGAAGGAGCGCCGGATACTGGAGACTCTACCATACAGACGTGTCATCCCATCTCTGATGCGCGAGCTTGACTCATCCGGGGTCCCGCACACATTCCATCTATCACCAGCTCCCAGAGAGTATTGTTTCAAGTAAGAGGACGGTTCGAGTTGCGGACCAGCCTGTCTGAGAACCATAGAGGGACTGTTAGTAAGGAACTTTAACTGGGACACCCCTGATCACATCCTGCGCTTCCGTAAGCACGTTGCCTTCACGATCTTTCAGTGTGCTAGAATAGGATGAACTTAGTAAATTTTAATTTTCATTTTTATTTTCTTTTTAAAGGTAGATTATGTTGTATTATATGAACTCATATATTTAAATTATTAAATGAAATTTATTGTCAAAAAGTAATATTAAATTTTGTTTAAAATATAATTAAATAAACAAATATGGATAAATGGGTATGAGACGGGTAGAACAGGATGAACTTTGTTAATTTTAATTTTGTTTAAGAAGAACAACGTAGACGTGTATGACCAATTTCACCACATTTCCCACATTTTTTTTGTCTACGTATACGGTGGTTAGGATTATCTATGATAGGAGGAGGTGGATTATCTTGTGAGCACGCCACTCCAGTACAATTTTTATGATTGTGACCTGGCTGTCGACATCTTGAGCACACATGTTCTTTGTGACGTCTCCTGGACGACTCGATCCCTGACCTTATACGAGACATTCGTGGTCGGCCGGCCTGTCTGTGTGGTAGCGGGGGGTTCACCCTCTGTGACAGGACTCCTTCGGGTATGTCCCACTGAGTGTAGTGGGGAACAAGCAATACTGGACCACGCCACATATTCACGACACTCGTATTATGATAAGCTGTAGACACAAAACCGCTGGCTGGCAAACCGCAAGCACTGTACAACGTATAGTGTAAGAGACACATAAAAATTATAACAATGCAAGTAAGTAAGGTAATGACTGCGTACTCGATTGCCTTCATCGTATGAATGCATGGAACAAGTTCTTTCTGGAACTTCTGACATGTGCAGGTGTAGTAGTTCAGATCAACAGTGAATATATTACTAGCATCCTTGATCGCAAACTTATTTTCAATGAGCATGGAAAATTCTAGCTTTTGGGCTGATTGAGAAAGTTCCACTAGTTCGTCATGGAGACGCTGGCATAGGATGGTACTCCGTTGTTCAGCTGCTGTTCGACGTTCGTAAAACCACCTCTCAGTGGTAGTCCGACAAACCTCTAGTATTGTGCAGATAGGTAGCTTTCGCACCCAAAGGATGGCATTGTTATACGACTCAACTGCATTTGAGGTCATAAACTCGTATCTATTGACAGGACAATGCACCCTTGATCATCTCTCATATCCCCACGACCCAATCAACTCCATTAACTCCTGCGATCGTGTCTCGCATCTCAGTAAGTCCATCATCCTGCAAATAACAATGTAGGAGTGGTAAAATTTGGTTAAAGAAGACATTGTACCAACTCGTTCTTGTATAAAAAATTACAATAGTGTAATATGTTGGTTGACTCACTTATCAAAATCTCTCGGTAGGTATACATCCATCGCACGATGGAATGTATATAAAACGTTCTTTCCAAAGCCAGCCAATCTGCGCTTTAAATGGTAGCCACATAGACCGTGATGGGCATCAGGATACACAGTAGAAATAGCGTGTGCAATACTGGCATGACCGTCAGAAACTATCAACAGGTCTCGTGGACATCCGTAGGACTCGCGTAACCTTTCTAGAAACCACGTCCACGACATGTTGCTCTCAACATCGCCAGTGCCTAAGGCGAGTGGAAATATCTGATGGTTTGGATCATGCGTGACTGCGACAAACACGGTTCCTCTGTGACTACCCTTCGTATGAGTGCCGTCAATGATAATGACCGGACGACCAGACTCTAAAAACCTCCGTCTCGATGCTCCAAGTGCATAAAATGTAAACTTTAAACAGTCATCTTCATCGATAGATATTCTGGTGTACGTACCGGGATTTGTGGATTCCAACTGATACATGTAAGCAGGGAGCAATTCGTATGAGCTATCGTGATCCCCGTACGTGTGTCCAACAGCGTAGTGTTTCACCTTTAATGCTATATTGTAGCTAATGTTGAATCCAAAATCAGTCCTGATCTCATCTATCATCGCACTGGGTCGGAGGCCATGAACCTTATCAAACTGCCTAGCAACAAAATATTGACCGATTACTTTGGACGACACCTGTGTAAGAGTAGATCTGTCTGGATCATTTAAACAACCAAGATGTTCGATGAATTTAACCACTCTCCACAACCCAGAGCTCATTCTTGCGTGCAACTTAAATGGACAGCCTGTTTGACCCTTCATGTTACATACAACGTTGTACCTTGTCGTGCTAGATCTTTCAACATAGGTCTCCACTCCGTGTCGCAAGTTATACATGCCTACTGCTGTCTGGATCTTCTCTTTTGTATGAAATACACTGTTCTTTTCTATAACACCAGACGCATCAATCTCAAGGCCAGTCAGCTGATCTACTCTCTCTGCTTCAATCGGCATGCCTGGAATCAACCAAGGAAGGGTGTTGGGCCGTGCACTACGCAACTCTTCTGACTGCATTTCAGGACGGCGCAACTCACGATTAATCGGTTCAAGAAAGCTAGGCCCTCCTCTCTTAGGTATGTAATCACATATTTCTTCATACAATTGGTGTCTTCTCTCCTCAGCACCATCATCGCTTTCGCTAGAAGACTGATTAGTATCCTGCTGTATGCGATCCCCTTCTTCCACCGTTCTATTCCCGGGGTCATCATCATCATCGTTACAACCGTCTACGTCCTCCGCACCCTCACCAGAGACATCACCAGATTCTGCATCTACAGATTCTCTAAAACCAGCACACTGCATCTCTGAGGCCGGACAACACTCCACATTCAAATCAAAATCATGCCTCCCAGAAGAATTTGCCCTCGTACATGGGTCATTGCTCGTACCAGCACCTCCGTAATCATAACCCATCCCTAAAACCATACTACTCCCTGCACCCGTGATAGGACAGAGTGTGACGTACATCATTCTGACATCATCAACACACTTGAACACTTCTGCCACACATGCATCATTCTTTATCTTATATTTGAACAAACGGCCATTGTAATCAACTAGAGAATGAACTACATAACCCCAATGCCCCAAATCAGCTTGCACTATGTCATGAATTTCTTTTAGCAAGCTACTATAACACAAACTGGCCTCTGGCAAGAACAACCAGTTCACCACTCCACCTATATATTGCAATCCTTCCCATGCTCCACCCCAACATATCCCAGCTTTTCTATAACTCATCTGCACATTTTTTAAAAAACAACTTTAATGACATCAACATTAAAAGATTAGATAATTAGTTGCATCATTAAATCATTAGAAAATTTGTACTAAATTTGTATTCTATCCAGTCAACAAATTAATGTATGCAAACCTACACTGTTTCAACAAAACCCTAAACCCTTGACACACCTTAAAATGTGTCAGTATTTTTTTTCTTCTATTCGGCCAATTATTCCTCTATTCGGCCCAAAAGTGTCTCCTATTCGGCCTAGTAACTTGCTCTATTCGGCCAACATTGAGTTTCTATTCGGCCTACCAACGCTTTCTCTATTCGGCCAACGGTTTCTCTATTCGGCCCACCAAGCTATTCTATTCGGCCCACTAACTTCTTCTATTCGGCCTACTAAGTTTCAGAAAATAAAAGATCATTTTTTGGGCATTTCGGCCAACGGGTGTTTTATTCGGCCCACAAAGTTGTTCTATTCGGCCCACTAACTTCTTCTATTCGGGCTACTAACTTTCTGAAATTTAAATAATTTTTTTGGACTATTCGGCCAACGGTTACTCTATTCGGCCCACCAAGCTATTCTATTCGGCCCACTAACTTCTTCTATTCGGCCTACTAAGTTTCACAAAATAAAAGATCATTTTTTGGGCATTTCGGCCGAAGGGTGTTCTATTCGGCCCAAAAAGTTGTTCTACTCGGCCCAACAACTGAATCTATTCGGCCTACTCACCATTGTTTAACAAATTTGAAAAGATTAATTAAAAAAACCAAGATGTAACATGAGTGGTGAAGATTTAAGATAGAAAAACTTTTGAATGTTACAAAATTATTCTACAAGTCATACAATTTTTTCTATTCTATTATAAAAACGTTGAATAATTAGAATACACTCATGAGCCATGTCAACAATTATAAAATTAGGGCATCACAACTATAAAACTTGTTTTAACATACCTTGTACACCTACTACCCAAATATCTTAATTCTCTCCAAAATTACTGGAAATTTGCTCCCAAATGCTCAACCTCTGGTACAAAAAATTTTAATATGTGTTGGACGACCACCCCCATTTTCCAATTTTCACTATATATTATCCTCATTATTTTGTATGGATATGGGGGAGCTGCGGGAGCACATGCCTACATAGTAGTACTAGGTATTAGGTATTGTACTTCCACACTTTATTCAGAAATAAAGAAGAATCTGATTCCTTTACTGTACTTTGGGTCAAAAAAGTGTGGAATCTCATCTGCAACCACCTGAAAAGTGGGTCCCCCACAAGGCCATTTTGGCCAATTCATTTCAAAGTGGCTAGAAAAAATTATGTATAACAAATATGGCCACTTAAAATTACAGTTATCCAAAAGTGACCACTTTTTACCGTTTCCACTATTGCTATTTATATTTTAACCACTGTCTAAATCTAAATTAGTAAGAAATTCATTTACATGTGAAATTCAATCTCCATCATACAATTCTTTATGTGGGGGAGGCATATAAGTGTGGATAAGTCTCCACCTTACATATAAAACCAACCCCAATGGAAGAATATTAGTCATACATATGTGTACCTTTCCACTTGCTTTTTGAGCACAAAACAACTATTGAATAATACAACTTTAGGGTAATTCATCCTTTCATTGAGCCCATATCCTTTGAAATAATCAAATCATGGACCTCCAATTCATATCTTATTTGACAAATACCAAGTTTCATAACCGACCCTTATTTCTTAAATAAAAGTATGATTGACTTTCACTAACCAACTTTCTTGTTTTGTTTTTTTATGGAAGGAAAACTCTTGATTTGACACTTCCCACCTGTCAAAAGTCTTCTATGTTCACACTCAACCTCAAATACCATGACGCGTTGACTTTAACTTTAATACATTATCTTATTTGTCGAATTTAACAAAATTATAACACCATAAAATTTCATGAAGTCAGCATGATTTATGGTATGAAATGTGATTCACGTAAGTTTATTTGGTTGGTATATTTTATCCCTAGATTCATATACGTATTTTTACACATTTTCTATATGGTGTCCCACGTATTTTTACTCATTTAATTAATAATAAAAATAAATTATACATTTTACCTATTTTTACACTTTATTAATCAATTCCAATAATTTTATTTATATTTTTACACTATTCATCATTCTCAACAACTTTATTCATTTTTTCTTTCAAAATTATTGATTTATCCCTACTTTTTCTTACATTTTATATTAAAAAACACAACTCTTCTTAATTTTCGTGCCCGTACAAATATGTAAAAGTACCCGAGATGGAAGGAATATAATCTTATGGTTAATGTATGATCCTACCTCTGTAATTTAATTATTATTATCGTTATGGTTTAAGTTTATTCTAACAACATTAGTGACAATGTGTTAAAATTACTTTTAAATAAATTATATTTTTTCTACACCCAAAAAAATAAATACATTCTTTCTACTACTACTCATTCCAAGAATGTTCTTCACAATGACTAGGGTGGCAAGGGGCACCAATTTTAAAAATTACAATCTCCTTCCTTCACCTTTAGTGTGTGTGTTTTTTTTAATTTAGTGTTACTGTTACTGTTTTTTTTTTCGTTTTTTTATTTATTTTTCTTTTTTTAATTTTATTTTTAGGGATATAATTGTAATTTTATCCTTATGGTTTAGGGTATAATTTATCCCTAAGGTTTAGGGTTTAGGGTATAATTTTAATTTTACCCTTGTGGTTTAGGGCATAATTTATCCCTAGGGTTTAGGGTTTAGGGTATAATTGTAATTTTACTCTTGTGGTTTAGGGTATAATTTATCCAAGGGTTTAGAGTTTAGGATATAATTTATCCCTAAGAATTTAGGGTATAATAGTCATTTAAATACGATAAATTTAAAAGTAAAATAAAAAACAACATAAATAAAGGAGTAGACCGGTGTACCTTGATAATTTGAACCGTTAGATCAAATATTTATTTAATCCTAACCATTGAATAAAATAAAATAATAAAAAATACAATAATTACCCTACTACCCAATAACTTTTACTCTATAACCTATCAGGTGCACCGGTCCATTCCATTCGATGCACCACATAATAATCCACAAATTTAATCCTCCTTAAAAAGTTGTCATTCGGTTCTGAAAGTCTGACGTGTTCACATTGGATGTTGAACAATTTCTGATTGGCTAACTTTATACCTGCCTCGGCTCTAAGATCAAGTGATTGGTTGACTTTTATATTGACTAGTTGACGAATTTTATGGACCGCACCCTTGTTTCACACTATAGGCGGTAGGCCTGCACTTTTTTTTTTTTTTAACACAAAATTAAAGTTAACCTATGAATATAATGACACTATATTGTGAGACGGCTTATTTGTGAGACGAATCAACCCATCACTAAAACATACTTATTATATAAATAAAGTATGCTTATTTATAGTTAAAGTATGTCAATAATAAATCATTTTATGACACGCTAAAATCATATTTTAATGCATAATCCAGCATACTTTAGGAAACATACTTTAACAACTACTCTTAAACATATTTTATCTAAATAATAGACATACTTTACCACGTCTCACAAACCGTCTCATATGAATAACGTCTCACAAGAGACTTTGTCGAATATAATTACTTATAATTATATTAATATATGCATGATTTACCGAAGATGAGGACTGATAAGCTATTCCCTCCGTCCGTCGACAAGGTACTCATTTGGTCATTTTGGTAGTTCAAGGGCCACACACTTACCAATCACTCACTACTAATACAACTACGGGGGGCTAGGGTTGAAGGACATTATCACTTGGAATAAGGCTCTTTTGGCAAGTGCACTGTGGGATGTACATAGGGAAGCCTCATCCCTATGGGTGAAATGGATCCACACTGTCTACCTCTCGTCTTCTCAATGGACAGTGAGCTCTCCAGGTAACAACTCTACATACTTATGGAGAGTTCTCATTGCTATTAGGAACACAATCGAGAGTGAATCAGAAGGGGACGATGGAGTGATTGGAGTTATGGAGAAGTGTTGTGAGAATGGAGTATTCAAAGCCAGGCGCATGTATGATCATTTGAGAAGTAGATATATAGCGGACTCGAGCTTTGTATACAAACAGGTATGGCACAAGTGGATAGTGAGGAAACACAGTTTCAGACTTTGGCTGGTCCACAGAGACAGAGTTGCTACAAAGGATAGGGTGTGGTGCACGGAAGAAGACAAGCGATGTGCTTTTTGCTTTGCTCAGGAGACCACATCGCACCTCTTCTTCCATTGCCCTTACACCACACATATATGGGATCAGGTCAGAGGATGGATCGGATGGCGAAGAAGAAGGCTATTATCAGTCACAGATGCCTTCAGAAAGATACACCAGGACACAAGAACCAACAAAAAAGCAAGAAAGCTCCTTTTCATCACCTTTGCTACCATGATATACCACATATGGATGGAAAGGAACGCTCTTCAGCATGTCACAAGGATGATGTCTCCGAACTACATTGCAGATAGAATTAGCATTCAGATAGCATCCTTGTATATGAACTCTTGAAGTATTTTGTTATTATTATTCACCTCAAGCACCTTGCTTGAGTAGGTTGGATAGGAAGGTTTGTCTTTGTATTCGCATCGTACGTAAGTACTCGATGCAACCGTTTCCAGTTAAATAACATTTACCAATTTCACTACTAATACAACTACTCACTTTATATAAAATAATAATAATACTTCTTAATCCACGTGCAAAAATCAAATCAATACATTAATAGCGGACGGAGTGAGTATAGAAAAACACCCTTCATGGTTACATAACCAACAAACTTAATGATGACTTAATGAAACTAAAAAAATCATTAGCCAGTAAATTAAAATCCTCTCCTATATGTGGATGTCTCTAAAAGCCATAATTACTTTGTGATGTGGATTTACTTTTGGCAGAGTATAATGTAGATTAAATGAATGGATAAAAATTTTCAAGTTAAAAATAAAATAAAATTTGTGCAAACATGTTTGCCTCAAGCTCAAGTCTCATACTTAAAGGAGTGCTTGATTAAAATTTGTATGGTAAAACTTCTGGTTTACCACCAAATCTTATTATTTTTACATAATACTCCTGATGGTAATTCTTCACAACTTTTCTCATCTTTTTTGTCTCACAAAACTTTTTTTCATCAAAAAAAAAATTATCTAATAACTTAAAAAATTATTTTAATTTTAAAATTTTCACTCATTCATCACACTTATATTTTACTTTATTACATAAAAATACTAATATACCCTTATAAATCATTAAAATTGATTTAAGAGTTAATTGCAAAAAAATCACGAATTTTACTCCTATTGCAAATTAATCCTTACTTTTAAGAAATTGCAAAAAAACTACTATCTTTAAGTATTGTTGCAAAAAAAAAAACCAAAATAAAAACTCTAATTTAGTAAAAAATCGGGTTTATTTTACAACAATATTTAAAGGTGGTGGTTTTTTTTACAATTTCTCAAAAGTGATGATTAATTTGCAGTAGGAGTAAAGTTAATAATTTTTTTTTCAATTAATCCTTAATTTAAAAAACCACATTTCTTAAACAACTTGCAATCGTAAAGGTAAAGGGTGGTGTGGAATGTAAAAGTATGATTTTCTTAAGATGGTATTTACTCTTTTTTCAAAAAATTAAAAATAAAAAAATTAATAGCAAAAAATTTAAGCATTAAGTCTCTCGTAATATTTAAAGCATTATTGAATGGTATAATTTCTATTTGAATGCTGCAAAATATATTGAAAATCGATCTATGTAATAAAATAAAATTTAAATCGAGGCCAAAGCGAGCCAAATTTCAATAGAGGCGACCATGAAATCTTATAATTAATGTGTTTATTCAAGCTATTAGAAATGGAATTGTGGATAAAGAAATTGTTGATTGAAGTAGTTTGAGAAGTAACAATTGTGGATTGTAATACAGAATCATTAATTTGTGACCCAACATGATCAACAATTCCTTGGGAACTACTGAAATGAATGCTCCCAAAATCTTGAATCATTAAAGAATTAAATAATGTATCTTCAATTTCTTCTACTTCTTCAATCTCATTAATCCTCACTGTCATCCAATCCTCCTCCTCTGTCCACTCTACCCCATCATCTTCTCCGATCAGACCCCTTATCCTATCCACCCACTCCGGTGCATTCTCCGTCGTCTCCGGCGAAGCCTCCACCGCGTCCCAATAGCATTGATCCATCACACTCGTCGGAGATTCCCTGATGTGCTCTTTAATTTCTAACTCTGTAAAATTGGTCGAATCGAAAAACGGGTGGTGTAACAGTTCATCCGCAGCCCACCGCTCTCTGGGGTCTTTTATCAAACACCTGGCGACAAAATCCTTACCGGTGCCGGAAAACCAGCTGGGAATCTCCGGCGTGTCGTTGGAATACGCCACTCTATACAGAGCCGCCGCGGGGTCCTTCATCTCCGGCCAAGGATTAGATCCGGTGGCCATTTCGATCACTGTACACCCCAGAGCCCAAATATCCGCCGGAAAACTCTGCTCCTCCCCGCGCGCGACTTCCGGGGACATGAACGCCGGCGTTCCGGCGAATGCCTTCGGCGAGCCGCCGCATTCCATCCGCTTGGCGCATCCGAAGTCGGCAATCTTCAATCCGTCGTCTCCGATCAAGATATTCTGACCTTTGATATCGCAGTGGACGATTCCGTTGGTGTGGAGATAATTCAAGCCCTTTAGAAGCTGGTGGGTGTAGAATTGAATGGCGGTTTCCGGCAGGGAGCCGCCGTGATTCCTGACGAGATCGGAGAGGGTGCCGCCGGAAACGTATTCCAAGAAAATATTACAGAGGGATTGATTATTCTCCGACGTGATGTCAGAGCCAAGACACTTGATTATAAAGGGATAAGAGAGTTGAGAAATCAAGTATTGCTCGTTTTGCAATAAGGTGGAAGAAGAAACGTCGGCGGACTTGACGGCGAAGAGGTGGCCGGTGGCGGTGGTGGCGAGAGACACCCTGGCGGAGGAGCCCCGGCCGATTGTGGGACCCCTTGTCCAGTCCATGAAGAGAGAGAGAGAGAGAGAAGGGAAGATTCAAAAATAAAATCTTGGATTTCAAGTTTAGGAGTTGGAGGATAGAAGTGTATTTATATATGGGGAGGCGAGCTTAGCTGTCTGTGTGAAAGAGCAAATAAAAAAAGGAATAGGTTGTGTTATTTATTGTTTGGGTGGGTTTAAGTGGTACTAATTGGTAAATGGTAATTGGTGGGATTGTCCAACGAATCTTGGTTGAGTATTCTTTCTATCCACAAATAAGTCACGTCCACAACCAACTTTTCTAATTCAAAATTCCAATCTTAAACTCGCCCACCATTAGGGAAGGCAACCACAATTATATTTTTGAGTAATTTTATGGAAAATGCTACTCCCTCCGTCCCAAAACAATTGACACATTTTTTTTGGGCACGGAGATTAAGGAGTATAATAATTTAATGTAAAGTGAAGTGAGAGAAATAATATTTAATGTGTAGTGGGTAGTTGTATTAGTGGTGAGTGTGATGTGTGTGTGGGTCATGTAAATAAATAAATTGGTTTCGTGTGGGTCCCATATCCTTAAAAAGGAAATATGTCAATTGTTGTGGGACAACCCAAAAAGGAAAGTGTGTCAATATCTTTGGGACGGAGAGAGTACCACAATTATATACTTCCGCTTCAAGTGAAGATTATTCAACTCTTTTCTTATTTGTTCGAAGTCCCATATAATCGTTCACCCAACAATGAAAATATCATTTTAATCTAACATCTCATAAGTACACATTAATTTCAAAAATATCAATCATTCTTTTCACACATGATGGGTGCAGGTATCATAACAATTTTTTTAATATTGCAAATACGAGAATGTGTACGAATATTGGTAGTAGACATTTAAACAGATATGAATACACGTACAAATATCCTTAGAGAAACGGGTATCCTACTCATTGTCATGTCTATCCATCATATCTGCTTCTAAATTATTAGATTAAAATGTCATGTATATTTTAAAATTAAATAGAGAATGCATGAGTGTTCTATACAGTGATTCTATTTAATCTCTTTGAGATCAGTATTTCATTAAAATAATTGTGAGTGATATAAGAGGGGTTTAATGATGGAATGCTGAAAAATGAGATGCCCGGGTGGGTACGAGTTCCTCCAAATTTAACATGTCACTTGTGGCTCATGTTCACTTTTCAATGAAAATCCATATTATCAAAGTAATTGGACATACATTTGACCAATTAAATGAGTTGGGTACTAAATTGAAAGAGAGAAAAAACTATTATGATATCGAAGTTTTATAAATACTAGGAGAACTGCACCTCACTTCGTGAGGTGTCAGCCCATTTTTTTGTTTTTTTATGCACTTATAATTGCATTATTATGTCTCTGCAACTAATGTTACATACTCATATTGACAACAATGCATATTAATATTGGTACAAAGTATGCACTTATAATTGTTTTAGAAAATGTATTTTTACAGTGGCTTAAACGCTGTAATGAAAATAGCTTTCATACTTAATGAGAGGTTAAGCTAAAAGCCTCTAAGATGTAGGGTGACCACATGAGGTCCAGCAATATCACAAAGAATCTGTTGATAAAAAATATGAAACCATCGTATATCGATGTGGTAAATTTTGTGCTAACAATAACAGCGAGTAAGTCGACAAGCAATCCAAAACTTCCTGTACAAAAGGCATTAAGTGAGCATATGAAAAATATCTGGCAGCAGAATCGCCATTCACACTAATTAAGTAAAGGATTAGAGTGGAGACAAATATTTGGATGACAAAGCATTCAGTTCGTCTACCTTAGAAGTGATGTCTGTTTTCAGCGTTATAAATGGCCGTTGGTAGAAAGTATGTATGAGCCCATTATTTTGCCTAAACTTGGATTGATTCATATATTTTAAATTGAGACTTATTGTTAATTAACTTAATCACAGATGTCTGTAGAACTTTGTGACTCAACTTATTCCAGACTGAACTATGAAAAATAAATTGATTATCTCATTCGTAGGATAGAACAGTCAATCAAACCAGCTAATTGGGGGTAAATATTTCAACATCATATAATCCCATGAGTCTGAAAATCTGAAATTTCCAGAATAATAACTCATTAATGATGTAGGTCAGAATCAAGAACCCAAACAGCACAATCTAACACTCTTTTAAATCAGCATGGACTAAGCTACCAATTCTTTTTTCCTCACATATCAAAACAGACAAGGCCTCAATGTTTGGTCGTCGTAGTTTCACACGTCAATTGTATTCCCTAGATAATATGTGCTAAGCAAAGCTTTTTTCATATACTGTGGGCATGTCAAAGTTTCCAGCTCTTATTCACTCTAATAATAGAACCTGAACTTGACTTTAAAACGAAATATCTAACAACAGTTTTCAACAAATGTACCAACCTTAAAAGGAGGGAATTTTAACACTTCTCCAACATGTAAAGGATTAGCCTATACTGCTTTCACCCATGCCATGCATATCTTAAAAGAAAATTAGAATTGTAGGGAAAAAAATCACACAAGACACAAAACAACAATGTCAACAACTATAGCAACCTGAAAATAAAGGAGTTCTAACACTTTTTCCTTAAAATAAAAGAGTAGCCCCCGTTTTATTTCACCAGTGAAATGCTAATCTTGAAAAGACTATAAGAATCATTACCAAAAATATATGTGAATACCTATGTTGAATCTGCTTGCTATGGTGGGCGGCTGAGGGAGTTCGCTGATGCGTTAGCTGGAATTTGGGACAAAGGAAACCAATGTGAGAAATGAACCAAGGCTGGGTTCTTTTATCATTTTAATTCAACACAAGATATTGTCTTACCATGGACAATAGTAAGAATCCCTATTATCTTGTTGCAATTCAAAACCACTAATCAAATGGTTAAATTTTTATATACCCTAATGAGTTTAACATTTTTTTTTAATTTGAATCAACACAATAAATAGCACAGAAAAGATAAAATTTCAAAGGCTACATAGTCATTCTAACAACTGTAACGATACCCTGCATTCCTTTGCAGTTAAAACCTAGATTTTATTCCTCATAGTGTTCAAGCCTTCATTCATTTCCTTCAACATAGCAACCAATTGAGGAGGAGATTCTCTGAACCATTTGTACTATAAAATTAATATTTTTTCCACCATAAATGGAGGACAAAAAAGAAAGGAACGTAGTATGAATTATAAACATAACAACAGTGAGACGCATACTTGCAAATTGGTTTATATCCAAGAGTAGATTCAATGGCTTCTGTCAACGGTCGTGTTTTTTCAGGAAATTCACAAACTATCTACGGCCAACGGATTGAAGATTACAAAGAGAAACTAACATATAAGAACCAACCCAAACCATATCAAAATAAAAGTGCAAAAGATTGAAATATTCCAAAAAAAAATTAAAACGTCAAACCCACCATTTCAATGGCAAATATCAGTATATAATCAGCAACAAAATCTCATAATTCCATTAATACAGGCTGTAACACCTTAATTGAAAGTTCAACAAAGGACAAAAAGTAAAAGAAACAAGCACCCAATCCTCAGGCTATGACCGCACTAACAAAGCCCAGCACGCAAACAAACACACAATGAAAGTGAAAAGGGAAGCGATTTATGTTACTGATTGATCGTAATATAGTGGGCATGACCAATTAAAGAAATTATCGAACCACAGGGAGGAAGGTACTAAAGTTTAAGCGATCTCAAGTTTATCGTGATTTTATAAGGACGACGGAAGAGAGCGGATAGGAGCAAATGAATGCAATAATGCTAAAGCAAGAAATAAAGATAAAATGAATGTAAAGATAAGATGGGTTCCAAATGATGCAAGGATGAGATTAACAACAATCATGACATAGATAATTAAGTAATCATGCAATTAATTATAATCTCTCATGGACAAGGTATAGAAGCGATCACTAATTCCACCTAAACTCTCTCTCGAGATGGATGGGATGTAGGCCCTCAACAAGACTCCCAAAAGCACATAGAATCGAGACCATAGCAAACACCTCCCACTAGGTACTAATTACTCTATGAGTTCCCTAATTAGGTACAAAATCATATGCAATATTCCCTTTTAAGGTACTATGAATTTACTAATGGCTTGGTTCTCCTCACCTAATCAACCAATCTCTCGATTAAGCTAATCAAATATTCTATCAAAGGGTTCTAAATCTAGAAGGATATCTCTATCTCATTCTAAATTAATGCACATGAAGTGTATGATGAAATGATTCAATGAACTATCCTAAACACATAATTGATTTCTCAATCTAATCACATGCCCATGACAATTAATCACACAAATCATCATATACATCAAGCAATCAACAATCAATGATAGAAATAACACAAAGCCCATTCAAGATTAAAATCAATTTGCATAAAAACTAAATTATCCAACACCAATCATGGAGCTAATCTCACAAAGGAGATTAGCCTCTCATATCCATAAGAAAATTAACATAGACATTAAGATCCTTACAAAACATGTTCAATCTATAAGAGATTGCTTGCTGTTGTCTCTTGTTATTTTATTTATTCAAGATGTATATATATATATACAGATTATAAAAGAATGAACGGTAATAAAATTAATACAAATCCCACAATTATCTCCTTAAATTATGGTCCACTATCTCCTTGAATTATGGACAGTTGTGTCGGCCATTTCTCCTTGAATTATGGACAATTGTCTCCTTGAATTGTCTTCTGTAATACGCCCCCGCAAAATCGACGTTCCGTCAGCAACAGAGATTTTGGAACGCAGTAAATGGAAGCGGAGACGAGGAAGTGCCTTGGTTAGAATATCAGCTAACTGGTCTAGAGTGTTTACATGTGAGACTCGTAGAACACCTTTCCCTGTTAGATCTCGAACAAAGTGAATGTCAATGGTGATGTGTTTCATACGGGAATGGAGCACAGGATGTAAAGCGAGCTTGGTGGCGCTGATATTATCACATAATAACCGAGGTGGTAGACGAACTAAAATACCAAGATCATGAAAGAGATGTTTCAACCAACACACTTCAGCAGCAGCCGAGGCTAGAGCACGGTACTCAGCTTCTGTAGACGAGCGAGCCACGCCAGTTTGTTTGCGAGATCTCCAAGAGATAGCATTTGGCCCAACAAAAATGACATAAGCTGATGTAGATTTTCCATCTATCACGCTGCCCCCAAAGTCAGAGTCGGAGTATGCAGTGATTGACAAATCTGAAGGGCGTCGTAGAAGGAGACCATGATATATTGTGCCTTTGAGGTAACGAAAAAGACGTTTCACTGAACTCCAATCATGAGTAGACGGAGAAGACATTGATTGTGCTAATTTGTTGACAACGAATGCAATATCTGGCCTGGTGAGAGTGAGGTATTGTAAGCCTCCAATAGCTCGTCGATATTCTGTTGGATCAAAAGGTGAAGGCGGTTCAACAGGTGGATGATTAGTGACTGGAGTTGAAAGTGATTTAGCACCATCCATGTGATGTCTTTGTAGTAATTCCACCAAGTATTTGTGTTGGGATAGAAAAAGGCCTTCTTTACAGGCAGCTACTTCAACTCCAAGAAAGTAACAGAGGACACCAAGATCTTTAACAGCAAAGTGAGACTCTAGATGTGAGATAACACAAGATATTTGATCTGTATCAGAACCTGTAATGATTAAGTCATCAACATATACAAGCACAAATATATGAAAGGAGTTACGATGAAGAGTGAAAAGAGAAGTGTCCGTTAGAGACTGAATAAATCCAAACTTGAGTAATGCCGAGCTAAGGGCTTGATACCAAGCTCGTGGGGCTTGTTTCAAACCATAGAGTGACTTGCGGAGTTTGCAAACATGTAAGGGATGATTAGAATCTATAAATCCAGGTGGTTGATGCAAGTACACTGGTTGATCAAGTGTGCCATGTAAAAATGCATTAGAAATATCAAGCTGTCGAATATGCCAATCATTCATAAGAGCAATTGAGAGAACTATTCGTATGGTGACCGGCTTAATTACCGGACTAAATGTCTCATTGTAATCAACCTCCGGACGTTGATGAAAGCCTTTAGCAAAGAGCCGTGCTTTATATCTGTCGATCGAACCATCAGGTTTCCTCTTAATTCGAAAGATCCACTTGCACCCAATAATATTTGCATTTGGTGGAGGAACTACTAAATCCCAGGTTCCATGCTTGAGCAAGGCAGTAAACTCATCTGACATTGCCTCACGCCATTTAGGATTTGATAGGGCTTTAGAGATTGTTGTAGGTTCAACATCATCTGGTAGGGGGTGCTTTGTTGAAGTATTAAATAACTTGGGCTTGAAGATTCCACGTTGACTTCGAGTGACCATATGATGAGTACGATCATTCGACGGATGAGTAATAATAGTGTCAGGATCATGATGTGAAGTAGGAGATTCCATAGGGTTAGGGTCCGAGGTAACAACGGGGTGATAATCTGTGTTTGGAGAGCCATTTAAAGAAGGATTTGGTGAAGGCTGATTTGTGTGAATAGTAGGAGACTTAGAAGCTGTTGGAAGTAATAAAATGGATGACTGTAGGTGTGTTGGCATGGAGTACATGTTAGGTGGTTTTAGAGGGTACTCTTCCTTTGCAGGAAAGCGATTTTCTATGAACTGTACATGGCGAGAGATGAAAATTCGATTATTGATGGAGTCCAAACATTTGTATGCATTTTGACTTGTTGAGTAGCCAAGAAAGATACAGGGTCGTGAGGGGTAATCCAATTTATCTTTGGTATAAGGTTTTAGCCATGGAAAACAAAGGCATCCGAAGACACGAAGCTTTCTTAAATTTGGCCTTCGGTGAAATAGTTTCTCAAATGGAGAACGTCCCTGCAAAACAACTGTTGGCATTCTATTAATCAAATAAATAGCAGTTTGAAAAGCATATGACCAATATTTTACGGGAAGACCCGCATGGTGTAGTAAGGCTCGTCCTGTTTCAAGAATGTGACGGTGACGACGTTCTGAAGTTCCGTTTTGTTGAGGAGTATGAGGAGAAGTTGTAAGCCAGCTAATACCATTTGAATTCAAGTAAGTACGTAAGGCCAAATACTCACCTCCATTATCACTGTAAAAATTTTTTATTTGAAAATCAAATTGTTTTTCAACTAATAATCGAAATTGGTGGAAAACAGATACAACTTGAGATTTGGTAGCAATAGGAAATAACCAACAATATTTTGTAAAGTGATCAACAAATAACACATAAAATCGAGATCCATCATCAGAAGTGGCAACAGGTCCCCATACATCAGAGTAGATATAATGCAATGGATGAACAGAGAGTAATGAAGTTTCATGAAATGGTAAACGATGTGTCTTACAAACATTACATGAATCACATGGATCAATTGATGTTTTCTGATTATTTAAAATAGGTAAATCAAAAGATGATATAATAGAACGACTTGTCTTTATGGAAGGGTGACCAAGTCGTGCGTGCCATGTTGATGATGTTGTACGATCACCTAAAGTGGCAATATTAGTGGTGGGTATTAAATTAGGAGATGGAGGTCGAAAGTAATACACGCCATCAGTGCATCGCCCTCGTACTAGTGGCGCCCCCGTGACCTGATCCTTTACGAGAAAATAAGATGGATAAAATTCTAAGGAAACATTATTGTCTCTAGTAAATTGATGAACAGATAGTAAATTTTGGGTAGCAGTAGGAACGTGTAAAACGTTTGATAACTTGAAATTTCGATTAGGAAATTTTAAAAACGAGATACCCGTATTTTGAATGGGAAGGCCAGATCCATCAGCAAGACGAACTTCCTCAGTGCCGTCGTATTCTGAGTGAATGGTAAGGTTATTAATATCTGCGGTGAGATTATGGGATGCTCCAGAGTCAACAAGCCAAGGTTGAGATGGTAGTGTCGATGTAGGTGAGCGGACAACATTGGCAGACGCATTAAACCTGCGACAGAATGGAGCTGTATGTCCTGGGTATCCACATAGTTGGCAAACTATTGGCCCACGATGATGGTGGCCTCCACCCGGGGATGATCCCCCGCGGGCGTTTGAATTTCTGTTGATGGTGTAAGCTCGACCATTGTTGTGAGTAGTTCCGCCACGGGAATTGTTGTTTCTGCCACCCCTGTAGAGATGTTGTCCTCCATGATTGCCAGTATATGGTCTTGGTGAAAAGTGTCCTCCGTTAGCAACGTTTGCAGTGGCTACTAGATTAGTAGTTTGGAGATCAATTTGCTTGAGATAACTTTCATGTGCGATGACCTTGTGGTATAGTTCAGAGAATGTGATTGGATTGTCACGAGCCTGAATGAAGGAGGCTAATTCACGGTAGTTTGGGCCAAGCCCATCTAAAACGTAGAAGGCAACATCATCATCAGGAAGACGACGATCAATTACAGCGAGCTCATCAACTTTAGATTTGATTTGTTGTAAGAACTCAGCGGCTGTTTGAGAGCCAAGTTGAATTTTTGCGAGATCCTTTTTTAATTGGAAAACTCGCGATCTCGACGAACTTGCATAAGTTCGGGATAAAGTAGTATATGCCTCAGCAGAGTTTTCAGACGAGGCTACCAGAGAGTGAATCTCTGATGAAAGAGATCCAAGAATGGCTGCAAGCAGCAATTGATCTTGCTGGAACCATGAGGAGTAGGTAACAACATCTTTTGCTGGAATAGATTTAGCATCTAGATGTGAAATGAGACCAAGCCCATTTAGAAGGGCCGTTAAGTGGGCACGCCATGCCGGGAAATTAAAGGCAGTGAGTTTGATTGGGAGACTTTGGTTAGAGTTGATAGGTATGATATGTGGTGTGTTTGATTCAGTATTGGTGTTGGAGGATGAAGTGGGTGTAATAGACATGATTGTGTGATGAGAAGAAGTTTGTTGTTCGAAGAAATGGATCGTAGAGCTCTGATACCATAAAAGAGATTGCTTGCTGTTGTCTCTTGTTATTTTATTTATTCAAGATGTATATATATATATACAGATTATAAAAGAATGAACGGTAATAAAATTAATACAAATCCCACAATTATCTCCTTAAATTATGGTCCACTATCTCCTTGAATTATGGACAGTTGTGTCGGCCATTTCTCCTTGAATTATGGACAATTGTCTCCTTGAATTGTCTTCTGTAATACAATCTATAAAGAAATGCACAAAAATTGAAATTAGATTCCCCCTTTGAAGTGTTTCAATGGAGATCTCCTTCTTCTTCCTGTGATCTCACTCTCCCTTGCTTCCTTGATCACTTGGATGGTGGATTTGATGGAGGAGATCAAGTGTAGATGGATGGATGAAGATGATGGTGAAGAATGGAGAAAATGGTGTGTGAGGTGTGTGTGGAAGGGTTGGAATTTCGGATCCTCTCCTCAAAATGTTGAATGGATTGGTATTTATACCCCATGGAGATCTTTTAGAAGAAATAAAAAAAATATTCTGTTCTGGTGCCGACACGAGTCGTGCTGCGTAGTACGAGTCGTGTCGTGTCAGGGTTTCTTGATCAACTTTACTCAAAACAGCACACGAGTCGTTCTGCGTCGCACGGCCAAAGGGTGCCCGTGTTGGACGAATAGATGTCGCCGCACGACCGTCGCTTATAGGCCCGTGTCTGGTACACGAGCCGTGTGCTGCAACACGGGTCGTGTTGCCAGCACAGCCAGTCGTGTTCTTGCACTTTTGTTTCTTCTTCCTTGTTTGATCTCCCGTCTCCATTTTTACTCCATGTTCACCTGTTATACATATGTTTAAGATCATTCTCACACATTCCCATGAAAACACATAACACCACCAAAATACACGAAAATACGGATAAAACAATACGAAAACTCACATAAAAATATACTAAAATTTAGGTGAAAATATCACTCATCACACCCCCAAACTTAAAGTGTTGTGCGTCCCCGCACAACGAAAATTATAAACCAAGGAGAGTGATTTTCACCTAGGAAAAAACTAAACGAACATAAGTAACAACACATCAATAATAATAAGAATTACAAACTATGCTAAGGCATCCTACAACATTAGATTCATGACATGAAGAATTAACAAGTTCAATCACAAGAGAATATTAGTGTAATATAGTCTCTTTTTGGTCCAAGCCTCACATAGGTTATAAATGTCACTCAACACTCTTTAAAGTAGGATAAATCATCACTCATTAACCGATTGGCTCGACTCGCCATAAGCTTGCTCGTGGACTACATTCACAAACCACTAAAGTTTCAATTAATGATCAAAAAAGTCTTTAATTTGGATGTAATGATAGGCTCTTTGGTAAGGTAGGAAGAATATAGGTAATAGTGACTAAACAAGTGTAAGTAATCGAAGAGATGATCAACTTCCTCAACTTCTCCACTTTTCTTTCTTCCTTTCTTGTCTTTGGTACTCACAAGCTCTACTCATCAACTTTCCTTGGATTTCTTGAGCTTCTTATGATTCATGCTTCCTTCTTTGAATTTTTAAGTACTTGAGCATATTATTGTTGCTTTGCTCATATTTTTTTTGTTTTGAGGTTGCATGTGCATTCTTCATTTTGCTCTTTTCATCCTTTTTCTTGCTTGTTTACCATGTCCTTTACTTCTTTTGATTATTCCATCAATCCTTTCTAGCCACCATCTCCTCAATTACTCACATAATGGATATATATATAAGGCTTAAGTGGGTAATTAAGGCTTGTAGTGTGCTAAATTCACAATAAAATGGCTTAAAGGTTCAAAATGGTTAACTAGGGATGATGTACATGGTAGGAAAATATATGGCAATGACTATGAATAACAAGGATGGCCTAAGATCATTTCACTAATCTCCACAAATCGGGCTCGTTTCTATAGTCCTTGAGCAAGTTCTAGCTTATCAAACACAACCAATCCACTCATGAATAAAAACCATGTATGCACGGTTGAGGCTCAAATTCTCACAAGCTTATGCATTGGACCTTAAGAAACTTATTACACCACATTCATCTCAAAATGGAACAAGTTAAGTAAAACATGTCACAATTCGAAAGTGTAGAGATTCTTAATCATAACTTGTCATCACTTACTACCACAACATATCACCACTCATGTTCAAAAATGACTCACAATATCCCAAAACAAACCACCAAACATACCAAGACAAAAATAAGAAAACACACAAAATAAAAAAATAAAGACTCAACAAACAAGAAACAAAACAAAAACACATAACATGCAAAAATAAAAATCACCATCATTAGAAAATGAAGCACATATTCAATCATCCATAACAATGTAAGCTCACAATCATCCCCTTCCTTGATTGAAAATTGAAATCCTAAATTACGGAAGCAAACATCCCAAAACATAACACATAAAGTAGCATGCTAATCCATCAATCCAAATCAACATCAATTAGAAGTGCTAAGGTGTAGAGTACTCCCTCAATAGGCATTTGGTAATAGAAGTTGTTAGCTCCGAGCTCAACTTATACTTTCAATACCCTTCATACATGCTCAACAAAACTATTAGCTCAACACTTTCATAAAAATATGGACTATCATGCACTTCAATCACCACCAATCATACCAAAATCAATCCCAAACTCATGAGAAAATTTTTAAAATTAGCCCAAAAATACGAAAAGTATATGCTTTCAAAACAAAGTACGTCACACCACACCATATCCCCCCAAACTTAAATTGAAACAAGAGTTTCGAGGTAAGTTTGCAAAAAGTGGTGGGCCTTACTATCACACTTCAAATCAAGCACTCTTCGTGTCTTCAATACGCGTATTCCTCACAAGCACAATCAACCTACATGCCAAAAATGCAAGAAATAACAAATCCACAATCCTTATTGAAAGCATTAAATAAAGCAATAAAGATAAGATGGGTTGTCTCCCATCGAGCGCTAAGTTTAACGTCTTCAAGTCGGACGATAGTCTTTAGCTCATGGTGGTCTTGAATAGTCCTTAGGCACTATCATAGGTTTCTTCTTGAAGTAGTGCCGTGTGCCCTCACGCTCAACCACAAGAACGTTTCCCTTCTTGTTAAATAGTTCAAGCAATTGGTCTCCGAAGGCGTTCTTCACAAGGAATGACCCTTTCCACTTGTTCCACTTTTTCCATGGGGCTTTATATGCATTTTGAACTTCAACCACATCCCCCAGTAAGAATTCGGACATTGACAAGTGTTGGTGCCCTCTTGCAACCTTTTTCCTACAATCACCAAACAAATTTTTATCAATGAAATCATGAAAGTTCTTAAGAGAATTTGAAATTTCAATAGAATGAGAAGGTTTTGGCTTGTGGGAAGTGAAATCCATGCTCTTAGTTTCCGGAGGCTTCTTTTCTTCCATAAGGGCATAAATCTCATCATGGTTTTGAATCTTGACTTTCTCTACCATTTCTTCAAGAGCTTCGACAAATCTATCGAATTCCTTCGTCAACTATTCTTTCAACTCATTAGCTTTCACCCACTTAGGCATCCTTTCTCTTCTTTCCTTCATAACCTCATCAACCCCCAAACTATCCTCTTTTTGATCTTTAATGGCCATGCATAGATTCATTCCGGAGGTAGAAGGCTTGTTGTTCTCAACGGTGGATACAACTTGACTAACTTGGTGCTCAATGGAATCCAATCTAGCACTGAATGCTACTATTGCACTTGTCACCATTTCACACCAATTTCCCATTCGATCCATCCACGCTTCATTACACTTACTATCCTTCTCCATGCGCTCCATAATCTTTTCGATCGACTCATCTCTAAACTTATCTCTATAGTCAAGTTGGGCGGAATAAGAGGTGTTGGAGTCTTGAAAATCTCCCCATAGTTGTGGTTGATTTCCATCTTGATTTCTAGAAAAATTTCCTTGAAAACCATCTTCCACACCTTGAGGGTATACTTGATGATGCATTTGATGAGGAACTCCAAAATTCTCATAACCTTGTTGTTGGAATTGCATATCTTGTACTCCATAATCCGGTTGCAAATTAGGTTCACCATTTGGCATTTGAAATCTTTGAAAATTTCCTTGTGTGTTCATAGCGGAATAAATACTTCTATTCACCATATCTCGAAGAATATCCATGTAGCTCATATTTTTGGGGTTACTCTCCTTCTTCTTCCTTCTCAAGGTATGCACCTATAAAAGAAAGAAAAATTAGAACAAAATTTTCCAAAGCAAATATAAGATGCAAAAATTAAAAAAAAATCCTTATTAAGACCACTCTAAACAATCCTTCGTCAAACTACTAGCGACCGTTACCTCCCCGGCAACGGCTCCATTTGATTGATCGTAATATAGTGGGAATGACCAATTAAAGAAATTATCGAACCACAGGGAGGAAGGTACTAGAGTTTAAGCGATCTCAAGTTTATCGTGATTTTATAAGGACGACGGAAGAGAGCGGATAGGAGCAAATGAATGCAATAATGCTAAAGCAAGAAATAAAGATAAAATGAATGTAAAGATAAGATGGGTTCCAAATGATGCAAGGATGAGATTAACAACAATCATGACATAGATAATTAAGTAATCATGCAATTAATTCTAATCTCTCATGGACAAGGTATAGAAGCGATCACTAATTCCACCTAAACTCTCTCTCGAGATGGATAGGATGTAGGCCCTCAACAAGACTCCCAAAAGCACATAGGATCGAGACCATAGCAAACACCTCCCACTAGGTACTAATTACTCTATGAGTTCCCTAATTAGGTACAAAATCATAGGCAATATTCCCTTTTAAGGTACTATGAATTTACTAATGGCTTGGTTCTCCTCACCTAATCAACCAATCTCTCGATTAAGCTAATCAAATGTTCTATCAAAGGGTTCTAAATCTAGAAGGATATCTCTATCTCATTCTAAATTAATGCACATGAAGTGTATGATGAAATGATTCAATGAACTATCCTAAACACATAATTGATTTCTCAATCTAATCACATGCCCATGACAATTAATCACACAAATAATCATATACATCAATCAATCAACAATCAATGATAGAAATAACACAAAGCCCATTCAAGATTAAAATCAATTTGCATAAAAACTAAATTATCCAACACCAATCATGGAGCTAATCTCACAAAGGAGATTATCCTCGCATATCCATAAGAAAATTAACATAGACATTAAGATCCTTACAAAACATGATCAATCTATAAAGAAATGCACAAAAATTAGAATTAGATTCCCCCTTTGAAGTGCTTCAATGGAGATCTCCTTCTTCTTCCTGTGATCTCACTCTCCCTTGCTTCCTTGATCACTTGGATGGTGGATTTGATGGAGGAGATCAACTGTAGATGGATGGATGAAGATGATGGTGAAGAATGGAGAAAATGGTATGTGAGGTGTGTGTGGAAGGGTTGGAATTTCGGATCCTCTCCTCAAAATGTTGAATGGATTGGTATTTATACCCCATGGAGATCTTCTAGAAGAAATAAAAAAAATATTCTGTTCTGGTGCCGACACGAGTCGTGCTGCGTAGTACGAGTCGTGTCGTGTCAGGGTTCCTTGATCAACTTTACTCAAAACATCACACGAGTCGTTCTGCGTCGCACGGCCAAAGGGTGCCCGTGTTGGACGAATAGATGTCGCCGCACGGCTGTCGCTTACAGGCCCGTGTCTGGTACACGGGCCGTGTGCTGCAACACGGGTCGTGTTGCCAGCACGGCCAGTCGTGTTCTTGCACTTTTGTTTCTTCTTCCTTGTTTGATTTCCCGTCTCCATTTTTACTCCATGTTCACCTGTTATACATATGTTTAAGATCATTCTCATACATTCCCATGAAAACACATAACACCACCAAAATACACGAAAATACGGATAAAACAATACGAAAATTCACATAAAAAGATACTAAAATCTAGGTGAAAATATCACTCATCAGTTACCAACAAAAATTATTAGAACCAAGATAGCACTAAATCATTTATTTTGCCAAGTACAAGACGCACATTATCAGCAGTTGACTGCAATCGGAGTTAATGGGCTAAATATGGGGAAGATACTCACAAATATCACTGAAGAACGAACTCAAACAGAGAATTGAAGCGAGGGTTAAATATAATAAATCTTTAATTAGCCAAACTTGATGGAAAATACTCACGCCAACACGTGATTGTGCCAATCAAACAGAAGCTAGAGTGGAGCCGGTGGGAGAAGCAAAAATTAGGGCTTAGCGTAGGAGCTGCAGAGGGGATGAAATCAAACCAAAAATAATAATCATAGAGTTTTTCTGATAAAAAATATACTAATGTAGAAGAGTAAGCTTACCAGGTAGAATGATTGAGAAGATGACAACCGAAGAGGAGGGAAGGAGAGAGCAGTACAGGCCGTGAAGGGAGATACTTTCTTATTTAGCAGTTTTCTCGGTACGTCGCTCACCAGGATGGGAAGGAACTTATGCAGAAAAGATACCTGAAATAGAACGAAAATACTACGCTTGCTAAATATGTAGGGTAATTAGGGTTAATTAAAATGAAGGCCCAAAAAATCCCAAAAAATAAGTTACCAATTTCGACGATAGAAAAAGACGGCACAACGACGATGGCCGACGGAGGGAGTAGAACAGACAGATGAGGATGAGAGATGGCGGCGCGAGGAATGAACTTCGCTGATGGAGAAAAGACAGAAAGAGTGCGGATGGGCATCACGGGAGATAAGCTTTGTCTGATGGGAGAAGCCGGGTGAATCCTTTTCTTTCAGAGTCGTATAGAGGGACACGTGGGAGGGGGATAACCGATAACGGGGAAGAAATAGGCCGAAAACCTGCTATTCCCCCTTTATATATAGTATAGATTTAGGACTTAAATCAAAATTGTATAACTATTTCATCATGTTACTTCTGTAAGATTATTATGGCCTAGTGCCATTAATAATTAAATATATAAGATATTTATTATGATCAAATATTTTAAATAAAGATATGGTTTAAATAAAAAATATATATATGAGATAAATAAGGTTATGGATAACAATCACATTGATAGAATATGATTTGATAAAGATTTATTATCTGATCTGGTCCACTCCACCTATAAAATAGACATAGTTTTATGAATTATCTATCACCTAAAGTTTACGTACTATGTACTAAAGAAATGGGTGAGGAGAGAGAAATCAGTTCCCGGCGTAATTCGTAGGAACATATCAAAGGAAGAACATTGTTAATGGCATATCAAGGTAAGTCTTCTAATCGTGTTCATGAGATGTGAAAATCATGAAGATCTAATATCCATGTCAATTAATAAATTAATTGTTTATGTTGAATTCATGCTTACATGTGGTATCAGAGCATGGTTTGGATCTCATAATTTTTCATCTGTTAATATTTTATTGAACTTAAATTTAATTAAAATTTTCTGTGTAATCCATTAAGGGTTGGATTCGAATGTGATTATGATTGATATTTATTATCTCTATTGCTTTATCATTGCAATATGTGAGATAAAATTTAGTATTACACACAAATCATTATCAATTATTTAAAGATGAGTTTTGCAATAGAATTACAATCTATGCACTTAAGTTGTCAATAATTGTGATTTTATTATTGAAGATTCATTATTAGTTATTTTAAGAATCATCCCGTAATGCGACTTACTCCTGGATAATCCAATATTTTAATAGACAATCTTAAAGATTCATAAATGAACGCTAGAAAGCTTATGATGATAATAATAATAATAATAATTAAAAAAAATTAGAGTTAATGGTGACTTCATTATATTATAATAATGAATGATCATGCAACATTATTAAGTTTTATATTACGGAATGTTTGATGACTTATTTTCTCACAAACCTTAATTGTGATATCACGTTAAATAATAGATTTAAAGAATTCTGATTGATCTATGACTACGTTAATTTATGTTAAGTTACGTATATAATTAGTGTTTAATTATGATAAAATGTTAAGTTACGTATATAATTAGTGTTTAATTATGATAAAAGTTTTATGTTTTTGATTGGTGATAATTAAAGTTATTTTGGGGATATATACTAATTTATTGATATTAGAATATCTCACTTATGTTAGGTATGTATGACTGCTTATGACATATTTATTATGTTAATGTACCTGCCAAATTCGTTAGAATACGAATAGAAATTACACATGATATCTTTATTGTGATATGTATGGATATGTTATGTATATTTATGATGACAGTCTTAAGATTTTAATTAATTATATTGGTTGTGATTTATGAATGTTTACTAAATAATGATTTGATTATTACTCAACTATTTAGTATAATCTATTATGGGAATATAATCTTTGATAAGATTATAATGAATAATTGTATATACGATTTATATTTAATGTTGGTCTGTTAATCACCAAAGTGGTCTGACCTGAAAGATTATAAAGATAAATCGTATAATTAAATTTTAATTTTTCATATTTATGTGATACTTGAATAAAGAGAATTTATTATACGGGTCGTTAAAAATTTGGTAGTCTTTATAATTCATGAATATGAGTGTAATAAATTGATAATTAATAAATTATGTCAAATTATTTTGTATGTCCAAAGATGACAAAATAGTTTTAATGGATATATTTAACTATCAAATTATGTTAAATTTGCAAGTATCATTATGATCATGATTGTATATTGTTTATCGCCCAAAGGAGAACTTCAATATACATTTATTGCTTTCGATCCTGAATCTATTATTAAATTACTCAAGGTATTTATGGAATAAATTATATTATTCTTATTCTTAAAATACCTATATTCATTAGTCTTTACTCGCATGATGCGTCTGTTCCATTACAAAAAGGATTAAAGTAATTTAAATAGTGCAAATAAATCTAATTTCACCAAAGTGTTTTGCATTTTATTTGTCACTTAAAGATAAATTGTTCCTTTGCTTGTACTAGCAATAAAGCTAAGTAATCTGACTATAATGCTTGGGTTAGATGAAACAGACCGAGCCTAATGTTTATTCTTTCATACCTAAATTACTAATAAATCTCTTAATGAGATACTAATGGCTACTTTAACCACTATAAGGTTTGATGGTTCTCATGGCATACATGAACTTATCATTAATGAAAACTAATATTGCAGCAAGACTTAAGCCTTCCATAATAAATGTGATTGAAAACTTATTAGTGTAATTTACAAACTCACTACCTTTTAAGTTTGACCTGATCCAAATGAACCATGGCACCATGAAAGATAAATGGAATGTGAATTAAATTCACAAAATGCTGAAATGTTGGTTCAAATTAAAAGAAAGGTTTAATAAATAATCTAAACATTATGTTTGTTTAAAAATAATGAAGTTGGAACTAAACGTGACATTAATATTTGGGGTAACTTTCCAAAAGAATTATTCCAAAGATTGATTAAAAATAAAGCCTTTTATGATATAGGCTCTTACTGATCTGGATATTTGTGTGAATTGCATTAAAGAAAAGCAAACTAAACACACAAAGAATTGAGTCACGATAACTACACAACTTCTTATAATAGTTTACACCGTTAAATGTGAGTCTTATGATAATACATTTATTAAAGGAATGATATTTCATCATCTTTAATTTTAAATTTAAATATTCACATTATGGTTATATCTATCTTTGAAAATACATTTATCTAAAAATTCTTCTAAAGTTGTTATATAGTTGTTGAATAGCCAAATAATTTTCAAGGACAATATATAAGTTATTATACTCTCTTAATGGATCTGATTTTACTAAATCAATTATCAATGAGCTTTCATTAGATATATCACATTAAATAGCATTAGGAATGTCTTAAGGACAATATATCCGCTATTTCTAACGATTGCATATGTGGTATAATAAAATGAGCTAAAATTTGACATTATAATAAATGATAAAATTCCAGTTTTGGAACAAGTCATGGAAAGTACTAATTCTATTAAATGAGTAGATGCTATGAAAGACGAGTTGAAATCAATGACCGATAATGAAGTTTATATATTGTAAGATTTGCCAGAAAGTTATAAAAGAATTTGATACGGATATATTTTTATGATGGCAATATCAAAAGATATAAAACTAAAGTTGTTGCTCAAGATTTTATTCAAAAATATGGCATAATTGTAAAAAGATATAACCAGTTATTTCTATACAGGACTCAATTAGAATAATCATGACTTTGGTAACTCATTATGACCTAGAGTTGCACCAAATGAATATTATGACATCTTTTTTTAATAGTGATTTGGTAGATGATCAAGTTAAATGGATCAACTCAAGAGTTTTTCCATTGAAGGAAAATATCACATGACGTGTAAACTTAAAGAATCAATATATGAACTTAAGAATGCTTTCCTTTTAAGATATCTTTTGGATTTAAGATAAATATCATGAATCGGTGTATATATATATATATGAAAGTCTGTGGGAGTACATTAATTCTATTCTATTGTTAATGATAAACTTGCTTGCAACTGATGATCTTGGTTTATTATGTGAAACCAATAAATTTCTCTCAAAGAACTTTAGAATGAAACATATGATGAAACAACTTATTTGATTGAGATAGAATTATTTCTATACATATTACAATAACGTTAAAGATGTCTCCGTAAGTATATGTTATTAAAGTTCAATAGAGATTATGGATGAAAAGGTGTTTGTAAAGCACGTTCCAATCCTGAAGGGAGATTATAAGTTCAACCTTATGTAATGTCCAAAAATGAATTGGAACGTACTATAATACTCCTTATGCATATGTTATTGTTAGCTTAAGATATACAAAATTGTATAAAAACAAAATATCAACTTTGCTGTTAGAAAGCTTGGTCATTATTGAAGTGATTCATAAATGGATGACCAGAATATTGCATAAGGTAATATTATGGTATTTTTGTATGAAATGAAGCACCCGTGCTTACTTATCGAAATTTTAATTACTTAGATATAATTAAATATAGATTCAGATTAAGATGATTATATGATGCAATAAAGTTCACTTTGACTTTTACGTTTCTTAGTCAGAGTATTGTATCATGCAAAATTGTGAAGAAGTTTTTAAAAACTACATTCACTATTAAAGTTAACTTGTGGCATGATTTGAGGCTACAATTTAAGGAAATTGAATGTGGAACTTAATTTCAGGACTTGAAATAAGTTGACAATAGTGTCAAATCGCTGAAAACTTATTATAATTATTCCGCTGCATTATTCTTCTCTAAAATGATGGATATTCCAAATTTTCTAAAACATATGGAATAAAAGTATTTGTCGTTAAGAAGAATTTTAGAAATAAAGATGTCAATTGAACATTATTACACCAATCTTATGATTTCGGATCCGTTACGCAAATAATCTTCTATAAAGACATTCATTGAACGTTACATGAATATGAGATCACTAAAATGTTGTAACAAACTTATGATGAACAATTGATATTAAGAGCTCATTATAAATTATTTCTAATTGATATATCTTGTTTTGTCATTTTAGTATACATGAATGTTGACATTAGTTAAACAAGATTTTATCTCAAATTGAGATACTTATAGACCATTATTGGTCTTTAAGTTTATGTGTCACGTTGAGTAGAAAACTAATATCATAGTAAATGGAAGGAACTATGTCGAGTAAATGATATAGAACCGCCATGACTTGTGTTAGTCTATACTTAATATTGACATTATGAGTTGACCAATTAATTTATCTTATATCGCGTACATTATGTAAATTATTTAAACTCTCACGTTTAATGTTTAATTCTGTCACTCGGCCAAGTGGAAGAATGTAAGATTATTATGGCCTAGTGCCATTAATAATTAAATATATATAAGATATTTATTATTAATCAAATATCTTAAATAAAGATATGGTTTAAATAAATAATATATATATGATATAAATAAGGTTATGGATAACAATCACATTGATAGAATGTGATTTGATAAAGATTTATTATCCAATCTGGTCCTCTCTCCACCTATAAAATAGATATAATCTTATGAATAATCTATCACTTAAAGTTTACGTACTGTGTACTAAAGAGAGGGGTGAGGAGAGAGAAACCAGTTCCCGACGTAATTCATAGGAACATATCAAAGGAAGAACATCGTTAATGGCACGTCAAGGTAAGTCTTGTAATCGTGTTCATGAGATGTGAAAATCAATGAGATGTGCAAATCATGAAGATCTAAGATCCATGTCAATTAATAAATTAATTGTTTATGTTGAATTCATGCTTACAACTCCAAATCATCATACCACATGACGATTTTCGACTAAATTTCAATTCTCCAGATAAAATTGAACATAAATCGAGCAACATCAAGAATCGTATTACTGAATTAAAAAAAATGGGATTGAAATTCAATTCTCGTGGAATTGAAAATGATTTTAACATTTGAAAAAGTATATAAATATACATGTGTTTTTAAAGTGTAATCTCTTTATTATCTTATAATAAACTTCATAATTTTCAATTTTCGTTCATCAGTGGTACACTTTACCATAAAAAAAAAAAGAATGAATGAAAATATTATATCAATTCCTAAAATCTCAAAATACATCTTTTAAAATTATAATTCTCTTCTAATATACATAATGTATATTCCCTCCGACCCACCCTAAGGGTAGTGGGTAATTGTATTAGTGGGAGTATGAGCCACATATTTTAATTGTATTAGTGGGTGTGTGTAGATCTTATGTGTGTAAAAAAGGAAAAGGGAATCTTTGGATAAGATACCCAAAATGAAAAAAAAAATTCTTTTAGTGGAACGAAGAGAGTATTTTAATATTTTTATCACCAATACTATATTATTCTCTAAAGATATTAAAGTTAGTGAAAGAATATTTAAAAAAAAAACTCATATATAAATTACACTACAAAAAAAACTATTTTTTAACAACGGAATATTCCGTTGCTAAAAGCCTTAATTCAATTGTTAAATTGGCTTACCAACGAATTAGCAACGGAATCCGTTGGTAAAATTCCGTTGCTAAAGTGGTGGTTGGTAAATTTTTAGCAATGAAAAATCAATTCCATTGGTAAATAATTCCGTTGGTAATCCGTTGCTAATAATTTCGTTGGTAATTTATATAAGGATTCACTTGCTAATCCGTTGGTAATTAGCAACGGATTGAATTCCGTTGCTAAAATAGAGAATAAATCCGTTGACATTCCGTTGCTAAAACAAAAATGTCATTTTTGTTGCTAATCCATTGCTAATTACCAACGGATTGAATTCCGTTACTAAATTCGATTGCTAAAAAATACTTTTTTTGTAGTGTTAGGTATGCAATTTATTTTGGGAGTAAATGGTAACAGTATGTTGAATAATTATTTGAAATAGGCAGCAGTATATGTTAGTTATAAAATAGAGGGGGGGAACGTGATTCTTGCAACTTTTGCAGTAACCTCTTGGTTGCACATAAGGCCAGGGAAAGGGCAGAAGGTAAAGAACCACGTGGCGGAAGGGGAGAGGCCAGGAGATATATGGCGGACGGTGAGCTGCGTGTTAGCGTAGATTATGAATACTAATCCTCCACATGATGCCACGTGAGCACGTGCCCTAAATCCCATCATCGCGCTACCAAAGTCTTACGCCTAAACAGCCAATCACTCTCTTACTTGGATATAAACAGGGAGATCATGACAAAATTAAGGGTTATTCTAGCTGTAACTTGGGTCACCTAGCTTAATGAATTCCTATAATCGGGTGGTCTACCCACTAGTTATCAAAGTTATGGGCAATAAAGGTTAATCAGGAAAGTAAACTGTTCAGCTTATTAATAATAATAATAATAATAATAATAATAATAATAATAATAATAATAACTTCATAATACATTTAATTTTAAAAATTATTATTTCACCTTTAACACGTATAACATATTTTATAGTTTATTTATTATATTAAAAAAACATATTCTTACACTACAAAAAAGTACTCTCTCCGTCCTACCAAAAAGTCACAATTTTACTATATTGAACGTCTCATCCAAATGTCACAATTTCCCACTTTTAGTAAAAAAGGTACAACATGTGGCCCATCACTCACTACTAATACAATTACCCACTACACATAAAATAATAATATTGTTTAATCTACGCACAAAAAGCAAACGGTGACGTTTGGGCGGGACGGAGGGAGTATTTTTTAGCAATCGAATTTATCAACGGAATTCAATCCGTTGGTAATTACCAATAGATTAGCAATAAAAATGATATTTTTGTTTTAGCAACGGAATGCCAACCGATTTATTCTCTATTTTAGCAACGAAATTCAATCCGTTGGTAATTAGCAACAGATTACCAAGGGAATCATTATATAAATTACCAATGGAATTATTAGCAACGGATTACCAACGGAATTGATTTTTCGTTGCTAAAAATTTACCAGCTACCACTTTACCAATGGAATTTTACCAACAGATTCCGTTGCTAATCCGTTGGTACGCCAATTTAACAATGAAATTATGGCTTTTACCAACGGAATATTCCGTTGGTAGAAAACAGTTTTTTTTGTAAAAATTAATTTAAGAATATTTTTTCTTAAATTTGGAATGTACAGTTATATAGAGTAAATAAATGGCAGCGTGGAGCTATTAAAAATTTTCGCTTATAATTTCATTATTATGCATTTATACCATTTACAGACTCATAAGTCATCAAATTGATCAGGAAAGTATCATTAATAATTAATAATTTAATGGTACTTAGTTTGAAATTAGTGTCAATGCAGCTGTTCCACTAAATTTAGAGTTATATAGTCCTAACCATTTTTTATTAATAAATTATAGCCCCAAACTTTTGTATTATCTTCATAAATTTATATATAGACCCTAACTTGCAGGTATAATTACATTAAGTAAATAATTTTAATGACCCTCTATATATAATAAATAATTTTGTGTGCGACTTGTAGCTATGGTGGCCACGAGGCTATCAATATTTTTTACTAACTATGCATCAACCTTCTTTTTTTTTTTTCTTAAAGTTTTGCATTATATGGTGATCAGCAACGTTTATGTGAGCCTATCTCACGGTGATATCGTTTTATATTTTTTTAATTAGTTTTTAGTTTTTAACTAAGATATTATCACTTTTTATTAAAGATATTATCACTTTTCATTTGTGTTACAAATGTTTATGAAATAATTCATGGATAATTGTCACTTTTCATCAATTAAATATTAATTTTATTAAAATATTATCATTTTCTTTATATTTGTAACAAAATTACTTCACGTCCATCGGGGCATGGCTATCGAGCTGCGGTGGAGTGGCTATGAGGCACGGGTGTCATGTATAATTGTCATGTGTGGCTGTCCTGCGGAGCTTCATTGTAAGGCTGCCTGACAAAACTACTATGCGTGGCTATCCAAAGGAACTGCCTTATGTGTCTCCAAGTTGAACTACCATGTATGACTGTAGAACTGCCATGTGTGGTTGTTAGGTACTCTCAAGTGTGAGCTGCAAAGGCCTGATTGCTAAAGGTGGAGCAGACTTGTGATTCTTCTATAGTATGTAGGCCCAACTTTTGTTCATGGTAGTTGTAGTGCCGAACTACCAACATTAGCCTCGAGCTACAAAGATATTGTCAACACCTAACTGTCAAAAGCGGAGCAAGCATGTGATTCTTCTATGACACATAGGCACAACTCTTATTCACCGCAGTGGCAGACCCCCCCCCCCACCCTACCCCATTAAAAGATTTTTTTTTTGAAAAAAATTATATGCATATATATGTAAATATTTGTATATTATACTCCATATTATTAAATTAACACAAATTTATACTTAATTCATTACTATTTTTATAAATTTATACTATAAATTTATGATAATAATGTGTTAAATTGCTTTTCACAAATAAAAATTCAACGATATTAACAATAATTATAATTTTAGAGTATTGATTTATTTATTGTACAATTTTGAATATCAAATATTCCCTTCGGCCCTTTAATTATTTAACATTTTTCTTTATATCCATCTCAATACTTATGTACGTTTTTTTTAATTGTAGAAATACATCTCAATAATATCTATTTTTTACACATCTCAACAACTTTATACATAATTTTCATTAAATTATCTAAAATATTCATTTTTATACACATTCTAGCAACTTTACATATTTTTAAACATAAAAATTAATTTTTCTTAATCTCCAAGTACAAAAAATACGTTTATTAACTTATCAGGATGGAATGATCAATATTTTTATAATATATGTCGTAATCCCAGAAAAAAATTTTCTGCATTCACTCGTTCACGGTAACTATAGTACATAGCTACCAACATCCTTATTGTACAAATTAAAAACCTCATGGATATGTCAAAAATCAGTTGCACAAATACTATATCCGTGTAACTAATGCGAAAATCACATTCTATTAAATATGAGCGAACCGATAAATAAGCTAGAAAAAGCTAAATAAATAGTACACATGACATAAAACCTAACATGTATAAAAAACATTAAAAAAATGAAAGGAAAGTACAAAAAGTGGGAGTAGTATTTAAAATAGAGAGAAAGAAAATAAATATTGGGGTTGGTTCACATATAGTTTTGGAGGGTGATGAATTGGGTAATAAGTGAGGTTATTTATTAGGTAGTTATTCCAACTAACTTACCCCAATTACTCCAAATTAATAATGAAAGGGTTGGAGTATTAGCTAGGGATGAAATGTGGTGTCCTAACAATGCTGTCAAGTTGGTCTGAAAGGCAGTTAAAAGGGTGCACATGTTCCATCTCCAATTTGTGGGGCGGTTAAACCCCCCACGTCACACTCTTACACGTGTTTTGTGTTTTCCAAATTGAAATGAGAATTACTAACCAACCATTTCATCAATACCCAACTCCCTGTTCGGGCAACCCTACTTATTACAGCTATGCATCTCCTCTAATCACGCCCTAACTATGTATTTAATGAGGGATTAATAGAACAGCTAAGTTCAATTGGGGCTACATGGAACTATTAATTATGTGATACTATTATAATAATAAGGGTAGGTCTCAGACCGTTTCACGTTAGACCATTTTACACTTTTTAAAATAGTTATCTCTTTCGTTATAAAATGTTATCACTTTTCATTTATACTATAAATTGTTCATAAAATAACATTTATCACTTTTCATTAATTCAGTATCACTTTTTGTTGTAGAAACTATCACTTTTCACCCGTCTCACGTAAGGACTTACGTGAGGCGGTCTCACACAAGTCTTTGCCTAATAATAATATAATAATATGATAAAAGTTTGTTCGCGCCAGTTATACGAATTTAGTATTTGTGCAGTTAAAATCGATGCAATGTGAATCACATAAAATTAGATTGGAAATGGACTAGGCCCGAACCCTAATATAAATTGTACTATTATAAAGCATTAATATGTAATATGATAAAATATTAGATTATGTTGTAAGATAATTATGGCCTAGTGCCATTAATAATAAATATATATAAGATATTTATTATGATCAAATATCTTAAATAATGATATGGTTTAAATAAATAATATATATGAGATAAATAAGGTCATATATATTTATGGATAACAATCACATTGATATAATGTGATTTGATAAAGATTTAATATCCCGATCTGGTCCTCTCTCCACCTATTAAAGAGACACAGTTTTATTAATTATCTATCACATTAAGTCTTACGTACTGTGCAATAAAGAAAGGGGTGAGGAGAGAGAAACTAGTTCCCGGCGTAATTGACAGGAACGTATCGTTGGAGGACCGCCATTAGTGGCGTCTCAAGGTAAGTCTTCTAATCGTGTTTATGTGGTGTGAAAATCATGAAGATCTAAGATCCATGTCAATTAATAAATTAATTGTTTATGAAATTATGCTTACATATGCTGATTTGAATTTTGTAGAGTTTGTATCGCATTGAAAAAAAAATATATATATAGAGTATAACTTCGGTGCACCTAAATAATCTCCATCGTTAAATCAACTTTTTATTTAATCATCAGCACACAATAAAATAAAATAATTAAAATAATTTTCATAACTACCCACTACATCTTTCACTTTACCTTATAAATCTGCAGGAGTACCGGTGTACTAGGTGCACTACAGAATAACCATAATAGATATTATGATCATAAGGTATTAACAAATACTGATAGGGTATTATACTAGGCAAAAGCTCCTGTGCACCCGGGCGCACGGAACAATTTCCGTGCGCCTTTAGAAATTTGTGCTAAATTGTATACCTTTTAGTATACAGATGTGTACCCTTTATTTTCTAAAGAAAAATCTGGGCGCACGAACAACACTCCGTGCGCCTTTAGAATTTTGTGTTAAATTGTATACCCTTTAGTATAAAAATGTGTACCCTTTATTTTCTAAAGAAAAAAAAATATTAATGAAAAGTATATACCCTTTAGAACAAAATTGTGTACCTTTTAGTAATTAAAGTGTATACCCTTTAGACCAAATTAATGTACCCTTACCCATAATACAAAATTTCTAAAGGCGCACGGAATGTGTTCCGTGCGCCCGGGTGCACGCAAGCCTCACTCATTATACTATATAATGATACTGAAGTTTTCAAATTTGCTCAAAATAAATTATACAAATATTAAATTCATATAACTGGTGCGTAAAAATCTCAGGGGCTGTTTGTTTGGTGGGTGTGAAAGGGTGGAATGAGAATAGAATAGAATTGTAGTGTTTGGTTAATTATTTTGATTCCTTTCAACAGTAGAATGATATCTAAAAATCATGGAATGGTGATTCCTTCGATTTTTGACTCCTTTGGAAATCATTCCTCCAGGAATACAAAGGTAAGGTAGTTTTAATTTTTTTATTTTTAAATATTATTTAATAATAAAAAACAATATATTAATTATAAAAATAATGTTTTATTTGAAAAAAATAAAAAAATAATATAATTGATTCACTTAATTCTCATATAAACCAAACAAAATCTAAGACTATGATAGTGATTTTTAGTATCAACCAAACAATACACTCTTAAACATCATGATCTTGAATGTCCTGTTACAATTTGATTAATCTTGAGTTTGAATTTGTGTTTGATTTCATGAATACATATGTTGGGTTGGCATATTAATATATACGTTTTAGATTATTACATTTTTTAAATAACAATCAACTATTTAATCTTGATCATGTAAAACAAATACATACCATACCATCTTCAAAATTCAACACAACATTAATATGATTATATTAATATACAGTGGAAAGAATTCACAACATGAGCAGTGATATTTTTGGTCATCATATCAAACCACCCCACATTCAACCAATGTGTGGAAGAGGAAACTTATAACTCAATCAATGATCCAATGAAGAATGAAAATGATGCAAATTTTATAATCAAAGGAGGAGTTCCCTTTCAAATTTATTGAAAGTGTATATCTCATTTAAAGTTGTGATGTACCCTCCTCAATGGTGGATATGTGATTGATTATTATAACTAGAAAAATTATGATAAAAGAAAGAATATTAATTGTTGGTGAGGTGGAAAGGGTGGGAATATTTAGGGGGGGAAGTGAAAGTGGGCGTTAACGGTTAAATGATGGGGCTTGTGCTTAAAGTGATGGTAGGCGGTGATACTCATGACATGACTGCCCTTCCTTTCAGTTTTTGTGTCATTGTGTGTTGTGTGTGTGTGTTTTTCTCCACCACTCATGCATTTCCTCCTCATAAAGCAACTACTAAACCCTCCTTTAACATCATCCCATTATTCCATACTAATGTTTCCGCTTCAACAAATTCTATTTTCATAAACTCTCTTTTTAAGTTACTGTTTACACGAAGATTAAGAAGTATAATATTTTAATATGTAATGAGTTGAGAGATATGATATTATAATGTATAGAAGGTAAGCGTGTTAATATTGTGTGTGGGTCTCATAAAAATAGTTTTGTGTATGTCTTATCTATCAAAGAAGGAAATGTAACTCTTATTGTGGGGCGTACAAAATGGACAAATATAACTCTTGTGGCGGGACGAATAGAGTATTAAAGTTAGGCAATCTCTTATAAGACAATACTTATGTGAAACAGAGTTGTGAGATTGATCGATTCGTTATTAAAGTACGATTATTATATAAGTATAATTATTAGGTAGTTAAAGTATGATGAATGATGCATTAAATATGATTTTATGTTGTTATATTATAATTCACTATACAATAATCATATTTTAATAAAATATACTATAACTCAAAGTGGGATGATTCAAACTTAAATATTTTAATTTTAATGTTTCAAAAAAAATTATATTTTAATAAATTATACTATAACTCACTCTCTAAAATCATACGCATATGAATAAAAATTAGTCATGTGTGACAACTTCTCATTGTAAGATACCTTTTTTATATTAAATATCACTTTGTATTAATGATATTATTATTATTTATCTATTATATGAATGGTTGATGAAATTGATTAATTGGACAATTATTACTTTTCGATGATCAAAGATTCAAATATTACTCCCTTTGTCCCGGTTTCAAGTTCACATTTACTATTTACACGAATATTTTTTGGGTAATTTATTATTTTTTAGTAAGGAATAAATGATAATGTGTTTTGTGCGTTAAAAATGTAATAAAAATTTTAAAATTAAATTGTGTTGAGGAAATATTAGTGAAATATTTTTTTTTCTTTTTATGAAAGTAAAGTTGAAGTTAAGATGAACCAAAATATAAAGTATAAAGTTAATGTTGGGACGAAAAGAGTATTTTTTTTATTAAAAACATTATCATTTCTTCTTTGTCCAATTTTAATAATTTTTGTTCAATTTTTTTCCTCTTTTTCACAATTTAATCATTTTTTTTCTATTTTGGTTTCAAATTGTGGACCATGATTTAAGAAATTAGAACATGAATGACTATTGGACAAATAAATGATTAAATGTGAAAAAAAAAGATCAAAATCGAATGCAAAAACTCCTATGCCTCGAGGACACACCACGCCCCTCATGGGAACACAAGAATAAAGTTTTCTCAATTCTCTCCCTCCCCATTTTATTTAATCCTATGTATTGATAGAGATTTAAATTGAGTTTGGGGATATGAGGACACGGTGTTCCCGGGGCACAGGAGCCTCACTCAATGGAATAAAAGTTGACCAAATTTGAAAATTACAAATAAAAAGGGAAAGTTTAAAAAATATTCATTTATTTAACTAAATTAATAATACCAACAACAAATAACTTTAAATTTTATAACAAATCTAATCAATATATACTTTTTGGATTTTAATATCCATACTATTCAACTAATAATATTCAATGTGTCCTAAGTCAGTATGGATGTCGGTGTATTGGTCGAGTGTCAGTTACTATAATCAATCCACCCTTAATTAATTTTTCTATTTTGCACGGAGATTAATGAATTTAATTAAATATGTAGTGAGTTGAAAGATATGATATTTAATATGTAGTTGATCGATATATTAGTATTCTATGTAGGCCCCATGAAGATATATTAATTATTTTGTGTGGTTTTCATCTATTAAAAAGGAAAATGTAACTCTTATTACGGGACGCCTAAAATGGACAGATGTAACTATTGTGGTATGAATGGAGTATTAAAGTTTAGGCAATATCTTATGAGACGGTACTTATATGAGACTGATCGATCCGTTATTAAAGTAGGTTCATTATATAAATAACGTATAATTAATTATTTGTTATTTAAAGCATAATGAATGATGCATTAAATATGATTTTATGATTTTATAGTATGACTCACTATCCAATAATCATACTTTAGAAAATTTTTCTATAATTCCCTAAAATCATACTCAATTTTAATGCATATGAATAATATTGAATCATGTGTGACAGCGTCTCATTATGAGATACTTTTTTTTAATTGGATATCACTTTGTATTAATGATATTATTATCTTTTATTATCTATTATATGAATTGTTCATGAAATTATTTAATTGAATGATTATCACTATCGTGATCAAATATTACTCCCCCCTGGTTCCGAGTTCACATTTACTATTTGCACTAATATTTTTTTGGAGGTAGTTTGTTATTTTTTAGTAAGGAATAAATGATAATGTGTTTTGTGTGTTAAAATATAATGACAATTTTGAAATTAAATTGTATTGAAGGAATATTAATGAAGTGTTTTTTCCATAGAAGTATGAAGTTAAAGTTGAGATGGATCAAAATAAAAATTGTAAAGTTGAATTTGAGACGAATTGAGTATTTTTTTTATTAAAAACATTATCATTTTTTATTTATCAAATTTTGATATTTTTTGTTCAAATTTTATCCTCTTTTCAAAATTTAATCTTTTTTGTCCACATTTGGTTCGAATTATGGATCATGATTGGACAAATTAGAACATGAATGATTAAATTTGGACAAATAAATAATTACAAAAGTTGACTAAATTTAAAAATAAATAAAAAATTATTAAAGTTGGAATCAATCATATTATCAGAGGAATTGCGATATTTTTCTCATCTTACTAGTGAAACTTTGAGGAAGTTGCAAACGGCCAGTAACGTATTAAGAATCTGTTAAACTGCATTAAAATTTTCGCTCTAAACCTTAATTCGAGATGACTAATTTTCATTTGATAATAAAATCTTACATGCATAAAAAATTGATCAAAATATGTAGTCCACCCATAATTAATTTTTCTATTTTACAAAGAAAATGTACATCAATTAATTTAAAGTTGGGGAGTAATAACTATCTAAAGATGTTAAATGTCATATAACACCATTTTTTGTTGGTTCATTTGAAATGTTGTTGAACCATTTCAAAAGAAAATTCCAAATTTATATAGGCAAATTAAAATTTTACATTAACTTAGGTATATAGACTGTGGCAATACCATTAAAATAGGGCCCACGTATAAGTGTAGAGTTGAAGAAACCAAATTAAAACCGCCCAAGCCATGACAAAGAAAAGCAAGGTCAAGCTTTATGGCTGATTATTACCTTTCTTGGCTTTGCATATGTGGAATCTTCCCCTACTTTACTTCTCTATTGGGTTTGGGTTTCCAACTAATTATATCGTGATCTAATGATACTATTCTACAAGATCAAGATGGAATATATATATATATATACATAGTTTGTAATTCATCATATATGCATATAATTAAAGTTGTATAACTAACATGTGACATGTCATTGCACCACCAAAAAATTAATTGTTTAACATAGAAAAATGTAAAAATATACTCCTCCATACAAAGAAATGTTTTGAAGAGATAATTTTAAGATGAAGGGAGTAATGGACCAAGTCAAATACTACTTCCCCAAAGTATACATTTTTGTCATTTTGGGTATCCACATTAAAGGAATACATTTTTCTTTTTAAATATATGAAATCCACGTACGGAGCCAGTAAAGTTTGGGCACTGGCCCCCTGAGGTCTGGCCTTTTAGTATATATATGGTGTATACAATCTTCAAGTGACTTTTTTAGCCTTATGGTAATGGTTATTTGTGTACTATTGCACAGTACAAGATCGAACCTCATGGGAGGCGTTACATCACTTTAGGTTTTTACTTCTCTTTTTAACTTTTTATCTTCTAACTTTCTTTGAATTTTAATTTATCATTTTTGCTTTTCTTTTTACATTATTATACTTCCTTTAAGTTTTAATTATGTATTGTATTAATACTTTTCTTCTCTTTATTTAAAATATAAATCCATTCCATTTATTTATGAAAGATTTTCATACTAACACTGATGATACGATCTAAATGGTTTAAGAACTAATAGGAAATTCATCTATGCATTCAAGCAAAAAAAATTTTTCGTAAAGGAATCACAAGTATCATCATGAAGTGTCTCATTTGGTTTTGAGACAAATGTAGATGATTATGTGATTCAGTGAGAGAATGTTTAAGTTAAACTAAGGGAGACAAGTACAGTCTCAATCAGGTGCTCTAAAGTTAAACTAAAGATTTAAGAAATGTAGAAACATTCCATATTCATTGGTTGTTGGAAGTTGTTGTATGATGAGGTCTCTACAAGACCTAATTTGGCTTATGTTGTTGGTATATTGAGTAGATATTTAAGTAACTATAGTATGGATCTTTATAAAGTATGTATAGAGAACTAAGAATAATATGCATGTACATCAGGGATCAGATTTGTTAGAGATCATGAGGAATTCTGATTCTGAGTTTGTTGGATGTCAATACTGTATAAGATCCACTTCAGGCTATATTTTCTGTTGGTCGGAGAGCTATACAAGTAAAAGTATTAAGCAAACATGTTAGCTCATTAATCATGACAACAGAATTAGTAGCACACTAAGGGCATTCAAACATGAAATAAAGGTTGCGAAGATTTGTCACATAAAGTTCATTATGACAGTTAGTTCGCAGTAAAGTATTAGCAACAAGAGTTCTTATAAGTCAAGCATATTGACATAGAATTCTTGGTTGTTAAATAAAGTGTTTTGTGTGGATAAAATTTCAGTAAAGCATATTGAGATAGACCCTAAATTCGGATCCGCTATTTATGTATTCAACGCCCTGTTATATGGTTTTAGAATACGTTGGTTTAGTGGGAGTCTATATTTATTGCTCTTTAAAGTTTCAAGACACTTTGATTTGGATAATTCAGTTTTCTGCAGAATAAAGTTCATGACTTTAAATTCATTGTGAATTCACTTAAGTAATTTCATTTTGTAATATTTTACATTATGGATTGATCTCACTAAAGTTTAAAGTTGGACCAGTTGGAAATAGACATGATATTGATCACGTTGCATGTAATTTTCATGCTACTCACCATATTTGATCTATGTCATTGAGTATATTGATATGGTGATTGTCGGGGTTTAATCACGATTTATAATGTGGTGAATGCCGCGGTAGTTCCATATTAGTATATAAGATGGACCAGATTGTTAAATATAGCCTGAAGAGGAATAGCATAAAGTTGCGCAACTAAGGACTCTTGATATAATTGCTAATGAAAAATATATAGCCCAAGTGGGAGATTGTTGGAAATTATTAATTTCCATTATAATCTAATTGTGGGCAATATATTATTATACAATTATATTAGCTATTCAATTATTTTATGGATTTAATTAAAGTGATCCAATTAAGATTAAAAGTCCATAGGCTATAATAATAATTAATATGGGCCAAATGAGTAGATACCCAATACTACGTGATTAGGTGATTATGGGTGGTCTAGTCAAGTAATATATAAATGTTACCTGGTTATGGTCCCCAATATACTAAGCCGCACATGGTCTTCCCTTCTCCCCATCGGGAGGGATTACTACGGTCCCCATAAAGGAATTAGGAGAGCTTAGTTGAGGAAGGTCATATAACCACTGATCATGAGTTCGTGTTCCGCCTAGAAACTCATTGGATCAGGTACGCTTCTGCATTATAATTTTGATCTCGTTAATCATAATAGGGTTTAAGGTATTAGGATTTATTAATTTATTTCCTACATTTAATTCTAATTCGTCCCAAAATTTTAACGGATTTTGAAAATTTTTGCTAAGTTCCTAGATTACTTAGTGAACTCGTTTTACGGCACACTCTTGTTTTACCGTTTTACCAAAATCACTCTTTAACAATGTACATGAAATTTTATTTTTTAAATTAAACTATTACTCATCTTAATTAAAAAAAATATATATATAAAAAATTACAATATATCATAATTTGACTATAATTAATATTTACTCAGAAAAATAACAATTCATCCCCTAAAAAATGAATTTTCATGTAAAAAATAATGTGAATATGCATAGTGAATGTAGATACAATGAATAATTTGACTTCCTCTTCTTTTTACTATTGCCAAAATTTATCAAATACTTTAAAATAACTTTTAACTAATTTCTTCGAGGTGGTCTCTTGTGTCCCAAGTGCACAAAGTGTATAAGGGTACAACATTTTATTCTAAAAGATATACATTTTAATTAATAAGGGTACAATATTTTGTTCTAAAGGGCCTATATACATTTTATTAAAATAAATTATTTTTTCAGGAAATAGAAGATACACAACCTTATATTATACTAAAGGTGTACCATTTGATAGTAAAGGGTATTTGGGCGCAAGCTTGATACGATGAATGGGCGCTGATTTCTTTCTCTTAATGGTAAAATTCAAAACTTTTGTGAAATGATCTTAATTATTATTATTATTATTATTATTATTATTATTATTATTATTATTATTATTATTATTATTACTTTATTTTGATTAAGTATCATTTTATATAAAAAATGTTATCACTTTTTATTCATTTACTAATTATTCATAAAATAATTTAATTAAAAAATTATCACTTTTCATTGATCAAATATCACTTTTTATAAAAAAAATATTATCACTTTTTTATCTGTCATAGTAATTATTCATAAAATAATTTAATTGGTCAGTTATAATTTTTTCCTTAGTATCACTTTTTAAAAATATTATCATATTTTATCAATTTTATAAATTATCCGTAAAATACACTTTCGTATTTATTATCACTTTTTATAAAAGATGTTATCACCTTATTTTTAAAAATATTATCACTTTTCATTTATAATATAAAATGTTCATAGTTTACATCATCGTTATCACTTCTTATTAATTGGGTATCACTTTTTCTTATAAATATTATCACTTCATATTCTTCTCACCAAAATCATTCATCAGATGAACTCAAGTAAATCTTAAATATTAAGAAATATTTATAATATAATTCAAATAAAAAGTTACTCCCTCCGTCCCAAGAATACATTCGCGTATTTGGTGTCACGGAGTTTAAGAAAAATAACTTTTTGTTATAGTGATGTAAGAAAAAGAGGGGGTATTTGCGTAATTGAATAGAATAAAGTGTATGATATAGTTGACCTTGACTATATTGTGTGTAAAAAGAAGGTGGCATTTTTGTAATATTATAGTATTGTAAGGTTATTGATATTGTGTATTGTTTCCATTTCTAGGGGGTGAAACGGACCGGATTGGAAAGTGTGAATGTATTCTTGGGACGGAGGGAATATTACTTTCATTTAATCATTAGTATTTTTTTATATTAAAAAAATATGTTACCATTTTTTTTAAAATATTATCACATTTTATAAATTTATAATATTTAAATAAAAATAAATTAAATGAACAATAAATTTTAAATTATTCCATTTTTAAATAATAAAATATAAATTAAATAAGAAAAAACGTAAAATAAATAAATATATATGTAAGATCTAATTATTTCCCTTTTATAATTAATTTTAAAATTTTCTAATTCGATATTAACCAAACAAGACCCTTTAAATTTATTTAGGCCCAATTAATTATGGGACATTATGCAAAAATACCCAAAATACACATGGCAAAAATTAATTTTGCCAATCCTTCAAAAAAGTTATTAATTCTACCTATATGCCAATTTTTGGACAGTTTTGCCCTAAAAAAGGTTAAAAAGTCAGATTGGTCAATCGGTTAAACGGGTCAATTGGTCAAAATTTTCACTTATCAGTACTTGTCGGTAACCATGCTGGTAGACACAAAGGTAACCATGCTGGTAGATGTAATGGTGATTATGCTAGTAGTTTGATTAGCCATTTGTAGTCGGGATGACCAATTATAATAATTTATCGAGCCCAAGGGAGGAAGGTACTAGTGCATAAGCGATATCACGTTTCTTGTAATTTTTATAGAGATGAATAATTAAAGGGTTGGTTGTTTAAATAAGTAATATAAAAGTAATCAAAGCAAGTAACCAAATAATGATCAATCAAATAAAATAGATAAATGAAGGGTGGTTTTTCAAATTGAACAAAAGTGAGATTAACAACACTAAAAAAGTGGTAATTCTAGGATTCATGCATTAAACTCATATGTATCAAGGGTTGAAGACTAAGGGCCAACACGAATTCCACCTAAACTTCCTCTCAGAATGGATAGGATGTAGATCCTTTACAAGGTCTCAAAAATAGCTCTAAGGTTGGTTCTCAATCAAACAATTCCAACTAGGTACTAAGTTCAATTAGATCGTCCCTTCACATGATCAATTGACCTCTCGATCTAATAAATCACATGTTCTATCAAGGGGTTCTAAATCCTAAAGGATTTCTCAATCTCTTTACAATTTATAATGCACATGAGGTGTTTGATGAAATAATTCACTTAATTATCATAAGCACATAATTGATTTCTCAATCTAATCATCATAAACCTCAAGATCTCAGGTGAAGTAGCCATTCAAGCTCGAACACAAGTCTATGAATGTGTCTTTTCTGTTAAACACTTTAGCAGGAAATAAGACAGTATTTTCTGAAAAGGCTTTCGAAGAAAAGCGAGAGCTTCTTTGGAGAAACAGACAGAACCTGAGTTTGAAAAAGAGTAAGATTGGGCATAGAGAGAATAAGAATTGTAGAACCCCCTCCAGCAAAGGATACACGTGGAAAGAAGAGGGTAAAACCTCTTCAAAACACCCAAGAGCCAGAGGAGCCTTCGGATACCTCAGGGAAGAAATGACTCTCCAAAAAAGCAAAAGCCAGGTGACCCCGCAAGGAAACAAAGTCATGTGATCCTGCAACAAATGAGCCAAAAGAAGTGGACCTGACCAGCTGATAAAGAGGGAATCCAATGCAGAAAGAGGGACCAGCCAGCTGCTAAAGTTGGCATCCAATGCAAGTGACGTAAGTGCTGACATAAGTATAGTGACGTAAGCAGTGACGTCACAAAAGATTAAGAGGCTTTGAAGTCCGGGTTTCAAGTCCGAGAGCCTCTATAAATAAGAGTTTTGAGGAAGTAGAAGACATCAACCATTCCCCCTCTGTTTTCTCCTTCAATAAACATTGTAGTTTCTTTCTTTCCTTATATGAGTGTTTCTGTTTTTGCTACAATAGGTAGCTAGAGGAGTCTTCTCCTCTTGTTCAAGTATTATTAGTATGTAATAAGTATTTTCATTCCATAAATAAATAATCTTGGGCTCCTGCCCGAAGTATGTAACCTTCCATTATATTCTGCAACTTTAATCTCCATATTTTTTGATAAAAAACAGTAGCAGCATCCTGTACACCCGGTGTAGGAAACGAACCAGGGTTGTGCTGAGGTACGCTGAAGGAACGAGATTGAATCATCACACTGTGGAGTGCGTGGTTGGCAGTGAGGAGCAGCTGTAAAACCTCCTAGATACCCGGTGGATTAACGATAAAAAAGGTACTGTTACTATTTTAAGTAGGTTAATTACACGATTAATATTGTTTAAATAATGTACAGAAGCATGTTGGGTCTGATATGGTCGTAATGGACTATGTCTATTTTTGAGGAAAAGAAAAATATCAAAAATTAAGTTAAAATGAATGTTGACCAAGTTGCCATGCTGGCAGCCGTGTAGGCCACCATAATGGTAACCGACAAGGTTACTGACACAAGAGTATTAAAGTCTAGAAAAGTTACTATTCATAAGAGAGAGAAAAAGTGGTGGTATTAATTTAAAACTTTGAAATTTGGATATTTTTAAAATCTTCCCATTAATTATACCCTATAACTAATTATTCAATTTTCTAATTTCATAACCACCAAATAGAGCCCTTAAAAATTATCTAATTGGGTTAATGGATGATCCGTCTCATATAAGGGGATCTGTGAGTTACTCAAGTTTTTGCCTTACCTGATTACGTTCATGACAATTTTTAATGTACAATCAGTTGGATACTAACAACCCGATATATTTAAATCAATTCAATCAGTGGTGGATGAATTTATATTTCGGGGTACGAATTATTAAAATGTGAATAATAATAGCTAAGATCATCTTTTTTTTTATGAGTTACAATTACTATTACAAATTGTTGGATAAATGATATATAAAAGAGATATAAAATTTGTACCAAATAAATACTTTAAAGGAAAATACAAACTCTAAAAGACATTGGTTTGGGTTTATTGTTCAATTTGGTCTCTTGTGTCCTTAGATGCACAAAGTGTGTAAGGGTACAACATTTGGTTTAGGTATATTATTCGAGTTTGTCTCTAGTTACCCCAGGTGCACAAAGTGTGTAAGGGTACATCATTTTATTCTAAAGGGTATATAATTTAATTAATAAGGGTACAACATTTTGTTCTAAAGAATATACACTTTCATTAAATTTTTTTTCAGGAAATAAAGGGTACACGACCTTATATTAAAAGGTATACCATTAAATATTAAAGGGTATCTGGGCGCACGGTGTCCTACATTAAAGGGTGTCCCGGGAGCACGCAAGTTTTAGCCTTATTGTTCCAGGTTTAGATTTAATAAATCTCCTTAAATTTTTCATGTACACATCTACAAATCCTAACACTTACCTCTGCCCTACATTATATCACCTCAATTGATATTTTTTCTTCCTTTTTCTTTCCTCTTTCATCTTCTCTCTCACCTCAATTAATACTACTTTGATTTGACATAAAATTAAAAATATAACTAAACATAACATAATACTCAGACCGTCCCGTGAAAAGAGTTATATTATTGTTTGCATGGAGATTAAGAAATATAATATTTTAATGTGTAGTTGTTTGAGAAATATAATAATTTATGGCATAGTGCGTAATTGTATTAGTTTTGTCTGTGGATTCTATGAAGATAAAATGATTGATTTATGTAGGTCTTATCTACTAAAAAGGGAAATTTAACTCTGAGTAAATATCAAAATTAGTCCTGTAAGTATGACATTTTCCAACTTTAGTCTTTTATCATTTGTAATTCTCAATTTTGTTCCTTTTTGTCTAATTTTAGTCCTTTTGGTCCAGTTTTGGTCCTTTTTTCAAAATTTGGTTATTTTTTTGGTCCACTTTTGATCTAAATGTATACACTTTCGGACCATTTTTGGATATTTTTTTAACATAAAAGACTACATTTGGACAAAAAGGACTAAATTTGGACAAAAATGACTAAAATTGGACAAAAAGGACCAAAATTGAGAATTGCAAATGATAGATGACTAAAGTTGAAAAATGTCATACTTACAGGACCAATTTTGATATTTACCATTTAACTCTTGTAGCGGAACGCTCTAATTAGTAAAATATAACTCTTGTGGCGGGATGAAAGAAGTATTAGTTTATTAAATCAACTTAAATCCAAAACAAATATTCGGGTTTAAAATTTCGACAGACGTAGGTATCATTAATCTAATACTTCCTGCAAAAGGATATATAGTTGGAAATTGGAATGGCAATAATTAAAATGCAGGTATGGTTAAGTGATAATAATAATTCGTAAATATAATTTTAATTCATAAACCCATATACCTAACGTAATCAACAAAAAAAAAAAAAAATCTTTCATTTATATGAACAACCTTGATTTCCCTTTGCCATGCACTTCAAAAATTATTTCATTAATTCTATTTTCTATTATTTATAATACTAAATATTGGTGGCATAACAAAATATATAGTTAAACAATTAAACCTTTACAATTTATAATCAATAACCTTGATAAAATTGTAATATTATATTTGATTCCCATAATTTGTTTTCTGAACATTATACTTGTTTTATTGTTGATATATTATTATAGGAGTCATATACATTTTATGGGCCAAGGCCTAATATCTCAAATGCTCCAAGTCAAGGGCCCAAGAACGCATTATACATTTATACCAACGTTTGATTAAGAATTTTCTTTTTCTTTTATTTTTTTCGTAAAAATCAAGAATGTTTATTTATTTTTATATTAAAATGTTAATACACAAGTGTATAACAACGCACATTGCCTAATTTAATTCTTGACTGAATTTGCAATTTTTTGCTAGAATTCGCTCACGTGATCTTTTAATTTGTGGATTTTCAACGTCATGCTTACCTGGTGTATACGTAGCACTTACATGGCATGTGAGTTATTACCATCTTTTTTTCATTACCTGGTGTATACGTGGCACTTACATGGCATGGCGAAGGAGCGTGGGAATCATTAGATCAACCCTAATTTTCTTCCAATATATGCTGACATGCCATGATGATATGGAAATAAATTATTGACTACTATTGCCACCTAAAACTTTTCGTGTAAAGATTTCCAATTAATTCAGAACACATGAGGTGTAAAATAAATTTTAAGATATCAATAAAATTGGACTAAAATTAAAAAAAAAGGTCAAAATTTAAAATACAAATACGTAAAAGACAAAATGTGAACTTGTATATATTTTCGGAACCAAATTTGACAATTTCTCAAATTATGTCTATTTTGATGAAAAATGAAGAAATGAGGTTATACAGAAGAAATTGGTTAAAACTTGTGGGCGGGCGATAACTTCACACTTCTTTTAATTTAATTCTACCAAACAGGACCGATTTTTCTATAATTTTATTTTTAAATCTAATTTAAAATATATTTAAATGGGTCAAATACAATCCGTGTCACATAAAGGAATTCGTGAGATGATCTCACCCAAAACCTACCCAGCCTAAATAATACAGGAAATTTGGCATGCGTAAATACGAAGATTCAGGGCAAAATAAAGCCATAATATCACGCAAATGAACGAATATGTCTCATATATATATATATATAAATTCAAATTAAGCTTATGTATATGCACAGAAGAAAAAAGTAATAATAATAGAAAAAAGGTCACAATAAAAAAATAAATAAAAAAAATAAAGAAGGGTGACCTGAAAGTTAATTACATGCACACTGCACGCACCAGCCTTCAATTCTTAGGGCAAAAAGGGGTAATAAAAATCCATAAAAGAATTGTAACTCAAAAGAAATTGTTTCAATTAATAAATAAAAGTGATGATCAATTAGAGGTACGGGGGTGAACTGCATTGCCTAAAATGGAGGTTATAGCTGCAGCTAAGGCCGCCCCGAAATTCGGGTCTGCCGCAATAGCTGCGGTGGCTGCATTCACCAACTCGTCTTGCGAAGTTACGTTGTTCGAGACGAGTTGGTGTTGTTGTTGATTCAAAAACATGGGTTGTGGAGTTTGCATTGGATTGTTGTTGGTGAGATCCAGTGTGATGGTGGGGAATGGAGCTGATGCTGATATGGTTGCCAACTTTTGCGAATATGGATGATCATCACTTCTTCCCATTATATTTGGATACTGTTGTAGTCCGTCTGCACTCGTCATCGACCCCGCTAGCACCATTGAGGCGGCGGAGGACGTGGTCGATGCCATCGCCATCGCCGCGGGTGGAAGCGGGTGGTTGTGTCTCCCTTCGTATGTTGTTATGAGAACTGACCGGTCCTCTGCGCATCTTTGCACCTGTATAATTATTCATTAACCCATCATTTTTTTTTTCAAATTTTATTTTGATGATTTTTGTTTAAATGATTGATGAAGATAATTAATAGTGATGCTAACTGTTAAAGTTGAAAATCGCTGGAGTGTGGATGGAAAAAGAAGGGATATAGAAAGTGAAATTAATTTGAAAATTTGTTGGATGCATAGAAATTGGAATTGAAATTTGGACGTAATTATTAGTTGAAAATTCTATAACTCGATCTTCTTTAGTTAAACTCCTGAAAGAGAATTAAATAATAATAATAATAATAATAATATATAATTTGAGCGGAAATTGAATTTATAGTTTTTGCTATATGTGTTATGCAAATATTTGATCAGTTCCAATAATAGTACTTCGTTTTCTTTTAATTTTTCCGATTTGAAAATAAATACTACAGAATTTTATTGAAATTTTAAATGAAAATTTCCAGAAAAGCAAGTTCAAAATTAAAATTATTTGCAAAACATAATGACAAATTAAATTGATAATTTCATAATAAATTGTGCATTTTGTGATTTTTTTCTCACCTCCTCGTGCATTTAGATCCTTTTGATAAAAATCTGTATATTTTAATTAATAAATGTATTTTTAAGGATATTCTAGTTGAAATATCGAGAATATTAACATAATAGATTTCATTTCCTAAGATTTTAACTTTTAGTTTTTAAAATCAAAAAAATTTATTTTCATTCTTAAAGTTATTTAATTCAAGTAATAATTAAGTTTATTATTTTTTTTATAATAGGAGTAAATTTTGCCTTCTTGTAATAATTTTATTTCATACTATGCTGCATGAATTTGAACGAGTAGATGTGAAGCTATTATACTGGATATTTTAAAATGCAAAAGGTTGATGGTAATCATGTGAGATTCATTAGTATGGTTATTACTTTCTCCGTCCTTAAGGTATTACACGTATTTTTGTATGCAGTGTTTAAGAAAAATTTATATTTTGATGTATAAAATAAGAAAGAGAAGATATATTTGAATTAATTTAATAAAAAAATATATGTAAAATTATTGAGATGTGTGAAAAAAGTAAGTATTATGTTGGGAAATGTGTAAAAAGTAGGTACTTAAAACTGGATATGGGGTATGTTGCATGAATTTGAACGAGTAGATGTGAAGCTATTATACTGGATGTTTTAAAATGCAAAAGGTTGATGGTAATCATGTGAGATTCTTTAGTATGGTTATTACTTTCTCCGATATTACACGTATTTTTGTATGCTGTGTTTAAGAAAATTTTGTATTTTAATGTATAAAGTAAGAAAGAGAAAATATATTTGAGTTAATTTAATGAAAAATGTATGTAAAGTTATTGGGATGATGAAAAATATATGTAAAGTTATTGGGATGTGTGAAAAAAGTAAGTATTATGTTGAGAAATCTGTAAAAATAGGTACTTATCTTATTATAATTTTTTTTGATCGGTAAATGTTAATTTCATTAGTATGGTTATTACTTTCTCCGTCCTTAAGTTATTATACGTATTTTTGTATGCAATGTTTAAGAAAAATTTGTATTTTGATGTATAAAGTAAGAAAGAGAAGATATATTTGAGTTAATTTAATGAAAAATGTAAATTTATTGAGATATGTAAAACATATATAGGTACTTAACTAATTTTTTTTTATCGGTAAATGTTAAGTATACACTAAACACCCTTACTTCCCCTTCTCCAACCCTCTTTGTATCAACTCTCCTAATTCGTTCCCAATGGAAATCGAACATGGGTCTTTCACTTAAGTAATAAACATACCACCTGGTTACTTATCTTATAAAATAAACATACTCTAACAAATGAATCGACTTGTTTCAGAACAAGTGTCACAAATATCCATATCACACATTAAAGTAGGTCCAAAAAATAAATTTATGTGATTATTGGAGTAGTTTTTATACTGAATTGGATAAATTAATTGAAGGGAGAATGATTAATTAAGTTGAAGAAGAAATGAAAGAAGACGTACTTGTTTACGAACAGGACATCCAACAGCCATGGTACAGCGGTAATAAGCTCGAGGGCACGGGTTTCCTTTTGCCATTTTCTGACCGTATTTTCTCCACTGGCATCCGTCTGTAATCTATACATACATATACATACATATTTCATCATCACTCACTCTCAACATTTTATAATACAATATATTAATACTTATCTAAATTAATTAATTTATTAATTTCGTATGGAATATGTCCTGATAAACCCAAAATTGGACCAAGCATACCCTAAACATTTGTTTGACATTTCTCAACCATTTTTCACGTCCATTCCAGTTATCTTGCATCATCAGTCAACTCTTCCAATTCTTCTAGTAATTAGGAAATAGTCATACTGCTGACTGCATTAATAAATTCCACATATGAATTTATATATTAATAGATTTTTTATTTATTTATTTAAAATGTTGTATAGATACGGTTGATCTCTTGTTCCATTTTGGTACACAACTCTAATTCTCTATCATTGGATGGGTGAGTGCACGTAGAAGAGATATAAATTCTACACTACTACACATAAAAAAAATAGAAGTATAAATCATAATTAAATGGAAAGATTAAGTTAGATTTTTTTCCCGTGTCACTCTGTATAATGCTTAAAAGGGGAAACCATCTCCTGAGATGTACCAAAATGACACAGAAAATCCAAACCGGGCTTACAATTAAGCCCCATACCTAGCAAGCATCAATTAATTCTACTATTAAAAATCAATAGGCAAAAACTTATGTAATCCAAATGTTATTTTATCCTTTTTCTTAATTATGATTTAAATTCTAAATTTTACGTTTAGATCTTTTTTATATATAATTTTCTTTTTTAAAAATAAAAAGGTTAATCTGATTATACGAATAGTAGATTAAGACTCACACAAAACAATTCGTACACTCAAGCTTCATATGAAGATATTATATGCATGAAAATTTTGAGCATTGTATTGGATTTACCATTGGTGCCTCGGATCTGGCCCGAACGGAAACACGGGCCTTCTTCATGGCAGCGTCCGCAGTTTGGTGGTCAAAATTGTTAGAAGAATGAGACACTGTTTTGGGTATCCACTCTCGAAAGCTCTTTTCCGAGCTCTCTTCCCTCTCTATGCTCTTTGAGTTTTTATATCCTGCACACGCTTCCTCCATGCACCCTGGTGAGCTCGAACAATCTTCATTCTTCCCATCTTTCTCCTCCACTAATTCAAAACCTTTTGATCTCAACTTTGATGATCTCTTTTCTTCTTCTGCTGCACTACTACTCTATATATACCCACACAACTTCATTAAAATAGATGATATATGTATATGTGTGTGTGTGTGTGTGTGTGTGTTTGTAGCTTAGCTTGATCAGATCACTTTGATGATCATGAAAATTAATTAACCTTGTGATCATCTGATTTATTTTCAGATTTAGGGTTGCCATTCTGATGTTGTAAGAGTGATATTATGTGCATCTTTAGTGAATGGTATTTGTCATTGATTTCATCAAGTATGGCTCGTAGACGATCATTTTCCGTGTTCATCCGTTCCAGCTCCGCCCTCAGTACTACAAACTGCACCCCATTGATCATGTAATTACATGTCACTAGCTAGATCATATTAAAATCTGATTTTTTTTTTTTTTTTTAAAATTCCCCTTGTCCCAATACAGTTTTCACTCCTTCTTTATAAATCATAATACAAATCATGAATTATGCATATTGATCTTACTTACATCACTACTATTTGAAGATGATGCTCTCCTACCAACTTCTGAAGATCCCCTAATATTATCCATGGTGGGTTTGTTGTTGAGAGCTGTGTTGGTTGGCAAAAGATTTAAACCAGTCTACAAAGAAAAAGGAAATTAAACAGATTAAATTATCCAAAATATAACATCATACTATAATATTTGGCAAGCAATTGTGTAAATCGAGTTCACGTTGTAAACCCTGTGGTCCCCCTTTCAATCCTATTATACCCTATGTATTGCTAGGATATAAATTAAAGGAGGACCACATGGTTAACACTGTAAACTCGGTTCACAGAAGACTAACTCATAATATTCGATCAAGAGATTTATATATACATGAAAATAATAAAAACATATATAAATACCCTAAGATCAAGGTCGTCATGGAGTTGATTCCCTTGTTCATTGTCCTTGATTTCTTGATCAGAAGTAGTTGATTGGCAAATCTTCTTGTTGTCTGAAAAGAAATCCATTTCACTGAGAACCCTTTTATGGCCAAGATCCACTGTGGACAAAACATGATCATCATGATCATCCAAGGAGTTGAGAATCATTGTCTGGTGATCAAATGAGTGTTCCATCATCAACCAATACACATGAACACAACACAATATATGCTACAAGATTATCAGATCCACCCCATACAAAACAAAATAATTCTTTAAAGGACAAAAAACCTAAAAAAAAAAAAACAGCTGTGATGATGGTGTCTCCCTTTGAAAATAAGTGTGGAAAAAAACCTAAAATTTGATGTATCTGTGTGTGGTCTTCGGAGTATTAAGAAAGGCAGAGGAAATTGAAAGTAAGAATTAAGACCAAATGGGAAAAGGATTTCAAGAAAATGGTGTGAAGCTTAGAATAATATTGTAGGAAAATAGGAAGAGTGAGGTAAGATGGTACGTCAGGTGTACAGATGGCAGGAAGAAAATGGTGAGGAGTGAGGAGTAAAAGGAAGTGAGTTTGACTCGTTCTTAGGAGGTTGGAATCCATTCCGGCGCATCCCACGTGACGAAGAGTCAACGCGATTGACGGCCACCATTCCGCCACGTGGCCCCCCACACCAACCTGTTTGACCGCTCATTACTAGCTGCACCCACGACTTGCATCATGGGACCACTGTTTTACACTTCCATTACATTCAACCCCCCCTTTATACTTTTGTACTTATTTTCTTTACTATAAATAATTAATCTCCTGTTTTAGAATTTAGGATTTCTTCAACTATTTTGGTGTAATATCCGATAGGATTGATCCTAACTTAAGTATGCTTATTTTACTGGTAGAATATGTTTATTTGTAACATTTTAAAATCATATTTAAATAAATTATACTTTCTCCGTCTCGCGTTAATGTTGATGTTTTTTTTTTTGCACGGAGATTAAGAGATATAATATTTTAATGTATAGTGAGGTGAGAGAAATAATATTTAATATAAAATGGGTAGTTATATTAGTGTTGTGGGTGGGTCCTATATGAAATAATTAATTATTTTGTGTGGACCTAATTTTACAAAAAAAGAAATGTAATCCTTAACTTGGGATAACCAAAAATGGAAAATATAAACTTTAACGTGGGACGGAGGGAGCATACAACATGTTTTTATTTCTTATAGATTAATCTGATATTCCATCCGTTTGATACTTCCTCCGCACCGTAAGATTTACGTTTTTCATTTTGGGTTGTTCCAAGTTAAGGTTTACCTTTTCTTTTTTGTTATGTTGGGCCCACATAAAATAATTAATTATTTTATGTAGGGCCCACACACAACACTAATACAACTACCCACTTTACATTAAATATTACTCTCTCCGTCCCATAGTTAAGTTCACCGACACTGTAGATACTGAGTTTAAGAAAAGTTGCTTTTTGACCAACGTTATTGACTTTTTAGGGGTATTGTGGTATTTTTAAGTAATAAATAAATTATAAAGTATGTTATGTGTGTTAGATGGGAGTGATATTTTTTAAAATTAATATAACTTTTGAGGTTGTTGGTTAATGTGAAGTTTTCTTTTTTGGTTGGTGAACATAAGTGTGGGGTGGATGAAAACGGAAAGTGTGAACATAACTGTGGGACGGAAGGAGTATTTCTCTCACCTCACTACACATTAAAATATTATATTTCTTAATCTTAGTGCAAAAAGCAAACGTCAACGTTAACGCGGGATGGAGGGAGTATGAATTAGTGGGCTGACTTTTATTTGAGAATGGATTTATGTATGATTGTGGAGTTGTGTAATCTTAAAATTAAAAGGATAATTTTGAAATTTTAAGGGTGTGTATATAATAAAATTAAGATTTAAAAATTTAAAAAGGATGTATATTTATTAAATAAAAAGGGTGTATTTAATAAGGAAGAGTGTGCAAATAACAACATTCATTTAAATATTCTAAAATCAGAAAAAAAAAAAAATTCTGTCAAAGCAGATGGTAGTGGAAACTTCTCAATTAGCAACCCATGTCAGCTGGGCTCTCTCTGGGCCATGAAGCCCATAAGTTGGAAGGTCCATTAGTCAAAATGGAGACTAAAAAATACTGATGGCCCATTACTCACAATGGAGGCCTAAATAAATAAATAAATAAAAAGGGGTAAATAGGGCATTCCGAGAATTAAACTCGGGACCTCTTGCACCCTAATAAATTTAATTAATTAAAATAAAATAATTAAAAATAAATTTAATAACCATATATCTTTATTTTTACCCTCTAAATCTTATTGTGTGGTGTTGTTGGTTAGTTACGGAAAGAGTTTCAACAATAAATTTCATAAATTCTTTCTATATTCAAACTTTAAAATCTCATAATGACTGGATTTTAAAATATCAAATCAAATGACATAATGAAGAATTTCAACAATAAACTAATTAATTCTTTCGATATTCAAACTTCACATTTAAAAAATTTAATTTAATAATCTGATTTTAAAAGAGCTACTCTCTTGCGAGACGAGTATATGTGAGACGAGTCGACCCATTGTTAAAATATATTTGTTACGTAAGTAAAGTATATTAATTGGTAGTTAAAGTAACTCTCTTGCGAGACGAGTATATGTGAGACGAGTCGACCCATTGTTAAAATATGTTTATTACGTAAATAAAGTATATTAATTGGTAGTTAAAGTATGTTTGCAGTGAATCATCATAATATAATACTCTAAAATGATAATTTAACTAACAATAAATATACTTTATTTCTATAATAATAATATTTTAATAATAGGTCGTCCGTCTCACAAGAGATTTTGTCTTTTTCTTTCACCTATATGTAAGTCCTTTATTCGTTCACTTCATGCACACAAATAATTATTTTGAAGTTTTTGAGGCATTCTTGGATCGAGCATCAATTCTTCGTCAATTATGCATGTTCTATTGTAGATACCTTTTTTTAATTTATTTGTGTTCATAGTACATAAATTATATATATATTTTTCATAGTACATAAATTCTTTTCTTATTTATTCATATTAATACATAAATAAATTCAGTTTTTTTTAGATGTTACTATCACTAATGGGAAGTAGGGGTGGGTATCGGGTATTTTGGGATTCGGTTCGGGTACACGAAATTTCGGATTTAGAATTACATTATCCGAACCTGAACTGGTAATACATATACTCAAAATTTCGGGTACCCGAGTCGGATTACCTGATATTTGCATTGATTTTCTTTTGTGATTAATACTGAATAATTTATACAAATCAACTACTCAAAACAAAAATAAAATATCCATTAAATCATCAATCCAAGTCTAACTACCGGAGAAAGGGAACAGTGGAGAATTACAAGAAATAAAAGAGGAAGAAATGAAAAGAATGAAAGAGTGTGAGTGTGATACAAGTGTGATAGATCATGGTGCCATGGTGGATTGGTGGTCGCTACCTCGCTGGTGTAGTGGTGTGCGCAAGCAGTGAAATGAGAAATGGAGATGAGGTGTGAAGTGTGCAGTGCGCTTGGTGAGAGAGTATTGGAGCTTGGAAGTGTGATTCAGTGGTAAAGTGTGTGATAGAAACCCTAATTAATAATTTAATATATTATTATGTATAATAAAACTCGATACTTGATCCGATAATGAACAGTCGGTCGGGTTTGGGTCTACTCGATACACAAAATTACCCAAAATAACTGGATTTTTCAGGTAATTTTTTTTTCGATTCGGTTTGGTCGTGGAAACCGAACCAAAGCGGCATTCGTGAAATGGTTCGATAAAATGGTGTACCCCACCATTAGGGGCCCCCACCGCCCCTGCCCTGGGGATTGGTGGAAGAGGTAAATCGCAGGATGTGCCTCAAGTGGCTTATAGGGAGGGCTCACTGTTAAACTTGTGCTTGCAAGGGGCCAAATCTATGCCAAAGGCAGGATTCGAACCCCCACCCTGCAGCAACCAAGCTCAGCTGGAAGGCCTTTCCACCCTCCCTCTACCACTTGAGCTATGCCCTGGGGGCGAAATGGTTCGATAAAGGGAAGCGAACCAAAGAGGTATTCCTGAAAAGAGAGAAGACGAAAATCACTGTCCCAACCACAAATAATTAAAGGATCTTTGCTGCATATTAAAATTTTGCTAGCTAACATTTTCTCAGCTTCACAATTGCTATTTACAGTATGCATTGATTAACATTATAAATAGATAAAATTCAATGCACTACAAGTTTTTCACAAAAGACAAAATTTACAGACCTCTAACATTGGAAAATTTGTAGGTAGTTTCTTAAGTCAAGCTAGTCTTGCAAGTCTACTAAATATTAGTCTACATTTTTTATGCCATAGCCATACTCCATCTAACAATCACCGAAATGACTCTTCAAGACGATGACAAGCTAATTTGCGGGAATGCAGTCAGGTTTGAACAAATTAATTCGAGATTCGCACAAGGGGGAGGACTGCATTAGCTAAAATACTGTATCAGATAGAACTATTAGCATTCTCTTCTAAGAAATCTCTCTTTTTAAGATGTGTAGACGCACTATACTTGATCCAAAAATCTTAGACACACAAAAAGGATTGGAGTGATACACCCCAGCATCTCCGAAGTCTAATGTAACCTATCAACTTTTTTTTTTCAAAGGAAGTGAAAGCACAAAAATTGCATAGAGTTCTGTTCGATAACCAATGTAACTTGACTCACGTTAGTGGCTTCTCCAGTAGGGCGACTACATAACCAAGCTTGTGATTGAGAAGCAAATGGCCCTGAAGCAATTACAAAATCAGTACAAGAATGAGTTGCCCTTTGTTACTTTTAAAGTATGCCAAAGAGTTAAAAGGACAAAGAGACTTGAGAGCAAACAAAACAATTACCTAAAAGCTTCGGAAAGTTAAGTTTCAACAAGCCACTATTATCTCTATCAATCCAAAATAAAACAGAGTCAAGACCACAGAAGATAATGACAAACACAGCAGAAGCTTGTGTACTATGTCCCAAAATTACACCACAAGTGACAATAAGAAGTGGAACATCACATACCTCAAAAATTGGTCCAATATGAGGCCATGATGAGACACATGAACCTTAGCTTTTTCAAGTTCCTCACAAACATCAACTATCGTGCACTCGATTGCCACCTGAAACACCATGAAATTTATTGTTAGTTCCTTATTTAGTTGCAAAGTACCAATTACCCTACAGTTGTACTTACGAATTTCTGCATCGAGCTACAGTACAAGCTCAAAGCATCACCAGCTCTCTCAAATATATCAAGTAATCTTTTTGCATCTATAAAAGTGTTTTTGTAATCATCATGTTCATTTCCAACCTCAACATCAGACAAAGATTCAATCTGAATAGTTAACCATCGATGAATTGTCAAGCCTGCAAAACAAAAGAAAACGTGGGATCCAAGACAAGAAAACATGTTCACGAACCAGGTTATAACAAGATTAAAATGTGCAGAAAGATGTAATGTACACTACCTTTGCTAAGTGGAACCAAAACCTCACGAGCAACCAAAAGTAGAGCCACTAACTGTTCCAGTGATCCATACGTGATTATGATCCGAGCAATTAGGTTGATCCAATCAGTGTATTGAGCAAGCAACCGTATAGAGTCAAATTTCTATGTCGAATTTGTACAAAAGAAAAGGAAGATATCAAATGATAGTAAACAATTGAGACGAGATAAGTAAATGTACATTACATAACCTTTACTCATAAATCTCGATTGTCAAGGGCATGAAAGGTAAGAAAAACCAACCTTTTTCCAAGCACAAACTGAGATGATCATCTTAATGAGGGAGTCGCCTCGACTCCAGTATTTCAAATGCTCCATAGAACTACGAAAGTGATGTCGAGTCAATACACAACCGAATAAAGAAAGCTCCCAAATTGAAAACAAAAAATAAAAAGGATAAACTAAATGACCTCAAACGACGAGGAAACGGTGCAAAGGACATTAACAAAAGCCATTGAATTGCATTGGTGGAGAATTAGATCGAGGATTTCTACAATCAGGTAGTGAAGAGCAATATGGGCAAGAGCTGAAACACCATTGCCATGATCATCAAGAATTGGAGGATCACATACCTCGCCATTGAGCAACGCGCGGCATAAAAACTTTTTGGTCCGAGCGAAGAATCTCTCCAGACCTTCCCTTCATCAATGTCAGGGTGAAGTTTTGGAGGTCTTAATTATATTTATATTGTACACTATCGAACACCAATGAAAATGAGGGAAATTTGATAATTAAAAATGCAATAAAAAAAACACATAATGCAAATCATGACTGTGATCGATTCACTTAAAATTTAGAAAATAACTAACTGTGGGAGCAACCAACAGTCCGAGATGAGCTCATCTGGAAGACAAGATTCCTGCGAGTAAATAAAGTAAACAATGATTTAGTTGGCCAAGGGGATCGAGGCTAGTCTTTTAAGACTAAATATGTTACACTCGAGCCTCATAATAATTGACGCGTACATGAGGATTTTAATGTTCATGCTAGTTTTTGTAAATTTAGACAATTTTGCAGTTTACGCAAATTTCGCAAATTTAACCTTTTGGAGGATTTTCCAGTTTTCAGTTTAGAGGATTAACCTTACTGCCATGTTTAAGGTTAAATTGACAAATGGAAGTAAACAATGGTTTAGTTGGCCAAGGGGATGGAAGCTAGTCTTTTAAGACTAAATATGTTACCGTCAAGCCCATATTAATTGACGCGTGCATCAATTTTGGGTCTTTGACCAATAAAAATTGACGGTAATATTCCTCCAGTTACATATTATTATGTATTGCCAAATAAATAATTGCATTCTAGATGCAAAAAATCAAGTACATTAATTTATAATTTTTGCTATTAAAATATAGCCGTCAACTTCTGTTTCATCAACATTGCTAACAATAAAAAAATTAAAACAAGTAGAACGCGTGCATCAGGACTTCAATGTTCATCTTGTGAACGTTGAGATGTCAGTGAATTTATTTTATATTATTTTGAAAGAATTAATATAAATTTAAAATTTAAAGTATTTGATCGGTATATTTATCTACGTGATTCTTTGTATTTTCAAATTGTTTTATTTCACTTATTGTAAACTAAAAGAAATCATACTTACTAATCCAAAATTAATTAGATGATTAGAAAAGAATATTGGTTTAAATTCTTATTGCTAAGAAATAAAAATGTGATTTTAACAATGTTTTGAAATGAGAATTATATAATCAAACATATTGCATATTATAATTTGTTTATATGTTATTGCAAAAGTCCATTTATTTTATACTGTATATATGCGGCGTCGCACGGAAGATCATATTATTATTTACTTATAAAGTATAAATATTGATATGTTTTTGCACGGAATTCAGCACACTTTACCACCAGCTCCACCGAATAATCTTCTCCAGACCTTCCCTATCAATGTCATGGTGAAGTTTTGGAGGTCTTAATTATTTTTATACACTATCGACCACCAATAAAAATGAGGGAAATTTGATAATTAAAAAAGCAGTAAAAAAACACATAATGCAAATCATGACTGTGATCGATTCACTAAATTATAGCTACATAATGCAAACCGTGACTGTGATCGATTAAAATTTTGAAAATATTTGCGAATTGACGGTGGGAGCAACCCAACGGTCCGAGATGAGCTCATCTAGAAGACAAGATTCCTGCGAGTAAATAAAGTAAACAATGGTTTAGTTAGGCAAGGGGATCGAGGCTAGTCTTTAAGACTAAATATGTTACAGTCAAGCTCATAATAATTGACGCGTGCATGAGGACTTCAATGTTCATACCAATTTTCGCAAATTTCGCAAATTTGATAGTTTGTAAGATTTTCCAATTTCCAGTTTAGAGGATTAACCTTACTGCCTTATTTAAGGTTAAATTAACAAAGGGAATCAATGGATAAAACTTTCTTTTGCGAAATAGGGTTTGTATACGTTGGTAGCATGCAAATTCACGGTGTTTGAGATGTCGGTGAATTTATTTTATATTGTTTTGAATATGAATTTAAAATTCGAAGTATTTGATCGGTATATTTATCTACCTGATTCTCTGTATTTTTAAATGGTTTTATTTGTAAACTAAAAGAAATCATACTTACTAATCCAAAATTAGATTATTAGAAAAGAATCTTGGTTTTAATTCTTATGGTTAAGAAATAAAAATGTGTTTTCACTAAGGATGTATACTTAAAGCCTAGTTTTTTGTATGAATAATGTTTTAACAATGTTTTGAAATGAGAATCATATGATCAAGTATTTTGCATATTATAATTTGTTTATTGCAAAAGTCAATTTACTTTATATTGTATATAATATGGTGTGTGGCGTTGTACGGAAGATCATATTAACAGTTCCTTATAAAGTATAAACAGATGCTCACAACCGAGATAGACAGGGACAATCTATCGGGATGGTTGTAGTGTGATTTGGTATTAATTTGTCTTGACTATAAAATTACAGTAGTGCACTTTGTGTGTATTGAGCAGTATATTGTGAGGTTGTTTGATTTATACTGACTATATAAAAGAAATAGATCTCAGTTATTATAGATGTTCGTACTCTTAATCCCTATACAATAACCTCGTAATTTATTATTTATTTATTTGATTCATCAATGGGTGAGATTTAATTATTAAATCAATATGCTCAGTGAGTTGGGAGATAATATTGTCTGTATGGTGTGCTGTTGATTGTTGAAGGAATCCGTGTCCTAATAAATTAGGTTGATGATGTCCCCCTTAGGAGCTTATAAAGATTATCATGTAAACCCTGCAGGTGGATTTATTCCGGCATGATAATAATGTTGAGTGCTACTACTCTTGAATGAGATTAATTAATTGAGTTGTCAGTAACTCATTTAATTATGAGCATTGTAAATCTTAAACACGGGGAGTTAAACGAGCTTATAATAAGAATGAGCCCATAACGTAATTTGGGATTAGGGTGACAGTACAATAATAATTCTTTAATGGACTGAATTATTATTATTGGATTTAAGTATAAGAAAAAAGTGCATGTTTTGCGTAGTGCTATCATGAACAAGCAAAAGAGAATCAGAAATGGCAGAGACAGACATGTTGCTAGAGAAAAACACAACAGAACAGCATAACAACATTCAAGGAACTTAGTGAAAGATATACAAATCTCAAATGAAAAATGAATGACTAAAATTAGATTCAGAAATAACTGCCTCGGAAAATAGCTAATTCATTAGCTTGCTTAGCTAGGCGTAGGCAGAAATGATCATTCAATTCCACATAATTCAAGTAAAAAATAAAATTTAAAAGATTAGAGTCAACTAAAAATAAATAAATAATTTAAAGAAGAAAAACCTGTAAAGACAAGTTGAACTTTTACAACCCGGTGGAAATGCCAACAATGTTGGAAGTCCAGCAAAAATACTTAGGAAAAATGGTATGTTAATCATAATTATTTTTATTTTTATTCTTATGAGGAATGTATATAATGAGAAGATACTCATTAGCGAAAGTGACAAAACCAAATTAACAAAATGTCGTTCAGTTATATAAAAACTAATTCGAACACTCTTGTAATAATTATTAAAAAGCCCTCATTCACGTTACGTATATCCCTGACAAAGATGCTATCTGGATATAAGTCTCGTTTATGTAAAAACTAACTAACGAGTAATTCATCTGCCCAACTGAATCATTACTAAATATGTCTTTTGGTGTTATCACAAATGTTTACATTATAGCACAATTTAATGCATGCAAACACATCGCAAACGGCATATTAAGACGATGTTCTGTTTCTTACTTCTTCATTGGCAGCAACAGTGGATTTATTCATTAAATTCGACTTCCTTATATATATTATTTCTCACCCTTTCTAAAGAAAGGTCGTCCACTAGATTTTTTCTCAGCTAGATATGCACATCACCACGTTCAACTATATATATTTGCAACCCCATTCAGCAAATTAACTAAATTAAGAAAATGACAGAATTAAAACACACAGTTTAACGGAGAATTTAGGTATATAATAGATTGCAAGTTATGGTACAGAATCTCACCAATTCGCTTCCACATGCTAGAAACTTGCATACACCGTTTGTTTCCAAATGAAATTACCTACCAGAGATAACATACTATAAGAAAATTATATGTCTAACAAGTAACAAATTCATTTAGCAAAAAAAAAGAGAAAAAAGATGACAAAATTAAATAAAAGTAGATAAGATAAGCATGATGTTCAGCAAAAAAAAAAAAATAGAATCCCTCCATTCCCCAACTCATCTTCACACCCTATAAAAGAAAATGTGATTCAACACAATTACCTCACTATACACTTTATTTTCAAATTTTTTCTCTTTACCAAACAATAATAACATACTTTACACTTTTAAACCGTGAATCCGATTCACATGAGTGTTTACCATTAATTATTTTTTTACTACTGACAAATGACGTGTATTTGCATTTAATTGTGATCACAAAACTATGAAATTCAGTCATTTGGAAACTCAAATTAAGATATTTAAAATAAGGTATTAACTAATTACTTAAATTTCTTTTTCATCAAATGTAGTGGAGTATGTATTAAAAATTTAAAATGTACTGCGATCACTCGCAAAAACCTTTTTTCTTGTAATGGATAGATGAAAGCAAAATAATATTGTGTTTAAAAACATGTAACTATGTCCCGAAATTCTTCCACATTTTAAAAATTTTAAACATAAAAAAAAAAAACCCAATTTTGTAATGAACTTTGTAACATGAAAACATTTGCTACCATTTTATGTGTCACAAATGGTGACTGATCGAATATGTAGTGATGGATATTTGTAATCGGTACGGATCTGTCACATATTGTGACTAAATATGTAGTGATGGATATTTGTAATCGTGTCTTGTTACGAATGTTTATCATCATTAATTTTGTGATGGATTTTATTTGTCACAAATGGGAGACTTTTCAAAATTTTGTCACATTTGGGAGACTTCAAAATTTCAGTATTTTTATTTTTAATGATAGTATTGGGAGAAGGCAGTCACAAACGATAAATAATCTGATTAAATTTGATGAGGACTGGGAATCGAACCCTCGCTGTATGCATGAAAGTCATGTATTTATATTTGCATTTACTTGTGATCACAAAACTATGAAATACTCTAGCGATAGCCACTTGTAAACACAACTAAATTATTTAAAACAAAGTATTTACGAATACTTAAATTTTTTTTTCATATTAAAATGTTATTGCGACCACAGTTTGTGATTGCAAAACCCTTTTTTTTTTTTTTTTGTAATGGATAAATGGAGGGAAAAAAATTATCAATCTACATCTATATACATTAATAATATTAAGAGTGATGCTCTTGCGCCCTCGGGACACCTTGTCCATTTGCAATTTCCGTGCCCCTTTGTAATTTAAACCCCTAGCAATACATAGGTTTAAATAGAATATGGAGGGGAAGAGTTGTGTTCACATAGGGGCACGGCGTGTTCCTGGGGCGCAAGAGCTTTTGCCTTATATTAAATTTCTTTTTTTTTTTCTATCAAAAATTTCAATTTATTTTAATTTTGCTACTGTATTTAGAAATTATTCAAGTTTTAATCTTCACCCTCCATTTAATACTTTTAGTTTTTGACCTTATTTATGTTAATAATGGATTTTTATTTTTATTTTCTAATTGATAGTATAAACTTAGCAAATAGTAGCGGTATTTAATATTTTGATTTTTGTCATTGACTCTATTATGCAAATAATAATAGATATTTTGTTAATTTATTACTATGTAATACAAAATATACACTAATATTACTCCTAAATATAATCACTAGGGTGAAAATATTGAGCATAGACATAATATATTAATGTGAGATACTCGATATTTCCTGATGAAATATAATCTCAAATAGTATATTTCAATTTATTAACATGAGTAAGGCTTTTGTGTGTCCCATGTGAACACAAGAGTTTTAGTCGAGTTTTAATACTAAAACTCTTGTGTTCACATGGGGACACAGTGTGAGCACATGAATTTTTGCCTATTAACATCATCATTATATGGCCGTTCCACTACCTCAACTCTACTTCCACCACAACCATGTAATACTAATCTCAATATTATTAGCATTTTTGGAAGCCTATAATACTAATATTGCATCGACTTTTCTTCTTTTTCCCACCTCTCAGTTCACCTTGCATATCCTGCCACTTATTTTACTTTAGAACAGTACTAGAGATGGATTTACTCGCATAAATTAAAGCTCTAAAATTAAAATTATGTCTTAATCAATTCCTGATAAATTTAAACACAAATATTGATCCACAACAAGAACACAAACACTTTATTTTCACTATATAAACTTTGATCGCAAATATTTCAAAATAGATTTTTAAACCCTAACTACAAATATCTTGAACATCATTTATATAGATTTCTGAACACTAGTGAGTGTTTTACTCGCATAAATCAAAGTCTTTTTGAATGGTATGAGTAAGAGAAAATTGATTATTAAACTCTGAACACAAATATCTGTATACAAATATCCTGAATACTATGTACATAAATTTTTTAACACAAGTCTTCTTTTTGAAGATGTGAGTGATAAAAAAAAATTATTAAATTCTGAACATAAAATATTTTATATGAATTTCTAAATACAAGTTTGGACGAAAGAGTATCTTCGGTCTTTCAATCAACGGATTACTTTATCAAAAAAAAAATTAATTTTTTTTTTGAAGTTTGTTTGACACTTATTATTTATTTTGTTGTTGATTTTTCTTTAAATGATTGATGATGATTAATGGCGATATTAAGTTGAAAATCGATGCATGGAAAAAGGAGGGATATAGAAAGTGAAATTAATTTGAAAATCTGTTGGATGCATGGAAAAGAAATTTGGACGTAATTATTAGTTGAAAATTTTAAATAACTTATCTAGTTAAACTCAGAATTTAAAAAAAAAAAAATAAAATATAATACTTAATAATAATTTGAGCGGAAGTTGAGTGAACCGGTACACAACAGTCGAACTCTAAATTTATACTCCATGTGTTTTGCAAATATTTGATCAGTTCCAATAATAGTACTTCGTTTTCTTTTAATTTTTCTGATTTGGAAATAAATATAGATTTGATTGAAATTTTAAATGAAAATTCCATAAAAGCAAGTTCAAAATTAAAATTATTTGCAAAACATATTGTAACAACAAATTTTGTATTTATAAAATAATAAACACAAAAGAAATTACAATGAAAATCCAAAATGGATTGAAGTTGAGAATTTAAGTGAACAACTTCTATTTATCCTCTGATTCCTCTCTTGCGTTGATTTATTGACTTCTTCAACTTTCGGAGCCGGATCTTCGGATGAAGCTTGTCCGAGCTCGGGGTTGACTTGAAGCTTTAAAACGTTTATCCGGAGGCGTCGAGCCTTTGTTCGGATCAAACGTTGACTTGGAGATTTGTTGAAAAGTACGACACTCAATTTGGTAGGGCGTTGACTTCACGGAGACAGATGGATGAATTTGATATGAAGAACGCCGGATCAAAGAGGCTTAACACCTTGGTCTTTGATCGGAGGATGTTCTTGACTTAAAGATGACTTGAACTTGATTTGAAGACCTTGAGTGTTCTTCGACTTGATCTTGATCTTGAACTTGGTCTTGATCTTGAACTTCACTTGACCGGATCTTGCTCGAACTTGATATTCACTTGAATCTTCAGAGTTCTTCAGGTCTTCAGGATTTTCAGAGTCAATTGAATGAGGATTGAATGACATTATTTATAGGTAGAGAAAATAATCACTTGAGAGATATTTTCTCCTTCAAAAGATATGTTGGGCTTTTCTCCTTTAATTAAGCCTGCTGGACTGGATATGGGTTTATTTAATTTAATTAAGTCTGTATGATTTTGACTTGGGCTTATTTAATTTAATTAGGCCTACTGGACTTGATTTGCTGGGCTAATTGACTTGAGTTGGGCCCACTTGACTTGAATTGAGCCCATATGACTTGAATTAAGCCCATTTAACTTGGATTTTGGGCTCAAATAATTATATTAATTATTAATTATATATTCATTTATTTTAGAAATTAATTTATTTAAATTTCTTAATAAATAAATATTTAATTAATATTTAATATATTTTCTTCGCATTTATATTTATTAGGCAATAAAATTTAATTGCCTACAAATGCCCCCTTGCATTTTGTTCACTGAAATTTATGTGGAAGTGGACAAATTGCAACACTTTTATTCTTCTTCCTTCGCCTTTTTTTTCAATTATTGATTAAGCCTTCACTTTAATTTTTGGTCCACAGTGGGTTACTTGTCATACCCATAATAGGAACAGTGCCTGGGCCCAAGAGAGAAATATACTATCGGCCCAATTTAATTAAGGGACTTCACATTTTCGAACTCTCTCTCTATAAACCATCCTTTGACTTTTTTATCTTTTGCATTATCTCAATTTCCCAGTAATCCATCGGTGAATTCTCATGAGATTTTATTAGAATATATATATATCTCACCCTATATTTCAATATTCACTGCAGGTAGATAATCTCAAAAAAAAAAAAAGATAACTTCAAATATCCATAAAATCTTTTATGATAGACATCCAAATATTCATAATGAGCTTATCATTAGAGATTTCCTTCGCTATATAAGGATTCCAACTTCAGTTTTCCACATCATAGTTGACGACTATCAGCTAATCAACATTCCCTTTTTTTCTTTGCAGGTTCTTGCTTCCACATTCAATGGCTGTTGCAACACTAGGAAATCACGGTGCCTTCGTCAATTATCAAAGTGACTATCTTCTTCTCACCCATTCCTCTTTCATCTTGCAACACTTCGTACCATATGTAATGTTTTTCTTTCATTTTTTTATTACTTTTCTTTTTTATTTCTTGCTCTTTTTCTCTGCATACACATGTTTCTTTGCTTTCGCCTTTTTCCTTTCTTTCCTTTCCACGCAAAAGAGAAGAGAAGACCTTAACATACACAAGGAGTCAAGACTAGTGACGTCGAGGTGGAGAGCGATCGACGGCGGACCACCCATGGTGGTTGCTTGTCGGGCTCACACTGTGAGGTAGAGAGCGGTCAACAGCGGGCTATCTATGGTAGCTGCTTGTTGGGCTCGCACCTCCGACGGAAGTGGGTGGAGAGGTGTTACAGACCTCCAAAGACTGATTTGAAGGCTGAAGTTAGACCAATAGTGTCGATGTGAAGAGCAATCGACGGCGGACCACCCATGGTGGTTGCTTGTCGGGCTCGTACCGTGAGGTGGAGAGCAATCAATGGTAAACTACCCATGGTAGTTACTTGTTGGGCTCTCATCTCCGACGACGTTGAGGTGGAGAGTAGTCAACGGCGGACCGCCCATGGTGGTTGCTGAACTGAAGTGGAGAAAGGTCGACAGCAGACCACCCATGGTGGCTGCTTGCTGGACTCGTGCCCCCAGCAGTGTTGATATGAAGGACGGGAGAACGGTCGACAGCAGACCACCTATGGTGACTGTTTATCGAGTTCGTACCTCCGGCAGTGTTGCCGTAAAGAGCGGGAGAGTGATTGATGGCAGACCACGTATGGTGGCTGCTTATCGAGCTCATCCGGTAGCATTGATTTGAAGAGCGAGAGGCGAGAGATCCGACGGTAGGCGGTGACACGGCGGCGGATCCGGTGGCTTCAACTTCTCCAACGAACAATGACCCCGCAACGATGGTAAGAGGTCGATGAAGATCGCGATTCCGGCATAGAAGGCTGTCGGAAAGAGTGGCATCACGATGACATCACGTTTTCGGCGAGTGATAGATGGTCGTCAAGTTGCTGCAGTGTGAAGCTCCGGCAGCAAATCGTGGTTCACATGTGGATCTTCATCTCTGGCAGTGTGGATGCGGCAAAAGGCAGCTGCGGGCGCCGTGCGGATCTGGCAAGTGTCAGCGCTGAAGGAAGAAGGCAGCTCGGGTGACAATGGCCTTGATATTTCCAACAGCTGCGCGGCTTGCAACCTTGGATGGCTCTAGGCAAACTCCGGCGTTTGACGGACGAACGACGGCCATGGAAGGTTTGGATATGAGCATTTTACTTTCAATTTGGATCTGAGCATTCTGCTTTCAATTTGGTGAGATGGAGTATTCACGTGTTCACCTTGGAATAAGCAATTACACCTTTGACTTTTCAACTTAGATTTGCAATTCCAAAAGAATTTAATCAAAAGAAACAAACTATTCTATTGTTCGGCCCCAAATTGTTAAATCCATTCATCTTATGAAATTAGGCTTATAACATTTTTCTAACTTTGGGCTAGCAAATAGCCGTGGGCTTCAATTATTGTTATTTTTTAATTCATATTACAAGTCTATAAAACTTAAATACGAATTAATAATCACTCCCTTCAGCACTTCATATTTCATCCATTTTCATGGGTTTAATTTATAGTTTTGAATTTAATAATTAATTGATCCATAAACTTATTTTGAATTTTTTATTTAATTAAATTCATAAACTTAAATTAAGTTGAACTCTTTCATCTTTCTAATGAATTTGGTGTTCCTGACTATCACCAAGGAACAATGTCGTCCTCGCCACTCTTCCTTGAGATAGAATTAATAGAGCAACATCAACATCAATATCAATATCGTCACTCTTCCTTTGCTTTCTTCTTCTTTGTTGTCATTATTGCATTTCTTCTTCAATTCTTTAAACTTCATGCTTTTATTTGCTGCATTTATGCTCCAATTTATTGTTTGCCCCACAAACTTGATGTGAATAGATCAAAGACATGACTGAACTTAGCAAAGTACTAAGCTGCCTACGTACCTCTTCGCAGAGGATCAAGTCACTACGTAGTTCAAAGGGACATGATTTGATTTGGATGGGGGGGTGCCGTGCACAGTTTATACTCATGCGGGCCAGGAGTGACTATTCTTTAACCACTTTAGACAAAGTAGGATATTTAATGCTTTAACCACTTAAAATATCTGAGTGGGGTGATTCAATAGTTTAACCACATATAATTACCTTTGGTGGATGCCGTGCACAGTTTATACTCATGCGGACCAGGAGTTTGTCGTACACAGTTTATACTCATGCGGACCAGGAGTAACATGCAGTTTAGGCTCGTGCGTCAAGGAGCGTTCCTTGGATTTTACTGGATTACGCATAGTAGCGTTTCAGGAATTTGCCATTTATGGGGCCGATTCCTACACCATCTTCAGATATCAACTTGTATGCACCATTTGTATACACTTCTTTCACAACATGTGGGCCATCCCACTTGGGCAAGAATTTATTTCCAACTCGGTGAGTGATGACAATAGGCCTTCTTACAGCAAGGACTAAGTCTCCGACTTGAAAAGAACGTATCTTTACTTTCTTGTTAAACGTTCTGGAGAGGCGAGCTTGATAGCACTCAAGTCTCTGTTGTGCTTCTAACCTCTTCTCATCAAGTGCCTCTAATTCTTCGAGACGCAGTCGTGCATTCTCTTCTTCAGTTAAACCTTCTTGTATGGCTATTCTCAAAGATGGTATTTGATTTTCAAGGGGCACCACAGCTTCAACCCCATATACAAGAGAGTACGGAGTAGCTTGAGTAGATGTTCTATAAGTAGTTCGATACGCCCATAAAGCTTCATGAATCCTTCCATGCCAGTCTCGCTTTGACTTGGAGACCACCTTCTTCAACAGATTACACAGTGTTTTGTTGAAGGCTTTGGCAAGCCCATTAGCTGCTGCATTATACATAGAAGATTTTCTTTGCTTGAAGTCAAACTTCTCATAAAGCTTATCAATCAAAGAGTTACTGAATGGCCTCCCATTGTCTGTGATAATGTATCGAGGCACTCCATATCTATATATGATGTTGATGCGGATGAAATCAGCCACATTTTCTTTCTTCACTTCTCTCAAGGGTACAACTTCCGCCCACTTGAAAAAGTAATCAGTGGCAGCCAGAATATAAAGATGGCCTTCGGAAGACTTCGTTAATGGCCCCACTACATCTAGGCCCCATGCATCAAATGGCCACGAAGAAACTGTTGGATGTAATGGTTCGGGAGGCTGATGAATGAGATTTGCATGAAACTGGCATGGCTGACATCTTTGTGCATAATCTATGCAATCCTTCACCATAGAAGGCCAGTAATATCCCATCTTCTTGATTCTGAAATGTAACTTGGGTCCAGACTGATGGGCACCACATATTCCAGAATGAGCTTCCTCCATAGCTTGAAGTCCTTCTTCATCATTTAAGCATCTTAAGAGAATACCATCAAACGATCTTCTATAGAGTGTATCTTTGTAATAGAAGAATTGTGGTGCTCTACGTCGGACATAAACCTTTAGGTGTGGATCATTGGGAAGCTTATCATTGTTCAAGTAATCTACGAACGGTTGACGCCAGTCTTCTTTCTCAATATCAAAAACCTCTATGGCGCAATACTCAACCTCTTCACCATCTTCATCTTCGAAGAAGGGAGGTACCACCCAACTTTTGCAGATCGGTACTTGAACAAGTACTTCGGGCATTGCTATGGTTGATGCTAGCTTTGCCAAAGCATCGACTTGCTTGTTCTTGCTCCTTGGTAAATGTTCAATCTCTACGTCTTCAAGCCAATTCATAAGCCTCTGAGCATAGTTATAATACGGAAGTAGTTCAGCTTTCTTAACCTCATATAAGCCAAGCAGCTGGTTGATTATCAACAACGAATCTCCATATACCTTAAGGTGTCGCAGCTTTACATCCACTGCCATCTCCAAACCAAGTATAAGAGCTTGATATTCAGCTACGTTGTTAGAGCAATTTTCAGTTAGACTGAATGAATATGGCAGAACTCCTCCATCTGAGGTTACAAATACTACTCCTGCGCCGGCTCCTTCTCTGTGAGCAGCTCCATCGAAATACATCTTCCAAGGAGGAGTGATTTCAATAGCCAATATATCTTCATCGAGAAAATCATCAGACAATTCCCATTCGGCAGGCATGGGATGATCAGCCAAGAAATCTGCCAGCACTTGCCCTTTCACCGCTTTTTGAGGGACGTAGATAATTTCAAATTGCTGCAATTGGAGATACCACCTTGCGAGCCTATCAGAGAGCACTGGCTTTGACATTATGAACTTTAATGGGTTGGCCTTCGAGACCAAGTAAACAGTATGAGCTTGAAAGTAATGCCTTAACTTCTGAATCGTAAATATGAGAGCAAGACAGAGCTTCTCAATTGGTGAGTAATTTAACTCATTTGGAGTCATTGTTCTACTCAAATAGTACAACGCACACTCCTTTCCCTCATCATTATTTTGTGCAAGCAAGGCTCCAACTGATTTTTCTTGAGCAGATATGTAGAGAATTAATGGACGTCCGGCTATTGGAGCAACCAACACTGGCGGCTTCATCAAATATGCTTTAATGCTGTTAAATGCATTAGTGCAAGCTTCATCCCATTCAAATGGGCTGCCTTTTTTCATAAGATGGCTAAATGGTTGGCATCGGCCGGAAGCATGTCGTCGAATATCCTTTGCATAGCTCGTTGATACGTAGCGCCAGCATTCCTCAAGCCAAACGGCATAACATTATAGCAGTATATTCCTTTAGGAGTGCAGAAGGCTATTTTTTCTTGAACTTCCGGAGCTAGGCTAATTTGATTGTAACCAGATGATCCATCCATAAATGAAAGCACTTCATGCCCGGTCGTTGCATCAATCATAAGTTCTGTGATTGGTAGTGGAAAATCATCTTTTGGGCATGCCAAGTTCAAGTCACGGAAGTCAACACACACTCTAAGCTGCCCATTTGTCTTCCTTACTGGCACAATGTTAGAGAGCCAAGTGGGATACTTGACTTCTCGTATCTTTCCCGTTTCAAGGAGCTTATTAACCTCAGCTTCAATCAATGGAACCAGCTCTGGTCGAAATCGACGCTGCATCTGCTTAACTGGCTTGACTCCTTCCTTTACTGCTAGATGATGAACTGCCACTTTTGGATCTAATCCGGGCATCTCCCTGAATGACCAGGCGAACACGTCTCTAAATTCTTGAAGAAGCTCAGTATAACCCTTTTCTTCATCGGCTGTCAACAAAGCACTTATGTAGGTTGGACGTAGGTCATTAGCATCACCCAAGTTAATCTCCTTTAATTGGTCAACAGTAGCTTTGACACCTTCTTCAAATTCTGGAGGAGCATCATCAGCATCTTCCTCTTCAGCTGAGGTCTTCTCTCGTATAGTAACATGATTTACCTCGGTAACTCCTTCCAGGAATTCTTGCCTTTGAAAACGTGGATTAGACCTAACTTGCTCATTTTTTCCGACTTTAACAATACTCTCCACTACATAACCATCTCTCCTCATTTTGATAATCTTGCCTCGTAGATCTCTTTCTGCATTGTGTAGATTTGCTTGCATGATAACGGAATGAACAATATCTGATGAGCCTACACTTTCCCGATCATCTTCTTCACTTTGGGTGAAGATTATTGTTCGCTTCTTAACTTTCAACACTGTGTCACATGATATAGTCAGAAAATGTCGCCTCTTCATACGAGATGGGATCCGACTACGTATCTTTGGGAACCTTGGGAACTTGGAAGTCCTTTTAGCTCCAACTGGTTTGAGTCTTTTGAATACTGAGATTCTTTCTGCCTTTCTATCCTCTTCATGAGACTCTTCTTCTTCAGAAAGAATTTCATCTTCAGTGATGTAGTTCGTGTTTGCCCTTTTGATCGCAATACGAACAGGTTTCTGTGGAACATATCCCAACCCTGTCCTAGTATACTTGGAAGTGCGACCATTATTCTTCAATGTCTCTTGAGTGGTATTAAATTCACTAGGAGTCTTATGAGACTGTTCATTCATCATAGCTTTTTCTTGAGGGTTATAACCAGCTTTCACAAGAAGTTTGTAAGCTTGTGGGCTATATGATTTGGAAACTGCCGCCTCGAATACATCTCCATGCTCAATTTTAGCTCCTTGAATTGGGCGAGTGAACCTTTTGAGTGGAGGAGGAGATGGCTTCTTAGTGTCAACCTTAGTTAGAGGTAGTGTCAACCCTTCTACAGTCTTGATCAACTGTTTACTTTCAATAGACTTTGTGGATGAAACATCATCTGCATTATCTCTTTCTTGTTTATCATCATCTTTCTCTTGCGATGAACTTTCTTCTGGCTTGACAGCCTTGCTACTCTTCAGAAAATATCTAGCATCTGCAAAATATGACTCAGCTTCTGTGAATGGTCTTTCATCGCCAAGCACCTTTTTTATGTTGCCTCCATCGTAGTATTTGAAGCATTGATGTAGCGTAGAAGGAATCACTCCATTTTCGTGCAACCATGGGCGCCCTAAGAGCATGTTATATGATGTTTTAGTATCAATGACATGAAACAGAACTGTTGAGACCATCTCATCTATCATTAAGTCCAAGACCGTTGTACCAAGTGTTCTCTGGCCTTCTTGATTGAACCCATGAATTGTCAATCGACTACTGCCGAGCTCGTTGGTAGGAATTCCTAACTTCTTAAGCGTGGATAGGGGCAAGATATTGACAGCTGAACCTCCATCAATCAATATTCGATTAACCCTTTGCTCTTGAGTATAAGCAGTTACGAATAAAGGTCGGTTATGAGATTGTGAACCGAGCAGTAAGTCTTCATCTGTGAAGGTTATTTTTATAACATGGGTCTCACTTTCATTCCCAGATTCACCCTTAAGTAGCTGAGCTTCGCTTGCCATATGACATGAAGAATCACCGCCTGCAGAAATAGAGTTTGCAGTTGCATCTTCATCTAGAAAGATCTTTCCTTGCTCAACCAATCGCATAACTTTGTCTTTAAAGACAAAGCAATCTTTAATAGAATGACCCACCAGTCTATGATACTTGCAATATTTCGGATTGTCAGTTTGTCCCGCCTCTTTTGGTCGCTTCATTTCAGGAAGCTCGATAAATTTATCTTTGAACAGTCATCAAATATGCCTGGGACATCTGAATCAAGGAATGGGTACTTCCTTTCTTGCATCTCTTTCAAAGTCAATCTTCTTTGCCCCCTTTCTGGGGGATCATTCCTCACTTTATCATCCTTTTCGTTCTCATTCCTTCGAAACTTGACAGTTGGTGCATTTGTCGCCATGGACTCCTTTTCAGAAGATTTGTTGTAGGGTTTGCCCCCTTTCCTGGCCTCTTGCTTTTCTTTATACTTGTAGGATCCAGGAATCGGTGGTTCAACCACTCCACTTACCCCCATGCTTAGCTCCATGTCATGAGCTCTTTTGGCTAAATCTTCAAAGGTTTTAGGCTTAATCCCTTGAAGTATGTAACGAAGGCTCCATTGCATTCCTGCTGTGCACATCTCAATGCCAGAAACTTCAGACAATCGATCTTTACAATTTATGCTCAAATTTCTCCATCGATTAATGTACTCAATTACTGGCTCTTCTTTTAACTGACGAGTGTTAGTCAACTCTATCATGCTAACCGTTCTACTAGTGCTATAGAAGCGATTAAGGAATTGATATTCCATCTGATCCCAATTGTCTATAGAATCAGCCTCCAGGTCGGTGTACCATTCAAAAGCATTTCCCTTTAGAGAACGAACAAATGATCTTACCATATGATCTCCGTCAGTTCCAGCATCATTGCATGTTTCAATGAAATGTGCTATATGTTGCCTTGGATTACCTTTTCCATCAAACTGTTGGAACTTGGGGGGTTGATAGTTCGGTGGCATCTTCAAGTTGTCAATCCTTCTATTAAAAGGTTTAGCATACATGAATGAAGGTTTGGAGCTCTCTTCAAATTGGTCCTTCATTGTCCCATGTATAATACTTTTTAGCTGGCTGATAGGAACCATTCCATCATGGGAAACGTTCAATTCTTCTTCAATCACCTTCTTCCCCGTCGACTGGTTTTTCGCGAAGTTATTTACTTCATTTTCAGCATCTTCTTCTTGCTTTTCGTTTGCATGGCTAGTTTCAGCACCAGCCATTTTCTCCATCAGTTTGAAAATTAAAGTACTTTGTTCTTGGTTCTATTTGGCAAGTGCAGCAACGGATTCAGTTAAGCTTGCCAACTGTTCTTTGAAACACGAAGTGTTTATTGCCATTGTCGAGGCTATGGATGAATCTGATGATGGACTTTCTTCAGATAGATTAGTTGAGCCAACAAGGTTGTCCTCCTCGTCTTTAGCATCATAAGGTATTCCTTTGGGGATAACTCCCACTAAAGAATTTGTCTCCGAAGAGGCTTCAGACCGCGCTTTCCTTGACATACTTCTAGTTGTCACACTAACGTCTTCAACTTGTAATTCTGAAGACTTGAAGACAGAAGCTGATCTGTTGACTTTGACTCTTAGCGGAACCATCTTACTTTGCTCGAAGAGGAGATGAGAGGTAGAAACTGTCCCACTGGGCGTGCCAAAATTTATAACAATAAATTTTGTATTTATAAAATAATAACACAAAAGAAATTACAATGAAAATCCAAAATGGATTGAAGTTGAGAATTTAAGTGAACAGCTTCTATTTATCCTCTGATTCCTCTCTTGCGTTGATTTCTTGACTTCTTCAACTTTCGGAGCCGGATCTTCGGATGAAGCTTGTCCGAGCTCGGGGTTGACTTGAAGCTTTAAAATGTTTATCCGGAGGCGTTGAGCCTTTGTTCGGATCAAACGTTGACTTGGAGATTTGTTGTGAAGTACGACACTCAATTTGGTAGGGCGTTGACTTCACGGAGACAGATGGATGAATTTGATATGAAGAACGCCGGATCAAAGAGGCTTAACACCTTGGTCTTTGATCGGAGGATGTTCTTGACTTGAAGATGACTTGAACTTGATTTGAAGACCTTGAGTGTTCTTCGACTTGATCTTGATCTTGAACTTGAACTTGGTCTTGATCTTGAACTTCACTTGACCGGATCTTGCTCGAACTTGATTTTCACTTGAATCTTCAGAGTTCTTCAGATCTTCAGGATTTTCAGAGTCAATGGAATGAGAACTGAAGGTCCTTATTTATAGGTAGAGAAAATAATCACTTGAGAGATATTTTCTCCTTCAAAAGATATGTTGGGCTTTTCTCCTTTAATTAAGCCTGCTGGACTGGATATTGGCCTATTTAATTTAATTAAGTCTGTATGATTTTGACTTGGGCTTATTTAATTTAATTAGGCCTACTGGACTTGATTTGCTGGGCTTATTGACTTGAGTCGGGCCCACTTGACTTGAATTGAGCCCATATGACTTGAATTAAGCCCATTTAACTTGGATTTTGGGCTCAAATAATTATATTAATTATTAATTATATATTCATTTATTTTAGAAATTAATTTATTTAAATTCCTTAATAAATAAATATTTAATTAATATTTAATATATTTTCTTCACATTTATATTTATTAGGCAATAAAATTTAATTGCCTACACATATGACAAATTAAATTGATAATAAATTGTGCATTTTGTGATTTTTTTTTCTCACCTCCTCGTGCATAAAGATCGTATTGATAAAAATCTACATATTTTAATTAATAAAGGTATTTATATTTTCAGTTGAAATATTGAGAATATTATCATAATAATTTTTGGGAAAATGTTACATTTGGTCCCATAAAATTCTTTCAATTTAATTTCAGTCCCGTAAGAATACACTGGACCATAGCTAGCGGTTTTGGTCACATAAGAATATTACAACCATAATTTTCAAAAATTTTCATTCCAAATTAACTTTTATTATTATAAACTACCAGATTTGTATTATTTTCTGTCTTTAAAAATAGACATAGTCCATTACGACCATATCAGGACCAACATGCTTCCGTTCATTAATTAAACAACGTTAATCTCATAACTAACCAGCTTAAAACAGTTCTTTCGGATCCATATTTCTTTGAAACTCTCCTCTCGTTAAGTGTTACGAGTATATAATAATTTTTCATTCATAAATAAATAAACCTAGGGCTTTGATACCATTTTAAAAGTGCGGATAATAACTTAAATCTGGCGGATAATATGAATTTTTTCATTCAGATTTAGGGTTGTGATTATGGTGTTGTAAGAGTGATATTATATGCATCTTTAGTGAATGATATTTGTCATTTATTTCGTCAAGTATGGCTCGTAGACGATCATTTTCTGTGTTCATCCGTTCCAGCTCCGCCCTCAGTACTGCAAACTGCACCCATTGATCATGTAATTACATGTCACTAGCTAGATCATATTAAAATCTGATTCATTTTAAAAAACTATACTCCCTCTATCAACACAGTTTTCACACCTCCTTTGTAAATTACAATAAAAAGGAGATGTGAATACTCTGTTGAGACGGACGGAGTATAATGATCATGAATTATGCATATTGATCTTACTTACATCACTACTATTATTTGAAGATGATGATCTCCTACCAACTTCTGATGATCCACTAATATTATCCATGGTGGGTTTGTTACTGAGAGCTGTGTTGGTTGGCAAAAGATTTAAACCAGTCTACAAAGAAAAAGGAAATTAAACAGATTAAATTATCAAAAATAACATCATACTATAATATTTGGCAAATAATTGTGTAAATCGAGTTCACGGTGTAAACTATGTGGTCCCCCCTTCCAATCCTATTATACCCTATGTATTGCTATGGTTTAAATTAAAGGAAGACTACATGATTAACACTGTAAACTCGGTTCACAGAAGACGAACTCATAATATTCGATCAAGATATATATATATATATATATGAAAATAATAAAAAAATATATAGATACCCTAAGATCAAGGTGGTCATGGAGTTGATTCCCTTGTTTTTAACTTTTTTAATGTAAAAATTAATATAATGGTAATCATCCATCTTAACATCTACATCATGAAATCAACTACGTAAAAGAAGAATTAAAAGCACATAAATTGGAATGTCAAAAAAACCACATAAATTGGTATAAATGATAAAGTGAGTAGAATTTGACTTATCCCAACTCCAAATCCAAAGTATTCACTTTTTCTCAATCTTCACACCATGGATGTCAAATATATAGATAGAATACAACGCACACAATCAACAAATACAATCATTCTTTAACATAAATTGTCAACTTGTAGCAATGGAAGATTCAAAACAGGATATTCGTGTATTAAGTTTAACAATACAACTATCCAATAGAAGAATCATTATAGATATTACAGTTCAAATATGACCAGAAGCTTATTTTCTTTTTTCATGTGAATACCATAAAGCAGTTAATTATGAGGTATTCAAGTGTAATAGATATTGAGTAGATACAGAATCTCAATTTCCCCCTAAAAAATTATGAACAAAAGTAGCTCCTTGGGGCTCAGCAAGCTTGTTTGGTACCGAATTTCTCCAAATTAATTAAGAAACACACCTGTCAAAGCAGAACTTGATTCACGCAAAAAACGTAGCAATGGAACAAATAACGTAAAAACTTAACTGGATGAAAATGTTACAATCAATAAATGGAATAAAAAACGTAGGTACAATTGAAGGAAAAGAAAATGTTAAAAAATTCTCGATAGAGCGAGGAATTGCAAGGGGAATCGAGACGAAACTGGCAGAAGAAGCAGAAAAGGCAAACCTCTTTTCCCATCCGAACAATAACGCAAGGATCGCTGTTATAAGCATCTCTCTTACCAATGTTTATTCTCTCAGGATTTTAATCCTCAACGAACTCATCACGTGTCTCCATTGCGTTTTATTTCCACCACATTGAATAAATAACTGGAAATTGGGGTGGGTCAAAAAGTAACTTAAAACTTGGAAATCAGACAACATTACATTCCATGGAGTATGTTCTACTATTCATGAATGTGTAGAGCTGTTAGCCCCCGATCTTGGATGTCCTGTTATATTTTGGTGTTACATCTCTTATTACACGCGTTAGATGATTGACACGTATGAGGAAAGGAAAATCTTAACCTTTCCCTTAGGGTTGATTGTTAGGGTATAGATTAGTTTATCCTACGTGTCAATCATCCAACGATTTGTAACAGGAGATGTAACACCAAAAAGTAACAGAAGATGCGAATCGTGCACCTCCGATTATTCTAAATATTTATATATGATTTGACTAAAATAACCTTATTTTTTTAATATATAATTAAATTAATAAACATATCATATTTACATTTATTTCCATACCTATCCACTCTGGAAGTAACTAATGGAACGATCTCCTCAGATCTTTAACTATTTTTTTAACTAATCAAATTTAGGGTTTCTTCCTTTTTCTTCTTCTTCTTTTTTCTTTTAAATCCACCCACAACTTGGAAAATTTTGAATTATAATTTATATGAACAAAAATATTCATGTAAACTTAACCCCCACGATCATCTATGATAGTGTTCGAATCATTATTGAACATATATATATTATTCGATTACAGCAAGTGAACTCAATTAATTCTTATATATATATTGAATAAACTATATCATTTAAAACATGCAAATGTAGAAGGCATTTCTGTCATTGAATTGACTGTCATCATCATCTTGTTTAAGGTGTGGATGTTGCCCCCTGTGAAGGTGAAGACTTGCATGTGTGTGTGTTGTATGAGAATTAGCAGCATGCTACATGGAGTTCATGCATTGGTCGACTAAGGGTGCAGAAGGATTGCATGCAGAGGTAGAATCAAGCCGTTGGATTGGCTAGTGAGCAAGGAGATCAGATTGATGACATGGCAATGAAATCAACTGGAGGGAAGCAGCTGGAAGCATCAATCTGTTGGTTGGATCAGTTAGTTATAACTGATTCGGCATGCTTGTTGATTGATTGGCTGAGAGGGTATCTATACATTGTATAAGTTGGAGGGAGTTAGTTCAGTTAGATCATCATCTTCATCACACCATCTCCACATATCAGTTTCAAGCATTAAGAATTAGAGTTTGATAAGTGTGCTTGTAAGTTTTGTAACCTTCATCATCATCATAGTGAATTCTTCCCTTAAGAAAGTGGATGTAGGCTTACGCCGAACCACTATACATCTTTGTGTTGATCGTTTTTATTTCATTTCCGTTTATCAATCAATTCGGAGTGAAACATGAGTGATTAATCAATCAAGTGTGTGAGTTCTTGAGAGCTTCATCAAATTCTTGCTCAAGTTTCATAAGAAGTGGCACCGTCTGTGGGAAGAAGAAGCAGCCACAAGTAATCAGATCAGAGGGGAAGAATCATGGTTACAACCAAGTTTGATGTGGAGAAGTTTTCAGAGAAAGTTGATTTCAGTTTGTGGAGGATGAAGATGGAGGCCATATTGATCCAACAAGGATTGGCTGATGCTATCAAACTGCTTCTAGAAAATCAAGCAGCTACTGTGGATGCAGTTGCACAAGCTGTAGATCAAGATCAACAATCAAAGGCCAGAAGTGCAATCATTCTATGCTTAGGTGACAAAGCTTTAAGGGAAGTTTCAAAAGAAGTATCTGCAAGGGATATGTGGAAGAAGCTTGCTGATCTTTACATGGTGAAGACTTTGGCAAATCGGCTGTATACAAAGCAGAAGCTCTATTCCTTCAAAGTATCAGAAGATAAGTCTATTCTAAGTCAACTAGATGATTTCAATAAGATCATTGATAATTTAGAAAATATTGATGTAACACTGTCAAGTGAAGATAAGGCTGTCATATTAATGTCAGCACTTCCTAAATCTTTTGAAGGATTGAGAGATATACTGTTATATGGGAATGTTGAATCAATCTCCCTGGAGCAAGTGATTCTTGCAATCAAAGCAAAGGTGCTCCATAAGACATCAGATAATACAGTTGCAAGGGAAGGACTTGTTGCCAACAAACAGAACAAGTGGAACAAGAATGATAAGAAGGCTGGTGTTGATAAGAAGAAATAGGAAAGGGGTAATCAAAGTACACCAGCAGATGAAGAGAACAATAACTGCTTCCACTGCAACAAACCTAGTCATTTCAAGAAGCAATGTCATAAGTGGAAAGATATGGTGGCTAGGAAGATTGTAGAAAAGGGTGGAAATCAAAGAATCCATGCAAATCAGGTAACTGAAAATAAAGGTAATAAGGATCAAGATTATATTGAAGCTTTGATTGTTGTTTCTGGTCAAGTGTCAGATCAGTGGGTATTAGATTCAGGTTGCACCTTCCATATGACATCAGTTAAGGATTGGTTTACTGAATTAAAACCATATCATGAGGGATCAGTCTTGTTAGGCAATGATCAAGCCATCAAGATTGAGGGTATTGGCTCTGTCAAATTTAAAATGTTTGATGGTACCATAAAGCTGCTCACAAATGTGAGATATGTACCAGGGTTAAGAAGAAACCTGATATCATTAGGAATGTTAGACTCTCTGGGATGTGAGTACTATGTGAAGAAAGGTGTACTCACCATCATGAAAGATAAGTCAATAGTAATGAGGGGTGTTAAGAGCTCTGATCTTTACTTCCTTGAAGGATCAGTTGTCTCTGGACAGTTGAACACTTCACAAGATCAAGAAGATGTTCATCTGTGGCATGGAAGACTAGCTCATGTAAGTGAGAGAGGGTTACAAGAGCTAGCAAGACAGAAGCTACTAGACATAAGTTCAACTTGCAAGATGAATCAATATGAAGATTGCATTCTAAGTAAGGCAAAGAGGTTAAAATTTGATTCAGGAGAACATACTTCATCAGAGAAGCTTCAGTATGTTCATACAGACCTATGGGGACCATCAAGAAATCCAACTATGGGAGGAGGAAGATATTTCATATCTTTCATAGATGATTACTCTAGGAAGCTATGGGTTAAAATCCTAAAATCAAAGGATCAAGCATTCACTGCATTTAAGGAATAGCTTGCTGAGGTGGAGAATCAAACAGGAAAGAAGCTGAAATATTTGAGATCAGATAATGGACTTGAGTTTGTTTCAGAAGAGTTTAATATCTTCTGTAGAGAAAAGGGAATTAAGAGGCACAAGAATACACCTGGAACTCCACAACAAAATGGTGTTGCAGAAAGGATGAATCAAACATTGTTAGAGAGAGTAAGATGTATGCTAAGTAGTGGAGGATTTACAAAGGGTTTTGGAGTGAACTTGTGACTACTGCAGCCTATCTGATCAATCTATGTCCATCAGCAGCTTTAAAATTCAAACCACCTGAAGAAGTGTGGTCTGAAAAGGCTCCTAGTTATAGTCATTTGAGAGTAATAGGATGTCAAGCTTACTTTCATGTGAAGCAAGATAAGTTGGAACCAAGAGCAGTGAAATGTGTAATGGTTGGATACCCCAAAGAAGTAAAAGGATACAGGCTATGGTGTTATGAAGCTAACAAGTTTATTGTTAGCAGGGATGTCACATTCAGTGAAAAGAAGATGCCATTGGTTGAAAGAAATTCTATAATATCTATCACTATAGACTCTGATTAGCCTCAGGTGGAGCAAACAAGGAAGGAAGTACAACAATATAATGAACAGAATAACAATTCTGATCAGAATAAGGAAGAAAGCTCACCTAGCTCATCTAGCTCAAGGTATGATTTAAGTTCCTATCAACTTGTCAGGGATAGGTTAAGAAGACAGATCAAGGCCCCCGTAAGATATATGGAAGCTGATATAGTATCATATGCATTGTATGTTGCATCTGATATAGAAAATTATGAGTCAAGAACATATGATGAAGCTATATTAGGAAATGAGAATAATAAGTGGATAGTTGCTATGGAAGAAGAGCTGCTATCATTGCATAAGAACAAGACTTGGCAGATTGTTGATAGACCAAAGAACAAGAAGTTAGTAAGTTGTAAATTGATTTATAAGAAGAAGTCTGTTACAAGTAAAGGAGGAGGTGTTAGGTACAAGGCAAGGCTTGTAGAAAGGGGTTTTTTCACAGAAAGAAGGTGTTGATTATAATGAGATATTTTCACCTGTTGTTAAGCATTGTTCTATCAGAATTTTATTGGCATTAGTACTTCAGTTTGATCTTGAGTTACATCACATGGATGTCACTACAGCATTCTTGCATGAAAATCTAGAAGAAGATATTTACATGAAGATTCCTGATGGTGTAAGTGTTGAAGGTGCTGAGAGTAAGGCTTGCTTACTATTGAAATCTTTGTATGGTCTGAAGCAGAGTCCAAGGCAGTGGTATTTGAAGTTTGATGATTATATTACATCAAATGGATTCAGCAGAAGCTTACATGACAGCTGTGTCTATGTTAGGTTGAAGGAAAGGTGTTATACATACTTACTCTTGTATGTAGATAATATCCTTATAGCTTGCAAGGATCAAGCTGGTATAGATGAAGTAAAAGAAATACTTAAGCAGGAGTTTGATATGAAGGATCTAGGAGAAGCAAAGATGATCCTTGGTATGCAGATTGAGAGAAACAGATTAGTTGGAGAGTTGAAGTTGTTCCAAGAATCATACTTGGACAAACTGTTGAAGAGATACAATATGAATCTCAGTAAGTCAGTAACAACACCAGCAAAGCAAGGAGTGAGTCTATCACTACTCCAAGCTTCTCAGACAGATCAAGAGAAAATTGAGATGAGCAACATACCCTATGCTAGTGCTGTTGGCAGTTTGATGTATGCAATGGTATGTTGCAGTCCAGATTTAGCTTATGTGATGAGCACGATTAATAGATTTATGAGCAATTCAGGACTACTACATTGGGATTCAGTAAAGTGGGCTCTCAGGTATGTGAAAGGTACCATCACAACAGGTTTGAAGTTTCAGAAAATGGCAACATGGGATAAAGCAGTAGTTGGATATGTTGATGCTAATTATGCAGCAAATCTTGATACTAGGAAGTCACTTACTGGATATGTATTCAACTTGTTTGGTACTGCAGTAAGTTGGAAGGCAATACATCAACATATAGTGGCTTTATCAACTACAGAGGCAGAATTTGTTGCACTCACTGAAGCAATCAAAGAGGGTGTATGGCTGACAGGTATACTGAGTGAGTTTGGGGTTCAACAAGATTCAGTTGAGGTGTATTGTGACAATCAGAGTGCAGTACATCTCTCCAAGCATCAAGGGTATCATGAGAGGACCAAACATATTGATGTAAGGTTATATTTCATAAGGGACATGATAGATAAGGGAGTAGTTAATGTCAAGAAGATTAAAACTACTGAAAATCCGGCTGATATGTTCACTAAAGCTTTACCAGTTCAGAAGTATGAGTTGTGTAAGCAATTGATTCAGTTGACTTGAAGTAAGAAAGGAAGGTGGCTGCAATCTTTAATGCTTCAAGGTGGAGAAGATGAAGCTAACATGGTGATGCAAGGTCTAAGGTGGAGATTTGTGAAGGTGTAGACTTGCATGTGTGTGTGTTGCATGAGAATTAACAGCATGCCACGTGGAGTTCATGCATTGATCGACTAAGGGCGCAGAAAGATTGCATGCAGAGGTAGAATCAAGCCGTTGGATTGGCTAGTGAGCAAAGAGATCAGATTGATGACATGGCAATGAAATCAGCTGGAGGGAAGCAGCTGGAAGCATCAATCTGTTGGTTGGATCAGTTAGTTATAACTGATTCGGCATGCTTGTTGATTGATTGGCTGAGAGGGTATCTATACATTGTATAAGTTGGAGGGAGTTAGTTCAGTTAGATCATCATCTTCATCACACCATCTCCACATATCAGTTTCAAGCATTAAGAATTAGGGTTTGATAAGTGTGCTTGTAAGTTTTGTAACCTTCATCATCATCATAGTGAATTCTTCTCTTAAGAAAGTGAATGTAGGCTTACGCCGAACCACTATACATCTTTGTATTGATTGTTTTCATTTTATTTTCGTTTATCAATCAATTCGGAGTGAAACATGAGTGATTAATCAATCAACTGTGTGAGTTCTTGAGAGCTTCATTAAGTTCTTGCTCAAGTTTCATAAGACCCCCAAAATGAGAAGGTAACCGCCCACTCTTGTTGCTATTTGTATCACTTGCACTTGCAGATGAGGGCGTAGTTTGATTGGTCCACACAAGCACAAATTGGGGAAGACGAAAAAATTGGGGAAGATGAAGTTTATTTCATTGTAAACGGCAATATGATTAATGGGGTATATTAAGTAAAATTTTATTTCCTTTTTATATTTATTGGGGTTTACTTAAATTATGGGGCATGTTTAGAAGAGATGGGGTACAAATAGTTCATAATTAATGTAAGTGTACTAATGTCTTAACAAATAAAAATATTTTAGTTTTATGAATTTATGGGGTACATTTAGTAAAATTGAGGGTGCGATCGTATGAACGCATAAAAAAGAAGGAAAATTATACAAGGAAAGGAAATGATAAACTCTAACGGTAATGATTTTGATTTTTTTTTTCCTACGTGTCAATTATAATGTTGACACAACTGATAATTTTATCCTAAAATAACACAAAATCTCATACCAAAATTTATTTAATATTAACTTGGTACTTTTTTTTTTGTTCGTGTCCCCTATTTATACCCGTATGCATACATGAACTGTTAGCTTTCTATATATCGAATTGTTACTCTTTGATTCTGTACGACGAATTGTTTCTCTTAAATCAAAGAGTAATATTACTCTTGTATTGTATATGATAAATTATAACTCATACAAGAAGAGTATCACTTAATAATTCTAAAAGGTAATACTTTTTGGAAAAAAAACACCTACAGCTAATTATATGAAATTATACCTCTTAATATATTGAATTTTGGGTACATTTGTAAATATTTTATTTTATCAGTAAAGATTGATATTATGGTTGAATAATACTCACTTCATCTCGCTTTAATTTGCACGGACTGATATGAAGTTTAAGAAAAATTAATTTTTAAATAATTTTATTGATTTTTTAAGAGTAATTTATTATTTTTAGATAATAAATACTCCCTCCGTCTCGCGTTAACGTTTACATTTATTTTTTGTATATAGATTAAAAGATATAATATTTTAATGTGTAGTACAGTGGGAGAAATAATATTTAATGTAAAGTGGATAGTTGTATAAGTGTTGTGTGTGGACCCTACATGCAGGGGCGGATCTATAGTATTTTTTTCGGGGGTACGACGTGTAAGCATAAAAATATTATTTAATATTTAAAAAGTATAATTATTATTGACACCGTTGAATTTTCGTTTGTAAAAAGCAATTCAATAAGCTTATAGCATAAATTTATAAAAATAGTAATAAATTTAGTGTAAATTTTATATTGCAAATTAGTAATAAAATTATAAATAAATTAGAAAAATGTGAATAAATTTATGAAAATGGATATTTATAAGTTTTGTGTAGAGTGAACAATGAAGAAATAGAATAAGAAATAAAAAATAAATAAAAAATGTAGTATAAATTAGGAGTAACTCGTTTGTATATAAAATAATTAAAAAAGACATAAGAAAAAAAGATATAAAAATAGCAAAAAAAATAAAAAATCCAAAAAAATAAAGGGGAATATAATGATGGCAAAAGAGGGCTCGAACCCTGATCTCTCGGAGAAAATGACAGTTCAACCACTAAGCTATAGGCTAATATTTATACTTGCATATTATATATAGGTATAATTTTTCATTTTGGGTACCCCAAATTAATTAATTGTTTTGTGTGGGTTCAACTTGATAAAAAAAAAACGTAAACCTTAACTTGGGATATACATAAACCTTAACGCGAGATGGAGAGAGTATGTTGTAAAGTTATATTTGTGCTAAGAGGAAGTAATTTTTTTAAAACTAAAGTGTTCGAAGATTACTCCTCACAGCAGTGGCAGTCACGGTAAATCAGATGTGGATGGAGAGGAATCGACAGCAGTTTGAAAGTGCGATGACTCTTTTGCAAGCCTTTGTAGAAAATATTTGCAAAGATCAAATTCCAAAATTATTAATTTGTATCTTAACTATAGGGAAATTTAAACTTGCTTTAAACTTACCTTGTCACAGGAGGGGTTTTTTTAAAAAAAAAAAAAAAAATTCTACGCAAGTATATATCTTGTTATACTATATAATTGATGGTTTTGAAATTTATAAAATTTACCAGTATCATAATATTATTATTTATTTATTGGATTAAGATAGTATTTGACTTTTTACAGGTTGTATAATTGAAATGGAAAATGTTTGTGCGAAAAGAGTAATACTAATTAATGTCATCAATCTTTCCTTCTATATTTTAAGTGGTTAAATAATGGTGCAGGATCTTCTATCTCTCTTATCTCTCATAATTTCTCATCTCTTATTTTACCTAATTGTAAATAAATATTGACAAAGACTTGCACGGAACTGTCTCACGAATCACGATTCGTGAGACGGGTCAAATATAATCCTTTTAAAATCTCACGGATCCACATGCTACAGCCAGCCTGATAATGTCAAAATACATGCAAGTTGGCAACCTTTAACTTAATTAATTCACTCTTCTTATTTTTTTTTATTTTATTTATTGAGTTAGATTTTGTTTTAATTTATTTTAATAATTTATTAATCATATATTATTATTTATTACATTTATATAATTATTCTTAAATAAAATAAGAGAATATTTTCTTTAAAGAACACAACTAATATAAATCGTGTCAAATTACCATGTAATTGATAAAAAAATTTGGATGATAACTTCACATTTTATTAATTAATTATTTATTTATTTATTATATTAATAGTTAATTGGGATAGTTCATTTAAATAGTTATCACTTTTTCTTTATCAGGTATCACTTTTTATTAAAAATATTATCACTTTTTATGTGTATGAAAAAATGTATTATTCATTAAATAATTTTATTGAATGTTTATCACTTTTCTTTTATCACGTATCACTTTTTATTAAAAATATTATCATTTTTTATTTGTCTTATAAATTTTTTATTAAATAAGTATTGTTATTGGATGTGCATCTCTTTTTCTTAATCAAATAGGAGTATCACTTTTGATTGAAAATGTTATCATTTTTTATTAAAAATATTATCACTTTTTATCCGTCTTATAAAATTTTCATTAAATAATATAATTGAATGTGTATCACTTTTTCTTAATTAAATATCACTTTTGATTAAAATGTTATCACCTTTTGTCTTTCTTACAAATCATTTATGAAATAATTTGATTAGTTGAATATTACTTTTTCTTGTTCAATATTATTTTTATAAAAAATATTAACATATTATAATTTATGAAATTTTTATGAAATACTTCGTATCACTTTTGAATTTTAATCTATCACTTTTAATTTTTTTTTAATGATCATATTATATATTAAGCATTACTTTCACTTTAATAATTTAAAATCATTGATAATTTAAAATCAAATGATTTTAATTGTATGAGAAAAGGAAATGGATATTACGTTAATGGCTTGAATATGCCTGCTTCCGAGATGTTGTGCGGGTGACCGGCTACGGCCGTATTTTTATTTTTTATTTACCTTTTATAATTTAGTTAATGGATGATCCGTCTCACGAAATGAGATTCGTGAGACGGTCTCATACGAAGCCTACCCGTATATACAGGGGCGGACGTATGAAGGCCTTAGAAATTTTTAATTTTTTTACTATATATGTAATAAATTTTTTAATAATATACGATAGTTCGTGAGACGGTCTCATACAAGACCTACTATATATATATATATATATATATATATATATATATATATATATATATATATATCAGACATCCCTTACCAATTGATTTGATAAAATTAAATTTAAAATCTATACATTTAATTGAGAGTTTTGATATAATAATGTGACATGTCTCTCTTGCTTCTTTGATGTCATGAGATTTTAATAATCATTTAAATATTTTTGTTATTATTGATAAACATATTTTATTCATATTAATTTTAATTTTAGAGTGATAATTTTAATGTCAAAGAATTAATTGTATGGGAGTTACTATATCTTACCATAGAATTCACCTCTATTTCGGCCTACAGTTCCCGGTTGCCATATAATTAGGGTTGGACGATATGGTATACCGAAGATTTTTTTCATACCAAATACCATATCGAAATTTTCGATATATAAAAAATCATATCGTTATCTTATCTAAACTTTCAGTATACCATAGTTCGGTATACCGATATTTCGATATAGAAAAATAGTATATCTTCTACTTATCAATATTTTGGTATACCGTATCATACCTAAAATATCGATATATACCATCCTATTAGATAGTTTGTTATGCCATTATGCACCTAAAATTCAATAAATCTAATTAAAAACTGTACTAAAAAGGTGAAAGATAGCTATAAAATAAATTTTAATAGATAACAAATTTATAATAAAAAAATATACGATAATTCACAAACGACCAAATTAAATAAGAGTGAGTCTCATGTAAATTGGATTTACATGTAAACCCTATTTTTTAAAATTACTCTTTAGTATATAAAAAATTTCTTTTTTAAGAGTAATGATTTTTTATATAGAAGAGTACTAATTCATGCCTCTAAAAAGTAATTTTTTCATGTACTAAAGAGTAATCAATAAACAAGGATTTACAAGAATTTTAAGAGTAATTTTTTAATTTAGAAGAGTAACAATTTATGTGCTAAAGAGTAATTTTTTATGTACTAAAGAGTAACAGAGTTTATATAATTAAACGTAAACCCGGTTTACACAAGTGTTTGTCATTAAATAAATAGTACCCAAAAGATCTACAATAGAACCATATGAAACTTATATTAAAATCAATACTTTTAAATTTTCATATAGGATATACCTACATAATTAAAAAAGAAGTATAAGATATCATGAAAGCCAATCAACTTTATCACTCATTTATAATTATAAAATTTACTGTATGATATTAAATCTAATTTTTTAATAAAATAGTGTATATACATAATTTAATTAAAAATTATAAAATATAAATAATAATTATAATTGCATATATAATGTAGTAAGGTATACTGTATCATATTACCCAAAATTTGAATATTATACGGTATTTCGGTATATACCAAAATACCGCGGTATAGATAACTTATATACTTTTATCATACCAAAATTTTCAGTACGGTATCCTTACCAAAAATTTTGGCATACCTAAAATTTCGATAAAATCAGTATTTTTCAATATGATAAGAGCGGTATACTGAAATTTTGATAATTTTCCCCAGCCCTACATATAATCCAAGCGTCAACACCTTGTTCAGCATTTGTTTATGTGGCGTGGAAATACTGAAGAAAGAGATGGCGTTATTTTCACCCTTTACCTCTGGTCTTCTCTATCTGTTTTATTTGTTTTTCACTTCTCGCAATATTCTCTACTCTAAGGTAATCAACCCACTGAACAAGAATCACACTCTGGTCGCCGCTATTGCTATAGTCGTCATCACCGCTCCAATTGCAGACGCATAGGTAATATCCCCTCTTTACCCTATGTGTTCGACTTTTTTTATTTCACCGCATGTGATTCCTAAGTAAATTTAATTGTGTACACGCAAGATGTTTGATGAAATGCTTGAATAGAAACTTACGCAAAATAAGATGTTTGATGAAATGCTTGAATATAAATAAACTTGTTTAGAAATCATATTCTCTGGCTTAAAGTTACCGAAACTGGTATTGTTGTAGCCCTATAAGTATGACTCATACTTCCTTTTAGATAAAGACTTCGAAAATCTAATTAAGACATTTCTTTTAGGCGATTTGTTGCTTAATTATTTTTCATTAGGGACTTCTTGTTGCCTAGTTGATATTGTTTTGAAATAGGACAAAATGGTCGAAATAGCCTTTTTAATTGTTTAACATTACTGTTGCGAAGATGAAAGTAATTCAAAATTCAGATATGGATTCAATAATTGATTTAGTGGAGAAGCTTGATTGGTCGTTATAGTCCTGGCGACCAAGCAATAAAATATCGAACCCAAGGGAATTTAGGATTCATGGCCTTTAGGTATAGTATCGTTATTAGTTAGGGACGATCGGAAATGAGGTTTAAAAATAAAAAAAAATAAAATGCATGGAAAAATAAATCTAATTACAATATTTTTGGATTTTCAATGCCATGGTAGTCTTCATGATACACTCATATAATCAATCATCCAACATCTTTAATTATTTTCTATTTTTAAGCAAATCATGGTAAGGGCGATCACTATTTCTACCTATCCCCAATGGCCATGGTGAATAGGATGTATATTGTCTTCACAACCCCTAAAAAGCTCCTAGGATCGATCCTACTTACAATTCCCTTCAAGGTACTATGCTCGTATGGATGGGGTTCCCTTCACTAGTTTAATCCTCGGGCACAAGTGATCTCACTAGTGTTCATTTATGTTGTTCTAAACATAGGAAGGTTTTGGCCAAACTCACCCCATATTAAACCCACATATAATAAATGAAAAAAACTCACATATGATAATCGTGCAAAACAACTAAGGGTAAAGCAACGACAAGACATGCCGATACACAATACACAACTTAATCACAATGCACTAATACCAAAGACATAAATCTCATATTATTACAAGACATGTGAATTTCATAAATAAAACCTAATCAAAGCCGGAAATTCAATCAAGACATTTTCATAAATTAATCAATAATCATGCCTTCAATCAACCACCAAACATAGAAAATAAAGATAATAAATAGGATTAGATTACACCTTAATGAAGTTTTTACATCCATGAAGATCATCTTCTCCTTGGTGTCTCCACCTTCTAGGAAAGCAAATAAAATCCTAATCTAGAAAAAAATTTAAAACTAAAATGGATCCCTCCCCCAAAGGGGAAGGGATCTCAAATGGAAATCTTAAAAAAAAAAAACTCTCTACACTATTTAATTCAGAATTTAATGGATGAGGATTTTTTTTTGGAAGACTTCCAAATAAGGGTATTTATAGGTGTAGGATGAGTGGATTTTTTAGAGAGTTTCCAATGTGGGACAAGAATGAAAATGGGTTTTTTTTGCTCAAAATTCGGTTCCTAAAAGAGGGTTTAAGGCCAAATCGAGCGAGAATTAATCACATGTGGTGGTTTGGCAAAGTGGTTGGAGGCGCCCTTATGCGTCCGAGAGGTCACGGGTTCGAATCCCAGCCTCCACACATTTTCTTTCAAAAGTGCGTAAAAACACGGTCGTGTTTTTATGCATCTGCCCGTGTTTTCTTGCAAAATTTTAGCTCTCTGGATATTTTTTGCACTTCTGAATAGACAACACTTTTCTGAAAAGTGTTGTCTTTGCCAAATTTTTTTCTTTTTTTCGTCTTCGTTCCAATTTAATTCCCGTTTCTTCCATCACTCTTTCAAGCTCAAAACACCCCTTTTCTGCAAAAATACATAAGAATACCTCTCTCAAACTAATTAAGCTATTAATAATATTTTCATTAAAATCATGCTTAATTATTGAATTGAAATCAAATAAATCCACATAAATTCTTGCAATTTAACCCATAATTCTAGGTGAATTTCACACCAATCAAACCCCCAAACTTAAAGTGTTGCTCGTCCCCGAGCAACGAAAGAAAAGATAGAACGAGAAGGGGAATTCACCTAGAATTGAATCAAGGTATCAAGTCATTTCAAAACAATTTCAATTCAATCAAAACAAGTGACAAGATATCAATTTAAGTGCATACAAGTTTAGCTTAAGAAATATGCAAGCAAGTGAGATTTTCACTACTCCTCTCTAGATTTTGCTTTTCACTCTCACACTCAAAGGGTGTATCGGAGAAGTGTTTACTCTCAAAAATTGATTCAAATGTATGTCATTACCATATGCTTGTCAAAAGTTTAAGCTCTCCACCACTTGCATGTGTGTTAATTATTAGATCAAGAAGGTCTTTATATGGGGTTGTAATGTAGGCTCTTTGGTATTAGGTAGGAAAAATATTTAGGAAAAGTAAGCTCATGATTAGTAGATAATTTAAATTGACAGCCATTATCAACTCTCACTCTCTCTTTTCTCAAATTAGTGAAGAATTCAAGTTGGTTGGTAGCCTCAACTCTCATCCACACTTTTTCTCTATTTTCCACCTTAATCTAAAATATGATTTATCAATCCAACAAACTAAAGAACCTTATTCTTCTCTTTTTCCACTATTGAGTTTTTTTTTCTCTCTTTTCCACAAGGGCTCACTTTCCATTTTTCTAGTAAAGCTTCTTTATACTTCTTTTATACAAGCTTTACTCAATTTTTTTTTTCTTAACCTCCATTTTTTTTTCTTCATCTTTTCTCCTTTTTTTCTTTCACTTTCACCATTTCTCTCTTTCCAAACTCTCATGTAAGCTTAATTCAACCACTTCATCCCCATTAATCCTCTACTAATCAACAAAGGTGATTAGGATATAAAATATGGATAAAATGGCTAAATTTGTAGATTGCCAAAGAAATAAGGATAATAAGCTCAAAGAGGCAAACTACGAAATGATTTCATTTGGTAGGATAAATTTAGTTAAGTGACTTGTCAAAACAAAGATGGCCTTAAATCATTTCTAACAATCTTCACACACGTGTAGTTTCAAGAAGACACAATGACAAGTTCTAGAATGCACACAAAAGAATGATGCACACACAAAAAAGGAAAAACCATTTGATTTCATGATTTTAAGGCTCAAAAGCTCATGGGCTTATAGCAGTGAAAGGCAACACGAAACAAGCACAAACCATAACTCAACAAGTACACAAAAAAATATCCATCAAGTCACAAGTTTCAACCAAAAATCATAGTCTCAAAATTTCTCACAATGAAGCACAAGAGAGCCAAGAAAGATTTCTCCTTATTGAAAGCAAGAAAAGCACGAAAAACAAAAACAACAAAAAAAAATAGAAAATATGTGCCAAAGAAAAGAGTAAGGACTTATACGTGCGCCGGTGCAATATGCTCAAGTAGGAGTTCATGGATGCAATTTTATAATTCAAACCGTAGAAAAGTCAAGTAACGAAGACGACATACCCCCAAACTTAAATTAGACAAAGTCGAATTTAAGTTGAGAAGATGTTTGTTACCTCAATTTGCACCACTCCTTTGCTCTTCAAGACCAATACCATGGCTCCACGCTTTAGTCCCTACAAACACAACCATAAAACGAAAAACAAATCAAAGCAAAAAAAAAATGTCCCTATCCTAACCACTCAACAAACCCAAAGTCACAAATACAACTAAATTCCCCGGCAACGGCACCATTTGATTGGTCGTTATAGTCCGGGCGACCAAGCAACAAAATATCGAACCCAATGGAATTTAGGATTCATGGTCTTTAGGTATAGTATCGTGATTAGTTAGGGACGATCGGAAATGAGGTTTAAAAATAAAAGAAAATAAAATGCATGGAAAAATAAATCTAATTACAATATTTTTAGATTTTCAATGCCATGGTAGTCTTCATGATACACTCATATAATCAATCATCCAACATCTTTAATTATTTTCTATTTTTAAGCAAATCATGGTAAGGGCGATCACTATTTCTACCTATCCCCAATGGCCATGGTGAATAGGATGTAGATTGTCTTCACAATCCCTAAAAAGCTCCTAGGATCGATCTTACTTACAATTCCCTTCAAGGTACTATGCTCGTATGGATGGGGTTCCCTTCACTAGTTTAATCCTCGGGCACAAGTGATCTCACTAGTGTTCATTTATGTTGTTCTAAACATAGGAATGTTTTGGCCAAACTCACCCCATATTAAACCCACATATAATAAATGAAAAAAACTCACATATGATAATCGTGCAAAACAACTAAGGGTAAAGCAACGACAAGACATGCCGATACACAATACACAACTTAATCACAATGCACTAATACCAAAGACATAAATCCCATATTATTACAAGACATGTGAATTTCATAAATAAAACCTAATCAAAGCCGGAAATTCAATCAAGACATTTTCATAAATTAATCAATAATCATGCCTTCAATCAACCACCAAACATAGAAAATAAAGATAATAAATAGGATTAGATTACACCTTAATGAAGTTTTTACATCCATGAAGATCATCTTCTCCTTGGTGTCTCCACCTTCTAGGAAAGCAAATAAAATCCTAATCTAGAAAAAAATTTAAAACTAAAATGGATCCCTCCCCCAAAGGGGAAGGATCTCAAATGGAGATCTTAAAAAAAAAACTCTCTACACTATTTAATTCAGAATTTAATGGATGAGGATTTTTTTTTGGAAGACTTCCAAATAAGGGTATTTATAGGTGTAGGGTGAGTGGACTTTTTAGAGAGTTTCCAATGTGGGACAAGAATGGAAATGGGTTTTTTTTGCTCAAAATTCGGTTCCTGAAAGAGGGTTTAAGGCCAAATCGAGCGAGAATTAATCACATGTGGTGGTTTGGCAAAGTGGTTGGAGGCGCCCTTATGCGTCCGAGAGGTCACGGGTTCGAATCCCAGCCTCCACATATTTTCTTTCAAAAGTGCGTAAAAACACGGTCGTGTTTTTATGCATCTGCCCGTGTTTTCTTGCAAAATTTTAGCTCTCTGGACATTTTTTGCACTTCTGAATAGACAACACTTTTCTAAAAAGTGTTGTCTTTTCTGTGTTGTCTTTGCCAAATTTTCTTCTTTTTTTCGTCTTTGTCCCAATTTAATTCCCGTTTCTTCCATCACTCTTTCAAGCTCAAAACACCCCTTTTCTGCAAAAAATACATAAGAATACCTCTCTCAAACTAATTAAGCAATTAATAATATTTTCATTAAAATCATGCTTAATTATTGAATTGAAATAAAATAAATCCACATAAATTCATGCAATTTAGCCCATAATTCTAGGTGAATTTCACACCGATCAAAGCTATAGAGTTTGGAGTGAGTATGGTATCTGGATGATGAGTGACCATCCAAACTCAAGTTTAAATAATAATTGCATTTGCTTGAGGACAATTCAATAATACAGGTTTTGTTTAATTCCAAGTTATTTGCAAGATTCATTTTGTTTAGAGTTTGTTATTGTGGGACACAGAAGGTAAGGACATACATTAGTGTGATTGGATTTACAGTTAGTACCACGTACATAATGTTAATTTGCACAACCATAATTTGTGAAAAATTCATTTGAACTCATTGAGGACATCGGCCAAAACATCAAGATCTGATATTAGTATTGTTGGCAAAGACTTCACTATATGTCATTATGTTTGATTTCCATTTGTTTTGTGACATGCTATTTAAAATGAGTTCTCTTTGGATAAAGTTCTATTCGTGGGATATTATTTAAGTTGTGACTCTGCTTAATAGTTCTTTGAAAAGATAAAAAAATTGCACATTACACATCATACTATTTACATTTCCGTTTAGGCGATATTATAATATCAACATTGTTTCCTAAAATCAAATAATTATTTAATGAGTACTACCTTCAATGTAATATGTTATTTGCCCTAAATCCCCATTACATCGGTGTAGGTTACGGTTCAAAATTGAACTATCTGACATCACGATCACCTTAAATGTATATGCAGAAAAAAAGGAAGTTGAAACAATCTTGGGAATACCAGCCAACGTAGTAATGGCAGCTGAGGAACGGGTACAGACTCTAAAAACTTACGTCTTTCTGATAAAAATAACTTACCCACGTACTAACGCAAACTTTCGTGTAGTGAACAATAATTAAGACATCTATCATCCACCCCAAATCAGCTCCCAAATTCAGATGTAAAATTATTGAGTATATATCGATAAGTGATTCAGCTCCAGCGTCATCATTATCTACTGAAAGTGGAACTTAGTTGGACACATCAACTGCAGCACAATCAGGAGTTTTCCATGGAAATGAGAACCTCCCAGATATTGCAGATAAGGTATTTTATCTCTCTGACGAATATGAACACTATTCTTCAAGTATTCACTTTGAGCTAAATTTCAAATATTTTTTTTGATATATGTAGTCAAAAGAATAGCCTGGTGCTTTGTGATATTTTGTTCATAGATTTATTATTAATATCCCTTTTTCTTTTCAAGTATCTATATTGACATGAATTTTGAATACTATAGAGTGGTTTCTCCAAATTGATCCTGTGCAATCACATTTTAGGATTATACCAATGCCATTACCCTCCCCGAATAGTTTTTCCTCATTTAAATTCTGGTTTACTTTTGCCAGCACCTGGATCCACGGATGACCACTGAACTTTTTTCAGAAACCATGATGATGATTAGGTTTTTAAGAACAATGATTTAATTTGAAGTAAGGAAATATTTATATTTTGCGAATACAAAATGATTCACACTCTGTTTTCACTCTCATTATCTTTAAAGATACTAAAAAGAACGAAGGTATAAAGTGAAGTAGGAGAAAAAGATTAAAAAAAAATGAGGTTGCGATGAAGTATGTTAAAGAAATTCCTATTATGATAGCAGACTAAAAAATCTGTTATTATTACTTAAGAGGGGCCACATTATAAGAAATAAGCTCAACAATCTATTGGTTGATGACAAATGTACATGAACTACATTATCTCATAATTAGTTAATGTGTCTTCTTTTGAACTCATGGTATTCATGAGTGTCACTTTTATTAATATATAAAAATAAGTCAAAAGAGACTTTAACCGAGTTGTATATCCTATGGATAATTGAATTAATGTCTCAATTCTCTTTGTTTTCTATGTTGCTACTGGTGAGCTTGTTATATAGTTCATGTGTGATAGTTCGTGCAGCAAAGTATCTCCTAAAAAGATCTTATAGAATGTACAGTAACGTATATAATAAAAACTCAAAACATTGTAATAATAATAGACAAATAGAATTAACTCAGATACCAGATGCCCATCTTAATGTAGAAGAGTGGATTTTCCACAGGTTCCATTGATCACTAATCACATAACAAAGTTTATGATTAGATGATTTGGTGATATATCCTTGTCGGGTATGCTTCAAGTTCTTCTCTCTCACCACGAATTGATTTCATGTTGTCTCAATTTTCTTTTGCATCAAAAAATAAATATTACTATTTAACTGATGTAATAGTTGATTTATTGTGACCTATATATCTGTAAAAGATTTTGTTGGTAAGGGAGTACAGATTTGTATTTTGTTCACATTCTTTTTTACATCATGAAGTTTACAAGGCAGTTAGTGGCTTTTGCGCTACAAAATGCTAACAATTGCAGTATGTAGAGTATCTTCTGAGTTATTGAAACTGAAAACTTTACAACTTTTTACTTTGTCATTGTAACTTTTCATTGAGATTATTGACGGATCCTACAAAGTATTGTTCTGAGTCCTGGTGTAGTAGAGTTTTACTATTTTTGTTCAAACAACCTATATTACCCTATCCTCATTTACTTCTTTTAATTTCTGACCTTGAATGAACTCTTCATAATTATTGAAAGTTTAGAGATACTGAGATATTTTCACTATGTCCTATGATCGTGATACTTCTACGGCATCCTTTCCTCGCTAGCTATTGGGTACATTTGAATAATAACGAAACATACAGGAATACTTGATGGATTAGAGCATTGTTAAGAAACTTATGAGGGACCTGTCCAACTTCATTTATACGTTTCTTGAGCTTTAAGTATTTCTTATTTTTTAATACCTAACTTTTACACCCTGCACTATGCTTTTACCATTACATTCTAAAGAGTGTGGACAGTCGTCTGTGATTGAGACATGTTAATTTGATTCAAATTTTTTTCCTCCAAAATGAGTTTGTGCTTAGTCAAAATTTTCCCAATTTTTTCTTTTATACATATAAAATTGCTTGGGCATCATATAATTTAAATTCTGGCTTTCTTTCTTTTTTAACAGCTCATTCAGATCTACTTGGTGATATTATGCAGCACCAAACAATTTTCATCTTGTTTTGACAATGCTACGGAAAATGCAGTATCGGATAATTTTCATCAACTTCAGCGCAGGGCTTCTTCAAGTTTCGCTTGCTTTTTTTTCATTTTGATAGGAATACATTGTAACTATTCCTTGGCTGCCTACGGAATGAACATGAAAACATATTAGCCACTGAATGTATAGGTGCACTTCATACAGACGGTAAGAACATAAATTATTTTGCTCCAATGGCCACTTGACAACAAACGTTACTGTAAATATAAGTGCTAAAAAGTCACGGGTAGTCATATATAAAAAATAGTTTTAGGGACTCTCTCAAGAGACGAATTTATGTGAAACGGGCAATGAAATGGGTCAACCCATTGTTAACGTATAATCGTTATGTTTAGAGTTAATCATATTTGGCTAATTATACTGTGCACCCGGGTGCACTCTAAGATAGGGTGCACTCACTTTCAAAAATGCATACAAATATAAACAAAAACATATACAATTATGAACAAAAATGTATACAATTTAATTGTTAGTTTTTTAATGAAAAATTGAGTGTAAAAGATGTACAATTATTAAAAAACATGTATACACTATTAAATGAAAAAATTACACACATATGAATGCTAGTTTTTTTAATGTAAAACTTAGTGTGAAAAAAATATACAATTACTAAGAAACACGTATACAAATTAGAATAATATGTATACAAAATAGAATAAAAAGTTATACACATATGGGTGTACCCTTGCACCTGAGTGCACCTAATATTAACCCATCATATTATAACACTTTAAAAACATATTTTAATTCATTATTTATATCATATATATACTTTGTAAAAACATACTCTGAATAGTATAAATTAACCTACTTTAGATATAAAAAACAAAGATACTTTATCAACGGTACGTTAATAAATCCGTCTGATACTTTGAATATAAATTAACATACCTTATATATAAGGAGCATATTTGGTAATTGGTAAACCCGTCTCACCTAAATTAACGTCTCATAAAGGAGTTTGCATAGTTTTATAGTGGGAGATAGATTTGGAGATGAATTAAAACTAATTTTTCGGGTCGGAGATAGATTTGGAATTGAATTAAACTAATTTTTAGTGGGAGATAAAATTTAATTTTTTCATCATTACTAATGATTAATTTGGGTAATTTTTTTTATTTTAATTAAAACTGCGTCACATAAAATTAATAAAAAGCAGGTATTAATTGGGTAAAAAAAATTAATTAATACTTGTTGCATGAAATTAATAAAACGCACTAAAATTCTTTGTAAAGAACAATAAAATGGATAATTTTAAGATATTTGAAGTGAAATTTTAAAAAGCACTCAAGACATGCACTAAATTACATTATGGAGCTTACACCTAACTTTCCCTAAATTATATCATGGAACATGAAACTACTCTTTCGCTAAAGAAACTGTCAGCTTATGTTGATCAATCAAGCCTTTTCTTGATGTCTTCAGCGTGATTGGTGGCGTTGACCTGCATTTTCGCCACCTGAAGATCAGCATTGGTGGCCTCTTCCTCTGTTTTGGCTGCTTTCACATATCCAAACCCTTCTCCTATTGACGCTGCCGTTGAGAGACATACTTTCTTGATGGGGTGGAACACCGGTGTTTGTTTCTTCCTCTTCTTGCTTGTTTCTTTCTTTCTCTTCTTGCTCTCCGTTAAAGGTGGCCGTAGTTCTTCCATTCTCGATTAACTTCTCGACTAATTGTTGGTGATACAATTGAATTATTAGAAATTAGAATTTAAAAGAAAACGTTTGATGACATGGTAATAGCTGGTTAAACCACGTTTTTTCGTACGTGTCGATTTCCTTCCCTCTACACCTTATATCCCTCTGCACCCTACACGTGTTCCATTTAAGGGAATCTGCTCGGTTTATTTTCGTAAATTTTTGGTATAATAATTGGCAAAATTTTTATTTTTTTAATTACTGATATTTTTTTAAATAAAATTTTATATTTTTATTTTTTTTAAAAAATAATATTTTATATCAAATATTATTACTCTTTATATTTCAATGATATTTTTAATAAAAATATACTCCCTCCGTCTGGTTCTAAGGTATCCATTTATTTTTTGCACGTGGATTAAGGAGTATTACTATTATATGTAAAGTGGGTAATTGTATTAGAGGGAAGTGGTGAGACATATTGTGTATTTTACTAAATAGGAAAAATAAATATATTTGAAGCGAATTTCAAAAATAGTAAAATGAATACCTTAGAAGAGAGTAATACATTTATTAATTAAAATGAGAGTTGATATCATGTACTATTTTATTTGATTTATGGGAGTGTGTGCATGGTGCACCAATTTCACCATGCACCAGGTAATTAGGCTTAGGATGGAGACTTTGTTAGCTAGCTAGCTAGTTGAGATATTTAAATGACAATTTAATTTTTTTGGTAATATATCTATTATTAATAAAAATTATATCAAATTATTCTTTTTTTTCTCAAAATTTTTAATTACTAGCCATATCAATTATATAATAAATATTTTTAATTAAATGTTGTTATTATGTTAATAAACTTAGACAAGTATTTTTTGTTCAATCGTTTCACGAAATTTAAATCCATGAGATGGAGCTTCATAAATCTGCGATATTAAATCATCGATATTCATATAAATATATGAAGAATATTTATTATTTTGTTTAGATTTATATATACCCTCCCCTCCCCCTCCTTCTTATTATTATTATTATTATTATTATTATTATTATTATTATTATTATTATTATTATTATTATTATTATTATTATTATTATTATTATTATTATTATTATTATTATTATTATTATTATTATTATTATTATCTTTGAGAGTAATGCAAATTAACATTTGAAGGTTATGAAATAATTTATAAAGATATTTTAAGGTTATGAAATAATTTATAAAACATATTAAGTGTTATTATATAAGACGATAATTTGTAATTTAAATATTATACTGAGATGTTTGAGGTTATAAGATTGATGTGATATTTTTATTTTTTTAAAGTATAAATTATTGAACATATGAAAAAAAAGTGTGAAGATAATTAAAAAGAAGAAGGAAGTAATAAATACTAATTAATTATAAATAGAATATTTAACATAAAAAATAGTTATTGAATGAAAATTTAAATTTAAAATTGAAATATAATTTGTGACTTTAAGAAATTTTAAATTTATAATATATTAATTAATTATATAAAGTTAAGTTAATAGATTTTGCAACGCTTAAAACTATTTTAAATAAAAATTATTAAAGAAAAAAAATTAAAGAATATAAAATTACAAGGAAATAATAACTTTTCAAGTCGCAAGAATTTTTATGGCCAATATATTTAGGTAATTGTTTAATTTAATAACATCCATACACAACCATTTTACAATACAATAACCTACAGTTAAGATTGACGAAAGATATTAAACAAGTTGAGTACGCCTGGTGTGAATCTTTATTCTTTTTTATAAAATCTACATAAAAATTTTTTTTTGAGTATTTTTTATTTAAAAAAGTAATATTTTATTTTTCTAAAAATAATTTTTTTTGTAATAAAGAATAAATAATCGATAAATTAGGGTGTAAAGTATTTTTTTATTTAGAAGACTATTAGTTTATCTCCCTAAACATTAATTTTTCATGCATTAAGAAAAGGTTATAATCTGTAAAAACATTCCTCGTTTGTTCTCTTCCTAAATAAGAACTTGATGAAACTCAATTTGCTAATATTCAATCAAAATCCAGTATATCAAAATCGTACATATTCCGCTAATATTCAGTCCAATTCCAGTACATCAACGTGCTGTTCAAATTTCATAATTCACAGACGTCCTCTTAAACATTTTTAAATTAGAATGCTACACCAAAAGAAAAATCATACTCCAGTATTTTTCACACCTTTTATTTCTAAAAATAGTAATAAAACATAATATTATCATCTTCACACTACCACAATATTATAATGGAAGATGGCTGGGAGGGAGTTCTTGAATGCCGAATCCCTTCACTCATACCCGTCGGTAGGCTTTCTTCCTGCTTAAGATAGACCGTCGGTTCGGGACCTTGGAGAAACACACGTGGGGGTGTTTTCAAGAGGCCTGAAATTGCGTTATTTTTGAATCTTTCGGCTCTCAAGCTTCGTGATGATCTCAGGAATTCAGTTGGATCCCCTTTTTTGGCATTATTCTCAGGCTCTAATGGTTGGCCGCGGGCCATTAAGCAACCGATTCTCTTTTCTGTTTTCTGTCTGTATGCTTGTCTTCAAGAATCAATCAACCAAAGAAGCAATCAAGAAGCCAGCATTACTATAGGGCAAAAGCTCCTGCGCCCACGGAAACATGGAGAAATACTCCGTATCCCTATGTGAACACAACCCTCCTCCCTATATTCTATTTAAACCTATGTATTGCTAGGGGTTTAAATTGTAAAGGGCACGAAAATTGCAAAGGCGTACGGAATGTGCTCCGTCCGCCCGGGTGCACAGGAGTCTCACTCTTACTATAGTGTTGCACAAAACAAGCTCAAATATACAATAAGGCCAAACAAAATAAGTGAGAATTCAACTCTGATTCGATTCGACTCATTTACACACAGGGCCAAACAACTCTAGCTAAGCTGTTACTGCAAGTACCATTAAACGGAAAGGGTAGTAGGAGAGATAACGAAGCAGACAGTTTTTTGATTTAAGCGAGGTGCACAACAGAAGGACAAGGATAGAGACGAGGAACAAGAAAGTGGCACCCATGGTGAGAGCAGCAGTGGCGAGCCACTTGCGTTTGCACGAATATCCCAGCTGTGAAAGCCATTGTCATGGTACCAAGAGCAAACCCACGTAGAGGAATAGCCAAAGTGATGGCATTTATAGCTAATGCAACATCACCCAATTAAGCCCAAATGAGCACGGCAGAAAACACAATGGAGGTCAACATGGCTATAGCGTCACACAAAACAAATATTTGGAATCCCTTCTCTTTCAACAGCTTGGCCATCCCTAAGCTATTGTATCCACCGGGCATAGCTGCAAAAGTTACTGTGACTACTAGAATGGATACTAGTAGAAGAGTGTTTACTCTTTCTTTGTAACCATTTGTGTTGAAACTCTTCTTCCTATTTGAAGTTTTAGCAGATTGATATCGAGGGGTTCCCGCGGATTCCAGGGCAGCCCAGGTTAAACGCTGATAGGACGAAGAAACATTTTCATATTATATTTCTTAGTGAGTAATGAGAATAGGTAGACTATTATAAATCATGTAGTGTTTGGTTTGATATTTAAAATGAGTGTAAAAGTTGAAATGAAAGTCATAGAACACAATTTTCATGAGTGATTCCTTCATTTATATTTAAGGAATCAAATTACTGTAGCTAGAATGAAAGTGGCTAAACAAACACCCTCCTCAAACTTTTATTCCCATTCACTACTATCTAAACCTCCCAACCAAATAACCCATAATACAACTACCTACTTTATATTAAATTATTCTTCTCTACTCACTACGTACATATTAAAATATAAATCTCATTCCACTGTGTAAATCTCCCAACTAAACAGCGGTAATACAGCTACTACTTTATATTAAAATATTATTTCTCTCTACTCAATATACATTAAAATATAGAGTATATTCCTTTATATTCGTATAAAAAACAAACATAACTATTATTTCGAGATGGAGGGAGTACCTCATAGAATGGAGATATGTTGGACATGTTTTGCTCAACAACATCTAGAGCTGACATTCCATCGCCATTGAAAACCTTGACATTCACTCTCTTGTCCCATGTCAACGTGTGGACTATTTTGGGATGCCAAGACATGGTGGCCAGATGGAGGGGGAGTATTTCCATATTTATCTTTCATGTTTATGTAGACCTCAAGGGCAAGATTCTTGAGAACCAAGTTAACAACGTTCGATCTTCCATTCTTAGCAGCAATGTGTAAGATATTGAGACCCTCCCTATCGAGCAGCTCACTTGGGTCGGAGAATTCTTCAAGCAAAAGACGAATAACACCAACATGGCCCTTCATAGCTGCTAGATGAATAGGTAATGAACCGCTCTTGTCTCTCAGAAATGTACTTGTAGGGAAATTCTCTCGCAAAATGGGAACGAATCCATAATAACCTAATGATGTTGCATATGAAGGGGGGTCCTCCCTTTGCCATCCCTCGATTTAAAGATAATTGGTTTTTGATAAAGCATGCATCGTAGAACACCTGTCGAAGTAAACATCATGTATGAACTGAAAATCATTAAAGTTGTGTTTGAATTGAGGATTTTATCCCTCCTTCATGATTGGATGCTGCAGTAGTATGGATTTATAAATTCATAATTTTAAATGATGGGATTTCAAATTATAAATTTGAATTTGATGTTTTTTTTTAAGTTGTTCAAACCAAATTATTTGAAATACTTCCTATGTAAAAAAAAATAAAATTATATTATAAAATAAATTTATAATTTATGAAAATTAAATATTCCACAAAAGAAAAAATAATTTTTTTTAAATATTACCATCCTATCCCCCCACCCAATGTTCACCGTACACATCCTAATATAATTTAGTAATTTTAAACATATATTATCAGGTGTGTATTTTTTAATTAAATTTTTAATGATTTAAATATTTAATTAAAAAATATTTTTGTATAATAAAATAAAATAAATTTAATTATTTATTGATCATTAAAATGCATTTTATTTGTTAGAATATAGAATAAGAAAAATTCAATGAACTTAAAATCTATTAATTTGAAAATTCTCCTATAAATCCATAAACATCCAAACTCATTATTTGTGATGAGTTCATTTAAAATGTAAGGACCTCTAAAGATACACTACGAGACAAGGGGTACAATTGTACCCAAAATAAAAATTTTTTAGTTATTTACCCATGTAAAAATTATAATAAGAAAATAATACTTCCTCCGTCCGCCCGAAAGGTGGACATTTTGCCATATTGGGCGTCCACACCAAAAGTCCACATTTTTCTTTTTAAACACATGATACCCACACACATCACTAATACAATAAATTTATGGGACCCATACACCCCACTAATACAACTACCAACTACACATTAAATAATAATACTCTTTAATCCACGTGCAAAAAGCAAATGTCCACCTTTGGGGCTGACGGAGGGAGTAATAAAAATTTGCACCCCTAATTTTAAATTACATGTCTTTTTTGGATATTAAACTTAATTTTGTGGAAATGTCATTATAAATCTAGAAGGGAAAAATGCACTTTTGGTCCCATACGAAAAATTCCATTTCACTTTTGGTCCCTAATCTCTTTTTTTGTCCCAAAAGTTGCATTTTTACTCACAGCCGTTAGTTTTTTGGATGGAAAAATGTTAGATATTAAAAAATAACATAAAATTAATTTTTTATTATTTTCTTTATCTATTTTTTTTATTTTGACCAACATCTTTCTTCAAGTTGTTGCCGCCACCTAAGCTGCCGATGCCCTCGTCGAATTTCAGTGCCGACAGGCCACCACTGCGTCTCTGAAACAATTTGAAAACATATTCCACATTCAGAAAAACAAACCCTTACATGAAGAATCCATCGATAACAAGAAGGGTTTATCAGTCCCAGTGAAGATGCTGCAACAGCTCTGAAATTTCCTAAAGCAATCTAAGAAAAAGAAGATTCAAGATATTTGATCTGGGAATCAGTGCGGTACGCACACCATTCATTTGGTGGTGAATGTGTGGTGGTGGCGAGTGGTGGACGACAGATCTGTAGTGGTGAAGGAGACTAACGACGAATGTGGTGGACAACAGATCTATGGTGGTGGTGGAAACGAACGGTAGATCTGTGGTGGGCACATTCGGCGGCGGCATGCCTGAATTTAGTGGGCACAGCAAGGAGGTCCTCGGAGCAAACACGAGGCTGCTGGTGAGGATCGTAGCGAGCCGGTTCTGGTTGGAGTGTTGATGTCGGCCATAGCATAGCCACGTCACTCTATTCCAATTAGAAAGAAAAATTCAATTTATGCCAAATTAAAAAAAAAAAAAACATAAAAATCTATTCCCACCAGCCACGTCATCTATCCGTAAGGTTCCGTTAATTTAATGGACGGTAATTTAAAAATAAACCAATGGACCAAAAATGTAATGCAAAGGACTAAAAGTGAAATGAGACTCTTCCTATGGGATCAAAAGTGCATTTTTTTCAATTCTAGAATAGTTGAAATTATGTATAGATTATACTAGAAGGTAGAAGTAGTTGGACATTAAGAAAATGAGAGAAAGATCTAGAATAATGTGAATGAATGAAAAATCTAGAAAAATGTATGTGATCAATTAATAGAAGGGGGTGGCTATTTGTACCCCGAACTTACTGAAAAAACCCCAAAACTTTTTTACTTAATCTTTTTAAAATTAATAAGACTAAAATATCCTTATTACTAAATATACCCCAAAATTATTATTCATCCCCCTAAATATCCTTTCTTCAACATGATTGGTCTTTAATCTCTGTTTAATCATCCGCCTTGTTGTGATTTATACATCGTTGTAATTATTTCTAGGGTTCTGTTGGTATATATGAAGATGGATGAATATCAGGAGATGGAAAGGTTTGGTATGGATAATGATTACGAAGACGACCAGTGGATTGGTGGTGAATTCTTTTGGAAGAGCAGGCAAAAACGCAATCAAACCAAAGACGACATTCTGTATGGTGTGTTTTCTTCTAGCGACAGTGATTCCGAAATTATATGATGGGTTAGGGTCGAAGAAGTGCAGGAAAGATCTTTCCAAGAAGGCAGACTACTCAAAGCCAGTAAATTTAGTTTCGACGGGATCTGTTATGCCGAGCCAGGAGATTGATCATATATCTAAGGAGGAAAATGAAATATCAAGTGATGATATTCCCAGGCCTATTGGCATCGACCTTTGGTTTAGTGCTGGTTCTTCAAAGAATATGGAAAAAGTTGAGGATGAGGATGCCCACTGCAAAACGGATCCAACTGGTGTGATAAGGGTAATTTAGTCTTATTAATTTTAAAAATATTAACTAAAATATCTTTGGGATTTGTTAAGTAAGATCGGAGGTGCAAATAGCCGCCCCCTTAATAAAATTATCTAGTTTAATTAGGAAGAAACTAGTGTAGAATTATCTAGAATATTAGATATTAATCATTGTATATTATAAATAGGTGGTGGTGTATCATTTTGATGTTGTACGCAACTAAAAATATTTAGTGAATTGTGTTTTATTCTAAACCTTGTTCTTTCCTCAAATTCTTTCTATCACATTTTAATCACCCAACTCACAAATTCCTACACCCGTCCACAAATACCTACACATATCCCTCCAACCTTATATTCCTACAAAGTGGTATCCGAGCAATAAGATTCTCCTGTGAGAGATGGCTAACAACCTTCAATCCTTTCAAGTCCCGTTGCTTAATAAGAGCAACTTTGATAATTGGAGTATCAAGATGAAGGCATTACTAGGTGCTCATGATGTTTGGGAGATTGTAGAGAAAGGCTACGAGCAACCAGAAGACGAGGCGACACTATCTCAACAACTAAATGATAAGTTGAGAGATTCAAGAAAGAGGGACAAGAAGGCTCTCTTCCTCATCTACCAAGCTTTGAGAGATGACGATTTCGAGAAAATCTCAAGTGCAACTACCGCCAAGGAAGCATGGGACAAGCTCCAAGTGTCATTCAAAGGAGCCGATCAAGTTAAAAAGGTACGCCTTCAAACTTTGAGAGGTAAATTTGAGTCCCTACATATGAAGGAGTCTGAATCTATTTCAGATTATTTCACTAGAGTATTGGTGGTCTCAAATCAAATGAAAAGAAATGGTGAAAAATTGGAGGATGTTAGAATAATGGAGAAAATATTACGTTCGTTGACTCCTAAATTTGAGCATATTGTGGTGACTATTGAGGAGACTAAAAATTTAGAGGAGATAACAATTGAACTCTTAATGGGGTCGTTGCAAGCTTATGAAGAGAAACAAAAAAGAAAACAAGATATGGTTGAGCAATTATTAAAATTGCAAGTAAGTACAAAGGATAAAGATGAAGGCACAAGTAGCGGTCAAAGTCGTGGTCAAGGACAAAGTCGAGGTCGACGCCTTGGACGTGGACGAGGGGGCTATGGAAATCATAGAGAGAAAAAAGAATTTGGTCGAGGAAGGAGCAACCCAAAATCGAGGTACAATAAATCTTCTATAAAATACTATAATTGTGATAGATTTGGGCATTATGCTTCCGAGTGTTGGAAAGCAAAACAAAAGGTTCAAGAGAAGGCCAACTTCGTTTAGAACAAGAAGGAAAAAATGCAAGTGTGCTCTTGGCATACAAAGGAGAAAATATAAGACAAGATGATACTTGATACCTCGATACGGGAGCGAGCAACCATATGTGTGGCAAAAGTAGAATGTTCGTAGAGCTGGATGAATCAGTAAGTGGTAATGTCTTCTTTGGTGATGAATCTAAAATTCTGGTGAAAGGAAAAGGGAAATTTTTGATTCGCTTAAAAAATGGAGGTCATGATTTTATCTCGAATGTTTATTATGTGCCGAATATGAAAAATAATAACTTGAGTTTGGGACAACTCTTAGAGAAAGGTTATGATATTCACTTGAAGGATTATAACCTTTCAATAAGAGATAAGGAAAATAATTTGATAGCGAGGGTGCCAATGTCAAAAAATAGAATGTTTCTACTAAATATTCAGAATGATGTGGCAAAATGCCTTAAAGCTTGCTTTAAGGATAAGTCTTGGTTATTTGAACTTAGTCTCAATTTTGGTACAAATTGATAAGAGTAAGCGTACTCTATCGTTGTGTAGGACGTGGTGACCAAGTGCAAAATTTATAATATCGAATCCAAGGGAGAAAGTGTATGTATCCGTATTCGAAAGATGTTTTACTCTAGAAGGACTAATCAACAAAGGAGGGGTTGAATTACACTATAAACTATCAACTAAGAAAGTAAATAAAGATAGAATATATACATATGAGATGGATGATGGGTAATGGTGAATAATCTAAGAAGTATGCAAGGCTTAACCACAATCAAGATTTAGACATCACCTAAACATGCAAGTTTCTAATGGTAAATATCATTGAAAATGGAATAGAAGCAATCACATATGTTCCCCTAATCCCTATAGCCAAGGCAATTAGGTTCTAAACTTTTTACAAGTTTGCAAGCCCCTAAGATTGATTCTTACTCTCAATTCCCTTAGAAGGTACTATGATCATAAGTTTGGTTCTTTTCACTCAATTAACAATCAATTAAGATCAATTAACTAAGTGTTATCTCATGAATGTCTCAAGTACAAGAAGGGTATGGCTTACCTCTCCCTACACTAACATACATGATCACATAATAAAATGATTCACTTAAAACCCTAAGTATAATATTTAAATGGTCATCCTAACACTATGAATAGATAATTTAACCACACAATTCATAACACGAATCAAGTAATCATAGATCATGAGATATATTTCAAAATCAATTCAATTAAATCATGAAAAATCCTACATATATAGAATAGACTCAATCCATCATGTGGCTAGCCTCACATGAGGACTAGACACTACAAATCATAATAAAATCAATATAATCCATGGCTTGCTCCAATTGAACCAAATAATGAAGAAAATCACAAATTAAAGGTTGAAAAGCTTCCCTTTTAAAGTAGGCTTGATCTTCCTTCAACATGCTCCAATCTTCAACCAATGTAAATTTTTCATTTTTAGATTGGTGAATTGATGGAATGATGGATGTATTTGGAGAAAACCAAGTGGAATGGGTGGATGAAATTAAAAATGGATGGATGGAGAAGAGTGTGTGTGGAATGGGGTGTAGCCTCCATAAATGAGAAATGGAATGGGAGCTCTCTCAAAAATTATGTAAAATGAGGGTATTTATATGTGTGAAGGATTAGGGCAAAAATTGGTAATGGGCTTAAGTGGAGAAAATGGGCTTTTTTGGCTCAATAATCGGTTCAGCAAATATGGAATAAATAAGATATTCGTACGGTTCATTTGCATAACCGATTGTAGCCCAGCAGTTGGAGGCGCGCCTCCATAGCCCGGTGGTCGCGGGTTCGATTCCCGGCTCCGCAATAATTTTTTAAATGCCAGCATGAGCGCGAAGCACTGGATAAAAAACCTTTTCAGCAAAATTCGACTGTGGAGTGAAAAATTCGATCAAGTTTTGCTTACAGTTGCATTCCTCTATTTTCCACCTACGACAACACTTTCGCAGCAATAAAAGACAACGCTTTCAGCCGTTGTCTATTCCTTTCTTTCACAACGCCCATAAAATATGTTGTCGTAGCTCCCTTTAAAATTTGTTGTCTATTAGTCTGCCACCATTTTTTTTCATTTTCATCCCGATTTAATTCCCATTTCTTCCTTCTTATTCTTTTGCTCAAATACACCTCATTCCTATAATAAAAATAGCAAGATTCATACACTTTACTCCATAAATAAAAACAACAAAAATAAAGAATAAAATACTAAAAATAATATAAAAACACGCAAAAATCACACGAGCACGACTCTAAAATCTACTAAATTTTTACGATAATCATTATGGCACCTACGGTTTGGGCACTTAAATTTTGGAGGATTGGAGTTGTTATAAAAAAAGGAGATGGTTGCCTTGCTGGCGCGATTAGCCATAACTTGTAGTCGGGTTGACCAATTCAAGAATTTATCGAACCACAGGGAGGAAGACGCTAGAGTTTAAGTGATCTCATGTTTCTTGTAATTTTATAGAGACAAATCATCAAAGGAAGTTGTTGAAATAAGTAAATAAAAGCAATCAAAGCAAGCAAGCAAGCAATGATCAACAAACAAGATAGATAGATGAAGGGTGGATTTCCAAGTTCAGTAAAAGTGAGATTAACAACAATCAAGAAGTGGTAATTCTAGGAATTAGGTATCAAATTCATATGTATCATGGATATAGAATTAAGGGCCAACACTAAATTCACCTAAACTCCCTCTCGAGATGGATAGGATATGAATATCGAATAGCTCAATGGATTGGTTCTCACTCAAACAATTCCAACTAGGTACTAAGCTTGAAATGAGAGTTCCTTCACACAATTAATCAACCTCTCGATCAAACCAATCACATGTTCTATCAAAGAATTCTAAATTCTAAAGGATTTCTCAATCTCTTTATAATTTATAATGCACATGAAGTGTTTGATGAAATGATTCACTAAATTATCCTAAGCATATAATTGATTTCTCAATCTAATCACATATTTAGAATAACTAAACACACAAACCATCATAAACCTCAATATCTCAAACATCAATGATAGAAAATTTATTTACCCAATCAACATATGAATTAAAATACACAAATCCCCAAAATTATCCAACAACTCTCATGTTGCTAATCTCACAAGGGAGATTAGCCTACCATATTCATAAGAACATTAACATAGACATTAAGATTCTTACAAAACATGATAAACAATAGGATTCAATACAAAAGTTGGATGAAAACTCCCTTGGATGCCTCCAATGGTGATCTTCTTCTTTCCCTTACAATCTTCCTCTCTTACTTGCTTCTTTTCCTCAATTGGATGAAGTTTTTGATGGTGGGATGAAGGTAGATCTAATGGATGGTGAATGGATAAAGATGATGGTGTAAAATTGGAAAAATAGTGTGTGATGTGTGTGTGTAGCCTCAAACCCACGAAAATCTGATCTAATATTGAAATATTGGGTATTTATACCCCTTGGGAAGCTTCTAGAAGGTTCTAGAATTTTTTTGAATTTTAGCACCTACACGGCTCGAGTTCAGTACACGGCCATAGGGGTGGCCGTGTTGTGTGTTCTGATGCACACGTACGGCCTTTCTGAACAGGCCTGTGCACAGTACACGGGCCGTGTAGCTGCACACGACATGACTCGTGCATTGAACTCGGCTTCAAACTAGGCGAGTTGCGTTTTCTGGTGGCAGTACATAGCCAACTCTTACAGGGCTGTGTGTATTGTACACGGCTCGTGTAGCTGTTGCCCTGTTTATCCTTCTTTGTTTTATCTCCCTTCTCCGTTTTTGCTCCATATTCACATGTTTTACATACATTTAAGCTCATTCTCACATATTTCTATAAAAACACATAACACCACCAAAATACACATAAATACGGATAAAATAATACGAAAACACATATAAAAAGACATTAAAACCTAGGTCAAAATATCACTCATCACACCCCAAGCTTAAAGTGTTGTTCGTCCCTGAACAACAAAAATGATAAACCAAGAGGAGTGATTTTCACCTAGAAAAAGACTAAATGAACACAAGTAATAACACATCAATAACAATAAGAGTTACAAACTATGCTAAGGCATCCTACAACATTAAAATCATAACATGCAAAAAATATTAACAAGTTTAATCACAAGAGAATAATAGTGTAATATAGTCCCTTTTAGTCCAAGCCTTACATAAGTTATAAATGTCACTCAACACTCTTTAAAGTGGTAAAACAACACTCATCAATCGATTGACTCGACTCGCTATAGGCTTGCTCGTGGACTGCATTCACAAACCACTAAAGTTTCAATTAGTGATAAAAAAAAGTCTTTTCATTTGGATGTAATGATAGGCTTTTTGGTAGGGTAGGAAGGATATAGGTAAGAGTGACTAATCATGTGTAAGCAATCGAAGAGGTAGCTATTTTCTTCCATACTTTCACTTATCTTTCTTTCCTTCTCAACTTTGGTAATCACAAGCACTAATCATCAACTTCCTTGAATTGAGCTTCTTTATAAATCACGCTTCCTTCTTTGAATTTTTATTTTCTTGAGCATCTTGTTGTTGCTTTGCTCATTTTTCTTGTTTTGAGGTTGCATGTTCACTCTTGTTTGTGCTCTTTCATCATTTTTCTTACTTGTTTACCATTTCCTTTATTATTTTGCTTTCTTATCAAACTTTCTAGCTACCATCTCCTCAATCAACCACACATAGGGTATATATATATATATATATATATAAGTCTTTAAGTGGGTAATCATGGCTTGTAATGTACTAAATTCACAAGAAATAGGCTTATAGGCTCAAAGTGGTTGACTAGGGATGATGTTCATGGTAGAAAAATATATGGCAATGAATATAAATGACAAGGATGTCCTTAGATCATGTTACTAATCTCCACTAATCGGGTCGTTCCTATAGTCCTTGAGCAAGTTCTAACTTATCAAACACAACCAATCCACTCATGAAGAAAAACACCACGTATGCACGATTGAGGCTCAAATTCTCACAATCTTATGCATTGGACCTTAAGAAACTTATTACACCATATTCATCTCAAAATTGAACAAGTTAAGTAAAACATGTTACAATTTAAAAGTGTAGAGATTCTTAATCATAATTTGTCATCACTTATCACCACAACATGTCACCACTCACATTCAAAAATGACTCACAACATACCGAAAACAAACCACCAAAACAACCCTAAACAAGAATAAGAAAACACTCAAAACAAATAAGAAAAGACACACCAAACAAGAAACAAAACCAAAAACACATAACATGCAAAACAAAAACCATCATAATTAGACAATGAGGCACACATTCATAACATCCATAATCAAGTAAGCTCACAAGGATCCCCATCTTGATTGAAAAGAAAATTCTAAATTACGAAAGTAAACCTCCCACACATAACACATGAAGCAACATGCTAATCCATCAATCTAAATCAATATCAATTAGAAGTGATAGGGTGTAGAGTCAACTCCCTCAATGGGCATTTGGTAGTGAAAGTTGTTAGCTCCTAGCTCCAAGCTCCATGCATGCTTCCAATACCCTTCATTCATGCTCAAAAACTCAACTAACCATTAGCTCAACAATTTCATTAATAATATGGATTATCATGCACTTTAATCACCACCAAATGGACCAAAATCAAACCAAAACTCATGAGAATTATTTTAAAAAATTGGGTCAATTTTACAAGAATCACACTCAAGTGGTGAGTCACACCATACACTCTCCCCCCAAACTTAAATCGAAACAAGTTGAGACTTAAGTTTGCTAAAAGTGGTGGAACTTACCCTTGTAGTTTCCATCAATGATCTTCTCATAGAGAAGCATATGCATCCAACGACTTGAGCAATGTCCACCACACAATAGCCCTCAAACTTAACTAGCATCAAGTCATCATCAAGAAGTGATTCGAGTGGACTTCCTCTTTCTCCTTTGTCAAGCTTCCAATCAAGCTCCGATGCTTTCATCTATTAACATCATAAGAAGATAAGTTAAAATTTGCTATTTTCATATAATCATGAAGAAATGAATTCAAATTGTCAAAGAGAATATAGTCATGATCCATAAGATCATTCGGAGGCTTCAAATGATACTTGGCTCCTTTTTCCTTATTGCACAAGAATGTGACACACTCTCCTTTTGAGCTCAAAGATAATTCTTCTCTTCCAACATCAATTTTCGCTCTTTCGGTAGCTAGAAATGGCCTTCCCAAAATAAGTGGAACTTTAGGGTCCGCCTTCACTTCCAACACCATGAAGTCGACTGGAAAAACTAGCCCCTTCACTTTTACCTCCACGTCTTCAACGATTTCTAATGGCTTTACAACCTCACCATTTACAACTTCAAGACGGATAGTAGTAGGCTTTAGCTCTCCATTTTCAAGATCTTTGAACGTGGCATGAGACATCACGTTGATGCTTGCTCCCAAGTCACACAATGCATCAAGGGCACCCTTCCCCTCAAAATCATAAGGAATTATGAACTTTCCCAGATCACCAACTTTTTAGGTCCCCCTTTTTGCATTGATCCAGTTGCTTCGGTTGCTCTTCTTTCCTTTTCTCCTCATACTTTTTCTTGAGACATTTGACATGCTCCTCAAACTCTTTTTTCTTCTCCTCTTTTACAAACATTTGTGGATAGGGAATAGGGAATGGAGTGATCGGAATACCCCAATAATCACGTTTGTACTCCTCTTCTTTCACCTTCTCCTCCACTTTCTTTTCCTCTTGCACCCTCTTCCACTTAGGTATCCATTTAGGCCCTTTCTCTTCTTTTTTACTTATCTCTTCATTTTCTTCGCCAACCTTATTTTCCACCAACCCTTTTTCAACCTTTTGTTCCTCTTTCATATCAACCAACAAACATTGAGCTTTTGGATTAACCTTGGATGCGGCTAGAAACTTTTCTTTTTGTTGAGCACTCAAAGAATTTGTAATGTGTCCCACATTATACTCCAAAGCTTTGAGCCTCCTTTTATTTGCTTCTTCTGCCTTTTTCAAAACTTCATCTCGAGCCTTGTTTGATGCTATCAATTGTTCAAGTAGCTCATCTATAGATGCCTTCCCTTCACTGTTTGGTGTCTTGGCCCCCGGTTGATATCCTGGAGGACAAGCAACCGCATTGCTCGGATTAGAGTAGGAGAAGTTACCTTGCCTTTATTGTTGTGGGTATGAGCTTCCACTACCTTGACTATTAAAGCCTTCTTGCCTTGGTGGAAAATTACCTTGGAAATTATTTTGGTAATTCCCTTGATAACCCCTTCCTTGCATGTAGAGCACATCTTCTATATTTGGCTTTGACATAGCTCATTGATCTCCATTCACAACATTCGGAGGAAGCACACCTTGCTCACTTTGTAGCCCTTCAACCATGTTAACTCCTTGATTCACACTTTGGTTCAAATTCATTTGCCTCAACATTTCTGTCGCTATCACTTCAACACTTGGAATTTGTGACATACTTGGCTCAATATTCAAACTCTTCACACTAAACTGTTGCCCTTGATCAAAATTCGTAAAACCATAGCATCCACTTACCCTCTCCGATGGCCATTGATAAACATTCGTAGCAATCTCTTCAAATATTTTTATGGCCCTTTTCGGAGTTACACTAAGTACGGATCCACCCACCGAAGCATCAACAAGTACTCTTTGACCATTCACTAATCCTTGATAGAAAAATCCAACTTATTAATTCTCCGGGAACCCATGTTGTGGACACTTGCGTAGCATATCCTTAAACATTTCTCACGCTTCATAAAAGCTCTCTTGAGGCATTTACTTAAATTGAGTGATCAAGCTCTTCATTTGAAGCATCTTAGAAGGCAGAAAATATTTGTTCAAAAATATTTGTGCTAGCTCATCCCAAGTGTTGCACGTACCCGGAGTAATGGTAGATAACCATGTTCGAGCACGATCCCTCAACGAAAATGGAAACAATCTCATCCTAATAAAATCCTCGCTCACCCCATTCATCTTCATGGTGTTGGCAATCTCAATAAATTGAGCTAGATGAGCATTAGGATCCTCATTCGGGGTTCCACTAAATTGTTGTTCTCTCACTATAGAAATCAAGCCCGCTTTAAATTCAAAGTTGTTGGCATTGATTGGAGGCCTCATCATTTGTGGCATTGCCCTTGGCATAAAGAAATACCGAATCACCCTTTGATCATTGTGAACTCCATGTTGCACCGGAGGTGGTGGTGGTACATAAGCTTGTTGTGGAGGAGCATAAGCTTGTGGAAAGCCTTGTTGCCTTAGAACTTGATGCACCATTTGTTGAAGCAAAGCTTGATTGTTTCTAGCTCCAAAATTTTGTTGAGCTTGTTGAGGAGGATTAGCATTGACTTGAGTTGCGTTGTCTTGCACGTTCACATTTTGTCCTCCTTCCCCATCATGCTCTATCTCCACATGATTATCTTCTTGGAAATTCTCCATTAACTCACTATTTTTTATTTTGTTCTCCTTTCTTCTCCTTCTCAATGTATGCTTAATCTCCCAATCAATAGGTTCTATTTGTTTCCCTTTGGATTTTGTTTGCATACACCTTCAAAGAAAAAGAAGTTAGCACAAGATTTTCAAAAGCAAATACAAATAAACAAATAAAAAAATTATCTCTATAAAGATCACTCGAAATGATTCTTCTTCAAGCAACTAGCAACCGTTGCCTCCCCGGCAACGACGCCATTTGATTAGCCATAACTTGTAGTCGGGTTGACCAATTCAAGAATTTATCGAACCACAGGGAGGAAGGCGCTAGAGCTTAAGCGATCTCACATTTCTTGTAATTTTATAGAGACAAATCATCAAAGGAGGTTGTTGAAACAAGTAAATAAAATCAATCAAAGCAAGCAAGCAAGAAATGATCAACAAACAAGATGGCTAGATGAAGGGTGGATTTCCAAGTTAATTAAAAGTGAGATTAACAACAATCAAGAAGCGGTAATTCTAGGAATTAGGTATCAAATTTATATGTATCATGGATATAGAATTAAGGGCCAATACTAAATTCACCTAAACTCCCTCTCGAGATGGATAGGATATGAATATCGAATAGCTCAACGGATTTGTTCTCACTCAAACAATTCCAACTAGGTACTAAGCTTGAAATGAAAGTCTCTTCACACAATTAATCAACCTCTCGATCAAACCAATGACATATTCTATCAAAGGGTTCTAAATTCTAAAGGATTTCTCAATATCTTTACAATTTATGCACGTGAAGTGTTTGATGAAATGATTCGCTCAATTATCATAAGCATATAATTGATTTCTCAATTTAATCACATATTTAGAACAACTAAACACACAAACCATCGTAAACCTCAAGATCGCGAACATCAATGATAGAAAATCCATTTACCCAATCAACATATGAATTAAAATACACAAATCCCCAAAATTATCCAACAACTCTCATGTTGCTAATCTCACAAGGGAGATTAGCCTACCATATTCATAAGAATATTAACATAGACATTAAGATCCTTACAAAACATGATAAATAATAGGATTCAATACAAAAGTTGGATGAAAACTCCCTTGGATGCCTCCAATGGTGATCTTCTTCTTCCCCTTGCAATCTTCCTCTCTTCCTTACTTCTTTTCCTCAATTGGATGAAGTTTTTGATGGTGGGATGAAGGTAGATCCAATGGATGTGAATGGATGAAGATGATGGTGTAAAATGGGAGAAATGGTGTGTGATGTGTGTGTGTAGCCTCAAACCCACGAAAATATGATCTAATGTTGAAATATTGGGTATTTATACCCCTTGGGAAGGTTCTAGAAGGTTCTAAATTTTTCTAAATTTTAGCACCTACACGGCTCGAGTTCGGTACACGACCACAGGGATGGCCGTGTTGCATGTTCTGATGCACACGTATGGCCTTTCTGAATAGGCCCGTGTGCGGTACACGGGCCGTGTAGCTGCACACGACACGACTCGTGCACTGAACTCGGCTTTGAACTAGGCGAGTTGCGTTTTCTAGTGACAGTACACGGCCAACTCTTACAGGGCCGTGTACTGTACACTTCTCGTGTAGCTGTTGCCCTGTTTCTCCTTCTTTATTTTATCTCCCTTCTCCGTTTTTGCTCCATATTCACCTGTTTTACATATATTTAAGCTCATTCTCACATATTTCCATAAAAACACATAACACCACCAAAATACACATAAATACAGATAAAATAATACGAAAACACATATGAAGAGACATTAAAATCTAGGTGAAAATATCACTCATCACTGGCGCCTCACACAACCGCTGGGACAAGGCCGGTCTTTGTTAATCAAACCGTACGGAACTAATGTTAAAGCGGTCTGCTGGAACTGATTTTTAAGCCAAAAAGCCAATTTCTCCACTTAAGCCCATTTATCCAATTTAGCCCATTACCCCATTCTTGCCCTAATCCTCCATACACATATATACTCTCCTTCTCATCTTTGGAGCCACCAATCCCAAACTCCCAACATCCTCATTCCATTCACCATTTTTTGAAGCTCCACCACACCACACTCTTCATCCAAGAGGGATCTCCACTAGTTGAGATTCCTCCCCTTTGGGGGAGGAATTCATTTTAATTTTACATATTTTTCTAGATTAAGATTTTATTATTTTCCAAGAAGGTGGAGACTCCAAGGAGTGGATAATCTTCATGAATGTAAAACTTCATTAAGGTGTAATCTAATCCTACTTATTATCTTTCTATTTTCTATATTTTTGTGGTTGATTGAAGGCATGATTATTGATTAAATTATGAAAATGTCTTGATTGTATTTCCGGCTTTGATTAGGTTTCATTTATGAAATTCACATGGCTTATAGTAATATGGGATTTATATCTTTGGTATTAGTGTATAGTGATTAGGTTGTGTATGGTGTATCGACATATCTTGTCATTGCTTTACCCTTAGTTGCTTTGCATGATTATCATATGTGAGTTTTTTTCATTTATTACATAAGGGTTTAATATAAGGGGAGCCTAGCCAAGGAGTCCTTATGTTTAGAACAACGTAAATGAACACTAGTGAGATCACTTGTTCCCGAGGATTAAACTAGTGAAGGGAACCCCATCCATACGAACATAGTACCTTGAAGGGAATTGCAAGTAGGATCGATCCTAGGAGCTTTTTAGGGGTTGTGAAAACAATCTACATCCTATTCACTATGGCCATTGGGGATAGGTGGAAATCGTTATTGCCCTTACCATGATTTGCTTAAAAATGAAAAACAATTAAAGATGTTGGATGTTTGATTATATGAGTGCATCATGATAATTACCATGTCATTGAAAATCCAAAAATATTGTAATTAGATTTATTTTTCCATGCATTTTATTGTCTTTTATTTTTAAACCTCCCTTTTGATCGTCCCTAACTAATCACGATACTATACCTAAAGGCCATGAATCCTAAATTCCCTTGAGTTCGATATTTTGTTGCTTGGTCGCCTGGACTATAACGACCAATCAGTAGACGAGACAAGAAGAAAACTCGACGACAAGAGTGAGCTATACATATCCATCGGGTATGACTCTAACTCTAAAGATTACCAGTTATATAATCCCCTCACAAAAAAGTGTGATAAGTCGAGATGTGGAGTTTGACAAGGAAGGTGCTTGGAATTTCGGTTCCAACAACAATTATCACAACTTTGTAACTCCACAATTTGAAGATGAAGAGAAAATCGAGCAAGCAGGTGAAGATGAAGAGACAGTGACTCCACCCGCTTCACCGGCAAGAGAAGTTGGAGACTCGTCACCATCTTTCCTAAATGAAAAAAGTGCATCGCGTGTGAGGAGCCTACATGAGATCTATGACGAGACTGAAGGTTAGAAGATCTAACATTACTTTTCTTATTTACTGATTGTGAGCCAGTAACTTTTGAGGAGGCTACACAAAGAAAAAGATGAAGAGATGCAATGGACGAGGAAATTAAGGCCATTGAGAAGAATGATACGTGGGAGCTTGCAATATTGCCTAAAGATCATAAGGCCATTGGAGTTAAGTGGGTGTATAAAGCAAAGAAGAACTCCAAGGGTGAAGTAGAGAGATACAAAGCGAGGCTTGTCGCCAAAGGATATAGTCAAAGAGCGGGAATTGACTATGATGAGGTATTCGCTCCTGTCGCCCGACTAGAAACTATCATGCTAATAATTTCACTTACAGCTCAAAACAAATGGAAAATCTATCAGATGGACGTGAAGTCAGCCTTCTTGAATGGTGTTCTTGATAAAGAAGTCTACATCAAGCAACTACCAGGCTACGAGGTGAAAGGGCAAGAAGAAAAGGTGTTGAAGTTGAATAAGACAACCACCATAAAGAGTGTTGTCATACTTATTCACTCCATAGGATTGATATCTCTAAATTTTTGACATCTGTCATTCGTGATATATTTGCTTGAGGACAAGCAAAGGGCTGGTGTGGGGGAATTTGATAAGTCGTAATTTGCCATTGTTATTTTGAGTTAAATCCCATCTTTTTGATTAGTTTATGTACCTATTGTGTGACAATTATGACTTATTTTATTATTGGAGTACATTTACGTTAATGAATTTATTTGTGATTCAAATAGGTCAAAAATTGGAGGATTTTTGTTGAGTGGAGTTAATGAGCATAATTTAAATCAATCCAACAGTTACAACCCAAGTCAAAGAGGGAATTGAATAGCATGATCTGGGAGTTACTCAAGGAGCAGAAAGAAAAGAAAATTACCAAATTAAGCAAAGGAAAGAAAGGAAAGTCAAACTTGAATTGAATTGGAAGCTGAGAGTTACGCAAGAAAGGGGGCAGAGGAAAGAAAATAAAAAGGGAAGAGATTGCATGCCAAACACACGACAGTACTGAAAAGGGGGATTGGAAGGGAGGCAGCCAAGCAAAGTTGGTGACACTCCAGAAGAACAATCAGGCTACTTTTGGTTTGTTTATTTTCATTTAATTTCATTTTCGTCATGCTTTTTATGGGCTAATTCCCCTACTGATTCAAGAATTTGTGAACCTCTCATATGTTTTGGCAGTTGTTTGATAGGATGTTTTAATTGATATTCTTATAATTTTATCCTATGAATTGCTTTGATTTGAATTAGGGTTGTGTGATTGTTAAGATAGATTGGTCATCTATGTTTACTTTTGCATGATCAATTGTCAATTTATATTTCTATGATCCGTAATTGTCATACTCTTGTGAATCGAGTGGCAAAGTGAGGGAGTACCTCTAGAATTCATAGGGTCTTGGTTATATGATTCGCTACCCCCGTTTTCATAGCCTTGTAATCCTAATTTCTCGTGTTTAATGTCTTGTCTAGTTCGAACCTCTTAGGTCGCTAGGTTAGTAGAATAATTTAGCAGTCGTACCCTAAATTATTTAATATAAGGGAATTTTCGGGTTGGTAGGTCGTACCATCAACCTAGGGGTTTGAAGTTATTTTGTATTGATTTTATTTCTTATTAAATAATTCGCTTAGAATATCGAGAGGGGATCAATTTCTTGGGCCAGGTTTGTTTAATATTTGTTTAAACTCTAATCTTAATTTTTTTGGAGTCTTGAAACTTTGATTGTCTAAAAACTATTGTCATTTGATTATTTGCAAAATATAGTTTAAATTCACAAAACAAAATCCTCCTCTTGTTTATTTCATTTTGTCACCATCGAATACTTCAATTTAATATCAATTTCAATTCACTCCCTTGGGTTCGACCCGTACTCACGCTTATATATTATATTGGATTGTGTCGGATAATTATAAAATTTTATTTTTGGTGGGCCGGCGACAGCCTACCAAATTTTGGCGCCGCTTGCCGGGGACTCAATCTGAGATTTTTGTTAAATTTTTGTGTTCTTGGTATTCTAGGCTGATTGAAAAACATCAGATCGTTGCTCTGTTGTTTTTAATTTTCTGTTCTGTTTATTACACTAACACTGTACCATTCAGTGTCTTGCCTGTCAGTTTTCGAAAAAAAAATCTGTGAATGATCACTCATTCATCTTGCAGAATACAGCTTGAATTCAACATAGAAATTGAGAAAACTGCCCGGAGGTTAAGGAAAGAGGCCCGAGAGAAATCTCAAGCAAGTTCTTCAACCATTGGAGACATTGAAGCCACCACCGATCCCGGAGTTGCAGCAGCTGATCCCAACCATTCAGAGGAGCGAAATTATGATTTGGACAGTTGTTCAGAAGTAGAAGATAGTGCCACAATAGGAGGCTTTGATTTTGGTGTAGAAGACATGGTTGCAAATCCAGACATAGTCCATCAACCACTTTGCATTAACCTTCTTGCTATCAATGATAATACTACCTTTGAATTGAAACTGGGACTTATTCACTTACTTCCTGCTTTTCATGGTCTTTTAGGTGAAAATCCATATAAGTTCTTGAAGGAGTTCGCGGTTGTGTGCACAAGCATGAAACCAACCGGAGTTACGGAGGAGCAAATCAAGCTTAGGGCATTTCCCTTTGCTTTGAAAGACTTAGAAAATGATTGGTTGTATTATCTCCCTTCTGGATCGATTAATACATGGGCTGAAATGGAGAAACTTTTTCTTCAAACATATTTTCCAGCCACTAGAGTTGCCATGTTGCAAAAGAAGATATCCGGAGCTCGCCAAATGCAAGGGGAAAGCTTACATGAATACTGGGAGAGGTTCAAACGCCTTATATCAGCATGCCCTCAACATCAAATAAGCGATCAGTTGCTATTGTAATATTTCTACGAAGGGTTGTCCATGATGGATCGAAACATGATTGATGCCGCTAGCAGATGAGCATTCATGATGAAAACACCTATTGCTGCTAGGAGTTTGATTGCTAGCATGGCTGCCAACACCCAACAATTTGGCACCCGTGATCTGGCAGTTAGAGAAGTGAAGGAGGTGCATGATGCCAAGATGGAAGAAACCTTGAGCAAGTTGACAGTAGCCGTTGAGAACCTTGGAAGAGGGATGAGTAATCAATCTTGTCAAAATTACCTAATTTATGACCATTCCACTTTTGATTGCAGGGCTACAACCAATGAGGAGCAAGCGAATGCAGTGGGGTGACCATATGATCCCTTTTCTCAAACCTATAATCCTGGTTGGAGGGATAACCCCAACCTTAGGTATGGTGGCGGACAAGGAGAGAATAGGGGGCATCAACAATTTCAAGAGCAGAGAATAATGAATAGGCAACAAGATCGGCCTCAAGAAGGTGGAAATCGACACCATGGAGAATCAAACTCGGGGAGATCATTTGAGGAACTTGTGAAGGCTATGGCTTCCAATAATCTAAAATTCCAAGAATTGACCCAATCATCAATTCGGAACTTGGAAAATCAAATAAGTCAACTGGCTACAACTGTAGGCCAAATGCAAGCTCAAAATAGTGGAAAATTGCCTTCATAAACTTAAATAAATCCCAAGAATGTGAGTGCCATCACGTTTCAAAGTGGGAAGCAATTGGCGGATGTTGAAAAGCCCAAGCAAGTTGAGAATGATGGAGGAAACAATTCTGGAAATGAGAGAATGGAAGTTGAAGGACCTGCTGATGCTATGGAAGAAAGGAACGATCAGATTGAATCCGAAGTTGTTGAAAATTCTGATCTGCAAAAATGAGGCAGCACAGACACTGATCCTATCAGTGTCAGGCCTGTCACAAAAAATCTGGTTAAAAAATCTAATCTGATTCCTTTAAATTCTAATCCTTTGCCTTTTCCAAGCAGGATAAAGAAAGTTGACACCAATAAGAAAGATAAGCAAACACTTGAGGTATTTCGGAAGGTGGAGATTAATATACCTCTCATCGAGGCAATTAAACAAATTTTGAGATACGTCAAGTTCTTGAAGGAGTTGTGCACCAACAAGAAGAGGCTGACCGGGAATGAAAAGGTAGTGATGGAGGAGAACATTTCAGCTATCTTCCAACAAAAGTTGCCTAAAAAATGCAAGGATCCCAACATGTTCGTAGTCCCTTGCAAAATTAGAAATTTCAAGGTGGAGAGGGCTATGCTAGATCTTGGAGCTTCCATAAATGTTATGCCACAATCAGTTTTTGAGAGGCTCGGAGTTGGAGAATTGAAGAAGACCGGAATTGTCATTCAACTAGCTGATCGGAGTCATGCTTACCCCGACGGGGTCATTGAAGATGTTCTTGTGCAGGTAGATAAACTCATCTTCCCTGCTGATTTTTATGTATTATAAATGAATGAGCACCCATCAAATTCCACTCCTATCTTGTTGGGAAGGCCTTTCCTCAACACATCACGAACAAAAATCGATGTAAGTGAAGGCACTCTCACGATGAAATTTGACGGCAGGTTATTCAATTCAATATATATGATGTTATGAAGTTTTCTGAGGATATTAACTCAATTTTTGCTTTGAGTGTTGTTGAGCCATTGGTGCAAGAATGTTTTGAGCTAACTTGCAGAGATGAATTAGACATTATCCTTGCACATGGACTCATGAAAGAAGATGAAGGAAATTATGGGACAAGGAATTTTGGTGAATTAATTGAAAGTTTGCAGATTTACCCATTTGAAGCAATGAGGTATGATGTGGCCTTTATTAACTTACCTAACACTTTCCCAAAAATTCTTCCATCCATAGTGCAGGCACCACAACTTGAGTTGAAGGCACTCCTTGATCATTTGAAGTATGCTTTCTTAGGCCCAAATGATACACTACCTGTTATCATCTCGGCCAAGTTGGCACAAGAGCAAGAGAGCAAATTGATTAAAGTTTTGAAGGAACACAAGGCAGCAATCGGTTGGACGGTGGTAGACATAAAAGGAATCAGCCCTTCGGTCTGCATGCACCGCATCCTACTTGAGGATGATGCAAAGTCGTCATGAGATGCCCAATGTCGACTAAACCCACTGATGATGGAAGTCGTGAAGAAGGAAGTTTTGAAACTTCTTGAGGTGGGGATCATTTATCCCATCTCGGATAGCAAGTGGGTTAGCCCAACATAAGTTGTACAAAAAAAATCGGGAGTGACCGTGGTTGAAAATGATAAAGGTGACATGGTTCCAACACGTGTGCAAACCGGTTGGAGAGTATGCATAGACTACCTCAAGCTCAATAACATGACTAGAAAGGATCATTATCCTTTACCATTTATTGATCAAATGTTAGAAAAGCTTGCAGGTTATTCTTTTTATTGTTTTCTTGAAGGTTTCTCTGGTTATTTTCAGATTCCTATTGCACCCGAAGATCAAGAGAAAATTACCTTCACATGCCCCTTTGGAACATTTGCATATCGTCGAATGCCATTTGGACTTTGCAACTCACCCGCCACTTTCCAAAGATGCATGGTAAGTATTTTTCTAAATTTGTTGGGAATATAATTGAGGTCTTTATGGATAATTTTAGTGTGTATGGAAGGTCTTTTGATGAGTGTGTTGGGAATCTTGAATTGATTTTGAAACGATGTGTAGAAACAAACCTTGTTCTAAATTGAAAAAAATATCACTTTATGGTAGAACAAGGTATTGTTTTAGGACATATAGTTTCAAAAAAAGGAATTGAGGTTGATAAGTCTAAGGTTGATCTTATATCTGCATTTCCTTATCCCACATCCGTGCGGGAAGTTCGTTCTTTTCTTGGGCATGCAGGTTTTTATAGGAGGTTCATCAAGGACTTTTCAAAGATAGGAAAGCCTCTTTGTGACCTGCTGCAAAAGGATGTGAAATTTGAGGTGAATGATGCTTGTAAGGAAGCCTTTAACAAGTTGAAGTTGTTGCTAACCACACCACCAATAATCCAACCGCCAGATTGGAGCTTGCCATTTGAGATAATGTGTGATGCGAGTGATTATGCCGTGGGAGTGGTGTTGGGGCAGCGAGTAAACAAGGAAGCCCATGTAATTTATTATGCTTCGAAAACCTTGGATAATGCTCAAGCCAACTACTCCACTACGGAAAAAGAACTCTTGGTCATTGTTTTTGCTTTAGAAAAATTTTGTTCATATTTATTGGGAACTGAAGTGATTGTTTTCTCTGATCATGCAGCCTTGCGTCATCTCATGAAGAAAAAAGAATCCAAGCCTAGGCTAATTCGGTGGATCTTGCTACTCCAAGAATTCGATCTAGAGATCAAGGATAAAAAGGGGTTGGAGAATTTGGTGGCTGACGATCTGAGCCACCTGGTCAGAGACTTGGATGAGCAACCAATATTAGAGAAATTCCCAGACGAGCAGCTGCTACTTCTGCAAATTTCAGAAAATACACTGACACTGAACCCTTCAGTGTCAGAAGGCTCAGTTTCGTGATTTGCTGATTTGGTGAATTTTTTGGTTGCTTGGAGGTTTCCAGATGACATGAGCAAGGCCCAGCATGATAAGCTCCGAAGTGATTCCAAATATTACATGTGGGATGATCCATACTTGTGGAAACATTGCTCCGATCAAGTGATACGAAGGTACGTCCCAATGTTGAATTTAATTCAATTCTCACCTTTTGCCATAGTCATGAGTGTGGGGGACATTTTGGTTCCAAGAGAACAGCTTTCAAAGTGCTTGAATGTGGATTTTATTGGCCAACACTTTTTAAGGATGCATATAATTTTTGCAAGTCTTATGATAGGTGTCAACGTGTAGGAAATACTTACCTAAGAAATGAAATGCCCCAATCCTCTATAATTGTTTGTGAAATTTTTGATGTGTGGGGAATGGATTTTATGGGACCTTTTCCTTCATCATTGGGTCATATTTACATATTACTTGCGGTTGATTATGTTTTCAAGTGGGTAGAAGCGAAAGCCACCTGGACTAATGATTCAAAAGTGGTTGCAGGTTTCCTTCGCTCTAACATCTTTAGTAGATTTGGAATTCCTAAGGCTATCATCAGTGATAAGGGCACATATTTTTGCAACCGAACGATGGAAGCACTATTGTGCAAGTATTCGGTGTTGCATAAAACCTCCACACCCTACCACCCTCAAACGAGTAGCCAGGCGGAGGCATCAAATCGCGAGATTAAAAGAATCCTAGAAAAGACAGTAAATCCATCTAAAAAGGATTGGAGCTGACGATTGGAGGATGCATTATGGGCCTATCGAACGGCCTATAAAACACCAATTGGCATTTCTCCGTACCAGATTGTCTATGGAAAGCCATGCCATTTACCTGTGGAGCTTCAAAACAAGGCATGATGGGCAATTCAAAAGTGCAACCTAGATCATGAGGAGGCCGAAGTGCAAAGGAAATTCCAGTTGCAAGAGTTGGAAAAATTGAGAAACGAAGCCTATGAAAATTCAGTGATCTATAAGGCTAAGACTAAAGCATTTCATGATGCAAGAATTTCAAGGAAAAAATTTAGCATTGGGCAAAAAGTTTTACTTTACCACTCGAAGCTTAAGTTATTCCCAGGTAAGTTACGTTCTCGTTAGATTGGTCCATTTGTTGTAACCAATATTTTTTCTCATGGTCCAGTTGAAATACGGAGTTTAAATTCAGAAAAAAGCTTCAAGGTAAATGGGTACCAATTGAAGGAGTATAATGAAGGATTCCGCACGATTGAGGTTGATCGGGTGGACTCGAAGGATTTTTCTTGAAATTGAGAAATAAAAGCCACACCTAAGTCGAGCCAACGAAAATAAAAAAAGGGCGCTAATTGGGAGGCAACCCAATTTTTTTTCTTATTTTATTTTTATTTTTATTTTTAATAAATGGTCTGATTGATTTTATTTTGCCTGATATGAGTTACAGAAATAAAGGGAAGAAATTAATTGCAGGGGACATTTGGACTTTACTAAATTATTTTCTAAAAACAAAACATGGCCCACCCAATTGATTTTAGTCGAAGTTCACAAGTTTTCTTTTTATTTGGGCTCCATATATTTAACTGTGGAATTATTTTGTAGGCACAACCTACAGAAGGCCCAATCCATAGAATAAAGGAGGCCCACTTAATCCCCCTAATCTATGTAAATTTGGCAGCAAGAACTTCCGTCCACATCACTCATCAGTTTGGAACCCTCTCACCGAAAATTCAACATTCGCTCACCACCACATCATCCCCGTTCACCATTTCGCGTCACCCTTTTCAATTACCACTGTAGATCTTCAATTCACCATGGCCAGGCTACGCTCCAGCACTCGCGCAGGTAAGAAGCAGAGAAGGGAAGATGAAGCGGAACCATCTAGGACAGTTGCTGAAGTCGATGCTTCCAACGAGCCCGCTGCCCATACTGATTCTAGTGACTAGCTGGACGTGGGTGAGCAATCTCAAGCACTGGAAGCCACCGACAGAGAGCCTCCACCATTGATCCTAGTTCCATCCTTGCCAAGAGCTCTACCTACAGGTTTTGGACATCTAGAAGGAGCCTTTATAGCACGGATGGAGAGATATGAAGGAAATCAGCACACACTAATAAACCAAGTGCATGAGATTTTGAGCCAGTTGAGAGAGCGTGGACAAGGTCCACGAAATTAACCAGGTGCACTCTTTTCACTTTTCTACTTTAAATTTTCCATACTATACTTTGTTTTGCTTGGGGACAAGCAAGAGTCTTGGTGTGGGGGGATTTTAAATAGATAAGTGGATTAGAACAGTTTGTAAATATGCCTATGTGTTTAGCTGATTTTTCTTACCCTCTTACTTGCTGTAAAATTTCCCTTATTGCTGAAAATGGTACTTGATTTTTGCTGTTATTTTGCTGAAATTCTCCCATGAGTTGCTGAATTTTGAATTGTACTGATAAAATCATTTTTCAATGCTGGAAATGCTATTTTTTTTGTTGCTTGGTGATGCTGTTTTGTGGTTTTGTTGATGGTGTTGGAGGTTGAAAATTAGAGAATTAATTAGTGGAGTAGTGGGAGTGATGGCATTGTTGGATTGTATACTAAAATTTTAGCCTTTTGTATGAACAATGTTTTAACAATTTATTTAAAATGAGAATCAATGATCAAATGATTGCGTCTTATAATTCATTTATATGTCCGATGCAATAGTCCACTTACTTTATAATGTATATAATATGTTGTGCGACAACACACAGAAGATCATATTATCGATTTCCTTATAATGTATAAACAGATACTCACAATCGAGATAGACGGGGACTCTCTATCGGGATGGTAGTAGTGTGATTTGTATTAGTTTATCTTAACTATAGAATCACATTAGTACACTTCGTGTGTATTGAGTAGGACCGCTTGAGATCGTTCGACTTGTACTGTCTATATAGAAGAACTTGATCTCAGTTATTATTAATGTTCATGCTCTTAATTCCTATACAATAACCTCGACACGTAAGGTAGTATGTATTTCTTTGATTCATCAATGGGTGAGATTTACATGTAATTAAATCAACAAAATCGATGAGTTGGGAAATAGTGTTGTCTCTATGGCATTCTGTTGATTGTAGAAGGAATCCGTGTTCGATATAGGTTGATAATGTCCCCTTGAGGAACTCATAAGGATTATCATGTAAACCCTGCAGGTGGATTTATTCCGGCATGATAATGAGGTTGAGTGGTACTACTCTCGGATGAGATATTAATTAATGGAGTTGTCAGTAACTTAATTAATTAATGGGCATTGTATATCTTAAACATAGGGACGCTAACGAGCTCATAATAAGAAGGAGCCCATAACATAATTATGGAATTAGAACGGTAGTACAGTAATAATATTTTAGTGGTATATTATTATTATTATTGGACTTAAGTATAAGCTTTGGGCTAAGCTTGGATACTTAAGCCCAATGGAGGCCCAACTCTAATTTCTCCTCCTGGTCCCTGCTGTAGCCCATATATAAGTCATCTCAACTGTCCAAAAACCCTAATCTAACTGATTAATCATGCCTAACACTGTGAGGAGGGGGAGGGAACAGCAGATTGAGAAGATCTCGAAGATCGTCGCCCACACGACGTCGAGATTGGACTTGGGAATACAACAGAAGATTGGAAGGTTATTTGCTGCTGCTATTCGTCAACTTTCACGATTTTTCTAAAATCGTGTGAATCTCCAAACTAGAAGTGTGTTACACCGATGAAAATCCACTGAAGAGAGGATCATTTTGGCGCATAGATCACTCAAATCGAAGATCAAATGAGAGAGTTATGCCTAAAACGGTGAGACTGTGCAGGCTACCAGCGAGAATTCATCATCTTCTTCAATATATCCTGTGAAAGGTAATACGTTTCTATATTTCTTGCTTCCACTGATTTAGAAACGCATGGAACCCTAATGGTTCATGTTAACTAAACGATCAAACGCCAATAGGCATGATAAAGGGGAATAACATTTGATGCACTAAAAACTAACGATTTGTGAATTTCTTTTGCAAACTCTGTGATATAAGTGGCTGAAAATTTTGAAAATTTCATGGCAAATCAAAACCCTTTTCGTGAGCTTTTGAGCCTGAAAGAGCATTTATATCTATAAGCTCTATTTTCCTTTGCTTGAGTGTATTGACTCGATTGGATCATTCTAGAACTTGCTCCTTTAATGCATTTCAAGATCATACATACTACAACATAATTGATGTTATGTTACACTTCACAGTAACACTTTTATTATATATAACACTTAATTGTAATACTATTTAAATTTTAATAATATGTAACACTTGGTTTATATGCAACATCAATAAGTAACATTTTATAAAAATAACACTTTTTAAATAACACTTTTATAAACATAATACTTTTCAGATTACACTTTTTTATATGTAACATTTTATTAGTATCATTTTTCATATATTACACCTTTTATGTAACATTATTAAATATTTAACACTATCATATTACATTTTTAAATACATAATATTTTATATAAATAAAATATGTAATATTTATATAGTTTAAATAATTTAAAAAAAAATTAACACACTATTAAATAATTTATATATTATACAAGTTGAAAAAAACATATGCTCATATAAGTAAAATGTTTATTGTGTAAAATATTTATTATGTTATATAAAAATAATAGTAATGTATGAAAAATATATTTTATGTTTATTTAAAATAATTTTAATACATATAAATTTATTTATAATAAAAATATATTTTAATTATATAATATGATTATTTTTAATTATTTAAATTATTATATTTCTTAATAAAATTATATCGTATAATATAATAATTTTTTAAAATTAGTTAGTATAATAACAACTCAAGTTTAAATGTATTAGATGATTTAAAAAATTATATTTTAATAAATTAAATAAAAAGTGTTGAAGTCATGTATAATAAAATAAAAAACTCAAAACAAAAACATAGTTATAGTTAGTCAAGGTGGTGGAAGTAACTTAATCTATCTAAGTGGTCAAAGGTTCAAACCTGGTAAGTTCATTTTTTTTCCTTATAAAATGTGTTACATAAAAAGAATACCACATGTAACATTTATAAAGTGTTACATAAAGTTTTTATCTATTGTAACATTTTTTTAAAAGTGTTATTAATGATCGAAATAGTGTTGCTTTAGACAATAAGCAGCACGGACCAACATTGCACCATAAAAAATATTACATATTATCTACAATAATACTTTTTGGCTATTAAATAATACTTTTGACGTGTTATATAAAGCAAGTTATGTTGTAGTGACATTTGAGTATGTGTAGTAAAATGATAAGGGCATTAGGCATAACCACTTTGGCTTATATTCACCTACCCGACTATACTTAACTTTAGGAAAGCCAAGTTAAGCCTTGCCTTCTTGATTGTTGAATGAGCATATCACGTAGCCACATTGCGTTTCTTTCTTTAACTTCTCCGTTTGAACCCTTTATCATTTTACAAATTGTGGAATTTATCGGAAATATTTTGTGGTTAAAGGGAGCTGATGGTTGTTTTAAAGAAAAAAAATTATGAAGAGGAGAAGAAAAGAAAAGAAAGAATGATAAAAAAAGAGGGGTTGCAAGTGAAAAAAATCTGAGGCGAAAAATTGGAATGGATGTGTAATCTGGTTAAAATTGATGATTTTCATTTTGTTTAGTCCTACTGTTGAAGGAAAATAAATGAAAATGAGCAGGAGTGGGGGTATTTTGTTGTTAAAAATTCAGAATTGATCAAAAGAAAATAAAAGAGGGAATGTAGAGAAAAATAAGGATTAAATAATGTATTGTTGTGATGAATGATTTATGTGACTTTCATAATTTGCAAAGTGGTATATTTAGTCATTCATACCCTTCTTATCCCACATTAACCTTAAGCTCCATTACAACCAATTAAAAGCCCCTTAGATTGTTGTACATGACTCATTGAAATTGGTGGAGATTTGATTAGGGAGCAAGCTTATAGTAACGACCTATTTCGTTCAATTTTTGAGAGATGTTTTGACCCACTTATATACACTTGAGTGATTTGGAGTGAACCTTGTGAGGCTATGAAACTTTGAAAAATTTTATGTCATGAAAGTTGCAAATTTTGTCAAAGGGTCCCTATCATTTTGTTTCAAATGCCTAATTGTTACTCTACTGAAGAGTGTTGTCATACTTATTCGCTCCATAGGATTGATATCTCTAACTTTTTGACCTCTGTCATCCATGATGTATTTGCTTGAGAACAAGCAAAGGGTTGGTGTGGGGGAATTTGATAAATTGTAATTTGCCATTGTTATTTTGAGTTAAATCCCGTCTTTTTTATTGGTTTATGTGCCTATTGTGTGACAATTACGACTAATTTTATTATTGGAGTACATTTACTTTAATGAATTTATTTATGATTCAAATAGGTCAAAAATTGGAGGATTTTTGTTGAGTGGAATTAATGAGCAGAATTTAAATCAATCCAACAGTTACAACCCAAGTCAAAGAGGGCATCAAATAGCATGATCTGGGAGTTACTCAAGGAGCAGAAAGAAAGGAAAATTACCAAATTAAGCAAATGAAAGAAAGGAAAGTCAAACTTGAATTGAATTGGAAGCTGGGAGTTACGCAAGAAAGGATGCGGAGGAAAGAAAATAAAAAGGGAAGAGATTGCAAGCCAAACACACGACAGTACTGAAAAGGGGGATTGGAAGGGAGGCAGCCAAGCAAAGTTGGTGACACTCCAGAAGAACAATCAGGCTACTTTTGGTTTTGTTTATTTTCATTTAATTTTATTTTCGTCATGCTTTTTATGGGCTAAGTCCCCAACTGATTCAAGAATTTGTTAACCTACTGTATGTTCTGGCAATTGTTTGATAGGATATTTTAATTGATATGCTTATAATTTTATCCTATGAATTGCTTTGATTTGAATTAGGGTTTTGTAATTGTTAAGATAGATTGGCCATCTATGTTTACTTTTGCATGATCAATTATCAATTTATATTTCTATGATCCGTAATTGTCATACTCTTGTGAATCGAGTAGCAAAGTGAGGGAGTACCTCTACAATTCATAGGGTCTTGGTTATATGATTCGCTACCCCCATTTTTATAGCCTTGTAATCCTGATTTCTCGTGTTTAATGCCTTGTCTAGTTCAAACCTCTTAGGTCGCTAGGTGAGTAGAATAATTTAGCGGTCGTACCCTAAATTATTTAATATAAGAAAATTTTCAGGCTGGTAGGTCGTACCGTCAATCTAGGGATTTGAAGTTATTTTGTATTGATTTTATTTATTATTGAATAATTCGCTTAGAATATCGGGAGGGGATTAATTTCTTGGGTCAAGTTTGTTTAATATTTGTTTACACTCTAATTTTAATTTTTTTGGAGTCTTGAAACTTTGATTGTCTAAAAACTATTGTCATTTGATTATTTGCAAAATATAGTTTAAATTCACAAAACAAAATCCCCCCCTCTTGTTTATTTCATTTTGTCACAATCAAACACTTCAATTTAATATCAATTTCAATGCACTTCATTGGGTTCGACCCGTACTCACGCTTATATATTATATAGGATTGAGTCGGATAATTATAAATTTTTATTTTTGGTGGGCCGGCGACATCCTACCAAGTTCTTTTGGCTGCATCGAATGTCTTGCTCGCATAGTGGATGGCTCGTAATCTATTATCTCTCATATGCCCCAATACCACTCCCAAAACTATATAACTTGCATCGCACATGAGCACAAATGGTTTAGTCCAACTTGGAATGACTAGAATTGGTGCAGTAATTAATGTCTCCTTCAACACCTGAAAAGCATGTAAAGAGTTATCATCAAATTTGAAAGGGACATCTTTTTCTAAAAAATGAGAAATGAGTTTAGAATATTTAGAAAAGTCTTTAATAAATTTGCGGTAAAAATCTTATCCGAAGAATGACCACACTTCCTTCTTATTTGTGATGGTGATCGGATCTTATGGTCTACGTAATCCATTCGGATTCCATGCACATCTAACGCAGCGAAATTATAGAAAGCATTACCTTTCACCGAAGACTGGCAGAGAAGTCTGAACAACTTCTAGTGTATTCCTATGCCTTGTCTAGACGTCGTATATGCGACGATCCTCTAAGCGATGCCAATCTACAGTCTCCCTCTTATTTCTCATATTCTCTCCCTCTTATTTCTCACGTTCTCTCTTATTTGATGAGAATCTGATTTCTCACGTGAAGAATAAAATAGGCGAGAAATTAGGGTTGGGCCTCTCAACTTAAGCATCCAAGTTTAGCCCAAAACTTATACTTAAGCCCAAGAATAATAATAATTCATTCCACTAAAGAATTATTATTGCACTGTCACCCTAATTCCAAATTACGTTATGGGCTCCTTCTTATTATGTACCCGTTTAACTCTCCGTTTAAGATATACAATACTGCAAATCAGCCCTTCCTCGTAGGTTATTTTCTCAACGAATAAGGAATTATATGAGTGAAGTCACCATCTAATTTGAAAAGGCAAACAACAATTCCAAAGCAATAAAATATGAAAATATGAATTTTTCCTGTTTCTAAGATTAAATAAAAGGATTCGCAAATAAAAGTTCTAGTGCTACAACCAATCCATAAATCGTTAAAGCTTCCATAAAAGTTAAACTAAGCAATAGAGTACCTCGTATTTTTCCTCTGCCTTGGGCTGTCTTACGATACCCTCTACGGCTTGACCCGCGGCAGTCCCTTGATCAACTCCAGGTCCAATAGAAGCAAGCCCTACAGCCAATCCAGCAGCAATAACGGAAGCGGCAGAAATCAGTGGATTCATGATAAGTTCCTCATACCAACAAAAAGAAATGGTTAATGATACAATCAACCAATGAAATGCACATTAATTAAATGAGTTACTGACAACTCAATTAATTAATCTATAATATAAGAGTAGTACCACTCAACCTTATTATTATGCCAGAATAAATCCACATGTAGGGTTTACATGATAATCCTTATGAGCTCCTCAGGGGACATCATCAACCTAAATCATTAGGACACGGATTCCTTCTACAATCAACAACATATCATAGAGACAATATTATCTTCCAACTCACCGAGCATATTGATTTAATAATTAAATCTCACGCATTGATGAATCAAATAAATAAATACTGAATTACGTATCGAGGTTATTGTATAGGGATTAAGAGTACGAACATCCATAATAACTGAAGTCTAATATTCTTTTATATAGTTAGTATAAATTGAACAACCTCAAGTCCTGCTTAATACACACAAAGTGCACTAGTGTAATTTTATAGTCAGAACAAACTAATACCAAATCACACTACAACCATCCTGATAGATTGTCTCCTTCTATCTCAGTTGTGAGCATTTATCTATACTTTATAAGGGATTGATAATATGATCTTTCGCGCGACGCCACACACCATATTATCTACAATATAAAGTAAATGGACTATTGCATCGACATATAAAATAATTATTAGATGCAATCATTTGATCAATGATTCTCATTTCAAATATTGTTAAAACATTGTTCATAATAACGCTAGGCTTTTAGTATACAATCCAACAATTTGTTGGTAGGGAAAAATTTTCAATTACCACCATCTTTGCTCTATGAACCTGCAAACCAGTGATTAGAAAACCAGACCGGAGGCCGAACCGGTGACCCTAATGGTTCAAGGTCGGATCGATCAAATCGGGCGGTTCAACCGGAAAAATATAAATTACATATTTTTTAATTTTAATAATATTTTATTATTTTATATTAACATACATGAAAAATAATTGAGTGAAAGAGTAAAGTTAAATGGGAAAATAAAATAAATTTTGAATTTTAATTTATATTAATAGCTAATTTAATTTAAATTTACTTTGAATTTGAAAGAAAATTAATTAAGAATATGATACTTGAAATAAAAATGAAAAGAAAATTGTTAATTATTTTTATTTATTGAATCTAATTTTAATCAATATTCATATAAAATATATTTTTCAATTATTTGGATTTGGATACTATTTAGCAAATAAATTTATTTATTTTAAAATTAAACAAATAATGAGTGATAAATTACATGTAGTTAAATGTATATGCTTATAGAAAGGGATATCCCACATTGATTATTTATAATAGAGAAAGAGGTATTGGACATGTATATATAAAGACCACCCTTTCTCCCTTTTTATTCACAATTTCAATATCCCACATTGAAAACTTATTAAAGAGAAGGGGTATTGTATTTCTAAATGATCACTACTCCCCTCCCTTTGCATTCATCTAATCTTGGAATGTTGACTCTCAAATTAGTCAACGGCTCAGATCTCAGTACGAAAAAATTATATATAAAAAAAATTGGAACCGATGATTTTCGGTTTGACCGGTTCAGCCGGTTATTCCGGTTTGAACTGGTTCGTTTTTCCCGGTTCAACATAGAAAATGGTTTTTGGGGTGCATTCGGACCGATTTCCGATTCAACCGATTGCCGGTCCGGTCCTATTTTCTAATCATTACTGCAAACCTTTAAATGATACATGATGTCCTAAGACAATACCATCTCTCGCCATAAAATGAAAATTTTCCCAATTTAAGACAAGGTGGGTATCCTGACATCTCTTCAATACTATCTCTCACCATAAAATGAAAAGTTTTCCAATTTAAGACAAGGTGGGTATCCTGACATCTCTTCAAAACAACAGTAAGGTTAGATAAACAAGACAAGGTAGGTATCCTGACATCTCTTTAAAACAACAATAAGGCTAGATAAACAAGAATTAAAAGGACCCAAAGAGTAAAAAATCATCCACGACTTCCATGAAATTTTCTATTAACCCATCAAAAATAGACATTGTGATACATATTTGAAAAGTCACGGGAGCATTATAAAGATCAAAATGAATTATCATAAAGGCAAAAGTATCATAGGAACATGTAAAAAAGGCCTTTTTATGATCCTCGGCACTATCATTATCTGATTGTAATTGGAGTGAACATTCAAAAAGTAATAGAATTTATAATCTGCCAACCTATCTTAAAATTATAACCGGTATGTAAAAACTTTTTATCTATGATGACACATGAGACAACCCTCCAAAACCACAAATGTAAACTACCCCATAGAGGTGGTGGAAAAAGGTTGTGTATGACAATAGGAGAGAAGATGATTATGTTTAAGGAAAAGTTCTTGTGTCCCGAACACACGGATTTAGACCCGTGCGCCCAAGTCCGACCCTGTCTATATTGATTTTTTTTAACTTATAAATGATCCGCTTAATAAATAGGACAGATTGGGCGCACGGGTCAAGTCCATGCCCCCAGACACACAAGATACTAACTCTATGTTTAAAAGATTATAAATATTGAGGTAGGTTTTGGGTGACACCGTCTCACGGATCCTCTTATGTGAGATGGATCATCTATTAACCCAAATAAATATATTTTATATTAAATAAAAAGATAATTAAAGGAAAAAAAAGACCCTTATTTGGCTTAACTAATTAAAAATCCTATTTTACTAATAATAAAATTCGGCAATCTCCTGTTCTCGCCAACCATTCACGACATGTTGTTTTATTTTAAATTATATGTTCTCGCCAATCATTCGATTATAATAAAAAAAAAAGTTAATTATACTGTGCACCCACTCTCAAAAATGCATACAAATATAAACAAAAACATGTACAATTATGAATAAAAATATATACAATTTAATTGTTAGGGTTTTAATGAAAAATTAAGTGTAAAAAATATACAATTATTAAAAAACATTTATACACTATTGAATAAAAAGTTATACACATATGAATGCTAATTTTTTTAATGAAAAACCTAGTGTGAAAAAATTATACAATTATTAAGAAACACGCATACAAAATAGAATAACATGTATACAAAATAAAAAAAAAATTATATACATATGAGTGCACCCTTGTACCCGGGTGCACCTAATATCAACTCAATAAAAAATTATATGTTATTAATATTATTATTATTAATAGTTCATTAGATAGTTCAACAGTCTCGTTGTTACTTTATTATAATCAGGTATCACTTTATATTAAAAATATTATCACTTTTTATTCATCTTATAAATTGTGCATAAAATAATTAAATTAAATGTTTATCACTTTTTCTTTATTATGTATAATTTTTTATTAAATATGTTATCACTTTTTATTTCAATGAATTGTTCGTAAAATAATTTAATTAAATGAAAATCACTTTTATTTGATTTGGAATCACTTTTTATTGAAAATATTATCACTTTTTATTATTCCGATAAATTATTCGTGAAATATATTTTTTTAATTAGTTATCACTTTTTTAGGAAAGATGATGTTATCACTTTTCATTTATATTGAGTATCACATTGTATAAATTTATAATTTTAAATCAAAAAATAAATTAAATTAATAAATAATTTTAAATTAATAAAATTTTGAATAATAAAAAATATAAATTAAAAGAAAAAGTAATATATAAATATATAGTAATAAAAGACCTAATTAAATTAATTCCATAATTAATTTTCCAATTTTCAAATTTGAATACAATCAAACAGGCCCTTTAAAATATACTTAATAGGCTAATGGATGATCCGTCTCACATAAGGGAATCCGTGAGACGATCTCACCCAAGTCTTTTCCTTATATCTATACATTTAATTTTTTATTATTTTATTTTATTTTTTTCAAAATTACGAAAATTGATATTTATGCTTTATAATTTTATTTTTAAATAAGTTTTCTATTCTTTATAATAAAATTTAAATTTTATTCATAATTTCTTTTCAAAACGATTTTTGTATTTCATAATTTATTGAAGGATTTATTACTATAAGGTACATACTTTAAACCTAATTACTTTTAAATACAATGAAAATAAAAAATATTATCACCTACCCAAATTCATAACAAAGAAACAAAATTATCCCTTGCACATTTATTTTGCACACTTTTTTGTATAATTTTTTTCCACATGTACATTTTTTTTTTCACATTCTATTGTTTTATATTTTTCTTCATTTTTTTTTTTAACATTGAACTATTGCACTTCAATAATTATAGATATTGCTTTATTATCATATAAATAAATTATACTATATATGACATTAAATTGTGTAGAAAAAATGTGCAGATAAAATTGTGAAATGAATCTCTTTTAACCCAATTAAATTGATCTTCATATATATATATATATATAATTGCTATAGTAATATGTAGTTTGTTTGGTAAAAATAGTAATAGCGAGAAGAAAGTAAATGAGTGGGCAAGGTCCTAGTCAATCTTCTGTAGAGGGTGTAAGAACATGCCACTGGCCAGAGAGAATGGCAGAATGGCAAAAGTGTGTAAACATTGTGGATATAAGAACCACAAACATCACTATTATATCCAAGACAATACCAAAGTAACATACATGTTTAAACATATTAACGCAGAAGTAAACATTGCCTATCAATTCATTAAATTATTGAGAAAAATAAATAAACAAAAAACATATAAAGTATTACTATACTAATCATGTACATCCTTTAATTTTACACTAAGAAAATTTCAAATTTTACATATTATATCTCTGCATTTAAATTTTTTTTATTTTCTTTTCAAAATTATGAAAGTTAATAATTATTTTTTATAATTTTATTTTTAAATAAGTCTTCTATTCTTTATAATAAAATTAAAATTTTTATTCTTTTTTAGTATCATTTTTATACAATTTCTTTTCAAAATTATCATTTTTTTTTTTGCAAATTTATGAAAATTGATATTTATGTTTTATAATTTTATTTTTAAATAATTTTTCTATTCTTTAAAATAAAATTAAAATTTTATTCGTTTTTAGCATCATTTTTATACATTTTTTTTCAAAATTATCAATATTTGTATTTCATACTTTATTTAAAGAGTTGGTCCCTTTATCCCTTGATGCACAAAGTCATGTATAAGGTATAATATTTTGTTTTAAAATGTTATACACTTTACTTAATAAGGGTATAATTTTTTCATTGAAGAAATTGGCTGAAATATGAATAGTATAAATATTTGTTAAAAAAATTAAATTTATTTTTCAGCAAATAAAGATACACATTCTTATACTAAAGATATATCATTTAATACTAAAGGTATAACATTCGAAAAATCCTGAATTTGGGGGTACGGTATCCCGGGGTCAAGCAAGTTTAGCCTTTTTAAAATTTGAAAATGATGTTGATATTATACATTGAATTTTATTAGGGTTAGTTTAAATGCACATCCCTTTCTATTATATACACACCCATCATTATATATATTTAAAATATGTATGAGTGAGGCTCTCGTGCACCCGGGCGCACGGAGCATATTCCGTGCGCCTTTGCAATTTTCGTGCCCCTTTGCAATTTAAGTCTCTTGCAATACATAGGTTTAAATTGAATATAGAGAGGGAGGGTTGTGTTCACATGGGGACACAGAGTATCCCTCCGTGTCCACGGGGGCGCAGGAGCTTTTGCCAATATGTATTTTTTAAAAATCTATCATGTTCATTAAATACCCACCCCATTAAATATGTATTTTGACGGCTTCCGTTTTCCAACTCCATCTTCCCCATTTAACATTGAACATCGTTTACGAAATTCATTGGCATAATCGTGCAACTCATATTTATCATTAATTAAGGTTTTAATCTGATTTAGATTATAGGATATAATAAATTATAGCAGAGGGATGGGAAATCGCCATAAGGGAAGAGATCGTCAACGGTTGTGTTGTGTTGTCAATACGGTTAATGCTAAACAACATAATTAAAGAAGAAAATTGCAATTAATTCCCAATTCAATCAAAATCAATTTAACCAGCATACACAAACCCTTATGACTTGATCAAAGTTGCCTTTCTTCAGATGCATTGTCAATACTCACCAGTCAAGAAACACACATATATTTAAAGGTAAAAACTCCTACGCCCTCGGGGACACGAGACATGGTCCGTGTTCCCATATGAACACAATCATTCCCTATCCTATTTAAACCTATGTATTGCTAGGTAGTTTAAATTGTAAAGGGTACGAAAATTATAAAGGGGCACGGATCTAAATTCGTGTGCTCGGGCGCACAAGAGACTCACTCGTATTTAAAATCTATTGAGTGAGGTTTGCGTGCACCCGAGGCACACCGTGCGCCTTTAGAATTTAATATTATGGGTAATGGTACATTGTTTTGTTCTAAAGGGTGTATAGTTTAATTAGCACCATTTGTTCTAAAGGGTATACACTTTTATTAATATTTTTATTTTTCTTCAGAAAATTAAGGATACACGTCTTTATACTATAGGGTATACAATTTAACACAAAATTCTAAAGGCGTGTATACAAGTTTTTGCCAAATCTATTTTCTCAAGACAGAATCTTTATTTCGCAATGATTACATCTTCAACATTTACTTAGAAACACAATTGACCACTTCAATAAATCAACAAAAAAATCTCGAAAATATATATATTAACTTCGTGGTAATAAAATTCAATCCCTCCCTGGAATGGTGCTCCTTTTGGGACATTCTCTAATCCGAAGACAGTAGTACTCATTAAAGACTGTACACCATCACCAGTAGTGTCAAGTTCATGGAAAAGATGGTGGTCAGGACATGGTGGATCAACAAAGAAAGGCAACAAATGCGTTTTTTTTAATGTTATCACTTATATCTTTTAAAATGCTTTATAAAATAATTTCATTAACATTATCACTTTATCAATGGAATATCACTCTCCATTGTAAAGGTTATCCCTTAAGTTCATAATTAGTTTTACTTTTCTTTTGAATGTTATTACTTTATTTTAAAATGTTATATAAATTATTTATAAAATAATTCACATTATTGTAACACTTTATGAATGAAATATCACTCTCTATTGTAAAGGTTATCACTTCTTATCTATTTTACGAAGACTAATTATACTATGCATCCAGGTGCACTCTAAGATAGGGTACTCCTACTTTAAAAATGTATACAAATATAAACAAAAACATATACAATTATGAACAAAAATGTATACAATTTAATTGTTAGTTTTTTTAATGAAAAATTGAGTATAAAAAAATATGCAATTATTAAAAAACATGTATACACTATTGAATAAAAAATTATACACATATGGATGCTAGTTTTTTTATTGAAAAACTTAATGTAAAAAATGTATACAATTATTAAAAAATACTTATACAAAATAAAATAACATATATACAAAATAAAATAAAAAGTTATACATATGGGTGCACCCTTGCACACGAGTGCAGTTAATATTAACTCTTTTACGAAAATTATTATGTTCACGCAAAGACAAATCTTTGCTGAGTTACTATTGAGTACAAAATATATAGTCCACATTTATAATTATAAATTTAAAATATTTCTTGTGGGTTCTTGAATTGGGCATTGCGGCGAAGAACTCGTAATTCAACTTGTTAAGAGCATGTGTTCGTTTGATTAATTTAGTGAACACTTAGCGAAACTTATTATTAAACTCGTTAACAGAATTTGAATATTGCATAACTCGTTTGTTAAAAGTTAATTTAGTATTTGTTTAGCATGTACGTGAACAAGCTATATATATAATTTATTATTATTTAATACAATATTAAAAATATTGAAAACATTTATACATATCGAAACAAACGTAATTACGAACGTAGAATTACGAGGAATACTGCATCAATCCGTAATTATGGTAAGCAAACACCCCTAAAGGAATCAAGTTGTCATGAAATAAACATATCTGGTAAGTTTATCAATGATTATCTGTAACAACAAATATTGTATTTATAAAATAATAAACACAAAAGAAATTACAACGATAATCCGATATGGATTGAAGTTGAGAATTTAAGTAAACATCTTCTATTTATCCTCTGATTCCTCTCTTGAGTTGATTTCTTGACTTCTTCAACTTTCTGAGCCGGATCTTTGGATGAAGCTTGTCCGAGCTCGGGGTTGACTTGAAGCTTTAAAACGTTTATCCGGAGGCATCGAACATTTGTTCCGATCAAACGTTGACTTGAAGATTTGTTGTGAAGTACGACACTCAATTTGGTAGAACGTGGACTTCACAGAGACAGATGGATGAATTTGATATGAAGAACGCCGGATCAAAGAGGCTTAGCACCTTGGTCTTTGATCGGAGGTTGTTCTTGACTTGAAGATGACTTTCTTCGACTTGCTCTTGATCTTGAACTTGAACTTGATCTTGACTTGAACTTCACTTGACCGGATTTTGATCGAACTTGATTTTCACTTGAATCTTCAGAGTTTTTCAAGTTTTCAAGATTTTCAGAGTGAATGGAATGAGGACTGAAGGTTCTTATTTATAGGTAGAGAAAATAACCACTTGTGAGATATTTTCTCTCTGAAAAGATATGTTGGGCTTTTCTCCTTTAATTAAGCCTGCTGGACTGGATACGGGCCTATTGATTTAATTAGACCTACTGGATTTGATTTGCTGGGCTTGTCTGACTTGAATCAGGCCCACATGATTTATTTCCTGGGCTTATTGATTTGGGTCAGGCTCACATGATTTATTTCTTGGGTTTACTAATTTGGGTCAGGCCCTCTTGATTTGAATTGAGCCCATTTAACTTGAATCCGGCCCCAAATAATTATATTAATTATCAATTATTTATCTATTTATTTCAGAAATTAATTTACTTAAATTCCTTAATAAATAAATACTTAACCAATATTAATATATTCTCCTTTACATTTATATATTTTTTTTAGGCAATAAAATTTATTTGCCTACAGATGCCCCCTTGCATTTTGTTCACTGAAACTTATTTTTGGAGTGGACAAATTGCAATATGTATACATACATTTTCTTTTTCTGGCATATACTTCAATGCTTCTAAATATTTTTATTTTTTTATTTTAATTAAAGCTCCTTCCATATTCCTTAATAACAACATACCCTGCCATGTATTACTTCTTCAGTTTCAACTTATTAGGCCCAGCAAACTTTCCTGGGCTTGGACTATTTATAATGGTTACTTCATCATACAGCTCGGCCATCCACTTCACCCTATCTGCATAAACTTGAGTTCCAAGTAATGTGATGACATTAGCTATCTTCTTGGAGGCATACGTATCTCAATATCTCAAACCCCAGTAAACAAAAGAAATATTCTCCAAAGATATACAAGCACCCAGATATTCACGCGATTTTCACACAAATCACATTATTCACAAGAGGTCTCGACAACTATTTAAGAAGACTCCAAATCTCCAAATTTTCACCACAAACAACGAGTGAAGAGCATCCATTCTGCGAGAGTAATTTCCACAGCAACTCACATCACAAGGTAATCACCTCTCCTGCTATTATTATCATACCTTTGCTCTCTTTCCTTCTTTTTTTTACTCCTGCATATACTTAATTTTTTTCTTGTTTCTTTACTTCTGCACATACGATATGCCTGTATTTTTCTTTCTTCTTTACTCCTTTTCCTTTGAACTGCTTATTTGCCTTCACATAATCATCAAGGTAAGCTTCGCCACTTATATTCTCATATTTACCTCTATATCTCTTCCATTTCTTTTCCCTTTTTTCCACACAACGTTTCCAAGTAGAGAAGAGAAGAGAAGACTTTAATGTACATGGAAAGTCAAGACCAGTGACGTCGAGGTGGAGAGCGGTCGACGGCGGACCACCCATGGTGGTTGCTTGTTGGGCTCACACTGTGAGGTAGAGAGCGGTCAACAGCGGGCTATCCATGGTAGCTGCTTGTTGGGCTCGCACCTCCGACGGAAGTGGGTGGAGAGGTGTTACAGACCTCCGAAAATTGATTTGAAAGCTGAAGTTAGACCAATAGTGTCGAGGTGAAGAGCAATCGACGGCGGACCACCCATGGTGGATACTTGTCGGGTTCTCACCGTGAGGTGGAGAACGATCAATAGTGGACCACCCATGGTGGCCGCTTGTTGGGTTCACACCTCCCACGGTGTTGATATGCAGGGTGAGAGGGAGGTTGGCGAATGAAACCGATGGAGCACGCTGATGAAGACAACAATCAGACCAGCGGCGGCTTAGCAAGGCTTCGCATTCATCTCCGGGAAGGATGCGTCAGGCTCTGGTAGCAACTCGCAACTTCGTCGGCGTGGCTCGGTTGTGCATGGTGATCCATCATGGAGGCGATTGTCGGGTGTTGGGAATGAAAGGCAACGCCATGCGTCGAGCCTTCGAGTTTTCCAGCAGTATCATCCCGCGGTTGCTCGATTGGCTCTCAGATGTGAGGCGTCGGTGGTCACGTCGGATCGATGGCGAGCAGTTCCGTGATGGTTGCTCAATTTGAAGGTGATGGTGTGTGTTTCCGATGATGTCAGTTCGCGCGTTCCCAGCGGGTACTCAATGAGAGGAGGCTGCTCGCTGCCCTCGGCGGTGCTTTCAACGGCGACAGCATGCCATCCTCGACGAGGGATCGGTGGCTGACGCTTATCTTCAGCAGAAACAGCTCGCGCGTTCCCGGCGCTGCTGCTCGCTCGCGGTGGCAGCTTGGTGAGGGGGCAACGACGCGCACGGGGCGGTGGCTGTTCACTGTGCTTGGAGACTGCTTGCTGCTCTCGGCGGCGAGCTCAACGACCCTAGCAGCGATAGATCCGATCGGCAAATTGAAGGCTGCCCAGTGGCGGCTTCAGCGAGATTCGCCGATGAGACTCTGGCGCGAAACCTGGCAGCGATCGTTGGCGGCTGCAGGCGTTGATGAGAGTCCCGCTCTGTAGAGGGAAGAATCCCAATTTCACGCCTGGGGCAAAACTTGATAATTGATGCCAATTTTGACTTTCAAAGCCAATTTTGACCTTCATTTGGCCCATTTAATTCAATTTGAGCATTTATAAAATGAAAACAACAGCCCATGCAAAAAAAACTCTTGATTTGGGCTTTTATAAATTGGGCCCATACCAAGTTCAAAATTCATGATCTTGGGCTGTCAATTTCCAGTTAATCTTTAATTCATGCTTTAAACTTAAATCAATTAAATCTAAATATGAATTAATTTAGTTGATCACCCTGATATTTTAAACTTCACTTCATCATGGATTTAACTTATAATTTTGAATTTAATAATTAATTGATCCCATGAATTTCAAGCTCTTTTAATTATTAAAATCCATAAACTTAAATTGTTTCCAAGCCCTACTATTGTTTTCTAACATTCCTTCACTTGTTTTGCAGCCTATCCATTTCTCAGCATGGTTTTCTTCAAAACTGTAATGGGAAAGTCCGGCGCAAGCTACTTGGTTATTCTTGAAGATGCACGTCAACCTTTGCCACAAGGAACTCGTCTTTTACCCGGGCAATCTTTGCTAGGGAACTGTGCTTATGTCCCTCCAAGAAGCAAGAATGAATTTTTCTTGGCATGTTGGTCTCATGAATCTTCTTCAAGTAAAAATAACATAAGTTGGACCTTGAAGGGAGCTGACATTTAGCCAGAAATCAATTCGGCACCTTTACCCTCTTTGGGACACCGCATTGCAAAAGGAAAAGCATCCTGGGGGGAACCCATCAAGTTACTTGGAGACTTCCACTACATCAAGGGTTACTGGGAATGGACTGAAGATATTTTAAGCTGATGCGGATCCATTCTTCGAAACACAAAGCTTTATGATGATGTCTTTGCATCCTTCTTTACCTATGATTGCAGCTGTGAAATCATGAAGGCATTCTGTGAAGCACCAACACTTTACTTACCAAATTCGGAGAGATGTCACTTTCTTTATGGGACTTATACAGCTTGATGGGACTACCCATAGCGGGTTATGTGTATGATGAAATTGTGCCCTGTGCAGAAGAATTACTTTCCATGAAAGATGGTTTACGTATCCCGCACAACTGTAGATCTTTACTTGGCGCCTATCACGTACTTTGCAAGGGTGCTAACAGAAGAAATGTAACCATTGACCAGTGGGTAGATTTTTGGTCTAAGAAGGCTATAACATACCTTGAACCTCCTACTCGTGTTGAAAGAAAGACTGCTTCTCGGCCAAAAAAAACTTATAATCCGACTGGCGTTATTTCGAGTCACCAACCATGGACGTCCGCTGAGATAGATCAATTTAAAAAATTGGGCATTTCTCAAACTGATCAAGAAGAGACCTATCTAGCCGCTTATTTAGCTTGCTGGCTTTGTGCGTTTGCACTTCCGGGTGGCGAGGTAGGCTTGATACGACCGAGTACCTTTAAAGTGGCAAGCTTAATGGCTGCAGGAAAAAAAGTGAGTCTTGCTATTCCAGTTTTGGCAAACATTTACCATGGCTTGAATGCGATTTCAAACTCATCGAGTTTATCTGAAATTAAATCAACCTTTCCGGTTCATTTCGTTCATGCTTGGCTCACTACTTCAAAACTCATTTTCCGGTTGGAAGTAAGATAGCATATCCTCGAATGGTGACATACTCTGGAGAGCAGGGAGCAAGATACTTCGATGCTGAAGATGCTCGCAAACGAATCCACACAGCTGATAATGCCTTATGGACTTGCAATATTTTTTCAAAAGACAAAGCGATCCACTACACGGATGATGGAAATAAGAAATGGGATAATTGGGCTCATCTGGTGGCTATCCGTACTAGCTATCTCACTTTGAGGCAGGGTAATTATTTTGTGATGGAGCCTTACTCCCCTCACAGGTTTGCTCGTCAATTTGGCTTCTTACAAGATGTTCCTAAGATGCTTAGAACCAACCTTCGGAAAGCATCTTTAGAAGAAGGATTCAACCATTGGAGACATTGCACTTCTTATAACTCTACCTCCGAAGCTTACTTTCCATGTGCAACCCCAGCTCCTAAAAACTACTCCACTACTGAATATAAGGAGTGGTGGAAGCAAGTCCACGGAACTTACTTATCTGATCATATCAAGGCTTTGACTACCTTAGTTTCAGAGCCTCTGGAGGAAGAAGTGGACATCATTAATGACCTTGATGATGATAATCAAGAAGTTCAGGATATTTCTCCGGTGTATGATGAAGTTTTACAACCTACGGTGCATAAAACGAAGAAAAGTTCCCCTCATTCTATAGGAAGTCGTAGCGCCTCTACTGAACGCCATTGGAAGAGAAAGAAATCTGTTGTTCATACTGAAAAACAAGATAATGAGGTTTCTTCAATTCTCTCTCCTCTTTTCCTTTTTTTCTTTATTTCATTTCCTTACAAAGCTTTCTTTTATTATTGAAGGTTGCGCTGAAAATTTCTGGCTCTAAGGCTGCTGAAGGAAATGAATTAATTACCGCTGTTACTTCAAAAGCTTTGGCAGATGAGGTTTTCCCCTTTCCCTTATCTTATTTTTTTCATTGTATATCCTCATTTTTATACTAGCATATTCTCCTCTTATCAGATCTTGGGCATCTCTTCAAATTCTGGTAGCGGTGACGATTCTGATGAGAGTGATGATTCTACTGAAAGTGATGCATCGACCACAGGGGTGAATTCTTCAAAGGCATGTCCCATGATCTCAGAATTTATATCTAAGAAGATTACTCGTGATCTCAAAGGGAAATTTGCTCGGAGTGCATGGAGTAAAATAAGAAGAAAACTCAAACGGACCCCTCTTGAGTTTTTATCAACTCTGAGACAAGAAATATTTTCCTTGATAAAGGAAGTGAAGGCTCTTAGAATCGACTGTTCTCCTTTAGAGGTAGCCCTGAAACCTCTATTTGATAAGGGCGATACTTATACTGCGGCAAAATTGAAGTCTGATGAAGCGGCATCCATGGGAAATCATGCAAAATGCTTGACCGACGTTAAGGGTCGCCTTCAGAATTGCAGAGACACTCACATGACAGAGACAAAAAAACTAAAGACTACTTGGGAAGAGTTGGAGTCGATAGGCAAAGAGATGACTAATCTGCAGAAGGAAGAGAAAACTTTGTCTGAAGCAGCTGATCGTCTCCAACAAACTCTCTGTCGTGCTAAGAAGGAAGTTGAGCTCATAGAAGAGGAGATCCTTATGCTTGACAATGCAACCGTCTTGAAAGAATCATCATCTGAAGATGAGAAAGCAGCTCTGAAGTCTGTTTTACAAAGCATACTCTCTGATAACTTTCTTGTTTAGCATAGGACTGATTTTCTTTTAATTTGCTCCCTTAGTTATTTATTTGCTTTCCCCCTTTTATGCTTTAGAACATCTAATGATATTATCAATAAAGTTCATTCTCTTCCTTACTTCTCCTTTATGTTACATCATTAATTTGTTTTCTTGTCTTTCATATTTGTTTGCTGCCTTCATGCTCCAATTTATTGTTTGCCCTACAAACTTGATGTGAATAGACCAAAGACATGACTGAACTTAGCAAAGTGCTAAGCTGCCTACATACCTCCTCGCAGAGGATCAAGTCATTACGTAGTTCAAAGGGACATGATTTGATATGGATGGGGGGGGTGTCGTGCACAGTTTATACTCATGCGGACCAGGAGTTTGTCGTACACAGTTTATACTCATACGGACCAGGAGTTTGTCGTACACAGAGGAGTTTGTCTTACACAGTTTATACTCATGTGGGCCAGGAGTAACATGCAGTTTAAGCTCGTACGTCAAGGAGCGTTCCTTGGATTTGATTAGGCATAGTAGCATTTCAGGAATTTGCCATTTATGGGGCCGATTCCTACACCATCTTCAGATATCAACTTGTATGCACCATTTGTATACACTTCTTTCACAACATGTGGGCCATCCCACTTGGGCAAGAATTTATTTCCAACTCGGTGAGTGATGACAATAGGCCTTCTTACAGCAAGGACTAAGTCTCCAACTTGAAAAGAACGTATCTTTACATTCTTGTTAAACGTTCTGGAGAGGCGAGCTTGATAGCACTCAAGTCTTTGTTGTGCTTCTAACCTCTTCTCATCAAGTGCCTCTAATTCTTCGAGATGCAGTCGTGCGTTCTCTTCTTCAGTTAAACCTTCTTGTATGGCTATTCTCAAAGATGGTACTTACTTTTCAAGGGGCACCACAGCTTCAACCCCATATACAAGAGAGTACGGAGTAGCTTGAGTAGGCGTTCTATAAGTAGTTCGATACACCCATAAAGCTTCATGAATCCTTCCATGCCAGTCTCGCTTTGACTTGGAGACCACCTTCTTCAACAGATTACACAGTGTTTTGTTGAAGGCCTCGGCAAGCCCATTAGCTGCTGCATTATACATAGAAGATTTTCTTTGCTTGAAGTCAAACTTCTCACAAAGCTTATCAATCACAGAGTTACTGAATGGCCTCTCATTGTCTGTGATAATGTATCGAGGCACTCCATATCTATATATGATGTTGATGCGGATGAAATCAGCCACATTTTCTTTCTTCACTTCTCTCAAGGGTACAACTTCCGCCCACTTGGAAAAGTAATCAGTGGCAGCCAGAATATAAAGATGGCCTCCGGAAGACTTCGTTAATGGTCCCACCACATCTAAGCTCCATGCATCAAACGGCCACGAAGAAACTATTGGATGTAATGGTTCGGGAGGCTGATGAATGAGATTTGCATGAAACTGGCATGGCTGATATCTTTGTGCATAATCTATGCAATCTTCACCATAGAAGGCCAGTAATATCCCATCCTCTTGATTCTGAAATGTAACTTGGGTCCAGACTGATGGGCGCCACATATTCCAGAATGAGCTTCCTTCATAGCTTGAAGAGCTTCTTCATCACTTAAGCATCTTAAGAGAATACCATCAAACGATCTTCTATAGAGTGTATCTTTGTAATAGAAGAATCGTGGTGCTCTACGTCGGACATCAACCTTTAGGTGTGGATCATTAGGAAGCTTATCATTCTTCAAGTAATCCAAGAACGGTTGACGCCAGTCTTCTTTCTCAATATCAAAAACCTCTATGGCACAATACTCAACTTCTTCACCATCTTCATCTTCGAAGAAGGGAGGTACCACCCAAATTTTGCAGATCGGTACTTGAACAAGTGCTTCGGGCATTGCTATGGTTGATGCTAGCTTTGCCAAAGCATCGGCTTGCTTGTTCTTGCTCCTTGGTAAATGTTCAATCTCTACGTCTCCAAGCCAATTCATAAGCCTCTGAGCATAGTTATAATACGGAAGTAGTTCAGCTTTCTTAACCTCATATAAACTAAGCAGCTGGTTGATTATCAACAACGAATCTTCATATACCTTAAGGTGTCGCTGCTTTACATCTACTGCCATCTCCAAACCAAGTATAAGAGCTTGATATTCAGCTACATTGTTAGAGCAATTTTTAGTTAGACTGAATGAATATGGCAGAACTCCTCCATCTGAGATTACAAATACTACTCCTGCGCCGGCTCCTTCTCTGTGAGCAGCTCCATCGAAATACATCTTCCAAGGAGGAGTGATTTCAATAGCCAATATATCTTCATCGGGAAAATCATCAGACAATTCCCATTCGGCAGGCATGGGATGATCAGCCAAGAAATCTGCCAGCACTTGCCCTTTCACCGCTTTTTGAGGGACGTAGATAATTTCAAATTGCTATAATTGGATATACCACCTTTCGAGCCTATCAGAGAGCACTGGCTTTGACATTACGAACTTTAATGGGTTGGCCTTCGAGACCAAGTAAACAGTATGAGCTTGAAAGTAATGCCTTAACTTCTGAATCGCAAATATGAAAGCAAGACAGAGCTTCTCAATTGGTGAGTACTTTAACTCATTTGGAGTCATTGTTCTACTCAAATAGTACAACGCACACTCATTTCCTTCATCATTATTTTGTGCCAGGAAGGCTCCAACTGATTTTTCTTGAGCAGATATGTAGAGAATTAATGGACGTCCGGCTATTGGAGCAACCAACACTGGCAGCTTCATCAAATATGCTTTAATGCTGTTAAATGCATTAGTGCAAGCTTCATCCCATTCAAATGGGCTACCTTTTTTCATAAGATGGCTAAATGGTTGGCATCGGCCGGCCAAATTTGCTATGAATCTTCTTAAGTACGCCAGCTTACCTTGCAAACTCTTGAGCTCATGTATGTTTCAGGGCACCTGCATCTTCATTATCGCATCAATCTTTGCTTTGTCAATCTCAATGCCACGATGTCGGACAATGAATCCAAGGAACTTACCAGAAGAGACTCCGAATGCGCACTTAAGCGGGTTTATCTTGAGTTGGAATTTTCTGAGACGCTCAAATATTTGCCTTAGATCCTTAAGATGGTAATTTTTCTTCTTTGATTTCACTACAATGTCATCCACATAACATTCGACATTCTTATGAAGCATGTCGTCGAATATCCTTTGCATAGCTCGTTGATACGTAGCGCCAGCATTCCTCAAGCCAAACGGCATAACATTATAGCAGTATATTCCTTTAGGAGTGCAGAAGGTTGTTTTCTCTTGATCTTCAGGAGCTAGGCTAATTTGATTGTAACCAGATAATCCATCCATAAATGAAAGCACTTCATGCCCGGTCGTTGCATCAATCATAAGTTCTGTGATTGGTAGTGGAAAATCATCTTTTGGGCATGCCAAGTTCAAGTCACGGAAGTCAACACACACTCTAAGCTGCCAATTTGTCTTCCTTACTGGCACAATGTTAGAGAGCCAAGTGGGATACTTGACTTCTCGTATCTTTTCCGTTTCAAGGAGCTTATTAACCTCAGCTTCAATCAATGGAACCAGCTCTGGTCGAAATCGACGCTGCATCTGCTTAACTGGCTTGACTCCTTCCTTTACTGCTAGATGATGAACCGCCACCTTTGGATCTAATCCGGGCATCTCCCTGAATGACCAGGCGTACACGTCTCTAAATTCTTGAAGAAGCTCAATATAACCCTTTTCTTCATCGGCTGTCAACAAAGCACTTATGTAGGTTGGACGTGGGTCATTAGCATCACCCAAGTTAATCTCCTTTAATTGGTCAACAGTAGCTTTGACACCTTCTTCAAATTCTGGAGGAGCATCATCAGCATCTTCCTCTTCAGCTGAGGTCTCCTCTCGTATAGTAACATGATTTACCTCGGTAACTCCTTCCAGGAATCCTTGCCTTTGAAAACGCGGATTAGACCTAACTTGCTCATTTTCTCCAACTTTAACAATACTCTCCACTACATAACCATCTCTCCTCATTTCGATAATCTTGCCTCGTAGATCTCTTTCTGCATTGTGTAGATTTGCTTGCATGATAACGGAATGAACAATATCTGATAAGCCTACACTTTCCCGATCATCTTCTTCACTTTGGGTGAAGATTATTGTTTGCTTCTTAGCTTTCAACACCGTGTCACATGATATAGTCAGGAAATGTCGTCTTTTCATGCGAGATGGGATCCGACTATATATTTTTGGGAACCTTGGGAACTTAGAAGTCCTTTTAGCTCCAACTGGTTTGAGTCTTTTGAATACTGAAATTCTTTCTGCCTTTCTATCCTCTTCATGAGACTCTTCTTCTTCAGAAAGAATTTCATCTTCAATGATGTAGTTCGTGTTTGCCCTTTTGATCGCAATGCGAACAGGCTTCTGTGGAACATATCCCAACCCTGTCCTAGTATACTTGGAAGTGCGACCATTACTCTTCAATGTCTCTTGAGTGGTATTAAATTCACTAGGAGTCTTATGAGACTGTTCATTCATCATAGCTTTTTCTTGAGGGTTATAACCAGCTTTCACAAGAAGTTTGTAAGCTTCTGGGCTATATGATTTGGAAACTGCCGCCTCGAATACATCTCCATGCTCAGTTTTAGCTCCTTTAATTGGGCGAGTGAACCCTTTGAGTGGAGGAAGAGATGGCTTCTTAGTGTCAACCTTAGTTAGAGGTAGTGTCAACCCTTCTACAGTCTTGATCAACTGTTTACTTTCAATAGACTTTGTGGATGAAACATCATCTGCATTATCTATTTCTTGTTTATCGTCACCTTTCTCTTGCGATGAACTTCCTTCTGGCTTGACAGCCTTGCTACTCTTCAGAAAATATCTAGCATCTGCAAAATATGACTCAGCTTCTGTGAATGGCCTTTCATCGCCAAGCACCTTTTTTATGTTGCCTCCATCGTAGTATTTGAAGCATTGATGTAGCGTAGAAGGAATCACTCCATTTTCATGCAACCATGGGCGTCCCAAGAGCATGTTATATGATGTTTTAGCATCAATGACATGAAACAGAACTGTTGAGACCATCTCATCTATCATTAAGTCCAAGACCGTTGTACCAAGTGTTCTCTGGCCTTCTTGATTGAACCCATGAATTGTCAATCGACTACTGCCGAGCTCGTTGGTAGGAATTCCTAACTTCTTAAGCGTGGATAGGGGCAAGATATTGACAATCGAACCTCCATCAATCAATATTCGATTAACCCTTTGCTCTTGAGTATAACCAGTTACGAATAAAGGTCGGTTATGAGATTGTGAACCGAGCAGTAAGTCTTCCTCTATGAAGGTTATTTTTATAACATGGGTCTCACTTTCGTTCCCAGATTCACCCTTAAGTAGCTGAGCTTCGCTTGCCATATGACATGAAGAATCACCGCCTGCAGAAATAGAGTTTGCAGTTGCATCTTCATCTAGAAAGATCTTCCCTTGCTCAACCAATCGCATAACTTTATCTTTAAAGACAAAGCAATCTTTAATAGAATGACCCACCAGTCTATGATACTTGCAATATTTTGGATTGTCAGTTTGTCCCGCCTCTTCTGGTCGCTTCATTTCAGGAAGCTTGATAAGTTTATCTTTGAACAGATCATCAAATATGCCTGGGACATCTGAATCAAGGAATGGCTACTTCCTCTCTTGCATCTCTTTCAAGGTCAATCTTCTTTGCCCCCTTTCTTGGGGATCACTCCTCACTTTATCATCCTTTTCATTCTCATTCCTTCGAAACTTGACAGTTGGTGCATTTGTCGCCATGGACTCCTTTTCAGAAGATTTGTTGTAGGGTTTGCCCCCTTTCCTGGCCTCTTGCTTTGCTTTATACTTGTAGGATCCGGGAATCGGTGGTTCAACCACTCCACTTATCCCCATGCTTAGCTCCATGTCATGAGCTCTTGTGGCTAAGTCTTCAAAGGTTTTAGGCTTAATCCCTTGAAGTATGTAACGAAGGCTCCATTGCATTCCTGCTGTGCACATCTCAATGCCAGAAACTTCAGACAATCGATCTTTACAATTTAGGCTCAAATTTCTCCATCGATTAATGTACTCAATTACTGGCTCTTCTTTTAACTGACGAGTGTTAGTCAACTCTATCATGCTAACCGTTCTCCTAGTGCTATAGAAGCGATTAAGGAATTGATATTCCATCTGATCCCAACTGTCTATAGAATCAGCCTCCAGGTCGGTGTACCATTCAAAAGCATTTCCCTTTAGAGAACGAACAAATTGTCTCACCATATGATCTCCGTCAGTTCCAGCATCATTGCATGTTTCAATGAAATGTGCTGTATGTTGCCTTGGATTACCTTTTTCATCAAACTGTTGGAACTTGGGGGGTTGATAGTTCGGTGGCATCCTCAAGTTGTCAATCCTTCTAGTAAAAGGTTTAGCATACATGAATAAAGGTTTGGAGCTCTCTTCAAATTGGTCCTTCATTGTCCCAAGTATAATACTTTTTAGCTGGCTGATATGAACCATTCCATCATGGGAAATGTTCAATTCTTCTTCAATCACCTTCTTCCCCGTCGACTGGTGTTTCACGGAGTTATTTACTTCATTTTCAGCATCTTCTTCTTGCTTTTCGTTTGCATGGCTAGTTTCAGCACCAGCCATTTTCTCCATCAGTTTGAAAATCAAAGTACTTTGTTCTTGGTTCTGTTTGGCAAGTGCAGCAACGGATTCAATTAAGCTTGCCAACTGTTCTTCGACAGACGAAGTGTTTATTGCCATTGTCGAGGCTATAGATGAATCTGATGATGGACTTTCTTCGGATAGATGAGTTGAGCCAACAAGGTTGTCCTCCTCGTCTTTAGCATCATATGGTATTCCTTTGGGGATAACTCCCACTAAAGAATTTGTCTCCAAAGAGGCTTCAGACCGCGCTTTCCTTGACATGCTTCTAGTTGTCACATTGACGTCTTCAACTTGTAATTCTGAAGACTTGAAGACAGAAGCTGATCTGTTGACTTTGACTCTTAGTGGAACCATCTTACTTTGCTCGAAGAGGAGATGAGAGGTAGAAACTGTCCCACTGGGCGTGCCAAAATTTGTAACAACAAATATTGTATTTATAAAATAATAAACACAAAAGAAATTACAACGATAATCCGATATGGATTGAAGTTGAGAATTTAAGTAAACAGCTTCTATTTATCCTCTGATTCCTCTCTTGAGTTGATTTCTTGACTTCTTCAACTTTCGGAGCCGGATCTTCGGATGAAGCTTGTCCGAGCTCGGAGTTGACTTGAAGCTTTAAAACGTTTATCCGGAGGCGTCGAACCTTTGTTCGGATCAAACGTTGACTTGAAGATTTATTGTGAAGTACGACACTCAATTTGGTAGAACGTTGACTTCACAGAGACAGCTGGATGAATTTGATATGAAGAACGTCGGATCAAAGAGGCTTAGCACCTTGGTCTTTGATCGGAGGCTGTTCTTGACTTGAAGATGACTTGAACTTGATTTGAAGATCTTGAGTGTTCTTCGACTTGCTCTTGATCTTGAACTTGAACTTGATCTTGACTTGAACTTCACTTGACTGGATCTTGATCGAACTTGATTTTCACTTGAATATTCAGAGTTCTTCAGGTTTTCAAGATTTTCAGAGTGAATGGAATGAGGACTGAAGGTCCTTATTTATAGGTAGAGAAAATAACCACTTGTGAGATATTTTATCTCTGAAAAGATATGTTGGGCTTTTCTCCTTTAATTAAGCCTGCTGGACTGGATACGGGCCTATTGATTTAATTAGACCTACTGGATTTGATTTGCTGGGCTTGTCTGACTTGAATCAGGCCCACATGATTTATTTCCTGGGCTTATTGATTTGGGTCAGGCTCACATGATTTATTTCTTGAGTTTACTGATTTGGGTCAGGCCCTCTTGATTTGAATTGAGCCCATTTGACTTGAATCCGGGCCCAAATAATTATATTAATTATCAATTATTTATCTATTTATTTTAGAAATTAATTTACTTAAATTCCTTAATAAATAAATACTTAACCAATATTAATATATTCTCCTTTACATTTATATTTTTTTTAGGCAATAAAATTTATTTGCCTACACTATCAATATGACATTTTTTCTCCTGATTTAGGAAGCCTTCAATGAAGTTCATGGGCAAATGTGACCATGCTTGCACTGGTATTATTAAGGGGAAGGTCTAGAATCTGGTTTTCTAGCACAAACATCACAACTCCTCACAGAGGCCGATTTACAGCACAAGATTGTACACCAATAGCCTATTTAATTTTATGTAAATACTAAATAATTTTTTTTTTTTAGTTTAGCTCACTCCAAAAATATTTTAAATCCACCCAAAGGAAGCTCAAAAATAAATATACATTCTCAATTTATATATTTTATATTATATATTTTATGAGTCCATTACATTAAATTTTAAAATTTGGCCAATTCTGTATTATTTTGCTTCTTTTTTTTTATAAATAATAAAAAGAAAACTTAATTCACCCCACCTCACTAACTCTTCACCACTCTGTTAATTATATCAGTTTTCGTGCTCTGCCTATAAAAAAAAATTCCTTTCAAACCTCATATACGTACCACAATCATTCCAAGAGTGTCCCCATAAGTAGAGACATGCATGCCCGTCAAGATTAAGTTCCTAGGCTGGAGATTATTTCTCTCCCAAGCCTTCCCTTATACACGACTATAACGTGCCGGTCCTGACATTTTCTAGGAGCGAATGAATAAAATAGGTCCTCATTCCTATGCAAAATATATACTCCATGTATGTATATTATCATAATTTAAATGACTTATTCTAGCATTTTGAAAAGCAAATTCATCGATAGATATCATCCTAATTAATTTGTTTTAACATATTTTTCTTTTTTTAATATATAAAGTTGTTAAGCCGTTTAATTTTTGTTGTGACGTAGTTGAACGCAAGTACTAAGTTTTTAATAACTTTAATTAAAAAAAATAGATTTATTACTATCTAGTACAATATATAAGATAATAATATTACTAGAAGATACAATAGAGTGAAAATATTATTAATAAATACATATATCAAGGTGAAATTCTCAATATAACCTTTATCACTAATATTCCACGTAATATATTCATCTTCCACCTAAAAATAAGTTGAATATCACGTAAACAATTCTCATTATATTCTTTTTCTCTCAAAACCCGTATCTTAATTTCGAAGAATAATGTCACAGTCAACGGTGAAATCCCCTGCCATTAACGCCGAATTTCTTCACTTCGATTGAAATACGGTGAACTATTTTCAATGACTCAGTGTTCATTTTCGCTGAATTTTTTAATTTTATTTCGGAATTCAATGAGGGTTAAATTGCTTTATATTCAATTCTTTATATATTTTTAACTTTTCGTATGCAATTGCTAGAAATTTAAAAAAAATTTGTATGCATGGGGTTCAATTTGCTGGAGTTTTCATCAATAATTTCGGTATTTAATTTGAGTTCAATTATTTTTTTTATGTTTTTCGTATATTCAGATTTTCGTGTAATGATATGTATTCAAAAATATGATGTGTATTCATAAATGTAAATATATGAGTTTTGTGTTTTTCGTATATTCAGATTTTCTTGTATTCTGATATGTATTCAGAAATATGATACATATTCAAAAATGTAAATATAAGAGTTTTGCATTTTATACGATAGTATGTATTCAGAAATATGATGTGTATTAAAAAATCTAAATATATGAGTTTTGTGTTTTACGTATATTCAAAAAATTTTTTGTGTATTGTAATATGTATTCAGCCTATTTAATTTCTAGATAATAGACATATATTCAGATTTTTTTGTTTATTGTGATATGTATTCAGCCTATTTAATTCTCAGATAATAGATTTTAGTAGATTGAATACGAATATATTGAATATAAATAAATAAAGATTATATTGACTTATCTCAACATATCTCCTATTTTCATGGAGTGATTAATGTTTAATAAATTTATTAATACAATTAAATTTATAATAGGATTAAAAGGGGTATTTAATGGGTTTAATTTATGGTGGATAGTATTTTAATTTGAATATTGTACCTGCTAGTAATATATGTAGATAAATTGTATCTATAAGTAATGAACCCTAAAAAAATTCTTTCTTGAGCGGTCATAATTACAGATACAAATGATAATATTTTATATACAATCAACGTATTAGGATAATAGCCCGAAACATTTATAAATGCTATTTTTTTTCTATTGATAAAGTTGCTTGTAACACTTTTAGTTCAAAAAATAAATAATTTGGGTCAATATGTAAAGAATTGTTATGCTCTAAAATATTTCCTAGATTCTGGTAATTTTTCTTCAATTTATCATCATCTAAATATTTTAATTTCTCATAATTAAATGCAAACCTGAAAATACTACTCCCTCCATCTCCCAAAAGATCTTCATTTTACTATTTTGAGCGTCTTATTCAAAGGTTCCCATTTTTCTCTTTAGTAAAAAGGACCCACCACTACACATCATAACTCTCTAATACAACTACCCAACATACATAAAATAATAATATTTTTTAATTCACGTGCAAAAAGTAAACGGCCACCTTTACCGGGACGGGAGTATATAATTGTAATTATTCAAATCTACTTTTAATGCACTAATGGCAACAAGTATTAAAATAATTAATTTAAAAAAATATCTTAACTACATTGTGTATTTTCATCATATATATATATATATATATATATATATATATATATATATATATATATATATATATATATATATATATATATATATATATATATATTAGACTCAAGTGGATCGCCCTCTTCGCCCCTTCTCCGGGCAGTAGCACTGCGACTATACCATCTTTAATCTGAAACTTCAGGTAAATGGTTGACTCAATGGCATTCTGCAGTAAAGCATGTAACAATTAATAACAACAATGTGGAAACGTATGAACTCCGATGATACTACGTATACAGAGAAATCACACGACGATGGAATTAAACCCTTTCAATTATTCATTCAAAATGTTTTGCGGCTCCTCGCTGAAACAAAACCTATATATACTAGGTTTAAACTATATAATACTTATTAAAAATAGTGTTTAGCCACTAAATTAATTTATTAACTAGGTCCAACTTTATTATGAAACATACAGGCCTGGCTTTTATTAACTTGCAGCCGATCAAATTGGTCCAAGAAGAGCAATTCGACTTCATCTCCATCATTCTTCCCATCTTTGAAACGATTCGACCTCGAATCGAAAACGGCTTCATCTCCAGAAGAATTGTCTCCCACATATGGAACCAGGTGTTTAACGTTAAACACATTAGAAGTGCGAATATGACTTGAAAAACGCAAACGATATGCATTTGGATTGATCTTTTCCACTATTTCGAAAGGGCCAATTTTGTGTGAGGCGAGCTTGTTGTACTCGTGAGGAGGAAAGCGATCCTTAGCACAGCCCAAACATAGTCTCCCACTGAGAATTGGACGTCTCGGTGATGGATCGGCAGCTTGCTTGTAACGCACATTAGATGCTTGAAGTTGTGCATGTGTAGCTTTGTGAATCTGCTGTAAATCATGCAGCATGTTCTCAGCCCTTTTTTCAACAAGTGGTGCAGTGGGAAGAGTGAGAATTGTTGAAAGTAATTTGTAATGTTGAGATGGTCCAACTCCATGGGAAGCATACGAGGAGGCAGTCAAGATTGAAGACCATAGAAGATTCAAGAACTTTGCTAAATGAATGTACTAATTAAATCTTGTATTTAATTCTTATGTTATAAAAAGATGTAATCCTGCCATGAAATGAAAAGCACAAATATTCGAAAGAAATATTCCAGATCACAAATGATCCTATATTTGCACTTCTAAATCAAATCTTATATCCATACCCCAACATATTTTTGGTATCAAGAGCCAATCATAAATCTGTTCTTCGTTCAAATATTCAAACATGGCGAGCAGCAGCGATCTCGCATTCACATACTCTCAACAAGGTGTTACGATTTTTACGGGACAAGATTATGAACTATGGAGCGTATTGATGAAGACGTTATTCATATTTCATGAATTATGGGATATTATTAACGATGGATTCAAAATTCTCACTGCTGCAGAAGAAGCAATATTGACAGCAGCATTGAAGAGAGAGTATAAGGAGAACAAGACAAAAGATGCAAAAGCTTTGTCCTTCTTGCATCAAGGGGTAAGTCGATCAGTCCTTCCACGCATTACAAGTGCAAAATCATCAAAAGAAGCTTGGGAGACTCTGAAAAATCAATTCAGAGGCTATGAGAAATTCATCTCATCAAGCTACAAAATTCATGGCGAGATTTCGACAACTTAATGATGAAAGAAAATGAAGGCATTCAAGAATTTTTGTCTCGAGTCTCTACTGTCATCAACTAGGTTAGAGGCTACGGTGATAAACTAGAAGATAAAAAGATCATTGAAAAGGTGCTACGTTGCTTGCCGGCGAAGTTTGAACACGTAGTGGCAGCAATAGAGGAAACAAAAGATTTATCCAAATTAACTTTGGATGAACTAATGGGTTCGTTGGAAGCTCATGAAAAGAGGATGAACAGGTTTTCAAGCAAAATTTGGAGCAAGCCTTTCAAGGGAAGATGAACATCTTAGAATCTTCAAAAGATGGTACATCATCATCAGATAGAAACAAACCTTCATCACAACCTGGTAAAGGTCAAGGCCATGGCAGAGGCAACAGTAACTTCCGAGGCCGAGGTCGAGGTTGAGGACGAGGAGATTCCAGCAACTTGAGGTACAATAACTATGATCCAGATTCTTATTGTCGTATTTGTCGAAAGAATGGGCACGACACCGAAGGTTGCTGGAGCAAATGCAAAAAATACAAAAATCCAAATCATTCTCAAAAGGATTGCTGGTATTAAAATGATGGTGGATCAAAGGAAGCAAATTTTACTGAAAATGAAGAAACGGAACTGGTATTCTACTCTTGCTTAAATTCTCAACAACCTCTTGAGAATGTTTGGTATGTCGATAGTGGTTGCAGCAATCACATGTCAGGAAACAAAAAAAAAATTTGTGGATTTGGATGAATCATATTAATCAGAGGTGAAGCTAGGTGATGGAAAAACTCTCAAGATTAATGGCAAAGGCTCCATTGCCGTTCGAACTAAGGAGGGGAATACAAGCATAATTAAAGATGTATTTTTCGTGCCTCTTTTGACTCAAAACTTGTTGAGTGTTGGTCAGCTTATGCAAAAGGGTTACCAGGTGGTTTTCAATAATGATCATTACATCATTATTGACACACAAAAAAATCTTATGATGGTGAAAGTAAAGATGAGCATGAATAAAGTCTTTCCTCTCAACTTGCCATATTCGGAGAAAGTTGTGCTCCAAAGCACAACAGAAGAAGATCATAAGCTATGGCATCTAAGGTATAGACATTTGAGTTTCAAAGGTTTAAATTTATTGCGGAGCAAAAATATGGTGCAGGGTCTTCCTAAAATTGAGGAGAAATATGACCCTTGTGAAGGATGCATTTTGGCAAAATGCATCGTCTTCCTTTCCCAAAAAATCCTATAGAGCTAAAGATACTCTTGAGCTTGTGCATGCCGACATTTGTGGCCCGACGCAGACAGCTTCACTCAATGGCAATAGGTACTTTCTATTATTCATTGATGACTATACGAGAATGATGTGGGTGTATATTCTCAAGCAAAAATCTGAAGCATTTGCCAAGTTCATGGAATTCAAAATATTTGTGGAGAATCAAAGTGGCAAAACGATCAAGTGTCTCCGTACTGATTGAGGTGGCGAGTTTATTGGAAACGCCTTCATGGATTATTGCAAATCCAAAGGAATCCAAAGGCAATTAACAGTTCGAAATAGTGCACAGCAAAATGGAGTTGCGGAGCAAAAAAATAGAACGATCGTTGAAATGGCTCGAAGCATGATGATGGGCAAAGGTCTTCCAAAATCCTTTTGGGCTGAGGCTGTAAATGCAGCTGTGTATATTCTCAATAGATCTCCTACAAAGGCTGTACCAAACATGACTCCGTATGAAGCATGGCATCGGAGAAAACCTCAGGTACATCATTTCAAAGTGTTTAGTTGCATTGCTTATTCTCATATTCCTTCACGGCAAAGAGAAAAGTTTGATGAAAAAGGAGAAAAGCTCATATTTGTTGGATATAGTGATGAGTCGAAAGGCTATCGTCTACTTGATCCAAAGACAAATAAACTTGTTACTTCACGTGATGTTATTTTTGATGAAATGGGTTCTTGGAATTGGGAGGATAAAAATCAGAAAGGCAAAGCAATTATCATGCCCTCTTCATCAAAGGAGAATGATCATACTATCTCAAATGAAACTAGCAGCAGCCCATGTATTCCTGGTCCAAGTTCACGTGAAGAGGTGCATGTCGACTCCGGAAGTCCGATTTCAAAATTTCGAAGCTTGGCAGATATCTATGATGCTTGTAAAATGGCATTATTTACTTGTGTACCACAATCTTATGATGAAGCAACTAAAGAAACATGTTGGCAAGAAGCAATGGATGATGAGATTGCAAGCATTCAAAAAAATCAGACTTGGGAACTTGTAGATCCACCTGAAGGGAAAAACGTGATTGGAGTGAAATGGATCTACAAGATCAAATTTAAAGAGGATGGTTCGATTCTCAAGCACATCGAGTTTTGGCATCACTTCATAAGAGATCTCGTAAGTGAGCAAGAAATTCAGCTGGAGTTCGTGAACACTAAGGAGCAACTTGCAGATGGGTTTACGAAAGCATTTACGTCAGAGAAGCTTGAGCAATTCAGAGGACATATTAACATTACAAATTAAGAGAGGGTGTTGAAAGTAATTTGTAATGTTGAGATGGTCCAACTCCATGGGAAGCACACGAGGAGGCAGTCAAAATTGAAGACCATAGAAGATTCAAGAACTTTGCTAGATGAATGTACTAATTAAATGTTGTATTTAATTCTCATGTTATAAAAACATGTAATCATGCCATGAAATGAAAAGCACAAATATTCGAAAGAAATATTCCAGATCACAAATGATCCTATATTTGCACTTCTAAATCAAATCTTATATCCATACCCCAACAAGAATATCAACTGGGGTCCTCGCAATGGTTGCGTAAACAATCTGAAAAGGATAAAAATCAATACTACGATTAATAAAAATGTTATGAGCAAATTCAGCTTGAGGCAATTTTGTATCTCATGATTTTAAGTTGCCCCCATAAGACAACATAACAAATTGCCTAACAACTTCAGTTTGCCCGTCAGTTTGCTGAAGTGTAATTCTGTTTGCACCATTCGCCACAGAGAACACCAAAAGTGACTTAAGAACCTTGAATCCCGATCTGAAACAATGGAAAGGGGCTAACCACGCAACCGATATACATCTCGAAAAAAAAATTGCCACATTAACGGCATCTGTTGTTCGCTTACAAGGGATGAAGTGCACCATTTTTTAGAATCTGTCAACAACTACAAAAAAAAGGATTCGTTGCCACGTTGTGTGCGAGATAACCCAAGGACGAAGTCCATACTAATAGTTGTCCATGGAAGTGATGGAATGGGTGAGGGGCGATACAAACCCGCATTCATAGCACCACCTTTAGAGACTTGGCAGGTTCGACATCTTGCCACAAAGCGCGCCATTTCTTTATGGGCTGAAGGCCAGTAGTATCGACGCAAGAGTAATTCAATTGATCTATCTCAACCAGGAAGACCAACATGATGCACCTCCGAATTATAGGATTGTGGTATACATAATCGAACCCCATGGAATAAAAATCCAGAATTTAAAGTGTACATCCCTTCTTTAATACCCAATTTAAGACGTTGGCCCAAATTTTGTATCAGCATCATAAAGCTCACAGAATCCATCAAATCCACGCACTGCAATCCGCATATCTGATAACAACAAGTGTCGCCTACTCAAGGCATCTGCTGCTCGGTTAGAGATTCCAGATTGATGCTTAACAATGAATGTGAATTGTTGGAGAAATACAGACCATTTATCATGCCGATGGGATAAATTATCCTGAGTTGCCAATTGTTTAAGAGCTTCTTGATCTGTATAGAGTACAAATTCTTGTTGAAACAAGTAATGGCGCCAATGATGGATAGCATGTACCACCGCATACAACTCCAAATCATAAGTGCTATATCGAGAACGAGCACCCGTAATTTTCTCGCTGAAATAAGCTATTGGTTGTCCTCTTTGACTTAACACAGCTCCAATCCCAATCTTCACAGTGTAATTCAAATGGTGTGGAAAAATCTGGGAGAACAAGTAGAGGTGCACTGGTCAATTTTTTTTTATTAAGTTGAAAGCTTCATCCTCCTCAGATGTCCACCAAATTTTTTTCCATGCATTGTAGCAGCGATTGGGGCCATTAGTGAACTAAAATGAGGGATGAACAAGCAGTAGAAAGAAGCTAAGACATGAAAACTCGGAGCTTCAGTGACCGTGGTTGGTGTCGTCCAATCACATATTGCTCCAATTTTTCTATCATCAACACTGATGCCAGCATCAGAAATCACATAGCCCAACAATAACACTGAGTTTGTGAAAAATGTGCACTTAGCTGGAGATGCAAATTAAGAACTCTTCATTCCGTAAAATCTGAAAAACACCCTTGAGATGTGTGAGATGTTCATCTCGTGATTTGCTATAAACCAAGATATCATCAAAATAAACCACCACACATATCCCGATCAGAGGTCGAAGTGCCTGGTTCATGACACGCATAAACGTACTAGGTGCGACTCAAAAAGGCCTTGGCGTGTCTTGAAAGCAGTTTTCCATGGACAGATCCGTGTCTGGTGATAGCCACTGCGTAAGTCTAGCAAATCATCTAATCGTGGTACAGGAAAGCGATAGCGTATAGTGATTTTGTTAATTGCTCTACTATCCACACACATGCGCCATTCACCATTTGTCTTAGGCACCAGAAGGGCACATGGGCTCAAGCTCTCACGTAACAAGTCCTCTACTTGTCATTGTAATTCCTCATGTTCTGCAGGGCTCATACGATAATGTGGACCATTTGGTAATTGAGCTCCCGGGATTAGATCAATATGATGTTGTATGTCTCTCAATGGGGGAAGTGATGATGGCAAATCATTAGGAAAATTATCACTGAATTCCGAAAGAAGAGGAATTACCTCATGAGGAATGGGCATACCGTTGGTGTAGGTCGGGTGGTGGGAGTTGTAGCAGGTGCCTTATCTGTAGTTGCTCTATCTGCAGTGGGTCGAGGTGTCTGAAGAGTATGGGAGACCGTAGGGCGGCTAGATGATGGTGTAAAAAGGCCAGGAGTACGCCGATTTGTTGGAACCTCCTTATAGTCAAAGACTTCTTCCAATGAGCCAATCAAGTAAAGCATCATGATTATAAAATTATGATGCATATTCCTATAAAATTCAGATTATTTGTAAAAAAGGCAAAAAGAATCATGTGCCTAAATAAAGGAAAAATCTAGAAATAACTCGTTAATAGTTGATTAGTAGAAAGCATAAATTTGGATGGATCAAATTGATTGGATCAATTGGGTTTTTATGGTAAATTTTAAATAATTAAAAATATTCAAAGAATAAATTACCCTTTTAACATATAAGGTAGTATATTAATTAGAATTTAGGTAAGAATCTATCATATTAGTTGAACTAATGAGATGAATTAATTGTTTTACTTTTTTTATAAAATAATATTAGTTATAATATAAATATTAATCTATATCTAATTTATTATTATTAATTAAACAAATATATATATTAATATTTAAAATATATATGGGTTTATAATTATTAGTAAATAATTATATTTATAATTTTAATAATTAAATTCTTCATTAGTTATATTTATATTCTAATAATTACATACACTTATATTATATTATATATATATATATATTATATATATATATATATATATATATATATATATATATATATATATATATATATATATATATATATATAACCTAGTGCAAATCTCGCGTATTATGCAGATTTTAAAGTTATAATTTAAAAAAATACACCGTCTATAAATAATTATAAATGTTAAATAATTATTTTAAAAAAAATTATGTATATTATTAAATGATTTTTTAGTTAATAATTAATAGTCTTAATAATTTATAAAAATTGAGAAATTAAAAGAAAATTTATAATTAACTTAGTAAGAAAAAAAAAGTGAATGACAATTAAAAAATTTATTAAAGAACTAAAAGAAAAAAATTAATAAAATTAATATATTTATTAATAAAAAAATTATAATAAAATGTATTATATACATTAATCAAACTAAATAAAAATAAATATATATCTTTATCTACATTAAATTTTAATTAATTACTAAAATATAATAATAGACAATAATTATGGGGATTCAACATGAAATAAAAAAATATAAACATTTAATTATGTATTTATCTTTATTAAATTATAATTAATAATTAAAATAATTAAGAAAAATTGTGGACATGACACCTCATCAAAATTAACCCATATATCTTATTTTATGTATATTAATTGTGAAAATGCTACTATAAATAACTTTTATGAATATGATGTATTGCAACCTGGTTAATCGTTATATTTTTTATATATTTTATTTTAGGGTCACTTACTAAGGGTACATAAAAAATGCATAATTACTTTAAACTACATGACTCAAAGCACTACTACTCTTAACTACACAATTATGACTGTAATACCATAAATACTCATATATGTTTGCACAATTTGTCTGCACAAATTGATTTTGCACAATTTGGTTCTGCACAATTTAATTTTGCACAATTGTTCTGCACAATTTTATTTTTGCACATTTTGTTTGCACATTTTAAATTCCGGCAGCAGGCGGTGGCGGTCAGCGACGGTAAATGGCCGGTCAACGCAGGTCCGGCATGTGGTCAACGCCGGTCAACGGTGGTCCGGCCATCCAGTCAACGGCGGTCAACGCCAATCCAGCCACCGGTCAACGGTGGTCAATGGCTGGTCAACGCCGGTGGGTGGGTGAGGGGTAGGATTGTTAGTTTAAAAGTGTATGGGGTATAAGGTTATATTTGGTATTGTTGTAAGCAGTTAAAATTTACGGTCCAATTAAATGGCGACACGTGGATTTTATTTATTAAATGTTAATTTATTTTGGAATTTAAATAAATTAATTCCTAAAGTAAATTAATAAATAATTTAAGCCCAACAAATTAAATGGGGCTTAAATTAAATGAGGTCTGACTTAAGTCAAACAAGCCCAACAAATTAAATGGAGCTTAAATTAAATGAGGCCTGACTTAAGTCAAATAAGACCAGACAAATTAAATCAGGCCCAAATAAAATAGGCCTGATTGCAGCCCAAACAAGTGGAGGTCCAAGCCCCCAGAATCAGGTCAAATCAGCCTGGACCAATCAAAATGCAGGGCATTAATGAGAGAGTCTTCACCTCTCACCTATATAAAGGAGTCTTTTCTCTCATTTGAAAACACACAGACACAAATATCTGAAGACAAAAGCTCTGAAGAGATCAAGAATACGAGCAGTGCTCTCTTGAATACTTCAAGCATCTTCAAGCGAAGAACAGCCACCAAATCGAAGATCAAGGTTCTAAACCCCTTCGATCCGGTGTTCTTCAAAGTAATAACCACCAATTGGAGATCAAGGTTCTGCACCCCTCCGATTCGGCGTTATTTAAATCAAGTTCTTCAGCGTTCTTCGCGGAAAGCTTCAAGAATAACGTTTTAATCCGAACAAAGGCTCGACCCCTCCGGATTAACGTTATAGGTTCAAGAATAGCGTTTTAATCCGAACAAAGGTTCAATCCCTCCGGATTAACGTTATACACTTTAAATCCGAGTCCGGATAAGCTTCATTTGAAGATCCGACTCAACACACAAGTCAAGTCAACACAAGCTGTCAACACAGTCAGCCTACACTTCGTCAAAGAGGTCAAAGTCAAGTCAAAGCCACATTGGTTCGAGAGAAGAATCAGAGGATTGATAGAGATCGCTTCCTTAATTATCAAGTTTAATCCTTATGGATTATTATTGTAATTAACTTGTATTTATTTTATTATAAATACAAAAATTTGTTGTTACAAATTTTGGCACGCCCGGTGGGACCATCTCTACCTCTCATCTCTTCTCCCTACAAAGATACAACATGACTCCTGTCAAGATCACAGTAGGAAGGACTTCTGCCTCCAAACTCTCCGCCTCGTTGAGTGAACAAGTTGTTGTTGTTACAAGGAGTATGTCAATGAAAGCTCAGTCAGAGGCCTCCTCCGGCTCTAATTTTTCGGTTGAAATGGCTTCAAGAAAACAGCTACCCATGAAAGAGGATAGTGATGAAGATTCTGCATGCTCATATCCTCGTTCATCCTCAAGCTCTTCATCGGACTCAATTGCAGCCCCGGTAATGATGGCCGGCACTACAACTATTGAGGAGCAATTAGCAAATATGATGAAAGCTATCGAAGGGCTCACGAAACATATAGAAGCTCAAGACACCAAAATCTCCCAATTGATGGAAAAAAGAGACGTTGCGGAGACTAGCCGTGCAAACGAAAAAGGAGTTGTGGACGAGAGTGAGGTGGAAGAGTCCACAAAACGCCAAACTACTGAAAAAGAGCAAACTGAAAGAAGAGTGCAACTTTCAGCTGATGGAATGCTCCAAGTGGAGCAACTCAAAGATATTATACTTGGAACAATAAAAGAAAGGTTTGAAGAGAACGCCAAGCCTACCGTCACTTATGTTAAGCCTTACACAAAAAGAGTGAATAACTTAAGGTTGCCACTTGGTTATCAGCCTCCTAAATTCCAGCAATTTGATGGCAAAGGAAACCCCAGACAGCATGTGGCACATTTCATTGAGACGTGCAATGATGCTGGTACTTATGAAGACTATATGGTGAGGCAATTCGTTCGCTCTCTCAAAGGAAATGCCTTTGATTGGTATATCGACTTGCAGCCTGAGTCCATCGACAGTTGGGCACAAATGGAATATGAATTCCTCAATCGTTTCTACAGCACGAGGAGAACCGTTAGCATGACTGAGCTAACTAATACTCGCCAATTGAAGGACGAGCCTGTGATTGATTATATCAATCGATGGAGAAACTTGAGTTTAAATTGCAAAGACCGATTATCCGGAGAGTCTGCTATCGAAATGTGCATCCAAGGGATGGAGTGGAATTTACTCTACATACTTAAAGGGATTCAGCCTAAGACTTTCGAGGAGTTGGCTACGAGAGCTCATGATATGGAATTGAGCATGGCAGCCAGTGGAATCAAACACTCACCAGTGTCGGATTCTTACAAGTCCAGAGAAAGACAAGAAGCCAAGAAAGGGGGCAAGCCTTATGCAAGAAACTCCAATAAAGAATCAATGGCCATAAACATTGCTACAGTTAAAATTCGAAAGAATGGAGATGACAAGAAAGATAAAGGAAAACAAGTTACCCAAGAGTGGGGGCAAAGAAAGTTGACCCTGAAGGAGATGCAAGAAAAAGAGTATCCATTTCTGAACTCTGATGTTTCTGGCATATTTGATGATCTGATGAAAGACAAACTCATCGAACTCCCCGAAATGAAACGCCCAGAGGAAGCGAGTCGAACCAATGACCCAAAATATTGCAAGTACCATAGATTGGTAGGTCATCCCATTCATGATTGCTTCATCTTCAAGGAAAAGATCATGCAGTTGGCTAAGGAGGGAAAGATTGTATTGGAGGATGAAGCGGCCACAAACTTCGCTTCCATAAAAGAAGTTCACAATGAAGGCTCTTGTCATGCGGTGAGTGAGGAGGGCAATGAAGATGAACGAGTTGAGAACAAGAAAAAAACTTATTCTATGAAGGTGACCTTCACAAATGAAGACATGTTGTTGGGTTCACAGCCTCACAACCGACCTCTATTTGTAACTGGTTATACACAAGGGCTGCAAGTAAAGCGTATACTTGTTGATGGAGGCTCAGCAGTAAACATTCTGTCTTTAAGAATGTTGAAAAAGTTAGAGATACCGGTGGATGAACTCAATCATAGCCGATTAATGATCCAAGGGTTCAATCATGAAGGGCAAAGGACTCTCGGCACGATTGTTCTAGATTTGATGATTGATGAGATGAGATCAACTGTGCTCTTCCATGTCATAGACGCAAAAACTTCATACAATATGCTTTTGGGGCGCCCATGGCTGCACGAGAATGGTGTGGTCCCTTCTACATTACACCAGTGTTTCAAGTATAGTGAAGGCAACAATGTGAAAAGGGTATTCGGCGATGATAAGCCGTTTACTGAAGCTGAATCTTACTTTGCTGATGCTAAATACTTCTTCAAGAATACAAAGGAAGTGAACCGAGAAGAAGCCCCAGCACAAGATAATGGGGGCAGTAAACAAATAAAGGAGGAAGGCAGCACATCATCCACCACTCTCAAAAAGAGCAAAGGCAAAGAGCTTGAGGCCCTGGAAGAATTAACATTGCCTTTAACAAAAATTGATGAAGGTAAGACTTCTTCTCCACTGCTCAAAGGATTCGTACGTCCTATTGAAGGAGCAAAAACTGAGCATGGTGAAGTATTTGAAGCAGAAATATCTAAGTCATATGGCCCGCAAGCTTTTAAACTCCTTAAGAAAGCTGGGTATGAACCAAAGGAGAAGCCGGTGATGAGCATGTTGCCTTAAGAGACTGTCATCTCATCTGAACATGGGTTCAATGCCACTCAAAAAATGTTGAAAAATAGTGGCCACACTGTCAAGAATGCTAAGCCAGGTTTGGGATATGTCTCTCAAAAGCCAGTCCGCATAGCAATCAGAAGAGCAAACACAAATTATATCACAGAAGGAGAAGTTTCGTCTACAGAAGACATTTTTGATGAAAGTGGAAGGAAAATCAAGAGGAGTTCTGTCTTCGAAAGGCTTGGAAGTGTTTTCGAAAGGCTCGGACCGTGTGAAAGGAACAAGATTGGGAAGAAAAATAATTTCAAGTCTCCTAGCTTCCCAAAACTCCGAAGTCGAATCCCTTCTCGTATGAAGAGGCAAAATATCTTGGCAGTCTCATGTGGAAGAGAGTTGAAGGCTAAGATGCAGACAATTGTCTTTACTAAAGAAGACAATGATGATGATAAAGAAAGTGTAGCTTCCACCAACCATATCACTGCTCTTGAAGATTCTCAAGTGGAAGAAGTGGATGCCGAGGATGCCCCTCCGCAATTTGAAGAGGGGGTGAAAGCCACTGTCGATGAGTTGAAAGAAATCAACTTAGGTGACGAAAGCGACTCACGTCCTACTTACATAAGTGCCTTGCTAAGTAATGAGGAAGAAGAACAATATATCAGCCTTCTACGAGAATTTCGGGATGTCTTTGCATGGTCGCATAAAGAAATGCCAGGCTTGGATCCAAAGATCGCAGTGCATCATTTGTCCATAAAAAAGGGAACTCGGCCAATTAAGCAAATGCAGCGTCGATTTCGACCAGAGTTAATTCCATTAATTGAAGATGAAATCAATAAGCTTCTTGAAGCAGGCAAGATCAGAGAAGTCAAGTATCCTACATGGATTTCTAACATCGTGCCAGTGAGAAAGAAAAATGGGCAAATCAGAGTATGTGTTGATTTTCGGGATTTGAACATGGCGTGTCCGAAAGATGACTTCCCACTGCCAATTGCTGAGCTCATGATAGATGCAACAAAGGGGCATGAGGTTCTTTCGTTTATGGATGGGTCATCTGGCTATAATCAGATTGGTCTGGCTCCCGAAGACCAAGAGAAAACAGCCTTTCGTACTCCGAAAGGAATATATTGCTATAATGTGATGCCATTTGGCTTAAAGAATGCTGGTGCCACTTATCAACGAGCCATGCAGAAGATATTTGATGATATGCTTCATAAGATCGTCGAATGCTACGTTGATGATATTGTGGTGAAATCAAAGAAAAAGAAAAATCATCTCCATGATTTAAGGCGAGTGTTTGAGCGTTTAAGGGAGCATCAACTCAAGATGAATCCACTCAAGTGTGCATTTGGGGTTACATCTGGAAAATTTCTTGGATTTATTGTTCGCCGTCGAGGAATCGAGATTGAGAAGGCAAAGATTGATGCAATCATGAAGATGCATGTGCCTCGGAACATCCATGAACTCAAAAGTATGCAAGGAAAATTGGCATACTTGAGAAGATTCATATCAAACTTGGCCGGTCGATGTCAACCGTTTAGTCATCTCATGAAGAAAGGCAGTATATTTGAATGGGATGAAGCTTGCAATAATGCTTTCAATAGCATTAAAGATTACTTGATGAAGGCACCAGTGTTGTGTGCACCAATACCTGGCCGTCCGTTAATTCTCTACCTAGCTGCTCAAGAACGTTCCGTTGGAGCTTTACTCGCACAAGAGAATGATGATGGCAAAGAAACTGCCCTTTACTATTTGAGTAGAACCATGACTCCAAATGAATTGAAATATTCACCAATTGAGAAGATCTGCTTGGCCCTTATCTTTGTGATTCAGAAGTTGAAGCATTACTTCCAAGCTCATACAGTTCGGCTAGTTTCAAAAGCTAACCCACTAAAGTTCGTCATGTCAAAGCCAGTACTCTCAGATCGGCTTGCCAGGTGGTATCTCCAACTTCAACAGTTTGAGATTATATATGTCCCTCAGAAGGCCGTAAAAGGACAAGTGTTGGCAGATTTTCTAGCTGATCATCCAATGCCTGCGGAATGGGAACTGTCTGATGAACTCCCTGATGAAGATGCTTTCGCTGTGGAGATAGCTTCTCCTTGGAAAATGTATTTTGATGGAGCATCTCATAGGGAAGGGGCCGGTGCTGGAGTCGTATTCGTAACATCCAGTGGCGAAGTTTTGCCATTCTCATTTTCCTTAACAGAAAACTGCTCTAACAATGTAGCCGAGTATCAAGCACTCATACTTGGTTTAGAGATGGCCGTCGATATAAAGCAATTACACCTTAAAGTGTATGGTGATTCGTTACTTGTGATAAACCAACTACTTGGAGTGTATGAAGTAAGGAAGCTTGAGTTGTTCCCAGACCACAAGTATGCTCAAAAGCTGATGAGCTGGCTTGGTGATGTTGATATCGAGCATTTACCCAGAAAAGAGAATAAGCAAGCTGACGCCCTCGCCAAGCTAGCATCAAATATAGCTATGCCGGAAGCGCAAGTTCAAATTTCAGTGTGCAAAAGTTGGGTTGTACCACCAATCTTCGAGGATGATGATTATGAAGAAGTCGAGAATCATTTGGTGGAGGTCTTCGAAATTGAAGAAGAGGATTGGCGTCAACCACTCATCGATTATCTCAAGTATGATAAATTGCCAAATGAGCCACGCCAAAGGGTTGATATTCGGCGACGGGCACCTCGATTTATTTACTTCAAAGGCACAATGTATAGAAGATCATTTGATGGAATTTTCTTGAGATGCCTATGTAAAGAAGAGTCTGTTCAAGCAATGGAGGAAGCTCATTCCGGAATTTGCGGTGCTCATCAGTCTGGGCCGAAGCTACACTTCAGAGTCAAAAGAATGGGCTATTATTGGCCAACAATGGTGAAAGATTGCATGGAGTATGCACAAAAGTGTCAGGCTTGCCAATTTCATGGGAACTTGATCCATCAACCTCCGGAGCCTTTGCACCCGACAGTTGCTTCATGGCCTTTTGATGCTTGGGGATTAGATGTGGTGGGGCCTCTCACAAAATCTTCTGGTGGTCACCTCTACATCCTTGCTGCCACCGATTACTTTTCCAAATGGGCTGAAGTTGTGCCTTTGAGGGAAGTAAAGAAAGAAAATGTTGCTGATTTCATTCGGATCAACATCATTTACAGATATGGTGTTCCCCGCTATATCATCACCGATAATGGAAAGCCATTCAGCAACAGCTGGATCGATAAGTTGTGTGAGAAGTTCGACTTCAAACAAAGGAAGTCGTCAATGTATAATGCAGCTGCCAATGGTCTAGCTGAAGCATTCAACAAAACCCTGTGCAGTCTGTTGAAGAAGGTGGTATCCAAATCTAAAAGAGATTGGCATGAAAGAATAAATGAAGCTTTATGGGCGTACCGCACCACCTATAGAACTCCTACTCAGGCTACTCCGTATTCTTTGGTTTATGGTGTTGAAGTTGTGGTACCTCTCGAGAAACAAATTCCTTCTTTAAGGATGGCCATACAAGAAGGCTTAACCGAAGAAGAAAATGCAAAGTTACGCCTTCAAGAGTTAGAAGCTCTAGATGAGAAGAGGTTAGAGGCACAACAGAGACTTGAGTGTTATCAATCTCGCTTATCCAGAACATTCAACAAAAGGGTGAAGATACGTTCTTTTCAAGTTGGCGACTTGGTGCTTGCTGTGAGAAGACCTATTGTGGTCACACATCGTGTTGGAAATAAGTTTCTCCAAAAATGGGATGGCCCTCATGTTGTAAAGGAAGTATACACAAATGGCGCCTACAAGTTGATATCAGAAGATGGCGTAAACATTGGCCCCATAAATGGGAAATTCTTGAAACGCTATTACGCGTAAAACAACTACAAGATGCCACGCTCCTTGATATGAGCTAAAACTGTCCACATGATACTCCTTGATATGAGTTTAAACTATCTGACACAAATAATACAAGGCTCCTTGACACGAGTATAAACTGTCTACAAGTTCAAATTCAAGACTCATTGACATGAGTATAAGTTGTCAGCAAATTCGAACACCATGCTCCGTGACGCATGAGCCTAAACTACATGTTACTCCTGGTCCGCACGAGTATAAACTGTGTACGACAAACTCCTAGTCCGCACGAGTATAAACTGTGTACGACACACTCCTGGCCCGCATGAGTATAAACTGTGCACGGCACCCTCCAATCAAAACCATGTCCCTTTGAACTACGTTATGACTTGATTCTCTTTAAGGGGATACGTAGGCAGCTTAATACTTTGTTAAGTTCAGTCATGTTTTCATTTGTTCGCATCAAGTTTGTGAGGCAAGAAGAAAGTTACCATATCAATAAAAGAAGAGATAATTTTCAAGTGATGAGATAAATATTGAGATATAAGCCTACTGATGAAAAAATATAGTAAAGCAATAGAAATGAACGAGAAATATTTATTTCTATTCGCAAATTACCGACATTCGGTATATGGAAAGCATACAAGGAAAAGCAAGTAAATGAAAAAAAAAAAAAAAAGAGAAGAAAACAAAGCAGTCCTACACTAGACAAAAAAATCTCGAGAAGCTATGTCCCGTACAGCAGACTGCAAAGATGTCTTCGCTTTCTTCAAATCTTTAGACTCTTTTAAAACAGCTGCATTGTCAAGTGCAAGGATCTCCTCCTCTACATTCTCGATTTCCTTCTTAGCACGACAAAGTGTTTGTAGAAGATGATCAGCTACCTTGGGTAAAGTCTTTCCACCTTTTCCCAGATTAGCCATCTCTTTACTTATCTTCTCCAATTCTTCACCAGTTGTTCTTAGTTGCTTTGCTTCCGCTGCATAGACGTCTTTACAACTCTGCAGACGACCCTTGAGGTTAGTGAAATGTTTGACATAACCTCCCGTGGATGATTCTTCATCAGATTTTACTTTTGCATCAGTATAAGCATCAGCCTTATCAAATAGGGGCCCCAAGGCTTCCTCCAAGGGAGAACAGTCAACATTAATAGCCTTCACATCTTCCACTAAGGCAAATACTTCTTTCTTCAGAGAAGATAAAAACTCGAGAGGAGTTCGTTCAAGTTTCTTTCTTATAACCGTCCATACTTCCCGAGCAAGTTTTCCTTTGATACCATGAGTAATCTTCTTCGATGTAAATTCTGATATTGCGGGGCATGCTTTTGAAGAAGAATCCACCTCAGTGTTAAGGTCGCGACTTTCAACACATTCGTCATCATTATCAGAGCTAGAAGTGATGCCCAAAATCTGATAAAGAAAAGTAATATACTAAGGTAAAAGAGAGGTTAGATAAAAGTGAAATTTGTGTGAGAAAGAGGGGCAACCTCATTTGCCAAAGCTCTTGAAGTACCAACAACAGCTAATTCTTTGCCTTCGGCAGCTTTAGAGCTAGAAACCTTCTGTGCAGCCTGAAAAAAAAAAAAATATATATATATATATATATATATATATATATATTTTAGAGAAAGGATTTCGTAAGAGGAAAATAAAAGGGGAAGGAAAAAGAATAAAGGAAACCTCATCAGCTTGTTTCTCAATAGATCTCTTCCTCTTCCAATGAGGTTCAGTAGCAGCACTACAACTTTCTGTGGATTGAGGAAGGTTTTCCTTCCTTTTATGTGACGCAGGATGTGAAGCTTCAGCATGCACTGGAGAAATATCTTGAACCTCTCGGTTATTTTCATCAAGATCATTTATGATATTCACTTCTTCATTCAAAGGTTCTGAAGTTGGAACGATTGTATCTTCAATATGATCATAGACTTGCTTCCACCATTCCTTATATTCAGACGTGGAGTAATTTTTAGGAGCTGAGGCAGCACATGGAAAATAAGTTTCAGGGTTGGAATTACACGTAGTACTGTGTCTCCAATGGGAAAATCCATCTCCCAGGGAAGCCTCGCGAAGGTCCGTCCTGAGCATCATAGGAATGCCTTGCATGAACCCAAATTGACGAGAAAATCTATGTGGTGAGTAAGGCTCCATCGCAAAATGATCACCTCGTCGCAAAGTAAGATAACTAGTACGAATAGCCACGAAATGGGCCCAACTGTCCCAATTGCTTTGTCCATCATCCACAAAATGGATAGCTTTATCTTTTGAAAATATATTGCAAGTCCACGAAGCATTGTCGGCTATATGAATTCGTTTGTGAGCATCCTCGGGACTAAAACATCTTGCACCCTGCTCACCAGCATAAGCTACCATTCGAGGATGATTTAATTTACTGTCAATCGGAAAATGAGTCTTAAAGTAGTGGGCTAACCAAGCATTAACAAAATGAACAGGAAATGTTGATCTAACTTCTGAAGGATTTGGTGAGTTATAGATTGCGTTCAAACCACGGTAAATGCTTGTCAAAATTGGAATTGCCAGACTTACTTTTTTTCCAGCAGCCATTAGGCTTGCCACCTTAAAAGTACTTGGCCGTATTAAGCCTGGCTCAGTACCCGGGAATGCAAAAGTACAAAGCCAACAAGCTAAATAAGCAGCTAAGTAGGTCTCTTCGTGATGCGTAGGATGAATGCCCAACTTCTTAAATTGGTCTATCTCAGCAGACGTCCACGACCTATGATTGGGAACAATACCACTCGGATTATAAGTTTTCTTTGGACGAGAAGTTGATTTTTTTTCGACACGCTTAGGAGGCGATAGATAAGTTATAGTCTTTCTAGACCAAAAATCTACCCAATGTTCAATTGATACACTTTGCCTAGCGGTGTTTTGGCAAAGCAAATGATAAGCACCAAGTAAAGATCGACAGCTGTATGGGATTCGTAAATCATCTTTCTTGGAAAGAAGTTCAGCTGAACTTGGAATTACTTCGTCATATATATTACCAGCTATCGGTAGTCCCATCAAATTATACAAATCCCATAGAGAAATTGACATTTCTCCAAAGGAAGTGAGCAAAGTGTTGGTAACAGGGCACCACGCCTCACAGAAAGCTTTGATAATCTCTTGGTTGCAGTCATAAGTAAAGAGGGATGCAAAGACAGCATCATAAAGCTTTATGTCATGAAGTCTCGGTTGGCATCGACTGAGAATATCTTCAGTCCACTCCCAATATCCTTTGGTATAATGGAAGTCACCACGAAATTTGAGGGGTTCCCCCCAAGCTGCTTCATTTTTTTCTTTTCCTTTCGCAAATCGTCTTCTCAAAGATGGTAGGGGCTCCAAATTAGGATTGGGCTCAATATCAGCTCCTTTCAAAGTCCAAATTATGTTATTTTTGCCGGAAGAAAGTTCGTGAGACCAACATTCTAAAAAAAATTGTTCTTGAATTTTGGAGGGATTATTGCGTGATTCCCAAGTGAAGAATCCTCAACTAGAAGGCGAGTTCCTTGTTGTAAAGGTTGGCGATCATCATTAAGAATCATCAAGTAGCTGGAGCCGGATTTTCCCGTAGCAGGTTTGAAATAAACCATGTCGAAGATCGCAATTTGCTACAAAACAAGTGAAGGGATGTTAAAAAATGGGCATTAAAAAAATAATTTATGAATTTTATTTAAAGGACCCAAAATAAATTCTAGGGTCAATTAATTATTAAATTCAAAATTATAAATTAAACACGTGATGGAAGAGGGTTAATATGATGATAATGGATGATTAAATTAGTTCATGTGGAAGTTTAATTAATTTAAAACCTACAACATGAATTAAATTGAAGTTAAGCCATTAAATGTTAAGCCAACTCATAACACTTTATGCAAAGTTGTGATGGCCTAAATTCATGGATGTTGTTGAAGAGCCCAAATAGTGAGTGAGGATGGAAAGTCAAACTTGACTCAATCAAATTAATCCATTGCAAAGAGGAATCACGTGGGTGGGCAGCTTGTTTCCTATTCAACAAGAAAATTGCCTTCTCTCTCTTTATCACGTGATTCAATCTCTCCTCCTAGAGATTGACAAGTAGGCTGCTTCTCTGTGAAAAAAAAAGGACAGTTGAGTCTGCCCGATTTGCTCTTCTCTTTGCCAAATCAAGGGTTCTTCCTCGCTGGTCTGAGCGCCGAACACATCCACTGCTACTTGACACCGAATTGCACTGCCGACTCGCCACCACGAAGCCACCATCAGCGCGCTTCTCACATCGCTGCAACCCAACAGCCGCAGCAATCTTCATCGGCCGCCTACCATCGTCGCTGGAACGACCATGTCCATTTGAGAAGCCGAATCTCCCGTCGCTCATACTCTTCGTCGCAACATCACAAAAAGTTGCTGCTTGCTGAAGCCGTTGCCTCGCCAACATCCGCCAAAGACTGGTGACTCACCACTGCGAAACCGCCAACAGCCGCTGGTTGCCGCCCTCCATCGTCGTTGCCGCGCGCCGTGGGATCAGCCGCCCCCTCAATCGACGACCGCTGCCGGATAGGCTACTGCTGCCGCCTTCCCACACAAATCTAGCCTCAACACCACTACCGCGGAGCGCCGGCCTGCCGCTGCCTTGCCACATCACGAGGGCCACAGCGCTGCAATCTGGAAAATAGCGAGCCCTCGAGCGTGTCGTCGCCGACTGAAGCAAGTCGTTGCCCTTCAAGCGAGAACCAGCTGCTACACACCATCTCGCGCCGATCGAGCTCGGACACCATCCGGGTTGCTCGTTGGTTCCCTCTACCAGATCAGGCAAACTCCACTCACCATGTCTCAGTCATCACCGCCTCCCGGAATCCGCTGTCCAGCAGCGCCAATTGCTGTCGAAAAAAAAAGCATCTGCCTTGTTGCTACTGTTGCCAGCCGCAGCTACCTAACCACCACCTATTACCGGATCCGCAACCAAAGAAGCCACCGGAAAGCCGCGCCGCCACCCCTCGGCCACTCCCGCAACCCACCGAATCTCATCGCTGCTTCTGATCCACGACACACTCCAGTCGTCTCTCACTCTTCGCTGGAAATAGCCACTTCGCCACCAAAATCGTTCTTCGCGGGTTTGTAACACCGCCGTCAAATCGTTCTTCGCGGATTTGTAACACCGCCGTCAAATCACTCTTCGCGGGTTTGTAACACCGCCACCAAAATCGTTCTTCGCGGGTTTGTAACACCGCGTTATCATGGGTTTAAACTACCACTGTTGACGCAGGTTGACATACCACCACTCATCCGTATGGTGGTGATGTAATAAAGAGGCAGGGAATATTCAGAAGTAAAAAAAAAATTAGATACACTGTTGACACACAATGAGATTAAAGGGCAGAAGTAAATTGAGGATTTACCTTTGGAGTATGGATGGGATTCCTCGTAGGGTGTCCTATCTTGTGCGGAGAATCCTGCCTTGTATGGTATATTATGTTGCGGTAATGTCTTGAGAAAACCTGCAAGGGAAAGGTAAATTATGTTAGGTTTATTACTGAAGAAATCTATCATTGATGATGAAATCTATATACACTACATGAGGAAGGGCTTGTGAGCAATGCTTTGATAAAAAAAGTTTGGACACCCTATTATGTTGATAAAAAAAAATAAAAAAAGGTCATGATACCCTATTATATAATGATCAGCTATTCAGTATATATGGAAATTATTTGTATCTTGGTGAATAAGAAACAAATCTGTTCCATATTCTCTTATCTTGGTGGACAAGAAACAAATCTGTTCCATATTCTCTTATCTTGGTGGACAAGAAACAAATCTGTCCCATATTCTCTTATCTTGGTGGACAAGAAACAAATCTGTCCCATATTCTCTTATCTTGGTGGATAAGAAACAGATTTATTCTATATTCTCTTTTGGATTTGGGCTTGAGAAAATAAATTGAGCCACAAAAAAAGAGGGGCCCAAATGTTGAAAAAAAAGGGTACTTTTTGCGATTCCTTCACATCAAGACGTGACGTCCGTGAACAAATCGCAAGAGGGCATTTGTAAGCAGTTAAAATTTACGGTCCAATTAAATGGCGACACGTGGATTTTATTTATTAAATGTTAATTTATTTTGGAATTTAAATAAATTAATTCCTAAAGTAAATTAATAAATAATTTAAGCCCAACAAATTAAATGGGGCTTAAATTAAATGAGGTCTGACTTAAGTCAAACAAGCCCAACAAATTAAATGGAGCTTAAATTAAATGAGGCCTGACTTAAGTCAAATAAGACCAGACAAATTAAATCAGGCCCAAATAAAATAGGCCTGATTGCAGCCCAAACAAGTGGAGGTCCAAGCCCGCAGAATCAGGTCAAATCAGCCTGGACCAATCAAAATGCAGGGCATTAATGAGAGAGTCTTCACCTCTCACCTATATAAAGGAGTCTTTTCTCTCATTTGAAAACACACAGACACAAATGTCTGAAGACAAAGCTCTGAAGAGATCAAGAATACGAGCAGTGCTCTCTTGAATACTTCAAGCATCTTCAAGCGAAGAACAGCCACCAAATCGAAGATCAAGGTTCTAAACCCCTTCGATCCGGTGTTCTTCAAAGTAATAACCACCAATTGGAGATCAAGGTTCTGCACCCCTCCGATCCGGCGTTATTTAAATCAAGTTCTTCAGCGTTCTTCGCGGAAAGCTTCAAGAATAACGTTTTAATCCGAACAAAGGCTCGACCCCTCCGGATTAACGTTATAGGTTCAAGAATAGCGTTTTAATCCGAACAAAGGTTCAATCCCTCCGGATTAATGTTATACACTTTAAATCCGAGTCCGGATAAGCTTCATTTGAAGATCCGACTCAACACACAAGTCAAGTCAACACAAGCTGTCAACACAGTCAGCCTACACTTCGTCAAAGAGGTCAAAGTCAAGTCAAAGCCACATTGGTTCGAGAGAAGAATCAGAGGATTGATAGAGATCGCTTCCTTAATTATCAAGTTTAATCCTTCTGGATTATTATTGTAATTAACTTGTATTTATTTTATTATAAATACAAAAATTTGTTGTTACAATTGTACTTTAATATTTTGTATGTGAGAGTAATTATTTAAATTCCATGTATCTAATAGTAATTTAGGTTAAAAGTGTGTATCTATTAGTAATAAACCCTTTATTTTAATATTACATATATAATACTTCAAGTTTTATTTTTATTTTTATACATTTATTATTATATCACTATTATATATCTAAAAAATATTTAATTAATTATTTCAAGTAGATAATTATTTAAATATTACTAATATATTGAGATCCAGTGAGTTGTTATATGAGCCGAGCGAGCCTAAGTAATGAGTACTCGAGCTCGGGTCGAGTAATTATCGATCCGAGCTCGAGTTCGACTCGTCAAAGAAATGATCCTAAGAACGAGCTCGAATTCGCTCGAGTAATTTTTGAGTCTAGTCGAGCTCGATTGGGCTCGTGAAGTAAAATGAGTTGAATTTACTAAAAAGGGAAAATGAAGACATTTGAGTGTGACGCCTAATATAGTAAATTGAGCTCGGTGGGACGGAGAGAGTAGTAATTATATAAATTAATAATTTAACTAAAATATTTAATTAACATAAATATTATGATTTGCTATAAAATATACATAATATAGGCTATATATAGAGTTACAAAAAAGCTATAATTTCAATCAAAATAAATTATTCAATTAACCGATAGAACTTATATAAGGTTAATTTACCAATTATATAAAGAACTAATTAATCAATTAATTTATCAATTAATCAGTTAAGAATCTGTGAGATTTCACAACAGGTTGTTCACGTTATCAACCAATTCAATCATTCTGCTTTTCTTTTCATTTTTTTTATTATTATAATTATTAAATAATCATTCTTTTCTTTTCTTTTTTTAAAAATATTTTAATGTTAATTAACGTATAATTCATTTAAATAAATGCTAAGAAAAACGCACACAACCATTTTATTTCTCCTATTCACAATATTTTAAAATAAATGATTTTTTAATTATTAAAAGTAGTATACTTTATTTTATTAAAAAATATTATCAATTTTTATAACTAAATATTTTTAATTGAGAAAGTTATCATTTTTTATTTATTAGATATCATTTTTTATTAATAAGTTATCACTTTTTATCTAGCTTTTAAATTATTTTTCATAAAACAATTCAATGATTATTATCACTTTATTATTATAAAATATTATTTTCTATTAAAAATATTATTACTTTTTCATCTGTCACATAAATTGTTTATCAAATAATCTGTTGTATGATTATCATTTTTTATTAATCACACATGCTAATATTTATTAAAAATATTATCACTTTTCCTGAAATCTCAATCATGGTAAATATGATGTTACGCTAAAAATTTAATTTAATTTACGTTATTAACTAGAAACGGGCAAATTTAATAAAATAGACATGCTTTCAAAAAATTTATTAAACTATATAAGAGCCAAAAAATTTTAAAAAAAATACAAATGGTGACTTTGTAGTACACATAGTAAAGTCACCCTTGTTAATGGTGACTCTAATGTAGCAATTGTCCTTTTATCTAATTTTTTTATTTTTTTTCATTTTGATTTTCTTAACATGTTTTATTTGTTAAAATTAATTAATTTTAAAATAAAATCAGAATACTATGAATTTTTTTATAAATTTTCTAAATATTTAGACTTACGAATTTTTTTATTTCAAATTTTATTTCGCTTTTTTATGTTTTATTTCTTTACAAGAATTATTAGTTTACAATTCATATATTGTCATCCTATGTGATAAAAATAACAATCAACACAATAATTTTACAATATATTTTAATTTTAAGTTATATATAAATGAGGGGAATACTCTCTCTGTCCCAATTAAATATTTATATATATATATTAATTACTGTTGTATGTGAGCCCATAAAATATATTAAATTTTTTAGGTCGATCTCACTTTATAGTACTTAAAAATTTACTTTTTAAAATGAGAAACTATTTTTCTTTTGAATAAAAATAATCTTGCAGTTAAATTCTTCTAAATTGTAATTTTATATTTCTATTGAGATGATTTTTTTTTTTAAAAAAATTATATAGAAGAGTAACAATTTTTTATTATAGAGAATAATTTTTCATGTGTTAAAGAATAATTTTGATAATATCAGGGTGTAAAGATTTATAAGAAAACAAGCTCAATAATTTTTGAAAAGAAAATTATTTTTTTCTTTTTTCTTTATCCTATTTGAACTTTTCATTTTACATAAATTTTGGAGTGATCATAAAGTGCACCTGGTGTATCGGTGCACCTTAGAGTAGATAGATTTAAATAAAAAAGTAATAAATAGTTATTTAATTTAATTTTTAATATTTATATTTAATTTAATGGTAGGGATTAATTTAATACTTAATCTAACGATTGAAATTTTTCAGGTGCACCGGTGCACCCGGTGCCACATGTGCACCTTATTTAGACTCGTTGAAATATTTTACTTAAAAGAATTATGAAGTCATTTTTATTATTTTAATTTTATTTTTTTATTTTTTGCAACGGTGCCACGAGTGCATCTTAGTTGGACTCTAAATTTGAAATATTTTACATATAAAAGAAAGAATTTTTAAATATGAAGGCAATTTTTTAGGATTTTAAATTTTTATTTTTTGTAAAAAGAAACAAAATATTATTCATAAGTAGAAATTATAAATTTAGAAATGTGCTAGTATATCCAAACTTTTCTTCTTCTCTCAAATAATTTTACAATTAATAAAATATATGAAAACACAACCCTGCAAGACTATAAAAAAAATTAAGTATACTTATGTATTAAAAAAAATCATTTATTTTTTTATTAATAAAATTAAATATATAAGAATTAGGATATAATTTTCTAAATATTAATTGAATACAAATGATAATTTTCTAAATATAATTTTTTTTTAAATTGTATAGTAAAGTCACCATTACCAATGATACTTTACTATTCATGTCAGAAAGTCACCATTTCAATTGGTGACTTTGCTTATTTTGTTAAAATATTTTTACTCTAATATAGTTTAACAAAAGTTTTTGCAACAATACTTATTTATTAAATTTGCCTTAGAAACATAACAGTGAATCAAAAAATCTTCTAGAAGGCGATAAATTTGGATCTCAAAAGGATCCCTCTCACAGAATTAGATCCTGTGAGACTATCTCGCACAAGAGTTTACCTTAAAGTTAATAGTTCATTGTATATAAAACGGAATTTTTTTTTTTACGCTATTATGAAGTAATAATTTTTTTTATGTTGTAAATTATATTATATAAATTAAAAAATATACAAATTTAATATCTTTTAATATTTATATTTAAAATTTATTTAAATTGACTTTAAAATCATTTCATACTAACTTAAAATTTAATAACACTACAAAAATACTGAAGTATTTTTACCAACGAAATATTTTGTTGGTAAAAATTGTTGGTAAAGGCCTTAATTACATTGTTAAATTGGTTTATCAACGGAATCCATTGGTAAATTTCCGTTGGTAAAGTGGAGGTTGGTAAATTTTTAGCAACGAAAATTCAATTCTGTTAGTAAATAATTCCGTTGGTAATTTATATAAAGATTCTCTTGGTAATCCATTGGTAATTATCAACGGGTTGAATTTCATTAGTAAAATAGAGAATAAATCCGTTAACATTCCATTGCTAAAAGAAAAATATCATTTTTGTTGCTAATCTGCCGGTAATTACCAACGGAATTAAAAAATAATTTTTTTGTAGTGTAAATTATCCAGGCCTTTTTTTAATAAATAATTATTAATTGAAATTAATTTTAAATATAATATATATATATATATATATATATATATATATATATATATATATATATATATATATATATATATATATATATATATATATATATATATATATATAATTTAATAAATCGTCATGCCTTTTTTTATTTTTTAATAAATAATAATTAGTTAAAATTAATATTATATATATATATATATATATATATATATATATATATATATATATATATATATATTTAATATACTAAAGGAGAGTTTAATTTTGATGAGGTGTCTTCACGAGAATTAATCTCAATTATTTTAATTTTTAATTAAAATTAAAATTTCAATTATTTTAATTATTAATTAAAATTTAATGTAGATAAATACATATATTATTTTAAGATTTGATATGATTTAAAAAATAATATAGATAAACACATATATTTACTATAAGATTTAGAAAATTTATCCCCTCTCCACCTATAAATAAGATTCTTTATTCATTCATTCTACACACATAATTCATTCATTAAGATGAAAAAAAGCTTTCTTCAAATTTAAAAAAAAAATGTATCAATTTATTATTATTATTATTTGGAGTATTATTTTTGTTGTTTCTTTTATATTCTTTAAATTATTTATTTAATTATTTACTTTTTGTTTTATTTCTGTTTTTTTTTTCATTTTTTTAATTATTCGCATGTAATTTTATAATCTTTTAATTTTTTTTTACATAATTAATTTATTTTTTCATGAATTCACTTTTGATTATATTTTACTTATTGTTTATTTTATATTTTTTACATCCCCTTTGATTATTTTTTATTTTTATTTATTTATTTTTTTTGTTTTAGTTCTGTTTTTTTAATGGTTAGTATGTAATACTTTTGATTATATTTTATTTATTTAATTATTTTTTTGGTTTCAATTCTGTTTTTTTATTATTATTAGTATATATGTAATTTTTTTAATTTTTTTTTTACGTTATTATTTTCATCTTTCATGCTTTTGCAAATTTATTTAGTTAATTTTGTTATGATTTCTTTTTATTTTCTTATTTCTTCAAATTTATTTATAATAAATTTTTTTTATTTTCTATTTTTATTCCAAAAGATCAATGCTTGCCGCCACCTTTCACACACGGAACACTATCTTAAACTGTAAAATTTTTTTCTTATATTTTTCTAAAGTTTTTTTTTAATTATCTTTCGTTTTTTTAATTTTATTTGTTTTAATTTTTTTTGTTTTTTAATATATTTTCACCAACATTAAAATTTAATGGTATAAAATAAATTTATTTTAAGATTGAATATGGATGTGATATATATATATATATATAGACAAAATCTCTTGTGAGACGTTACTTACATGAGACGGTTTGTGAGACGTACTAAAGTATGCCTATTATTTAGATAAAGTATGTTTAATGGTTGTTAAAGTATGTTTTCTAAAGTATGTTGAATTATGCATTAAAGTATGATTTGAGCGTGATATAATATGACTTATTATTCACATATTTTAACTACAAATACGCATACTTTATCTTTACAATAAGCATACTTTAGTGATGGGTCGACCCGTCTCACATCCGTCTCACAAATGACCTGTCTCACAAGAGAGTATCTCATATATATATATATATATATATATATATATATATATATATATATATATATATATATATATATATATATATATTTTTTTTTTTTTTTTTTTTTTTTTTTTTTGCTTTTTTTTATATATTTTTAAATTCTCTTTTGATTAACTTTTGTTTTTATTATTATTTTTTTGAATTATGTTATGTTGTTTTAAATTTTTTATTAGTATGTAATTTTTTAATCTTTTATTTTTTACGTTAATAATTTTTTTTCTTGGTTAGTTTTATTATTTTTTAATTAAATTTTTAATATGATTTCTCTTTAGATTATTTTTTCTATTTATTTTTTTTTTGTTTTAATTCGGATTTTTATTATTATTAGTAATTTGTAATCTTTGATTTTTTTACGTTATTAAATGTTTTTTCATGATTAAATTTATAAAAAATTTTAAATTTTAATATGTATCGTCAACTGAATTAATTTTAATTTTAATAATTACTAATTAATATTTAGTGATAAATAAATAAATTTTTTTAAGATTTAAATATTTATATGCAAATAAAAATAAAAACAAATCTTATTTATAAACATAAAAAAAATAAAAATAATTTATCCCTCTCCACCTATATAATAAGACTCTTTATTAATTAGTACGCATAAATTATTTATCAATACGAACAAAAACTATCTTCATTTTCTAAAGAAAGTTTTCCATTTCTTTTGTTATTTTTATTTTTTATTGATTATTTTGTTGTTCCTTTTATATTTTTTAAATTCTCTTTTAATTATTTTTTTGTTTTTATTTAAACTTTTTTATTGATTTTTTTTAATTGTTTCATGTAAATTTTTGTGCAAATAATATACACTGCACCTATAAATAAAACTCTTTATTCATTCATTATACATACATAAAGAACAAACGTTTTCTTCATTTTCTATTAAATTTTTGAAGAAAGGTATCCATTATTAATTTTTTTTCTATTGATAAATTTTATGAATATTCTTTTATACTTTTCAATCTTTCTTTTAATTATTTATTTTTAAAATTATTTTAATTCTGTTTTTTTTAATTTTTTATTATATATTAAACTTTTTATTTCTTTAAATTATTAAACTTTTTTTCAAGGTTAATATTATAATTTTTTAAACTAATTTGATTATTTTTTTATTTTATCGAATTGATTTATATTTTTTTATCTTTTATTAATTGACTTTTTATAATTTTTTTATCTTCAATGATTAAATTAACATATTTTATTTGATTAATTATATTCTTCAACAACATAATAAAATTTGAAAAATCAATTTAATATATTTTTAAATTTTTTAGTAAATCAATTTAATAACGAAATTAAACTTTTACCAACGAAAACAAATTCACATTTGAGAGTATATAAATTAAATTTTACTTTTCAATTTAAATTATATTAGATTATAATTGAATATTATATTAGATTATAATTGAATAGATAGTTATATCAAACTTGAATTATATTTTTAAAATTTTTGAATAAATAATTATATTAAACTTGAATTATATTTTTTAAAATTATAATTTTAAAACCCGTGTAATACACGGGATCTATACTAGTATAATATAAAAGAAACAAAAAGAATAAAAATAGTAATAATAAGATAAGATATTCAAATAATCTAAATTAGTTAGAGTTTATTTATGGAAGAAAATTAAGTAAACTAATTAATGAACTCAAATAACCTAAATAAATAGTAAGGATATAATAGTAATTGGACCTTGATAAAATGCTATTCATCAGGATCAAATTGATCCAAATAGCAAGGTCCTAGTAGAAATTAATCTAGAATTTTCTAGTTCGTAATTGACAGCTAATTAACCGACATTGTACTACTATAAATAAGGCAGGGGCATTAGTACGTGTGAATGAAAAAATCAATCAACTAATTCGCTTTCCTATTCAATCCATATACCCTACTACTCCTCTGTTTCTTATACTTATCAACTATCTATTTTCAAAAAACTTTCAACTTCACCTATAAAACAACCATATCCCATATCCTAAAATTCCTAAATACTATCAGTGGCATCAGAGCCTTGTTCGATATTATCGGGCGTCACTATGGCCGACACATTCTTCACTATTCCAATTCCAATCTTTCGTGGTGACAACTACGATTTTTGGGAGATCAAAATGAAGACCTATCTTTGTGCTTAAGATTTGTGGGATATCGTTGATTGATGAGTGTGTAAATTCACAAGTTTGGCGCTATGTTTTGTGCTAGTTTTGGAGAGTTTTGATGTGGAAATAGGTGGAAAACCTATATATATTGTGAATTAGCATGAATCAGGTGTTAGTGGAGCTATTTGAGTATTTTCTTAGCAAAAACGGAGTGAAAGAGCCAAGAATCGAAGAGACGGAGTCGAAGCCACGCGAACCGCCCAAGAATTAGGTGGGTTCGACCTGGTTGGAGGAGGGTTCGACCTCTCCAGCAGGTCGAACCAACATTGCTGAACTTGCAGAGATGGATTCGACCACGACTCAATTGGTTCGACCTGTCCATCAGGTCGAACCATGGTCGAACCAGTTCGCATGAAAGAGGATTCGACCACGACGTTGGAGTTCGACTTGCCAGTTGGTCGAATCGGGAGCGGGAGTTGTCCAGTGATGAGGTTCGACCTGGGGTTCGACCAAGGCCTAAGTGGTTCGACCTGTCCAGAAGGTCGAACCTGTGCAGAATTCTTCCAGTAGCGGGGTTCGACCTGGGGTTCGACCTGTGGCCAGGGGTTCGACCTGTTTGACGTGGTCGAACCTATGCGCGAGAACTTACCTTATCCAGATTTTCGAGGCCGAAACGCGTGAGATCACTTAGAAAGCTCATTCCAAGCCCTAGAGACGTTATTACAAGTATAAAAGGAGTCTCATACAGAGAATAAAGAGAGCTTTTGATCGTCAATCGTAAGAGAGATAAGAGTAGAGGTGGTGATCCATCCGGAGGGCTGTGACAGAGGTTCGCTGAAGGTTCAAGTAAGAATGATCAATCTAACCATGATTGTTCCTAGATCAATCATGGGCTAGAACCACCTTGGTAGTTCTAGGGTTATGAAAGTTTCATGATGTAATTCGTATTTCGTGTGTAAAACTCCGTACAACACTACCTGTGGTTTGTTTTATATAAGATTGCATATTTAATCCATACTCATAGTTGTTTTGTGCATCAATGATCGTTGTGTAGAGTCTGAATACATAACATGGTTATTGATTGAGTGCGTTCACTACTGAGCAGGGTTTATTGTTATAATTCTAAGTGAAGGGATTCCGAAGTCTTATTAGAACTGTCTTATATGAATATTCATGAATTGAATTAAATTCGGGTTGATGAATAGGATGAAGAGTATAACTTTATAGTACCTAAAAAGGGAGATCAAATCGGGTTAGATTCTAGACGTAGAAGATAATTGATTATGATAGTACCTAGAAAGGGAGGTGAAGTATATCTCTTGCTCCGATGTTATTCACACGTGTCAAGCGCATATTTACTTATGTCTATAGAGTAAACTTGCATGGTCTAGTGATGCGTCCACAAACCACAGGGCAGAGTCGGACACCATCACATGAAAATACGAATTGCTAGTGAAACTGGATGACCCGACGAACTACCTATTATTCTTATTGATCACAACTCACTTTTCTCTACTCTTGCTATTTCTTTTGTTATTTCGATTAGAAGTTATTATCCATTAAACCTTTACAATTACCAAACATAGTCTAAAATATACTAGAAGATAACGAAATTGATATTTATCCGTCCCTTGGGTTCGATATTGTAACTTGGTCATCTTCGCGACTACAATTGATATCCTTATACTTGAGGAATAATTTGTGTGTTGAGAAAACCCCTATCAAGTTCTTGGCGCCATTGCCGGGGATGGCGTAAAATATTTTTTTGTGTTATTTCTAGTTTATTAGGACTATTTACCTTGTTTTGTTGTTTTCTTTCTTATTCGTTTTAGGTGTATGCTCACAAGATCAAAGAAAGGTAATCTTGAACCGTATAATCCTGAGATTGGAGCATCATCAAGAAAGAAGAAGAAGAAGAAGAAGAAGAAGAAGAGAAAGGCAAAGATAATAGACCCAACTAAAGCTCTGAATTTTGGAGTCGAGGTTGACGAATAGATTTCGCAAACGATTGAGGCTACAACTGAAGTTAATTTGGAAGTAGAAACAGTCAACATGGCAGCGAATCCGGATAATCTAGCCATCCGAGAGGTTTTCAGAAATAATGGGGCTGGAAATTATGAGCTTTTAGGAGCAAGGGGAACTAACACAGCGTTTGATCTTCATCCAGCTCTTATTAGCATGATAGAAAGAAAATCCTTTTCAGGAGGGTCTTTCGAGGATCCGCAGCAGCATCTGAACAAGTTCTTGGGCTATGCAAGTACTCAAAAAGACGTAGGAGAACATGAAGATGCTAGGAAGATCCTTTTGTTCAAATTCTCGCTTACTGAAAAGGTGAGGGATTGGTACGATACTATTAACGCAGCTGAGTGCACCACGTAGGAGCAATTGAAGTTAAGGTTCTTGGAAAGGTATATGCCACCTTCGAAGGTGTTTAAGATGAAGCAAGATATTAACCAATTTGCTATCAGTGGAGGTGAGAAATTTCATGAAGCGTGGGATAGATTCAAGGACATGCTCAGGAAGTGTCCTCAACATGGGTTATCTAAAGCCCAATATATCAGTATATTCTATAATGGATTGGACTGTGAATCAAGAGTGCTACTTGATGCTTCTTCTAATGGAGCATTGCTTACAAAGTCATCCGTTGAGGCCGAGAGATTGTTTGAAAACATATCGATGAATTCGAGGGATTGGCCTACTGATAGAGTTAGAGGTACGTATGTTCTTGGAAAGGTAGCTCAGGTTGAACAAGTAATGGTGAAAACAAAGAGAGAGGATGAGATCGTTTCAAGCTTGTCCAATATCAACAAGCTAATTGAGTCTCAACAGAAGCAGATCAGCGAGATATCTCAATGAGTACCAATCATGCAGCAAGAGATGATGAATAATGTAACCATCCAAGAAGAATTGGAGGAAGCAAATTATGCCATGGGTCAAAGTATTCAAGGAACGAGGTACCCAAATCAAGGAAATCGGAATTACCAAGGGAACTATCGAGGGAACTTTAATAATCGTGGTCCATCTGGTAGTTATCAACAGCAACCAAGGAGGCCTGAATTTTCATGGAGCAATACGAATAATGCAGTGCAACTTCCGATGGGTGTTGATCCGGGAGAAAAGGTGGAAGAAGGGAAGCCTGGTTTTGAGGATACTGTGAACCGGTACATGGTAAAGAATGATGAAAGAGTGAACCGCCTTGAGGCAAAGCTTGAGAAAAAGATTGATGATCACCACAGAGATTTGTCCACTCAAGTGAAAGATCTCACGTTGTTGATGGGTACAATTGCAGAGAATGTAAATACATTGACTCAAACTGTAGGAAAAGGGAAGTTTCCGTCTCAGAGTATAGAGAATCCGAAGTCGTGTAATGCCATCACACTGAGGTCGGGAACGCAGTACGAGGGACCGATGAGGCCAGAATCAAAGTTGAAATTTTCTAAGCCTAGGTTCGACCAAAATTCGGAGGGTTCGACCTGGCATACAGGTCGAACCATGGTCGAACCTCATCAACAAAAGCACTCTATTTTGACGCAGGAACGGTTCGACCAAAATTCGGAGGGTTCGACCTGGCATACAGGTCGAACCATGGTCGAACCTCATCAACAAAAGCACTCTGTTTTGACGCATGAACGGTTCGACCAAAATTCAGAGGGTTCGACCTGGCATACAGGTCGAACCATGGTCGAACCTCATCGGCCAGAGCACTCTGTTTTGACGCAGGAACGGTTCGACCATGATCGAAATGGTTCGACCAACTCTTCAGGTCGAACCCAGGTCGAACTGGAGGATAGTGATTATACAGTGAAGCGGTTCGACCACGATCGAAATTGTTTGACCTCCAATACTGGTCGAACCCAAGTTGAACCTCCGGAGCAGAATGAGATCAGTCTTCCAGGAGAGAGGTTCGACCAATACAGTCCTGGTTCGACCTCTCAAACTGGTCGAACCCTAGTCGAACCTCGCCAAGATGTTTTGATTGATGCACCTGATGTTCCTTTTGATGTTGATGCAACTCCAGTGGTACGGAATGAGCAAAGTACAGACATAATAGCTGAGAAAAAATGGGAAAGAGCTAAGCGATTAAGAGCCGAAAAGGAGAAAGTGGAGAAGGTTGATCGTGATGAATGGGGGATTCTCAAAACAAAGATACCTCCACTGTTTCCCTACAAGCTAGTGAAGAAGGGGTTGGAAGAGAAGTTTAAGAAGTTTTCAGAGATAATGAACAAGATAAGCTTGAACATCCCTTTTTCAGAGGCAATCATGGAGATGCCATATTATTCTCGATTCCTTAAAGACATACTGATGAAGAAGCGAAGCTTAACCGGAGTTGAAACGGTAAACTTATCTGAGAATTGTAGCTCAATTATTCAAAAGAAGTTGCCACCAAAGATGAAAGATCCGGGGAGCTTTACTATTCTATGTGAGATCGGGAAGGGGCCAGCACGGCGAGCTTTGTGCGATCTAGGGGCAAGCATCAATTTGATGCCGTTGTCCATCTTTCAGAAGCTTGGTTTGGGGGAGCTGACCCCGACAACTGTTGCTCTCCAATTGGCAGATAGATCAATGACATTTCCGAAAGGTATAGTTGAAGATGTTTTTGTAAAGGTGGAGAAGCTAGTCTTTTCTGTGGATTTCCTTGTACTAGAAATGGATGATGACAAGGATAATGTTCCTTTAATCTTGGGGAGGCCATTCCTTGCTACGGCTGGAGCTATGATAGATGTTCGAAAGGGAGAATTGAAGTTGAGAATGGACAAAGAAGAAGTACTTTTCAACTTGGACAAAGCAATGAAGATGCCAATGGAGTCCCAATGTTATAGTATTGACGTGGTGGAGGAGATTGTGAAGGAGGATATGTCTCTTATCTTGTCAAATGATCCTCTTGAGACATGTTTGATGGAGTCTCTTACTTATCCCACTACGGAGCTTGACGGACTTTCTAACGAGGTATGTATTGAATTTCTTGAAAACTTACTTGCTTTGGATGATGACAGGTTTGCATTGGAAAGAAAAAAAGTGGAAGAAGTCAAATGGACCAGGAAGTACTTGCCTTTGGATAACGAAAATATTCCAGTGGAAGAAAGAAAAGAGGAGTTGAAACCATTGCCGGAACACTTGAAGTACGCTTTTCTTGGTGATAATGGAAAATACCCGGTAATTGTATCTTCTTCCCTTAATGATGATCAACTTGAGGAGTTATTAGATGTCTTAAGGAAGTACAAGTCTGCAATAGGGTGGTCACTTGATGATTTGAAAGGTATTAGTCCTTCATATTGTATGCATCAGATTAGGTTGTTGGATGAAGCCAAGGCTAGTGTTCAGAATCAGCGTAAGGTGAATCCCGCAATTCAAGAGTTGATAAGGAAGCAAATTCTTACGTGGTTGGATGCTGGAATTATATATCCTATTAGTGATAGTCCCCATGTGAGTCCATTGCATGTAGTTGCTAAAAAGGGGGTATGACTGTAGTGAAAGTTGAGGATGGAGAAGCTATAGCCACGAGGATTCCTATGGGATGGCGTACATGTGTGGATTACAGGAAATTAAATGAGAACACGTGTAAGGACCATTTTCCTCTTCCGTTTATGGATCAAATGTTGGATCATCTTGCAGGGTATGAGTTTTATTGTTTCTTGAATGGATACTCGGTGTATAATCAAATCATGATTGCTCCCGAGGATCAAGAAAAGACCACTTTTACTTGCCCCTATGGGACCTTTGCTTTTAGGAAGATACCGTTTGGATTGTGTAATGCGCCTGCTACTTTTCAGAGATGCATGATGGCGATTTTTGATGGTTTGATAGAGAAGATCATGGAAGTATTCATGGACGATTTTTTAGTCTTTGGTTCTTCTTTTGATATGTGTTTGTCTAACCTTGCTGTTGTCTTGAAGAGGTGTCAAGAAACTAATCTTGTCTTGAATTGGGAGAAGTGCCACTTCATGGTGAAGGATGGGATTGTTCTTGGGCATCATGTTTCCGCCAAGGGATTACAAGTAGATCGTGCTAAAGTGGTGGCAATTGAGAAGCTTCCACCACCGACCAATGAAAGAGGAGTGCGGTCCTTCCTTGGACACGCCGGTTTTTATAGGAGATTCATTAAAGACTTCTCGAAATACTCTAAACCCTTATCTCATTTACTTGAAAAGGATATTCCTTTTATGTTTAATGATGAGTGTCTAACAGCTTTTCAAGTTTTGAAGGAGGCGCTAATTTCTGCCCCCATCTTGATCACAATGGACTGGACTCAACCGTTTGTACTTATGTGTGATGCAAGTGATGTAGCACTGGGTGTGGTGCTCGGGCAGCTAAGGGAGAAGAAGTTCTGCGCCATTTACTACGCGAGTAAGACTTTCGATGCGGCACAGAAGAATTACACGGTGACTGAAAAGAAGTTTTTGGCTGTTGTGTATGCATTCGATAAGTTTTGTCAGTATTTAGTTGGCACGAAGACGATTGTGTATACGGATCATTCAGCGATTCGGTATTTGATGGAGAAGAAGGAGACGAAGCCTAGGATTATAAGGTGGATTCTACTACTTCAGGAGTTTGACATGGAGATTCGGGATAAGAAAGGAACAGAAAATGTGTTGGCAGATCACTTGTCAAGGTTGGAGACTAGGGAGCATTGTGATAATTCTTTTGAGTATATTGAAGAGATGTTCCCTGATGAGAAGATCATGGCTGTGGCTGTTGAAGGAACCGAGCGTGCATGTGTGGTTGCAGTGCAAGGTATGGATCCATGGTACGCAGATTATGTTAATTACATTGTCATTGGAGAAATTCCAAGGGATCTCAACCGATATCAACTTGCGAAATTTCGTAGGGAAGTTGAGACATTTATATGGTATGATCCGTTTGTTTACAAGATTTGTACAGATTTTATTGTCCGAAGATGTGTACCCAAGATGGAAATGGAAAGTGTGCTTGAGTTCTGCCATGCACAACCAAATGGGGGGCATTTCGGAGCGCAAAAGACTGCAGCTAAGGTACTTCAATCCGCTCTTTATTGGCCTACATTGTTTAGAGATAGTGAGAGCTATGTGGCGTCTTGCGATAGATGTCAGCGCATGGGAAATATAGGTAGGAGAGATGAGATGCCATTGCAGCCTAGCATAGTCATGGAGATATTTGATGTATGGGGGATCGATTTTATGGGACCTTTTCCCCCGTCGAATGGGTTTCTCTACATTCTTCTTGCGGTGGATTATGTTTCAAAGTGGGTGGAAGCGATTCCTACTCGTGTTAATAACTCGAAAGTTGTTTTATCTTTCCTGAAGAAACATATTTTTGCCCGTTATGGAGTTCCTAGAGCGCAGTTAGTGATGGAGGTTCCCACTTCGTAAATAAATTTCTGGAGAAGGTGCTTAAGGATTATGGTGTTAAGCATAGGGTTACTACACCCTATCATCCGCAAGCGAATGGGCAAGCAGAGGTCTCCAACCGTCAAGTAAAACAGATTCTGGAGAAAGTGGTAGGAACTAATAGAAAGGATTGGGCTATGAAGCTTGATGATGTGTTATGGGGGTTCCGGACCGCTTACAAGACGGTGTTAGATATGTCACCATATCAAATTGTCTATGGAAAGCCGTGCCACTTACCTGTAGAGATTCAACACAAAGCGTTTTGGGCTTTGCGTCGCTTGAACTTGACCCTTAAGGATGTGAAGGAGTTGAGGATAACTCACATGAATCAATTGGATGAGTTTAGGAGTCGTGCTTACAAGAATTCAGAGATTTATAAGGAAAGAATGAAGAGGTGGCATGATTCTAAGATCTCATACAAGGAGTTCAAGCAAGGAGATGAGGTACTACTTTTTAACTCTCGTTTGAAGCTTTTTGCAGGCAAGTTGAAGTCTAAGTGGACGGGACCGTTCATGATTCATCGAGCCTTAGGAGGGGGGAGTTTTGAACTTATTGACAAAGATGGAGACGTTATCGCGGTGAATGGGCATCGGTTGAAGCATTATAGGTCGCCGGATGATGCGTGTGTCATTTTTGATGATACCTTGATCTAATTTGGTACCGTCGTGTCTCTACAACGTTAAACATGAGCGCTTGTTGAGAGTTTACTCTTCCGTTTTATTGCTTTATTTCTTTTGTGTGAGTAAGAAATTTTTATATTTAAGATGCTTACTAATCGGCAATTACATCTCTTTTCAAACTTAGTTTCGACTTACGTTTTTACTAAGTTTGGGGGGGTGTGATGTTATTACCTCATTGAAGCATTAAGAGTATAATCTTTTCTTTGTATTGTTTGTTAGGGGAGTTGGTTTTTGCGGCCATATTGAAATTTTAATCGATTTTGATGTGATGATTTTTTACAACTTCCCTAATGTTCAGTGGTTTTTGGTTGTGTTTTCTTTTACGGAGTTACTCATGAATGATGTTTTGTGGAACAAATTTTGAAGTTATGCTCTAGATTGTACCTAATGAAGTTGTGTTGAAGCTTGAAGTATGTAGTGAATGAAGAAAACTCAGTTTTGGAAATCACGAGGAAGGTTCGACCAACACTAGGAGTGGTTCGACCAGAGCCAGAGGTCGAACAAAAGCAGAGGAAGTCGAACCGGCATCGAAAGTTGTCCAGAGAGGAGATTCGACCTAAGCCATAGTTGTTCGACCTGATCAGAAGGTCGAACCTAAGGTCGAACCTGTCAGTTGGAAGCACTCTGTTTTCCAGAAGAGGGGTTCGACCAATTCAAGGAAGGTTCGACCTGATTAGCAAGTCGAACCCCTGGTCGAACCGAGAAGATCGTTTGTCCAGAAGAGAGGTTCGACCACTTTTTTCGAAACACCAAACCTCGAACCCTCTTTGAACCTCTACACCCTTGCACAAATTCTTCAATTACACTTGATTTCACACCGATTACACAACACTACACCTTGAATTATCGATTCGGTCGCGGATTTGGGCGGGTTTCATCGCGAGTTAGGGCTAAATTGTGATTTTTGGTTGTTGTGTGTTCTCGATCGGTTGTTCACCATGGGCAAGTCAAAAGGTATGTTTTTCCAACTCAATTACTCTAGGATTGAAGGTTTAGGTAAGAAATTCGATGTGAATAAGAGGATTGATGTTGAGTATGGTTGAATTTCATGGTGAATGTTGATATTATGATTTGTTTCATATGAATTCTTGTTTCTTGGTTTTTGGTTGTTTGATTATTGATAGAACTTGAATTTTTATGTGGATTGATCAAGGATATAGAACATATCATAGAATGAGCATGTTGATTTGGTTTGAAATTGATGAAATTGAAGTAGTTCATTGAGAGAAACATGTTGAATTTTTGATTGAATTGCTTGAATTGCTTAATGCATGCTTGTTGGTTATGTTTTGATGATTAAAGAAGGTGTGATTGAAGATGTTTTGAGAATGTTGAATAAGCAAGTGGTGTTGAGATGATAGTTTGTGTGAAAATGCATTGATGCTTGAAGTCTTGAGTAGAGTATGTGATGTGCTAGTAAAACACTTGCTTTCTTGTCTTGTTGGTTGGATTGAAGTATTTGTTTTCAGGAAAGGAACAAGGATCAAGTAAAGGTAAAGGAAAGGCAGAGGAGGAAAGATCGAAGAAGAGGCATGACAGGCCTTCGAATTTGGACAAAGTGACAAAGAAACTGAGGCTACAAGATCGTTTACCCAATAACTTCAAGATTCAGATGCAAGATTGGGATGAGATCAAAGAGAAGTAGGAAGAAGTTTCAGACAAGATAGCTCGCACTCGATACCAAGATGATGAAGCGATGAGGATAATGAGAATAGGGGATGATATATTTTGGATGTTTGATCAAGTAGGGATCCGAAGATTCATGGAGTTGAAGAGACCGACGTACTTCCATGTTACAGCGGAAGCAGTTTGCTCATTTGAGATGGAGAAGGACCCGCTTGGGTACCCATATCGGTGTACGTTTCAGCTTGGTGGAGTGAGTAAGAGATGGACGTCTGAGGATTTCAATGAGCTGTTTGAGACGCCTTTAGAGATCCCTCATTTAGAAAATGCTGCATTCAGTGTAAAACGGTTTTGGAGGGAGATCACTGGGGAGATTCGTGATTATAAGACAAGACAGGCTCGTGCTTCCGCAATAAAGAACTCAGTCTTGAGGTACATGGACCGCGTCCTGAGCAACACGTTATTCGCCCGCTCGGAGGGGAGTGTTGTGTCTAGAGGAGAGCTTTACACCTTGTGGTGTATGCTAAACGGGGTGAAGTTTAATGTTGGAGCTTATTTTATTGCGCAGCTGAATCGATTCAAGACCATTGGATTTCAAAAGGTGAATATTGGAGGTTTATTGACGATCGTGGCTGAGCATTATAACTTGGATCTCACCGGCATTACACCAGCAGAAGGAGAACCCGATTTGATGATGAGCACGTGCGCGAAGGGAGGATTTGCCCATTTTAGAAATGGAGATTGGTTTTTCACGAGGGGTCTCAAGCCTTTCGAATTTATGTTCCCCTTCGACGTGAGCAACTTGACAACTATTCTGGAAGCAAGGAATAAGTTAATGAATTCTCTTGGACACACCGCCTTATCTGTGGCAGTGAAGTCGGGTGATGATTGGAGAGCGGTAGCACAGATGTGTGCTGAGGGGAGGATGGCTGAGTTACAGCAGATCGTTGATCAAGGAGAGTTCCGTCCACCTCAGCCACAGCAGCCTGAAGAGGAGGATCAGGTAGATGAGCAGCTGGAGATGGAGATTCCGGAAGGAGAGCAGCATGATGCGCCTCAGCATGCTCCAGTACCGCAGCAGCGGTAAGCAGTTCCAGGTACTCAGGAGCAGCTTCGCCTGATTCATGAGCAGCTGATCGCGGTGGTAGCTGCATAGTAGGAGACGAACAGGCAGCTAGCGCTCGCTAACGCCAACTACGCCACGCTAAACGAAAGGTACTCTGCCTTGGATGAGCGTGTTGGTAGAGTGAGTAGTCGAGTGGATATGATGGATAAGCACATTACCAGTCTATGCCGAGCTGTGGAAAATAGAATGGATAAGGATGACGATGATGATGAGGATAATGATGCTCCTAGGGAGTAGTTTCAGGTTTTTTTTGGCTTCTCCGATTCATCTTATCTCCCATTCTTCTTTTTATTTTTACAGATTGGGGTGTGATTCATGTGTGAGTGGCATGTACCTGATATAGTTGATCTTGTATCATTGTTTTGTGTATGGGTTATTGATTCTGTACATTCATGTGTTTACGTATTTATTTTCATTTGGAAAGAGCATGAATAATTTGTTAAGTATATGGAATTCATGAGGAATTGATTTTGATTATGTGCTATGAGGAGTATTAGGAATTGATTACCTATGTGAGGATTTGAGCCTTTATCATGATTAATCATGATAGTTTATTCTTGAGAGAATCATTCGTATGACGTATTCTAGAACTTGGCTTGGAGTCTTGTGTGAAACTTACAATTGATGAAATATTAGGATATGATCTTAGGCCATTTTTGATTAATTGAGTCACTTAGCCAAATTTTACCTTTCCTAATGATTTTATAAATCTTTGGTAGCCCTGTTTGAGCCTTTTAAAAGTTTTTTCTTTGGCAAGACAAATATAAGAGCCTTAATTACCTTATTTGAGCTTTGAAAATACTCTATTCATTGGTAGAGAGAGTAAGGTGAATAAGTGTGGAAGAAACAAAGGGAAGATGGAATTAGATTTAGTAAAAAAGGTGCATGGTTAAATCTTGTTAGGGGTAGTGCCTGAAATTGGTACCCCGAATTGCTTATACATGGGGCTTGAAGTTTTTAATAAGCAGCCGAACGATGTTCGAGAAGGGTAGTGCATGCAACTGGTACCCGAGCGATTAAAAGAAGAATGATGTTGATGCAAGGAAGAGAAGAAAAATTGAAAATTGCGAGTGCAAGAGAAGAATTGGAGGAGAATATGAAACCGAATGAGAAATCAAGAACCTCCAAGGTAACTCTCTACTAGTGTCTTAAGTCACTACGACCAAATTTTCCTACCCTTTCCAAAGAGCCAACATTACAACCTAGAAACAAGTCCTTTGTGATCCTAGTATTAATCTAATGTAAGTTAATTTTTGAGACCTTTTCCAAGCTTATGGTTACGCGTGAATATGAATTGATATGAGTGTTTATACTAGCCTATAGTGCCTCACGCACGAGCGAAAGAGAGTAAAGACTTATCTTGTCAGCGAGATTACTTAGTACTCCGAATGGTGTGTGATTGGATTAATTTTACATGAGTGAAATATTTGATGCAAGTAATTCTTGTTTGATTCAATGAAGTGCCATGTGTAATATGTGTTGTACTAGATCTTGTTGAATTATACACGACTCCTGTGGTTTAAATTGGTTGCCTGGGGACGAGCAACATGTAAGTTTGGGGGTTTGATGAGTGTGTAAATTCACAAGTTTGGCGCTATATTTTGTGCAAGTTTTGGAGAGTTTTGATGTGGAAATAGGTGGAAAACCTATATATATTGTGAATTAGCATGAATCAGGTGTTAGTGGAGCTATTTGAGTGTTTTCTTAGCAAAAACGGAGTGAAAGAGCCAAGAATCGAAGAGACGGAGTCGAAGCCACGCGAACTGCCCAAGAATTAGGTGGGTTCGACCTGGTTGGAGGAGGGTTCGACCTCTCCAGCAGGTCGAACCAACATTGTTGAACTTGCAGAGATGTATTCGACCACGACTCAATTGGTTCGACCTGTCCATCAGGTCGAACCATGGTTGAACCAGTTCGCAGGAAAGAGGATTCGACCACGACGTTGGAGTTCGACTTGCCAGTTGGTCGAATCGGGAGCGGGAGTTGTCCAGTGATGAGGTTCGACCTGGGGTTCGACCAAGGCCTAAGTGGTTCGACCAGTCCAGAAGGTCGAACCTGTGCAGAATTCTTCCAGTAGCGGGGTTCGACCTGGGGTTCGACCTGTGGCCAGGGGTTTGACCTGTTTGACGTGGTCGAACCTATGCGCGAGAACTTACCTTATTCGAATTTTCGAGGCCGAAACACGTGAGATCACTTAGAAAGCCCATTCCAAGCCCTAGAGAAGTGATTACAAGTATAAAAGGAGGCTCATACAGAGAATAAAGAGAGCTTTTGATCGTCAATCGTAAGAGAGATAAGAGTAGAGGTGGTGATCCATCCGGAGGGCTATGACAGAGGTTCGCTGAAGGTTCAAGTAAGAATGATCAATCTAACCATGATTGTTCCTAGATCAATCATGGGCTAGAACCACCTTGGTAGTTCTAGGGTTATGAAAGTTTCATGATGTAATTCGTATTTCGTGTGTAAAACTCCGTACAACACTACCTGTGGTTTGTTTTATATAAGATTGCATATTTAATCTATACTCATAGTTGTTTTGTGCATCAATGATCGTTGTGTAGAGTCTGAATACATAACATGGTTATTGATTGAGTGCGTTCACTACTGAGCAGTGTTTATTGTTATAATTCTAAGTGAAGGGATTCCGAAGTCTTATTAGAACTGTCTTATATGAATATTCATGAATTGAATTAAATTTGGGTTGATGAATAGGATGATGAGTATAACTTTATAGTACCTAAAAAGGGAGATCAAATCGGGTTAGATTCTAGACGTAGAAGATAATTGATTATGATAGTACCTAGAAAGGGAGGTGAAGTATATCTCTTGCTCCGATGTTATTCACACGTGTCAAGCGCATATTTACTTGTGTCTATAGAGTAAACTTGCATGGTCTAGTGATGCGTCCACAAACCACAGGGCAGAGTCGGACACCATCACATGAAAATACGAATTGCTAGTGAAACTGGATGACCCGACGAACTACCTATTATTCTTATTGATCACAACTCACTTTTCTCTACTCTTGCTATTTCTTTTGTTATTTCGATTAGAAGTTATTATCCATTAAACCTTTACAATTACCAAACATAGTCTAAAATATACTAGAAGATAACGAAATTGATATTTATCCGTCCCTTGGGTTCGATATTGTAACTTGGTCATCTTCGCGACTACAATTGATATCCTTATACTTGAGGATTAATTTGTGTGTTGAGAAAACCCATATCATTGATGTTGGATATACAACACCAAAAGATATCTCCACATTGAATGCGTTACAAAGAAAGGAAATTAAGGAGAATCAAAAGAGAGATTCTCAAGTACTTCTAGCTCTACAGTTTAGCTTGGAAGATGAATATTTTTCGAGGATTATGGGAGCAAAAACATCTAAAGAAGCGTGGGATAAGTTGAAGGAGGAGTTCCAAGGCAACGGAAAGTACACGCTACTAAACTTCAAACTTTAAGAAGAAAGTTTGAGAACTTAAAGATGTTAGATTTTGAGACTGCTAGGAACTTTTATGCTAGAGTAAATGAAGTAGTTACTCAACTACGATTCTATGGAGAAGATTTTCCTGACAACAAAATAGTCATTAAAATTTTAATAACTTGCACAGAAAAATATGATCTCATAATAGCAGCTATTGAAGAGTCTAAGGACATAGAAAATTAGCAGCCACAGAATTAATGAGATCTTTAGAAGCTCATGAAAAAATATTAGAAAGGCGTTATGAAAAGGACATAGATAATGTATTTCAATCTAAAGTAAATTTGCAGTCTCAGAATATTAAGAAGAATGAAGAAAAGTCTAAGGAGGACAATAATAAGTTCCCACCATTTAGTATTTGTAAAAGAAGAAATCATTTAGAAAAAAATTATTGGTTTAAGGACAAACCACAAAATAAAAAGAAATTTGGACGTGGAGGAAAAGTTAATCGATTTAATCGTAGACGCCAAGCTAATTTCTCTGAAAGTTCAGAAAATGGAGATTATATGTTTTATGTCTGCCAAGCTGAATCTAAAGAAGAAAAAGACACTTAGTATTTGGATAGTGGTTGTAGCAACCACATGACTAAGAATAAGGATATCTTTTGTGAACTAGAAAAAGTTAAGACAAAAGTAAAATTAGGAAATTGTGCTTTTATAGAGGCAACTGGTAAGGGAACCATTGTCATAGATACAAACAAAGAAAAAAGATACATTAGTGAAGTCCTCTTGGTCCCAACAATAGAACAAAATTTACTAAGTGTGTGATCGTAACTATTTTTACCTAAATTTTAGTGTCTTTTTATGTGTGTTTTCGTATTATTTTATCCATTTTGTGTAGATTTTGGTGATGTTTTATGTGATAATGATGGATTTGATAAAATTCACTAATTTGAATTTGTATTAATGTTAAATAGGTGTTTTGGAAGGAGAATCGAGCAAAAGAAGAGATGAAGTGAAAATTCTAAAAAATTGACAAGAAACTCGGTCGAATTTCTCAAACTCGATCGAAGTTCTCGTACCGCATGGATTTGAAAAATAGTGCATCAAAACTCGGTCGAGTTTCTCTTATAGCGCAGATTTGAAACAGGAAAAATCACGAAAATTCGATCGAATCGGAGAAACTCGATCGAATTTTCATGCAAAATTTCCAGCTGTCAAAATTTGAGATCAGGGCTTTCCAAAGGGGTATAAATACCCCAAATCTTACTCCTCTAAAGACTAGAACAGATCAGAGGGGCTGCTTCTCAAATACCACACACCATTATCTCCATCCATCCTACTCTCTATTCATCCATCTATCCTTCATTTCATCCATCAATTCCATCAATCCACCAGTCTAAGAAGGGAAGAATATCAAGGAGTGAAGATTGGAGCATGTTGAAGGAAAATAAGGCCAACTTCAAAAGGGAAGCTCATCAACCTTTGATTTGTTGTTTTCTTCATTATTTGGATCAATTGGAGTATGCCATGGATTGTATTGATTTAATTATGATTTCTAATGGCTAGTTCTCATGTGAGGATAGCAATATGATTGGTGAAGGATAATGTAGATTTTGCACACCACATGTTTGATAAATTGATTGTTATGAATATTTTCTGTCATGAATGCTTATTCTCATTTCATGTATGATTTGTGTGGTTAAATTCTCTATTCATAGATTTAGGATAGTCATTCCAATATTATGCTTAGTGGTTTAATTGAATCATTGATTGTACAAGATGACTTAGTTAGTATGTGGAGAGTTAATCCATAATCTTCTTGTGCTTAGAACCTCATGATGGAACATTACTGATAATTGCTTGTAAAAGTGTTTGAACTAGTGAGGGGAACCAAACTTATGATCATAGTACCTTAAGGGAATTGAGAGTAAGAGACAATCCTAGGAGATTTAAACTTGTAAAATAGTTGAGAACCTAATTGCCTGGATTATGGGTACATAAGTGATTGTCCTTAACATCATAACATGATGACCTTCAATGCATGTGTGTATGTAAGTCTACATGAGCATTTTTCATGATATTGCTTGCCTTGCATACTTCTTAGATTGCTCACCTTCATCCATCTTCCATCACATATGTACATTTTCTATCTTTAATTGCTTTCTTAGGTAGTTTGTAGTGTTAATCAACCAATCCTTTTATTGATTAGTTCTTTTAGAGTGAAACATCTTTCGAATACGGATACATACGCTTTCTCCCTTGAGTTTGATATTATAAATTTTGCACTTAGTCACCACGTTCTACACAACGATAGAGTATGCTTACTCTTATCAATTTGTACCAAAATTGAGACTAGTTCAGTGTGGGACAAATGATTGAGAAAGGTTACTCTTTACACTTTGAGGGAACCTCTTGCACAATCTATGATAAGAAGGATAAATCCCTCATAATTACTAAAGTCCAAATGAGCGACAATAGATGTTTTTCCATGCAATGGAAATATGCAAACAACATTGCGATGAAAGCTCAAGTGGACGATGTCTGGCTGTGGCATAGAAGGTTCAGGAATTTCAATCTACAAAGATTGAAGTTCCTAAATTAGAAGAATATGATGAGGGACTTGCCATCAATTAAAGAGCTCAATGGAGTCTGTGAAGGGTGCATGATCGGGAAACAACATCGACTACCATTCCATCTGGGAAATCTTGGAGAGCAAAGAAGCCATTGAAACTCATGCACACCGATATATGTGGTCTGATACAATATATCATACGATTAAAACAGATACTTCATCCTATTTATTGATGATTATACAAGAATGACATGGGTCTACTTTCTACGCGAAAAATCGCAAGTTTTCGATATTTTCAAAAAATTCACGACCTATGTCGAAAATCAAAGTGGCTACAAGATCAAGGCTATACGAAGTGATCGTGGGAAGGAATATACTTCCAACCAATTCACAAAGTTCTGTGAAGATGAAGGCGTGGAGCACCAACTCACAGTCGGATACGCTCCAGAACAAAATGGCGTATCTGAAAGAAAGAATAGGACCGTGATAGAGACCACAAGATCTATGCTAATGGAGAAAGGTCTTCCAAAGACATTCTGGGCAAAGGCCGTGAGTACTGCAGTCTATCTTCTCAACAGATGTCCAACTAAAGCAGTACAAGACAAGACACCAGTTGAAGCATTGAGTGGACAGAAACTATCGGCGAAGCATCTAAGAGTCTTTGAGTGCATTTTCTATATCCACATCCCTAAGAAGAAAAGGAGAAAGCTCGACGAGAAGACGGAGAAAAGATTTTTTCTGGGCTATAGCACTCAATCAAAAGGTTATCGAGTCTATAACTTAGAAAATAAAAAGCTAATCATCAGTCGAAACATGATGTTCAATAAAGACGCTGCTTACAACTGGGAGATAGATCAAATTGAGAGAAAAAAATATCTATTTACCAACCCAGCCCAACAACAAGAAGATAAAGCTGACTCACAGGATGCACCGAGACAAGCCACAACCAAAGATGCAGCCGCATATCCAGAATCAATTCCAAGAAAGTTTCGATCTTTGACAGAGATCTATGAAAATGCAATTTCACAACCGCGGAGCCAAACACCACGAAGAAGTTTCTAGAGAAGACATTTGGATAAAAGCAATGGAAGAAGAGATACGCATGGCATGATCGAAAAGAACGAGACATGGGAGCTCGCAGACCTTCCTAAAGACAAAGAAGCCATAGGAGTTAAGTGGGTTTACAAAACAAAACTTAACTCTGATGGTTCAATTCAAAGACATAAGGCAAGGCTTGTCGCTAAGGGATACGCACAACAATATGAAATCGACTACAATGAGACATTCGCTCCAATTGCCAGACTTGACACAGTACGAGCATTGATCGCACTAGCAGCATAAAAGAAGTGGAAAATCTACCAGCTCGACGTTAAATCAGCATTCCTCAATGGATATCTTGATGAAGAGATCTATGTGGAGCAACCTCAAGGGTTCATGACACTAGGGCAAGAAGACAAAGTTCTCAAACTAAAGAAAGCTCTCTATGGATTAAAACAAGCCCCACGAGCCTGGTATAGTATAATAGATGACTACTTCACCGAACTTGGATTCAGGAGGAGTATGAGTGAGCCAACACTCTACATCAAGACCCAAGGTATGGAAGACACACTCATTGTCTCTCTATATGTCGATGATCTAATATACACAGGAAACAACGAGATAATGATCAAGGAGCTAAAAGAAGACATGATGAAGAAGTTCGAGATGACGGATTTGGGCTTGATGCAATATTTTTTCGGCATCGAAATAGATCAATAAGAAGATGGTATCTTCATCTCTAAAAAGAAATATGTCGAGAGCTTACTAAAGAAGTTCAAGATGGAGGATTGCAAGACTGTAGCAACTCCGATCGACAACAACAAAGCTCTACAGAAAGAAGATAGCTCACCAAAATCAAACTCAAAGTTTCGAAGCCTGATCGGAAGCCTACTCTATTCGACAGCAACTCGACCAGACATAATGTACGCAACAAGCTTCCTCTCAAGATTCATGCAGGATCCAAGTTAGACACTACATAGCAGCAAAGAGAATACTCTGATATCTTCAAGGAACGAAGAATTTTGGCATCTGGTATGCATCAACCCCTGACTCTAAACTAACAGGCTATACAGACAATGATTGGGCAGGATCAGTTGATGACATGAGAAGTACATCTAGCTATGCATTCACAATGGGTTCAGGAAAATTTTTCTGGGTATCTAAGAAGCAAGCTACAGCTGCACAATCATCAGTCGAAGTAGAGTACATAGCAGCGGAAATGATTACGAGCCAAGCAATATAATTGAATCGAATACTTGAAGATATGGGAGAGCCACAAGATGAAACTACAGATCTATTGCGACTGAAAATCAGCAGTAGCAATGGCAAAAAATCCAGTATTCCACAGCAGAACCAAGCACATCAAGATAAAGTATCACTTTATCAGAGAAGCAGAAGCCAACAACGAAATGAGCTAAAGCATTGCAAGACGGAAGAACAACTAGCAGACATATTTACAAAAGCACTGCCACGAGAAAAGTTTGAGACATTACGAGAGCTAGTTGGAGTTAAAGAAATATGCATCAAGGAGGATGATTAGTCATAATATAGTGGGCATGACCAATTAAAGAAATTATCGAACCACAGGGAGGAAGGTACTAGAGTTTAAGCGATCTCAAGTTTATCGTGATTTTATAAGGACGACGGAAGAGATGATAGGAGCAAATGAATGCAAAAATGCTAAAGCAAGAAATAAAGATAAAATGAATGTAAAGATAAAAGGGGTTCCAAATGATGCAAGGATGAGATTAACAACAATCATGGTATAGATAATTAAGTAATCATGCAATTAATTCTAATCTCTCATGGACAAGGTATAGAAGTGATCACTAATTCCACCTAAACTCTCTCTCGAGATGGATAGGATGTAGGCCCTCAACAAGGCTCCCAAACGCACATAGGATCGAGACAATAGCAAACACCTCCCACTAGGTACTAATTACTCTATGAGTTCCCTACTTAGGTACTAAATCATAAGCAATATTCCCTTTTAAGGTACTATGAATTCACTAATTGTTTGGGTCTCCTCATTTAATCAACCAACCTCTCGATTAAGCTAATCAAATGTTCTATCAAAGGGTTCTAAATCTAGAAGGATATCTCTATCTCATTCTAAATTAATGCACATGAAGTGTATGATGAAATGATTCAATGAACTATCCTAAACACATAATTGATTTCTCAATCTAATCACATGCCCATGACAATTAATCACACAAATCATCATATACATCAAGCAATCAACAATCAATAATAGAAATAACACAAAGCCCATTCAAGATTAAAATCAATTTGTATAAAAAAACTAAATTATCCAACACCAATCATGGAGCTAATCTCACAAAGGAGATTAGTCTCTCATATCCATAAGAAAATTAACATAGACATTAAGATCCTTACAAAACATGATCAATCTATAAAGAAATTCACAAAAATTAGAATTAGATTCCCCCTTTGAAGTGCTTCAATGGAGATCTCCTTCTTCTTCTTGTGATCTCACTCTCCCTTGCTTCCTTGATCACTTGGATGGTGAATTTGATGGAGGGGATCAAGTGTAGATGGGTGGATGAAGAATGGATGAAGATGATGGTGGAAAATGGAAGAAATAGTGTGTGAGGTGTGTGTAGAAGAGTGGATTTCGGATCTTCTTTCATAAAATCTGAATGGAGGGGTATTTATACTCCTTGACAAGCTTCTAGAAGGATTCTGAATTTTTCTGATCCCTGACATGACACGAGTCGTGTGGCGCAACACGGCCATAAGGTGCCCGTGTTGCGTGAACTGATGCTCCCGCACGGCCATCGCTTACAGGCCCGTGTTGGCTACACGGGTCGTGTGCTGCAACACGAGTCGAGCTCCGCAACACGGCCAAGTGGTGGTCGTGTTGGATGAATAGATGTTGCCGCACGACCATTCTGGACAGGCCCGTGTTAGCTACACGAGTCGTGCACTGCGACACGGCTCGTGCCACCGACACGGCCAGTCGTGTTGCTGCTGCCCTGATTCCTTCACTGTTTTGGCTCGTTCTCCCTCGTTTCAACTCCAAATTGAGATCCGCTTTTTCCTACATCTTCCTTATCATGTTTAGCATCAAATAAAAAGTGAAAATAGTAGGTTTAAGCTCATTCACATATATTTCCATGAAAACACAAAACACAACCAAATAACACATAAAATACGGATAAAATAATACGAAAACACATATAAAAAGACACTAAAATCTAGGTGAAAATATCACTCATCACACCCCCAAACTTAAAGTGTTGTGCGTCCCCGCACAACGAAAATGATAAATCAAGGAGAGTGATTTTCACCTAGGAAAAGACTAAACGAACATAAGTAACAACACATCATTAGCAGCAAGAATTACAAATTATGCTAAGGCATCCTACAACATTAAACTCATAACATGAAAAATTAACAAGTTCAATCTAAAGAGAATAAAAGTGTAATATAGTCCCTTTTAGTCCAAGCCTCACATAGGTTATAAATTTCACTCAACACTCTTTAAAGTAGGTAAATCAACACTCATCAATCGATTGGCTCGACTCGCTATAAGCTTGCTTGTGGACTACATTCACAAACCACCAAAGTTTTCATTAGTGATCAAAAAGGTCTTTTATTAAGGATGTAATGATAGGCTCTTTGGTAGGGTAGGAAGAGTATGGATAATAGTGACTAACAAGTGTAAGTAATCGAAGAGATGATCAACTTCCTCAACTTCTCCACTTTTCTTTCTTCCTTTCTCAACTTTGGTAATCACAAGTACTAATCATCAACTTTCCTTAGATTTTGGGCTTCTTTTAATGCATGCTTCCTTCTTTGAACTTTTATGTACTTGAGCATATTGTTATTGCTTTGCTCATTTTCTTATTTTGAGGTTGCATGTCCATTCTTTCTTGTGCTCTTTTTCATCCTTTTTCTTGCTTGTTTACCATTTCCTTTTTTCTTTTTCTTCCTTATCAAACCTTTCTAGTTACCATCTCCTCAATCACCCACACAAAGGGTATATATACATGGCTTAAGAAGGTAATCAAGGCTTGTAATGTGCTATATTCACAATAAAAAGGCTTAAAGGCTCAAAATGGTTAACTAGGGATGATGTACATGGTAGGAAAATATATGGCAATGACTATGAATAACAAGGATGGCCTAAGATCATTTCACTAATCTCCACAAATCGGGCTCGTTCCTATAGTCCTTGAGCAAATTCTAGCTTATCAAACACAACCAATCCACTCATGAAGAAAAATACCATGTATGCACGGTTGAGGTTCAAATACTCACAAGCTTATGCATTGGACCTTAAGAAACTTATTACACCACATTCATCTCAAAATTGAACAAGTTAAATAAAACATGTCACAATTCGAAAGTGTAGAGATTCTTAATCATAACTTGTCATCACTTAATACCACAACATATCACCACTCATGTTCAAAAATGACTCACAACATCCCAAAAATAATCCACCAAACACTCCCTAAACAAGAATAAAAATGCACACGAAACATAAAATAAAGACTCAACAAACAAGAAATAACAAAAAACACATAACATGCAAGAATAAAAATCACCATCATAAAACAATGAAGCACACATTCAAATCATCCATAACAATGTAAGCTCACAATCATCCCAACCTTGATTGAAAAGAAAATCCTAATTTACGAAAATAAACATCCCAAAAACATAACACATAAAGTAGCATGCTAATCACATCAATACACATCAAAATATGTCAAGCAACTAGAAGTGATAAGGTGTAGAATACTCCCTCAATGGGCATTTGGTAAAGAAAACGTTAGCTCCAAGCTCCATTCGTGCTTCCAATACCTTTCACTCATGCTCAAACACTTAACAAACACCGTTAGCTCAACAATTGCATTTAACAAATATGGACTATCATGCACTTCAACACCACCAATCATACCAAAATCAAACCAAACTCATGAGAAAAATTTTAAAATTAGCTCAAAAATACGAAAAGTATATGCTTTCAAGACAAAGTATGTCACACCACGCCATATCCCCCCAAACTTAAATTGAAACAAGAGTTTCGAGGTAAGTTTGCAAAAAGTGGTGTGACTTACTTTCACACTTCAAATCAAGCACTTATCGTTTGTCCAATACACATTCTCCTCATGAACACAATCAATCTACATGCCAAAAATGCAAACAAACAAATCCATCAACCTTATTGAAAGCATTAAATAAAGCAATAAAAGGTAATGATGGGTTGCCTCCCATCTAGCGCTAAGTTTAACGTCTTCAAGCCGGACGATAGTCTTTAGCTCATGGTGGTCTTGAATAGTCCTTAGGCACTATCATAGGTTTCTTCTTGAAGTAGTGCCTTGTGCTCTCCCGTTCAACCACTAGAACGGTTCCCTTCTTATTAAATAGCTCAAGTAATTGGTCTCCGAAGGCGTTCTTCACAAGGAATGGCCCTTTCCACTTGTTCCACTTTTTCCATGGGGCTTTATATGCATTTTGAACTTCAACCACATCCCCCGGTAAGAATTCGGGCATTGACAAGTGTTGTTGTCCTCTTGCAACCTTTTTCCTAAAATCACCAAACAAATTTTTATCAATAAAATCATGAAAGTTCTTAAGAGAATTTGAAATTTCAATAGAATGAGAAGGTTTAGGCTTGTGGGGAGTGAAATCCATGATCTTAGTTTCCGGAGACTTCTTTTCTTCCAAAAGGGCATGAATCTCTTCTCGATTTTGATGTTTTACTTTCTCAACCATCTCTTCAAGAGACTCGACAAATTTATCGAATTCCTCCGTCAACTCTTCTTTCAACTTTGTAGCTTTCACCCACTTAGGCACCCTTTCTCTCTTTTCCTTCATAACCTCATCAACCCCCAAACTATCCTCTTTTCGATCTTTAATAGAGGAAGAAGGCTTGTTGTTCTCAACGGTGGATACAACTTGACTAACTTGGTGTTCAATGGAATCCAATCTAGCACCGAATGCTACTATTGCACTTGTCACCATGTCACACCAATTTCCGATTCGATCCATCCACATTTCATTAAACTTACTCTCCTTCTCTATGCGATCCATGACCATTTCAAACATCTTTTCTCCAAACATTGCTATGTGGTCACTTTGGGTGGAATAAGAGGTGTTGGAGTCTTGAAAATTTCCCCATAGATGTGGTTGATTTCCTTCTTGATGACTAGAAAAATTTCCTTGAAAAACATCTTCCACACCTTGAGGGTATACTTGATGACTCATTTGATGAGGAACTCCAAAATCTCCATAACCTTGTTGTAGGAATTGCATATCTTGTACTCCATAATCCGGTTGCAAATTAGGTTCACCATTTGGCATTTGAAATCTTTGAAAATTTCCTTGTGTGTTCATAACGGAATGAACACTTCTATTCACCATATCTCGAAGAGTATCCATGTAGCTCATATTTTTTGGGTTGCTCTCCTTCTTCTTCCTTCTCAAGGTATGCACCTATAAAAGAAAGAAAAATTAGAACAAAATTTTCCAAAGCAAATATAAGATTCAAAAATAAAAAAAAAATATCCTTATTAAGACCACTCTAAACAATCATTCGTCAAACTACTAGCGACCGTTACCTCCCCGGCAACGGCGCCATTTGATTAGCCATAATATAGTGGGCATGACCAATTAAAGAAATTATCGAACCACAGGGAGGAAGGTACTAGAGTTTAAGCGATCTCAAGTTTATCGTGATTTTATAAGGACGACGGAAGAGATGATAGGAGCAAATGAATGCAAAAATGCTAAAGCAAGAAATAAAGATAAAATGAATGTAAAGATAAAAGGGGTTCCAAATGATGCAAGGATGAGATTAACAACAATCATGGTATAGATAATTAAGTAATCATGCAATTAATTCTAATCTCTCATGGACAAGGTATAGAAGTGATCACTAATTCCACCTAAACTCTCTCTCGAGATGGATAGGATGTAGGCCCTCAACAAGGCTCCCAAACGCACATAGGATCGAGACAATAGCAAACACCTCCCACTAGGTACTAATTACTCTATGAGTTCCCTACTTAGGTACTAAATCATAAGCAATATTCCCTTTTAAGGTACTATGAATTCACTAATTGTTTGGGTCTCCTCATTTAATCAACCAACCTCTCGATTAAGCTAATCAAATGTTCTATCAAAGGGTTCTAAATCTAGAAGGATATCTCTATCTCATTCTAAATTAATGCACATGAAGTGTATGATGAAATGATTCAATGAACTATCCTAAACACATAATTGATTTCTCAATCTAATCACATGCCCATGACAATTAATCACACAAATCATCATATACATCAAGCAATCAACAATCAATAATAGAAATAACACAAAGCCCATTCAAGATTAAAATCAATTTGCATAAAAAAACTAAATTATCCAACACCAATCATGGAGCTAATCTCACAAAGGAGATTAGCCTCTCATATCCATAAGAAAATTAACATAGACATTAAGATCCTTACAAAACATGATCAATCTATAAAGAAATTCACAAAAATTAGAATTAGATCCCCCCTTTGAAGTGCTTCAATGGAGATCTCCTTCTTCTTCTTGTGATCTCACTCTCCCTTGCTTCCTTGATCACTTGGATGATGAATTTGATGGAGGTGATCAAGTGTAGATGGGTGGATGAAGAATGGATGAAGATGATGGTGGAAAATGGAAGAAATAGTGTGTGAGGTGTGTGTAGAAGAGTGGATTTCGGATCTTCTTTCATAAAATCTGAATGGAGGGGTATTTATACTCCTTGACAAGCTTCTAGAAGGATTCTGAATTTTTCTGATCCCTGACACGACACGAGTCGTGTGGCGCAACACGGCCATAAGGTGCCCGTGTTGCGTGAACTGATGCTCCCGCACGGCCATCGCTTACAGGCCCGTGTTGGCTACACGGGTCGTGTGCTGCAACACGAGTCGAGCTCCGCAAAACGGCCAAGTGGTGGTCGTGTTGGATGAATAGATGTTGCCGCACGACCATTCTAGACAGGCCCGTGTTAGCTACACGAGTCGTGCACTGCGACACGGCTCGTGCCACCGACACGGCCAGTCGTGTTGCTGCTGCCCTGATTCATTCACTGTTTTGGCTCGTTCTCCCTCGTTTCAACTCCAAATTGAGATCCATTTTTTCCTACATCTTCCTTATCATGTTTAGCATCAAATAAAAAGTGAAAATAGTAGGTTTAAGCTCATTCACATACATTTCCATGAAAACACAAAACACAACCAAATAACACATAAAATACGGATAAAATAATACGAAAACACATATAAAAAGACACTAAAATCTAGGTGAAAATATCACTCATCAGAGGAGTATTAAATTATGATGCATATTCCTAGATAATTCTAGAAAAATACATATTATTTGTAAAAAAAAGGCAAAAAGAATCATGTGCCTAAATAAAGAAAAATCTAGAAATAACTAGTTAATAGTTGATTAGTAGAAATTAGTCTAGAATTTTCTAGTTTGTAATTGACATCTAATTAACCGACATTGTACTACTATAAATAAGGCAAGGAGCATTGGTACACTTGAATGAAAAAATCAATCAACTAATTCACTTTCCTATTCAATCCATATACCCTGCTACTTCTCTATTTCTTATACTTATCAACTACCTATTTTCACAAACCTTTCAACTTCAGCTATAAAACCACCATATCTCATATCCTAAAATTCCTAAATACTATCAAGGATTCATGCCTCCATCGAACTCTGGGAGATCAATCTTGATACTAGATTCCCACTGGTTCGCATCTTCATCACAATGATTAGGGCGTGGCGCAAGACAGGCAAATGGATTGTCTATTGTTGCTTCATCATCTGAAGATTGAAGCGGTGCAGGGGTTGTTGGATGTTTTGGGCGCCAGTTGTTGAAGCAATTTTCCTTGTTGAGCGATCTGAGTCATCAACTGGTCAATACGTTGTTCCAATCTATTGTTATTAGGCTCCAATGGTTGGCGTCGAGGTGGCATCGTCAGGATCGAATAGCTGACATGTGATACCAACTGATGCAGTGAAGTGTGTAATAATTAAGAACAACAATGTGGAAACATATGAACTCTGATGATACTACGTATACTGGAGAAATCACAAGACGAGGGAATTAAACCCTTTCAATTATTCATTCAAAATGTTCTGCGAATCCTTATTGAAACAAACCTATATATACTATGTTTAAACTACATAATACGTATTAAAAACTACATAATACTTATTAAAAATAGTGTTTAGCCACTAAATTAATTTATTAACAAGGCCCAACTTTATTAATGAAATATACGGGCCTGGCTTTTATCAACTTGCAGCCGATCAAATTGGTCCAAGAAGAGCACCGCGGCTTTATCTCCATCAAATAACCTAGAAAAGAAAAATTGTGCAACTCTCTATGACTTGTTTAACCCAATCAAGTAGCACTGTAGTAGCACGACAAATATCTTCCCCAACTGTAATCCACCTCTGTTTCATTATGACATTTCTTTTTTGATACAACAAATATTTAAGTGATTGTTGATCAGTCTTAATTATAAATTTGCAACGTTGTAGAGAGTGTTGGATTGTCTTCCCTAGAGCCTGGTTCTTTCGACACAATAGCGCATGAAGGGTATTGGCCTGCATCAGAATGGCACATATACCTTTGCCACAAGCATCTTATCTGTAACACAAAGGTTTGGCAGAAATCTGGTAAATTGATCTCATTGTGAGACAGTGTCACGTAAGTGTGCCTCTAGTAACTAAAACCATGTCTGCTTCTTTCTTGACAAATTAAAAACCAAATCTAAATACTGCAAGTATTCTTCTCATGTTTTGATGTAGATAATTAATAAGTCATAAAAAAAAACACCAAAAGTTTCCTATAGTCCCTGAAAAGTTGCCAGAAAATCGCAGTGGCCGAATGGCATAACTAGTAACTCATAATGACCACTGTGAGTCCTAATTAAAAGCCTCTAGATACAATTTTTCTTGCAATCAGCTGTGGGTGAGCTTATTAGCAATTTGTGAGTAAACTGAGCTCAACATAGTCAATATGTTAAGGCAAAGAACATCACTGCTTTCACTTGCAAATCTGTCAAGGAAAAAGATCAAGAATCCAACAAAGGACTAAATACAATACACACTTGTTTTAGCACATTCAGGGCCGGTCCTGACAATTTAGGGGCACGTGGCAAAATAAATAAATAAAATGAGATTCCCAAAAAAATTTAAATTTATTTTCTACATTAATAAACTTTCATAATAAAATTATATCTTATAAAATATAAAGAGAAAAAAAATCATGAGAAATTATAAAATGAGAAATAACTTATCTATATATCTTTGATATATTAACCATAGTATTAAAACAAATTAGTAAAATTGAGAATTGAGGATGAGAACGTGAAATTAGGTATTTTAAATCACTTAATGAATTAAATCACTAATTTTTCATTAGTAAAAAAATATAAATATGGTATTTAAAGATATTTTGGGATAAAATTATTGTTGACTTTTTCAAAGAACAAATAGAAAAAGGACAGCAGATAGTAATTTTGTATATTTTCAATACAGGACCTAAAAGATAGGTAAACTATCACTAAGGGACCTGAAAGATTTTTATTATCAATTCAGGACCCGAAAGATATGAAACTATCAATACAGGACGTGAAATCATGAAATTTTAATGTATGTTTATCAATTCAGGACCCAAAATTCTATGATTTTAGGTCCTGTATTGATGGTTTTATATCTTTTGGGTCCTGGATTAATAGCAAAAATCTTTCGGGTCCCTAATTGATAGTTTACCTATATTTCAGGTCGTTTATTGAAAAAACTCCTTTTTTAAATGAATTAATGATTAAATCTAATTGATCATTGATTCAATCAAAGAAAATAGCTATTAATAGTTTTTATAATATTAAATTAATTTGGTAGGCATTACATTAAATAAATTTTAAATTCAATTTGTTAATAGTTGTTGGGCCTAAAATTTAATTTAATACAATAAATATATAAAGAAGTATTTGGGGTCTCTACAATTTTGGGACTCATGGCAAAAGCCTACCTTGCCACCCTTCAGGGCCAAACCTGAGTACATTACACTCCCTCCTTCTTACTCAAAAGTAAACAGTTAGCCATTTTAATTCGTCCTAATTTAAAGTATGCATTTCTTATTGATATAAAAAAACTAATACTCCCTCCGTCCCGTTTTAATGCTTGCGTTTGTTTATTTGTAAGTAGATAAAGAAATACTCCCTCCGTCTCATTCTAATAATTACATATTTTCAATTTGGTCGTCTCATCTTAATGATTATATTCTCCTTTTTGTATATGGGACCCACACATAAAATATCTTCATGGGACCCACCTACAATACTAATACAACTATCCTCTATACATTAAAATATTATATCTTTCATCTTAATACATATTAAAATGCTATACTCCCTCCGTCCCACGGCAAGGATAGTTTTTATTTTTTGGCACGTGGATTAAGGAGTATTATTATTTAATGTGTAGTGGGTAGTTGTATTAGTGAGAGTATGGGTCCTATGTTTTAATTGTATTAGAGGGGATGAATGGGCCCCATGTGTGTAAAAAAAGGAAAGAGGACCCTTTGGGTGGGACGATCAAAATGGAAAAAAGAGACCCTTGCTGTGGGACGGAGGGAGTATTTCTTATTCTCCGCGTAAAAAGCAAACATAACCATTAGACGGAACGGAGGGAGTATAGAACACCCTCCGTCCATTGTCAATCTATCTATTTATTTTTTTAATGTAGATTAAGGAGTATTATTATTTTATGTGTAGTAGGTAGTTGTATTAGTGGAGGGTGTGTCCCATATTTTATTTGTATTAGTGGAGGGTGTGGGTCCCATGGTCTAAAAAGAAAAATGAATAGATTAAGGATGGACGGCCCAAAATAGTAAAATTGATAGATTATAGATGGACGGAGGGAGTATTATATTGTGTAGTTTGTTAAAAGATATAATATTCAATATAAAGTGGGTAGTTGTAGATTAGTGTGAAAATCTGCATGTTTTAGGATTCAATTTAGCACCGTTTTATGGTATTTATATCCGTATTTGAGCATCTTTTGGTTGAATTGCATATATTTGTGTTACAGCTGTATGTGAGGTGTTATTTCATATTTTTAGGTGAAAAACGAGGTAAAAAGAGTAAAAACAGAAGTTGGGGGCGAAGTTGGCAAGAAGAGGAGCTGGACGACTCGTTCCAGCCAGGAGGCCAGTCGTGCCGCGCATGGACGGGCACGAGCGCTGAAGCCTGCCGAGACAGCTCAGCACGTCCCGGAAGAGCACAACTCATGTCACTCCTTGCATGACTCGTGCACTCTCAAATGAGTGAATTTTCGTGAGTTCTTTATATGGTTGGAAAGTCAAGGAAGAGAAGATCACGTGAGCGTAAAAATTACCTTAATCGGAGTTTGGATGAAGAAGTTATGAGCAAAACCGTGAGATCACACAGGCTGCCGACGGTTGACACGACCCGTGCCATGTCTGGCACGACTTGTGCCGTGTGCCCAGCCAGTGCCCGTGCCACCCTAGCTGCCGAGAGATGCACGCAACCACGTCTGACATGACTCGTGCCGCCCTTGGCACGACTCGTGCCAATGCCCAGTGAAGTCCAGTCGTCATTTTCTCAGTCCGTTCGTATTTTTTACATCAAAAAGTGCACTTTTGAGTCAGAATTCGGGATTTATCAGTCTTCAACTATAAAAGAAAAACTTTAAAAATTTTATATGTAACTCTCCATAGCTCTTCATCACTTTTCATACCTTTTCCCTACCACAATACCGAAATCAAAATTCACCATTCCATTCACCCATCCCGGAGAGTTCATCAGTATTGCTTACTTGAGAATGAGAACAAGAAGATTCAGAATCACAAAGGAAAGAAAGGAAAATCACGCCACATCTAGGGTTTTTCTTTTTCTATCTTTCTTAATTTTGAATAATAGACCTATGGGATTGTTTTCATATCTAACCATTGGTGTTGCTCTTAACACCATGGGCTAGTACTTCTTGAATAGTTCTAGGTTATGAAGGTTTGAATTTCTTGAATTGATGACCTAGACTAGGTTAAGGATTTCTGCAGTATACTTATTCCTTTATTAATGCTTTATTAAGGCATATATTTTTGTCTTATATGACCTGCCCTCATTTATGATATGTCATTGTCTTATGCATATTTATACTTGTTGCGTGTGTCATATAGGGATTAATTTTGTCAACCTATTATATGTAAAGGAGATCTAACCATATAACATTTATTCATTAGAATAATTAATATTGGTTTCTTAGATTGTTAGGTGGAAATGGGGATTAATTTTTAAGTACCTATAAAGGAAAGTCTAGTACTCTAACCTTTAATAGAATTTTGCATGAAGTACCTAGAAAGGGAGTAGGAATTATTCTTCTGCATCTAAGGTTTTGAACCAGATTTATGTGTTAAGTTTACTTTAAAAAATGGATTTAACATAGTTATGTGATTGCTTCCATAAAATCTACAGGAATTCTAACCGATTGTCTAGTGATTTAATTTAATTATTTTAAACTAGATTTTCTAGAGTTATCTATCTTCTCTCTTGAACACTTCCATATTTATTTTATTTGCTATTTCATTATATTAGTAATTATTTTCTGCATCCTAGGTTTAATTAATTCACTCAAAAACTCAGATTTGTTTTAAATTAGAGTAGTCATAATTAGATTAAATAGTGAGTCTAGAATTATCTTCCGGGTTCGATATTTTACTTGGTCACACCAAAATTAAAAATATGTAAAGATTGAAATGGGGCGATTGAAGTACTCCTAAAAGTTATACTATTAAGGAGTATTATTATTTGTGTAGTGGGTAAGTATGGTGTGTGAGTTCATATTTTAATTGTATTTTAATTTTGTGTGGATTCCATATGTCTAAAAGGAAAAATGAAATCCTTTAAACGGACGTCCAAAATAGAAAATGAGATCCTTGTTGATGGAAGTAGGCAGGATATAATACTATTACATAGTTGATCATCGATTCAAATTAAAATAAAAGTTAAAATATAATTAAAACTTAATATCCATTAAAATATTATTACATCTTAGTTTATTTATGTGTAATAAGGTTCTTATATCTTGAAATGAAAGGAGTATTATTTTCCAAGTTTTCTGTATTGCTAAATAAATACGCATTTTCCTCAACATGACCTTTAGTTGAAAATACTCCCGTATAAAAGTTTTCACATTCTCCATTTTCACAAAATTTTTACTTTCTAAAAGATATTAAAAGTTAAAACAACCATACTCTCTCATAAACTTATGTAAAGAAATACCCAAATCTAACACACCCAACATACCTTATCTTATTCATTAAAAAAAATCATAATACCCATAAAAAGTTAAATTTTTTATTGTATGTGCCAAGTCAAAAGTGAAAACTTAAAAAAACAGAGCGAATTGTGAGTCTCACTATAGTGCAACAATGCAACGGGACACTTGGATAATCTCACCGTGAGACAGTCTCAACAAGACTTGCCTTATACAAAATCCTAAATTATATAAGTGAAATATACTCAAAACTAAAAAATAAAATTACAATTATACCCCTAATCCTAAACCCTAGAGGTGAAATATACCTTAAATCACAAGCGTGTAATTATAATTATATCCTAAATGCTAAAGGTGAAATATACTATAAACCACAAGGGTGAAATTTCAATTATATTCTAAATTCTAGGGATGAAATATACCCTAAACTATAAGGATAAAATTACAATTATACCTTTAAAATTAACCTTAAATCGTATGCATAAATAATACTCCCCTCGTCCCACCACAAGGAGTGCATTTTGCCATTTCTGTCTGTTCTACTACAAGAGGTACATTTCCTTTTTTAGTAAATAGAACTCACACAAAATAATTAATATATTTTCATGGAACCCACACACCATACTAATACACATACCCATTATACATTAAAATATTATTTCTCTCTCTTCATCTATACATTAAATATTATATCATTTAATCTACGTGTAAAAAAAAATGTCACCCTTATAGTGGAATGGAGGAAGTAAATTTTATGAATAAAATATGTCCTAAATCAGTAGGATAAAGTATATGTTAAATCACAAAAGTGAAATTATAATTATACCTCTAAAAAAATTGAAAAATGAAACATGTTGGAGTGAGAGCTTAAGGAGAGGCTTTTCACACGTTGATTAAAAAGTATAAATTTTAATGAATACTGAATTGAAAAATATATTATTATTTAATGTAAAGTAGGTAGGTGTATTAGGATTAAATATGCGTTCATGATGATATATTACTACCTCCGTCCCATTTCAGATAACACACTTTTTATTTTTGGTTGTCTCACAAAAGTTTGCATCTTTTCAAAAAAGCAAAAAGTAACATACTTTATCATTTATTTATGGGTTAATTGCGTAAAAAAATCCGACCTTTATATGGATTACAATTTAGTCCCAACATTTGGGAATTGGCAATAAAAATCATGACCTTTCGCATGCTTGGCAAATAGCGCCCACGAGGCAGTTAGCTGTTGCCCCCCACCCCCAAATAGATGACGTGGCATTCCATGGTTGATGGCACACCCCCTCTCTCCTCTTGGTCTCTCTCTCCCCTCTTTGCCCGCATCATTCTCCATCCTCACTGTCATTATCATTCATGTACAGACCCTCCAATTCCCATTTTAATTTTCAACGCATTCATGAATACCTTGCTCAGGATCCATACTTCAAACACTGCATTAGGGTCCCGCGCTACATTGGATTCGAATCCGATGAAATTACTTCTCCATCATGCAAAAGCTTCCCTTCTTCAGAAACACCTTCACCATCGCCCAAGCCGTCAAGGATCCGCCGCTGTCTGTCGGCTCTGAAACTGCCAGAGCCCAATTTCTAGGAGAAAATGCCCCATCTCAAGAACCCTAAGCCCATCTCCACCATGCGCTGAGCTGTAAGCGACGTTTCGCAGACGCGCTCTGTCTTCCTAGCACTCGAGTTGCGGCACGATCATGAGGTTCTTGATCTAGTGAGACTCCGATTCAAGACGTATATGGCGGAGGTGGAAGAGGCAGTGGATGCAGTGAAGGAACGATGAATGGGGAGGTGGTTGCAATTTTGAAGAAATTGGGGAAGGGGAAGAAGATTAATACTAAGATAGTGGACTTATAATATCTGTTCTGTTGGCAATTGGATCGTGCGGTTCAACGTGATTCGTTAGTAAAACAGGCAAACAAAATTAGCGGAAGCAATTAAATAATGTTTACCGTACTTCTGGGTTGATGTAGAGGATGAACAATAGAGAACCACCTCTAAATCTTCTGCTGTATGTCCCAAGTCGAATCCTGTTGTTGTGTGGGCAACAATCCGCAGGATTCTCTCAATCTGCTTCTGTTCTTTTCTAAGTGTCAAATGAGGCACTGACTTAGGGTTAACAGGAGCTGATATGACTTATATAGTTGGGCTACAGCAGGGACCAGGAGGAGAAATTGGGCTGGGCCTCAATTGAATTTAATTAACCAAGCTTAGCCCAAAGCTTTTAATTAAATCCAATAATAATAATATAGTCCACTAAAATATTATTACTGCACTACCCGTCCAATCCCAAAATTATGTTCTGGGCTCCTTCTTATTATAAGCCCGATGGTCTCCCCATGTTTAAGAAATACAATGTCCATTAATTAATTAAGTTACTGACAACTCAAATTAATTAATATCTCATCCGAGAGTAGTACCACTCAACCTTATTATCATGCCGGAAATTAATCCACTTGCAAGATTTACATGATAAACCTTATGAGCTCCTCAAAGGGACATCATCAACCTATGTCGGACATGGATTCCTTCTACAATCAACAGCACACCATAGAGACAGCACTACTTCCCAACTCACCGAGTTTGTTGATTTAATACTTATAAATCTCACCCATTGATGAATCAAAGAAATACATACTGCCCTACGTGTCGAGGTTATTGTATAGGGATTAAGAGCACGAACTTCTATAATAACAGAGATCAAGTTCTACTATATAGTCAGTATAAGAAGAACGATCTCAGGCGGTCCTGCTCAATACACACAAGTGCACTAATGTGATTCTATAGCCAAGACAAGCTAATACCAAACCACACTACAACCACACCGATAGAGAGTCCCCGTCTATCTCAGTTGTGAGCATCTGTTTATACTTTATAAGGAAACCAATAATATGATCTTCCGCGTGTTGTCGCACAACATATTATCTACAGTATAAAGTAAGTGGACTATTGCATCATGCATATAAATAAATTATAAGATGCAATCATTTGATTATATGATTCTCATTTCAAATATTGTTGTAACATTGTTCATACTAAAGCTAGACTTTTAGTATACAATCCAACAATCTCCCACTTATACTAAAAGACTATGCTGTCATGTCTTCTGCCATACATCTGATTCCTACTCCCACTACATGACCATTAAAAACTCTCGCCTTATGGTCCTTGTAAATGGTTTACTAGGTCATCATCCGATGCAATCTAGGCGACAACAACCTTCCCCTCATCATACGATTTCTCGTAACAGGTGGTACTCGCGCTCCATGTGTTTAATTGCCTTATGGACTTGTGATTTCTTCAAGTTTGCAACTGCACCAATATCATCAATGTAAATTGTGATTACCTTGGGCAAACTTAGAAACACTTCAAAGTCCATCATGAAGTCTCTAGAGTCATATAGATACTTTGGCTGCCTCATAGGCTCCAATTCATCATCTTTCCATGATGGAGTCCGGAGTCTGAAATATATTTCTATATAACACTCCTCCACATTATGACTCTACTTCCTAAGATTAAACACATAACCTTTGAAGTGAATTTACTGCCGTCCAATCTGACTAAAAAATCCGAATCTACGTAATCCACAAGAAGCAGTGAATCTGTTTAGTAAATCCACATATAATTTTCAGTCCTTCTCAGGCACTTCATATATGTCTTACCACAGTTCATCATTCTTGTTTCGGGTTACGTTGATACCCACTGTTCATGCATTCAGCAAAACAGATATCCAACTTCGTTCATAGCTTTCCTTAGATTAAGCTTCCTTATTCGCCGAAGCATAAGAAACCGCTTTCACCCTTTTTATCTTCTTCTTGTGTCTCAAAGACATATTCACTTAGATAATTCACATGCTAAACGAGTATGGACTGTATCATTTATGAAACTTGAGATAAGCATAATGTCCTTTCTGTGATCCGTATTACCGTGATCAAAAGAATATATTTTACCTTTCTTAAGTCCTTCATCTCTACCGCTTTATTAATCGTACCCATACGCCCGATAATACTCTTTCATTGTCTCCAATGAGCAAGATACTATCTTCGTATAGTACAAAAATACCACCACGTTTCCGTCACTCTTTACAACACACAAGACTCATCCGCTCATTGATTTAAATCCATGCAACTAGATTACCTAATCAAAACAGATGCTTCACGATCTTAAAGCTTGCTTTAGTCCATCGCTGAACAATTTTAAGCTTACTATCAAAATGCTATTAGTACTTTGCAATGAATCACTCTGGTTGCTTCACATAGATGTTTTCCTCAAGACTTCCAATCAGGAAAGCTGTCTTTGACATCTATTTGTTGTTTCTCATAGCAGCAATAAAAGAATCCGGATCAATATAAGCATAGCTACCAGCGAACATGTTTCCTCATAATCGAACCATTTCTTTCTGAGTACACTTTTTTGCAACAAGCTTTGCTTTCAAGGTTTTCACCTTTCCATTTGATCCTCTTTTATTTCCTTTGACCACTTGCAATGGTTTTTACACCATTTAGTGGTCATACAAGTTCCCAAACTTAATATAGAATCCGTAGATTCTATTTCAACATATATTGCAACTTACTAAGATTCCGCATTTTAATCTTATAGTGCAACGTCGTATCCCTGGGATAATACCATGTTTACTAGGGATCAAGTCTTACGACTTTCCCAAAATATGTATCTCACGGGTTGTCGAATAACCCTCCCACTGCGACAAGACACTACATGTAATTGTGTATCAGACGTGACACGCGTTGCAGTTTACCTTGTGGTATATCCTCTTGTACACTTGGTACTTATACTTAGTGTTTTCCTCTCACTTCCTTTAGAACAACTTATACATGGGTTTGTGATTTATTACATAGTCCTTTTCCAAAAATTTAGTTATTGAGTTAACAATTATCCTTCGATCTTTTGGACTAAATAAATCACCCTCCATTTTACTAGGATATCCCATATACAGACAAACGTTTCACGAATTACTGTATCTAGGGCATATCCATAAAATGAATTTAATTATTCTAAATAATTCATCATCTATCTAATCATTACCATAAGAGCCTTATACCTTATACCCACCACACCATTCAGCTGGGGCTCGCCCGGTGTAGACTACTTGAGATTTAATCTCAACTTCTGATCAATAGCTCCTAACTATCCCAAGAGGTATTCGCCATCATGATTGAATCGTAATGACTTAATATATTTTCCATGACGCTTCACTGTACCAGCCTTACAATTCTTGAATTAATCAAAGAACATAGACATGCAGTGCATCATATAAATATATTGGTTTCCAGAATAATCTTCGAATATTCATAACCACCTCTCGCCTGGATAATATTAGGTTCGCTTGAATCAGAATGAACTAATTCCAACATATATATCTTTGGCTCTACTTCCCACAGCCTTGAAAAGGAAGTTAATCATTTTTACTTCCAAGCAAGACTCGCAAGTCCGATAGTTTCCACTTCAGATAAACCTTACGGTCTATCGGCTATCAACTTTTGAATCCTACTCAAGTAAAATGAATTAGTCATAGACGCCAAATGTATGTTTAGTTCATTTCCGAAGATTCCTTTCTCTTACTAATATTAGAAGATGCATTATTTAATTATTATTTATTGCATCTGTGGGATGTACATGATTCAAGAGTATACTTTTTATCCACCAACGTACTTTAACGGAATATAGCCTCATTCCTCATTACTATGACCATGTCATTTAAATGAAATGAAGTATCCATCCGTTGATGAATAGAAACCGAAATTAAATTCTTTCAATGAAACGTACGTAAAGACAATTTCTCATAATCAATCGTTTATTTTTATCATGAGATAAATAAACAACTCCTACTGCAATAGCCACTATCTTTGTAGTTTTACCCATGTTATAATAATCTTATCCTCACTTAGTGATAAACATTTAGTGATTCCAGTATCTACATACTTCGTGTCAGTAGATGCCATCACTAATCATGTTTAAACCATTAGTAAATAAGATATTAAACTTGTTCACATTATGATAAAAATGGCTTTCCTTTGCCACATGTTTTGTCAGAAGTTTCCCACCATATACAACCTCTCGTATTTCAGGTAGAACTTGCTCAAAACATCCAGGCAAATTGTGAAGAATAAATTGATTTAGGTTTCCCTTTCAATTTCTATTCCAAGCTTTTCCAATTCATTCATCAATTCAACCATGATCTTCTGCCTTTTTATTTACTCAAGTATCCGAAGAGTTACATGAGATCATCATATTTCTATGAACCTCTCATCTCTTCACTAGAGACTTTAATAGGCATCATGAGACATCCTTTGTGAGAATACACATGTATTTTCTTAAGCAGTAATTTCAAAACCAAGATTCTTTTTTTTTAATCATCTAATTTGGACAAGTAAATATAATGTCTTTTAGTTAACAATTAGTGAAATAAAACCATTCGAAATTCAGAGAATCACAAATAAATTTACCGATCAAATCTTCGAATTTTATTCTTTTATATTGATTCCCTCAAAACAATATAAAATAAAATTCACCGACATCTCAAGCACCGTGAGTCTGCAAGCCACGATAGTGTGGACGTTTACAAACCCGAATATTTACAAGAGAAGGTTTTACCCATTAATTTCATTTGTCAACCTCACTTTATGACAAAATAATTAATAGTCGGTTCCTCTTTAGCCATGCAAATAAAAATAGTGACTCCGATGGGGAGGATACTTATTATTTACATCTAAGTGTACACCATTATTTGATCCCAAGTCCGCGGCCCAAGCTTGTGTGCCTTACAGATAGAGAAGTACACATGCGCTCGGATAACTTCCTACAGTCATCAATTACAAGTTTGTACCAGTGAACCGCATATAAACTCATCCGATAGGGAGGAAGGTCTATGCCAACGCGCAAGTTCATATGCATCACATTACAAACGTAATTATTTAATGAAGTCTGTTCCAGCAATCCATGAATAAACTCATCCGATGGGGAGGAAGGCTCTAATGCCGACGCGCAAGTCTATTCACATTGCTAACAAACCAATAATGGAGGCCGCGAGAATTAATTACCAATCCCCTCTCCCACTTAGTTTTTAACACGGAGGGTTTTTAACATGTATATAATATTCAAAAATAAAATATACATCCTAGCATGCTTCTATTAACAGCAATTTAAATAAATAAATCGCATAGAATATGTCTTACATATATAACAATTAATTGTCAAGTTAAAACAATTAAATCAGTTATATATCTCAATTAATTGCATAATAAATAGTGGATCAATAAAATGGGCCCAGTCTACTCAAGCAACAACAGCATAAAATGAGCAGCCCATTAATAAATTAATTAAGCCCATTTATCCCGCTAATTTTTGCTATAAACTTGGCCCAACACAAATTCCACAATTAATTAAATCCAGCAATTAATAATGGCCCAGCAGCCCATAAGCATTTTAATTAAAATTGGGCCTAAAAGCCCAAAACCAAATTAAAATAGAGCAAATGCCCATCTGACAACCCATTAATCCAAAACATGCGGCCTGGCTGCCCAAATACACTAATAAAAATTGGGCCCAATAAGTAAACTAGGCCCAACAACCCATTAGCCAAAATTGGATTCAGAAACCCTGCTCCTTCCAATTTCGTCAGCCGCACTCTGAAAAACGATACCACAGAGCCCACGAAGAATTCGCCGGCAAGACTCCATCGAGACTGCTCATGGCTCGCGCCTGCAACCATCCTCTTCCGACGTCCAAGCCTTGTCGTTGCTAGCTGTCATCTGTCCCAATGACCAAAACAATAGCCAACCCAATTGTAAGAGAATACAGATCTGCCCCGACGGTAGAAAGACTGGCCTAGAATCCGACTTGGTCTCGATGGGAAGCCCTTCAGACCTGCCTCGGAAATAGCCAGGAGACTCGCCTGGAACCAGCAGTTCTCGTCTGGAAACCCAGTCAGCCACGCAAATCTCCATATCCCGTCGCCATTGATGATGGCATCCAGCAGTTCTCGCCGTCCATGATCGATGCCACCCAGAAACTGTTGTTGACGATCGTGACTCAAGCGATCAGTTGACGCCACTGTCTGGTTCTGCAGCATCGCCACCCGATCGAACAGAGATGCTCCGCCCGGATAATCAGTTTGCAGCGCTTGAATACCACAGCGACCAGCCTCCGTTTTCACTCCCGGATGCTCCAGTCCGCTTCGGTGGTTATCACTCCAGGCACCGCCTCGATGCCTCCCGTCAGTCTCATCATACCAGCGTGTTGGTTTCTCTTTCGTCACTCGAAACAGTATGTGTTGTATTCCGAGTTCGATCAACATCGATAACACATAGCAGAAAGGATTTCAAGGAGAAGATAAAAAAACAAAACCCTTTCTTCGCCCACGATCACAACTTACTCACCATGGAACAACCGAGTGTGAATCGTGCAGTGTTAATTAACCAACGATAACACATAGCAATAGCAGTAGATAGGGTTTCATGGATAAACAAAATACATAGCCCTAGCTATCTCAAGCGATGATTTCCAGATTATTCACATAATCACATAATCACTTTTATATATGCTATCAATACGACAATAAACACACGAATGGCTTAAGCCTATCCAACGTCTCACGTTTTACCACGAAACCAACGCTCTGATACCAATTGTTGGCAATTGGATCGTGCGGTTCAACGTGATTCGTTAGTAAAACAGGCAAACAAAATTAGCGGAAGCAATTAAATAATGTTTACCGTACTTCTGGGTTGATGTAGAGGATGAACAGCAGAGAACCACCTCTCAATCTTCTGTTGTATGTCCCAAGTCGAATCCTGCTGTTGTGTGGGCAACAATCCGCAGGATTCTCTCAATCTGCTCCTGTTCTTTTCTAACTGTCAAATGAGGCACTGACTTAGGGTTAACAGGAGCTGAGATGACTTATATAGTTGGGCTACAGCAGGGACCAGGAGGAGAAATTGGGTTGGGCCTCAATTGAATTTAATTAACCAAGCTTAGCCCAAAGCTTTTAATTAAATCCAATAATAATAATATAGTCCACTAAAATATTATTACTGCACTACCCGTCCAATCCCAAAATTATATTCTGGGCTCCTTCTTATTATAAGCCCGATGGTCTCCCCATGTTTAAGAAATACAATGTCCATTAATTAATTAAGTTACTGACAACTCAAATTAATTAATATCTCATCCGAGAGTAGTACCACTCAACCTTATTATCATGCCGGAAATTAATCCACTTGCAAGATTTACATGATAAACCTTATGAGCTCCTCAAGGGGACATCATCAACCTATGTCGGACATGGATTCCTTCTACAATTAACAGCACACCATAGAGACAGCACTACTTCCCAACTCACCGAGTTTGTTGATTTAATACTTATAAATCTCACCCATTGATGAATCAAATAAATAGATACTGCCCTACGTGTCGAGGTTATTGTATAGGGATTAAGAGCACGAACTTCCATAATAACAGAGATCAAGTTCTACTATATAGTCAGTATAAGAAGAACGATCTCAGGCGGTCCTGCTCAATACACACAAGTACACTAATGTGATTCTATAGCCAAGACAAGCTAATACCAAACCACACTACAACCATACCGATAGAGAGTCCCCGTCTATCTCAGTTGTGAGCATCTGTTTATACTTTATAAGGAAACCGATAATATGATCTTCCGCGTGTTGTCGCACAACATATTATCTACAGTATAAAGTAAGTGGACTATTGCATCATGCATATAAATAAATTATAAGATGCAATCATTTGATCATATGATTCTCATTTCAAATATTGTTGTAACATTGTTCATACTAAAGCTAGACTTTTAGTATACAATCCAATATGTTCAACACGTAAAATCGGTCATCCATTTTTAATGAATTAAAAAGGAGATTAGTAAAGAGGAAATGATTCATCCAAGAATTAAAAATGGACAGAAATGTTTCATAAAAAAAAAAATGGTGTACCCCACCATTAGGGGCCCCCACCGCCCTTGCCCTGGGGATTGGTGGAGGAGGTAAATCGCAGGATGTGACTCAAATGGCTTATAGGGAGGGCTCACTGTTAAACTTGTGCTTGCAAGGGGCCAAATCCATGCCAAAGGCAGGATTCGAACCCCCACCCTGCAGCAACCAAGCTCAGCTGGAAGGTCTTTCCACCCTCCCCTCTACCACTTGAGCTATGCCCTGGGGGCACAGAAATGTTTCATAGATGATGCTTAAAGAGGAGAGAGAAGTAAAGAGATGATGCGGGTCAACATGTTTAATGGAGAGTGTAACAATAAATTTTAAATACAAAAGAATTACAATAATAATGTAGATGGATTAAACTTGAGAATTTTAAGAAACAATCTATATCTATCATCTGATTCTTCTCTCGAACCAATTTGGCTTGACTTTGACTAGTTGACTACGCTAATCGCGCTGACTGTGTGTGTTGAGTCGGATCTTTAGTTGAAGCTTGTCCGAACTCGAATTTAGGATTTTATAACGTTAATTCAGAGGCATCGAGCTTTTGTTTAGATTAAACGTACTTGATCCGAAAAACACTCGATCTGGGGGCTTAGCACCTTAATCCCGGATCGTATGCTGTCCCGAATCGTTTGCCGTTCTTGACTTGAAGATGCTTGAAGATCCGAATCGTTTGCCGTTCTTGACTTGAAGATGCTTGAAGATCTTGAGGGGCGTTGCTCGTGTTTCAATCTCTTCAGAGTGTTTGTTTCTTCAGGTCTTTGAATCTGTGTTTGAAATGAATGGAGGAGGGCTCCTTATATAGGTGAAGGCATAGGATGCCCCATAAATAACTCGCAATCTGATTGGTCAATGGCATATTTGACCTGATTTTGCGGGCTTGGGCCTTTTCATATATAAAACAGTTTGATTGATCATTGCTTGATTTAACCTGATTCTAGAACCTTCCAGACTTTATTTGACTTGGGAGTCAAGCTTTACTTAATTTAAACCCCTTTTAATTTATCGGGTTTTAAATTAATTATCAATTATTTATTAATTTATTTTATGAATTAATTTATTAAATCCCAAAATAAAATTAAAATTGATATTTAATCAATAAAATCCACGTGTCACCTTTTATTTGGACTGTGAATTTTAATTGCTTACAAATGCCCCTTGCTATTTGTTCACGGACGGTGTGTCTTGCTGTGAAGGTATCGCAAAAGTCCCGTTCTTGCAAAATTTTTGAAGCTTTCAATTTACAAAGCATTTGGGCTTAAAGAATAATTTATAAAATTTATTTGACTCAAGAGGGCAAATAATTTCCTTTCTTTTGGCTCAATTCTTCAATCTTTTGATGATCCAATTAACTCTTTTGCTTATCCAATCCAACCGAATATAAATATGGCACTTTCTTATTTACCAAGACATGGTAGATCTTACCCAAAATTATTAAATTTATTTGTAGTAAAGAATTCCTTCAAATTTTGTAGAGATTGCACCTCCTTACAAATAATTCCCATAATTATTCATAAATCCACTGATATATAATGGAAATCCATTAACTCAATTTCTCCATTGAAGCTATCAAACCCACTGCAAAATCACTTCAATCCTCAGTTCTTTCTCTTCGTCGATTTTTTTTTTCAAAGTATAGTATGAATGTTTCTAACGCATTCTCTCTTTTTTCCTCATCTTTGTTTCAATAGGTTGCCAACATAAAGCACACCAACAAAACACACTATCCAAAAAATTCAATTTATAAACTTAAGCCCTCAATTTACTCGTCTGCTCTTTTTTCCTTTGTTACTGTATGATGCTTCTTCATCCAACAATTAATTTAATATCATATAACAAGATACCATGTACTTCTTCTTTACTGATTTCTCGTGTCAATCTGAAGTTTAAACAACTTTCATACCAACCTGTATATTTGTGATCTTCCTATCCACCTCGTCATTCTTCCTTTTCGAAGGAATCATCGACGAGCCTCGTCCCTTAACGATTGTCCCTCGGTTGTCCCTTTTAATGGAATCAAAGATTGTCCCTCGATTGTCCCTCGGATGTCTCTTTAATGGAATCAACGATTGTCCCTCGATTGTCCCTTTTAATGGAATCAACGATTGTCCCTCGGTAGCAGATCCGGCACGCCTTCGGCAACAGGTGATGAGCATCGGAGTGACTAGCGGGAGTCTGATGACGAAACTGAGGCAGAAACTTACTTGTGTGAGGCGATGACCGGATGCTACGACTACGAGCAAGGGCAGAATGTGGTGCGTGGTCTTCAGCGGCAGCATCATCTGCCGTGGTCGCTGGTAGAGAGATAGCGGCGTGGGCCAGCTGACAACTTGTGATTGAGTGGCAAACTGGCAACCATCGACATTGGGGGTTTGCAATGGTGAACCGTCATGTGATGGTTTGCGGTGATTTGTTGAGGCCGAGTGACGGTGTGCTCTTTACGACGGTTGTGGTGGTGAGTTAACGTTGGGACTCGTTCCGATCGGCAGATGGTGATGGGCACGCGGGCTTCTCCGGTGGATGGCAATCATAAGAGAATAATTCCGGGAGTGACCAGCGACATGCGGTGGTTCTTCTCCGACGGCGTTTGTTCTGCCCGTAGTGGTGCTCGCGTTTGTTCTGGGCAGCAGCAGTGCGGCGGCGGCGCATCGATGGTAAGCGGCTGGAAATGGTAAATGTTGGCGATCACGAGAGCGAATGACGCGGTGTTTCCGGTGGCAGCGGTTCTCGCTGGTGGCCGGTTCGGTGTGAGGAATTTGCAGCTGACTTTGATTCTGGTTGAAAGTTGGTCGAAGGGCGGCGGCAGGCGTCTGATTCCGGCGGTGAGGTGTGTGGTTTCCGTCGCTGGTAATGGCAGATCCCGGTGGCAAGTTGATGGTGGGAGTGGTCTTCGGCGGTTAGTGCTTCGCGCCTCCACCGGTCGGTTAACGGGCTCCGGGATCGGACCTGGATTTGGGGACAGACCTGCGGCGAATAATGTGGCAAAGCTTCACTTTTCTTGGAGTCCTTTGGCCTTGAAAATAGCCATTCACGTTTTCTGTCTAAGGAGAGAGAGATACTTTCTCCATTTCCTCTTTCTTGAATGAGTGTATATTAGGTGCACCCAAAAATAGTCATTCACCTTTTCTGTCTAAGGAGAGAGAGATACTTTCTCCATTTCCTCTTTCTTGAATGAGTGTATATTAGGTGCACCCAAGGTGTAAGGGTGCACCCATATGTGTATAACTTCTTATTCTATTTTGTATAAATGTTATTCTCTTTTGTATGCGTGTTTCGTAATAATTGTATACTTTTTTCACACTAAGTTTTTCATTAAAAAACCATAATTTATATGTGTATAACTTTTTATTCAATAGTATATACATGTATTTTAATAATTGTATATTTTTTTACACTCAATTTTTCATTAAAAAAATTAAAAATTAAATTGTATACATTTTTACACATAATTGTATATGTTTTTGTTTATATTTGTATGTGGGTGCACGCACCCGGGTGCACGCTATATTTAGTCTTCTTGAATTCACGTGATTTTCTATTGAAGGAAAGAAATACTTTTTCCTTTTTCCTCCGTACTGAATTCACGTGACTATGAGAGAGATTTGTGCAGCCATATCTCTTTCCAAAAGAGAAATATGCTGCAATTTTGACCCAACTAATTTTGACTTTTTCAAATGGGCTTTACTTATTGGATATTCACTTGGACTTGCCAATTTGGGCTTCAGACCAACATCGTAATTTGGGCCCCTTATTCATATATTGGATCAATTATTTAGCAAATAAGTCATATGGACTTATGTTCATGTCATTTTTTTACTTTAGAATGGATCAATTATTTAGCAAATAAGCTATATGGGCTTATGTTCATGCCAATTTTTTAACTTCGGAATGGATCAATTATTTAGCAAATAAACTATGTGGGCTTATGTTCATGTTAATTTTTTAACTTCGGAATGGATCAATTATTTAGTAAATAAGCTATGTGGGCTTATGTTCATGCCGACTCCTTTGATCCCTAATCAATTTAATCCACTTGCAAATTTTATGTGATAACATGGATCACTTTCATTCCTTCAATGTTGTGAGAATTTGGAATTATCTCATCACTCCAAGATCTTGAACTTCCTTTACCACTTCAATGATTTGAATTGATTTACCCAAATTTGCGTTGCACCGCCTTCTTCTCCTTATCAACCATTTTTCTTTTCAACTCATTTATTTCTCATTTTATTGCATGTCTTCAACCATTTACCTTTTCAACTCATTTATTTCTCATCTTATTTCATGCCTGACAAACTTGATGGGAATGACCCGAGTTATGACTGAACTTAGCAGAATACTAAGCTGCCTACGTACCTCTTTGCAGAGAATCAAGTCATTACGTAGTTCAAAGGGACATGATTTGATTTTTGAATGGGGGGTACCGTGCACAGTTTATACTCATGCGGGTCAGGAGTGACTATTCTTTAACCACTTTAGATAAAGTAGAATATTTAATGCTTTAACCACTTAAAATATCTGAGTGGGGTGAATTAATAGTTAACCCACATATAATTACCTTTGGTGGTGTCGTACACAGTTTATACTCATGTGGACCAGGAGTTCGTCGTACACAGTTTATACTCATGCGGACCAGGAGTAACGTGCAGTTTAGGCTCGTGCGTCAAGGAGCGTTATGCATGTATTTGTTTTACGCGTAGTAGCATTTCAAGAATTTCCCATTTATGGGGCCAATGTTCACGCCATCTTCAGAGATAAATTTGTATGCGCCATTTGTATATGCTTCTTTCACAACATAAGGGTCATTCCATTTGGGTAGAAACTTATTTCCAATACGATGAGTGACTACTATAGGTCTTCTCACAGCAAGCACCAAGTCACCAACTTGGAAAAAACGTATCTTCACTTTCTTGTTGAACGATCTAGAAATGCTAGATTGGTAACACTCAAGGCTTTGTTGTGCTTCCAATCTTTTCTCATCTAATGCTTCCAACTCTTGAAGGTGCAACTTTGCATATTCTTCTTCGGTGATGCCTTCTTGTATGGCCATCCTCAAAGAAGAAATTTGTTTTTTAAGAGGCACAACAGCTTCAACACCATACACCAATGAATACGGAGTGGCCTGAGTAGGTGTTCTATAAGTGGTGTGGTACGCCCATAAAGCTTCATTGATTCTTTCATGCCAATCTCTTTTTGATTTGGACACCACTTTCTTTAGCAAACTGCACAATGTTTTATTGAAAGCTTCAGCAAGACCATTGGTAGCTGCATTGTACATTGACGACTTTCTTTGCTTGAAGTCAAACTTCTCACATAGCTTATCAATCCAACTGTTGCTGAACTGCTTTCCATTATTAGTGATGATATAACACGGCACACATTTATAGATGTTGATCCGAATGAAATCCGCAACATTTTCTTTCTTTACTTACCTTAGAGGCATAGCTTCGGCCCACTTTGAGAAATAGTCAGTTGCAGCAAGAATGTAGAGATGCCCACCAGAAGACTTCGTAAGTGGCCCCACCATATCTAAACCCCAAGCATCAAAAGGCCATGAAGCGACTGTCTGGTGCAAAGGCTCCGGAGGCTGATGAATCAAATTCCTATGGAATTGGCAAGCTTGACATCTTTGTGCATATTCCATGCAGTCTTTCACCATTATGGTCCAATAGTAACCCATTCTCTTGATTCTGAAATGCAGCTTCGGCCTAGACTGATGAGCACCACAAATCCCGAAATGAGCTTCTTCCATTACTTGAGCAGCTTCTTCCTTACCCAGATATCTCAAGAAAACTCCATCAAATGATCTTCTATATAGTGTGCCTTTAAAATAAATGAATCGAGGTGCTCGACGTCGAATATCAACCCTTTGACGTGGATCATTTGGCAACTTATCATACTTCAGATAATCCACGAGTGGTTGGCGCCAATCTTCTTCTTCGATTTCAAAAACTTCCACCACATGGTTTTCAACTTCTTCATAATTACCATCTTCAAAGATTGGTGGTACAACCCAACTTCTACACACTGGTATTTAAATTTGCGTTTCTGGCATAGCTATAGTTGATGCTAACTTAGCGAGGGCGTCAGCTTGCTTATTCTCTCTTCTAGACAGATGCTTAATGTCAACATCACTGAGATAACCTATAAGCTTCTAAGCATACTTGTAGTATGGGAGCAACTCAGGCTTTTTCACTTCATACACTCCAAGTAGTGGGTTTATCACAAGTAACGAATCACTATACACCCTAAGGTGTAGCTGCTTTATATCGACGACCATCTCTAAACCAAGTATGAGTGCTTGATACTCAGCCACATTGTTGGAGCAATTTTCCGTTAAGGAAAATGAGAAGGGTAAAACTTCACCACTGGATGTTACAAACACGATTCCCGCACCGGCTCCTTCTCTATGAGATGCTCCATCGAAATACATCTTCCAAGGAGAAGCTATTTCCACAGTGAAAGCACCTTCATTGGGGATTCATCAGATAGTTCCCATTCAGTAGACATTGGATGATCAGCTAGAAAATCTGCCAACACTTGTCCTTTTACGGCCTTTTGGGGAATGTACACGATCTCAAATTGTTGAAGTTGGAGATACCATCTTGTAAGCCTATCAGAAAGTACTGGATTTGACATGACAAACTTTAGTGGGTTGGCTTTCGAAACCAAACGGACTTTATGAGCTTGAAAGTAATGCTTCAACTTTTGAATCACGAAGATAAGAGATAAGCATATCTTCTTAATGGGTGAATACTTCAACTCGTTTGGAGTCATGGTTCTACTTAGGTAGTATAGAGCTCTTTCTTTACTATCATCATTTTCTTGTGCAAATAAAGCTCCCACAGAACGCTCTTGAGTAGCTAGGTAGAGAATTAACGGACGTCCGTGTGTTGGAGCACCCAACACTGGTGCCTTCATTAAGTATTCTTTAATGCTATTGAAAGTATTATTGCAAGCTTCATCCTATTCAAATATGCTGCCTTTCTTCATGAGATGACTAAATGGTTGGCATAGGCCAGCTAAGTTTGATATAAATCTTCTCAAGTATGCCAACTTTCCTTGCAGACTTTTGAGCTCATGTATATTCCGAGGCACATGCATCTTCATGATTGCATCAATCTTTGCTTTCTCAATCTCGATTCCTCGACGGTGAACAATAAATCTGAGAAATTTTCCAGATGAAACTCCAAATGCACACTTGAGTAGATTCATTTTAAGTTGATGCTCTCTTAATTGTTCAAATATTCGCCTTAGATCATGGAGATGATCTTTCTTTTCCTTTGATTTTACCACAATATCATCAACATAGCATTCGACGGTCTTATGAAGCATGTCATCAAATATCTTTTGCATGGCTCGTTGATAAGTGGCACCAATATTCTTCAAGCCAAATGGCATGACATTGTAGCAATATATTCCTTTCGGAGTACGAAAGGCTATCTTTTCTTGATCCTCAAGAGCCAGACTAATTTGATTTTAGCCAGATGACCCATCCATAAATGAAAGGACCTCATGCCCCGTCATTGCATCAATCATGAGTTCAGCAATTGGCATTGGAAAGTCATCTTTCGGACATGCCATGTTCAAATCTCGAAAATCAACACATACTCTGAGTTGCCCATTCTTCTTTCTCACCGGCACGATGTTAGAAATCCATGTAGGATATTTGACTTCTCGGATCTTGCCTGTTTCAAGAAGCTTATTAACTTCGTCCTCAATCAAAGGAATCAACTCTGGTTGAAATCGACGCTGCATTTGTTTTACTGGTCGAGTTTTCTTTTTAATGGACAAGTGATGCACTGTGATTTTTGGATCCAAACTTGGAATTTCTTTATGTGACCACGCAAAAACGTCTCTGAACTCTCGCAAAATGCTAATATACTTTTCTTCTTCCTCAACATTTAGTAGAGCACTTATGTAGGTAGGACGTGGATCATTTTCATCACCTAAGTTGATTTCTTTCAACTCATCAATAGTGGCTTTCACTCCTTCTTCAAATTGTGGAGGGGCATCTTCAGCATCTAACTCATCCATGTGAGAATCTTCAAAAGCAGTGATGTGGTTGGTAGAAGCTACACTTTCTCTATCATCATCACTATCATTTTTAGTAAAGATGATTATTTGCATCTTAGCTTTTAACACTCTTCCATATGAGACAGTCAAGATATTTCGCCTCTTCATGCGAGGGAAAATCCGATTTCGAAGCTTCTTGAAGGTAGGAGAATTGACATTATTTTGCCTCCCACACTTGTTCCTTTCACAGGGTCCAAGCCTTTCGAAATCACTTCCAAGTTTTTCAAAGACAGATATTCTGTTAATTTTTCTACCGCTTTCATAAAAAATATCATCTGTGGATGAAGTTTCTCCCTCGATAATATAATTTATGCTTGCTCTTCTAATTGCAATACGGATTGGCTTTTGAGGGACATATCTCAAACCTGGCTTAGCATTCTTGATAGTGTGGCCACCACTTTTCAACATTTTCTAAGTAGCATTAAGCCCATGTTCTGGAGGATTGATGGTTTTTTTATGCAACTTACTCGTAATCGGCTTTTCTTTTGGTTCACAACCAGCCTTCATGAGGAGTTTATAAGCTTGTGGACTATATGACTTGGTTATTTCGGCTTCAAACACTTCACCATGCTCGGTCTTTACTCCTTCAATAGGACGTGTGAATCCTTTGAGTGGTGGAGAAGAAGGTTTATTTGCATCAATTTTTGTTAGAGGCAATGTCAACTCTTCCGAGGTCTCAAGCTTCTCTTTGCTCTTCTTGAGAGTGGCAGATGATGTGCTACCTTCCTCATTTTTTATTTGTTTATTGCCCCCATTATCTTGCACTGGGGCTTCTTCATGTTTCACTTCCCTTGTACTCTTGAAGAAATATTTAGCATCTGCAAAGTAAGCTTCAGCTTCAGTAAATGGCTTGTCATTACCGAATACCCTTTTCACGTTGTCACCTGCATTATATTTGAAGCACTGGTGTAATGTGGAAGGAATCACACCATTTTCATGTATCCATAGGCACCCCAAAAGCATGTTGTACGAAGTTTTTGCATCAATAACATGGAAGAGCACTGTTGATTTCAACTCATCAATAAGCAAATCAAGAACTATTGTGCTGAGAGTTCTTTGTCCCTCATGGTTGAACCCTTGAATCATCAATCGGCTATGATTGAGTTCATCCACAGGTATTTCTAGCTTTTTCAACATTCTCAAGGACAGAAAGTTCACCGCCGAACCTCCATCAACAAGTATGTAGTTCACTCGCACCCCTTTAATATAGCCAGTCACAAATAGTGGTCGATTATGAGATTGCGAACCCAACAACATATCTTCATCTGTGAAGGTCACCATCATGGAGTAAGCTTTACACTTAGTTTCAGATTGTTTGCTTTCATTGTCCTCCTTGTTCACGATATGACATGAGCCTTCATCATGACTTTCCTTTACAGAAGTGAAGTTCGTGGCTGCCTCATCTTCTAACACGATTTTTCCTTCCTTGGCCAACTGCATGATCTTTTCCTTGAGGATGAAACAATCATGAATTGGATGACCTACCAACCTATGATACTTGCAGTATTTTGGGTCATTAGTTCGGCCGGCTTTCTCTGGACGCTTCATCACAGGAAGGTCAAGAAGTTTATTCTTTATCAAATCATCGAATATGCCAGAAATATCTGAGTCCAGAAATGGATACTCTTTTTCTTGCATCTCTTTAAGAGTTAATCTTCTTTGTCCTCATTCTTGGGCAACCTACTTCTCTTTATCTTTCTTATCATCTCCATTCTTTCGAACTTTGACCGTCATAGTATTTATGGCCATTGATTCTTTGTTGGAATTTCTAGCATATGGCTTGCCCCCTTTTTAGAAATCTTATTTATTTTTGGACTTGTAGGAGTCCGACATTGGTGAATGTTTGATTCCACTAGCAGCCATGCTTAATTCCATGTCATGGGCCCTAGTAGCCAACTCTTCGAAAGTCTTAGGTTGAATTCCTTTGAGTATATAAAGGAGATTTCATTCCATCCCTTAGATACACATCTCAATAGCGAACTCTTCAGATAATCGGTCCTTGCAGTTTAAACTCAAATTACTCCATCGATTGATATAATCAATCACAGGCTCTTCCTTCAATTGACGAGTATTAGTTAGCTCAGTCATGCTAATGGTTCTTCTTGTGCTATAGAAATGGTTAAGGAACTCATGCTCCATTTGTGCCCAACTATCAATGGATTCAGCTTGCAAGTCGATATACCAATCAAAGGCATTTCCTTTGAGAGAGTGAACGAACTACCTCACCATATGGTCTCCATAAGTACCAGCGTCATGGCAAGTCTCAATGAAGTGTGTTATGTGCTGCCTCGGGTTTCCCTTGCCATCAAATTATTGGAACTTGGGAGGTTGGTAGCCAGCTAGCAACTTCAAGTTGTCCACTCTTTTCGTGAATGGTTTGACATAAGTGACGGTGGGCTTGGAATTCTCTTCAAACCTTTCTTTTATGGTTCCAAGTATAATATCCTTCAATTGATTGACTTGGAGCATTCCATCAGCTGAAAGCTGCAATGCTCCTTGAGTTTGATCCTTTTCAATAGTTTGGTGCCTTGTGATCTCTTCCACCTCACTATCGTCCATGACTCATTTTTCGTTTGCACGGCTAGTCTCCGCGATGTCTCTTTTTTCCATCAATTGGGAGATTTTTGAATCTTGAGCTTCTATGTGTTTTGTGAGCCCTTCGATAGTTTTCATCATACTTGCTAACTGTTCCTCAATAGTTGAAGCGCCAGCTATCATTACTGGAGCAGCAATTGAGCCAGGTGATAAGCTTTAAGATGAGTGTGAGCATGCGGAATCTTCATCACTATCTTCTTTAAGAGGTAGTTGTTTTCTCGAAGCCTCCTCAACCGAAGGGTTGGATCCAGATAAGGCTTCTGATCGAACTTTTTCTGACATGCTCCTCGTAACAACAGCAACATATTCATTCAATGACTCTGAGAGCTTAGAAGCAGCAGTCCTTCCCACAGTAATCTTGACAGGAATCATTTCGTACTTTGTAGAGAGAAGAGATGAGAGGTAGAGATGGTCCCACTGGGCGTGCCAAAATTTGTAACAATAAATTTTATATTTATAATAAAATAAATAAAAGAGAATTACAATAATAATCCAGATAGATTAAACTTGAGAATTCTTCTCTCGAACCAATTGGGCTTGACTTTGACTGTTTGACTACGCTGATCGCGCTGACTGTGTGTGTTGAGTCGGATCTTCAGTTGAAGCTTGTCCGAACTCAAATTTGGAATTTTATAATGTTAATCCAGAGGCGTCGAGCCTTTGTTTAGATTAAGCGTACTTGATCCGAAGAACACTCGATCTGGGGGGCCTAGCACCTTAATCCCGGGTCGTATATTGTTCTTGGCGCGAAGAACACCGAAGAACTTAGTATATGAAGAACGCTTGACTTGGGGGGCTTAGCACCTTAATCCCGAATCATTTGTCGTTCTTGACTTGAAGATACTTGAAGATCTTGAGGAGCGTTGCTCGTGTTTCAATCTCTTCAGAGGGTTTGTTTCTTCAGGTCTTTGAATCTGTGTTTGCAATGAATGGAGGAGGGCTCCTTATATAGGTGAAGGCAGATGATGCCCCATAAATAACTCGCAATCTGATTGGTCAATGGCAGATTTGACCTGATTTTGCGGGATTGGACCTTTCCATATATAACACAGTTTGATTGGTCATTGCTTGATTTGACCTGATTCTGGAACTTTCCAGGCTTTATTTGACTTGGGAGTCAAGCTTTACTTAATTTAAACTCCTTTTAGTTTGTCGGGTTTTAAATTAATTATTAATTATTTATTAATCTATTTTATGAATTAATTTATTAAATCCCAAAATAAAATTAAAATTAAAATTTAATCAATAAAATCCACGTGTCGCCATTTGATTGGACTGTGAATTTTAATTGCTTACAGAGAGAATTAAATTGCCACGTCATCTGTTGGGCTGCCCGTGAGTCCAATTTGCAAATTAATCAAAAGGTTGTGTTTTTTATTGCCAATTCCCAAAGGTTTGGACTAAATTGCAATCCATGTAAAGCTCGGATTTTTTACGCAATTAACCCTTTATTTATTATAAAAATATTATAATACCCCCTAAAAATTATCACTTTTCTTAATATCCGTGTCGAATGAGGGATGCAAATATTTATTGGACAGAGGGAGTAATTGTTTTGGGTAGATACCATATACTAAAAAGTGAAACGTAAAGATTGAATTGGAACGTTCAAATTAAAAATAAATTGAAATGAGACAGAGAAAAAAAATTTCTCACCTAAATTGATTATACCAACATCCAAAATAAACATGCAATAATGCTAACTAGGCTTTGACCCATGCGTTGCACGGAATAGATTATCACAATATTTTATTATTTATTTTTATTTAAAATTTTATATAACTATTAGTTAATAATTTTTTAATATAACTTGAATTTTACGTTGTTAGTATTTGAATTTTAAAAGGTGTGATATGGAGTACTTTACTCATCCTATGAATGTTGTTGCATTTACTGTTTGCACGGATATTAAGAAATATTATATTTAATGTGTAATGAGTTAAAAAATAATAATATTTTAATGTATAATGTGTAAGTGTATTAATGTTATGTGTGAGCCTCATGGAGAAATAGTGGTTGTTTTGTAAGAGCTCACTTACCAAAAAGAAAAATGTAATAATATTTGTAGGACATTCTATTTAGTAAAATGTAAAAAACACTCATAGGATAATTAAGGGAATTTTTTTTATAATATAATGATTTGTAACCTTATTTAATAACACAACTTATATTTATTATTCGAAACTTACAACTTGAATAAGTTTCCAAATCATTATATTAAAAATATATATTTTCTTCGTCCATGAGTATCGTTGCATATTACTAAAAATTGTGTACAATATCGCAAGTGTTGCTATATTTCTCTTTTTAATAAATAAAATCCACACAAAATAACCAATATATCTTCATGGGCCCACACACAACACTAAAACAGTTACCTATTATATATTAAAATATTATATATTTCAATCCACTATACATTAAATTTAATATTTCTCAATCTTCGTGCAAACTGTAAATATAACAACATTCGTAGGATAGGTTAAGTGCTACATATCACAACTTCTAAATTCCAAATAATGACAACATAGAATTCAAGTATTCCCTCTGTTCCAATTTCAACTTCACACTTTTCGTTTTGGCATGTTCCAAATTCAACTTTATACTTTCATAAAAGGAAAAATCACTAATAATATCCCTCTAACATATTTAATTTCAAAATGTTCATCACCTTTTTAAAACACATAACATACTTTATCGTTTATTTATTTTATTATTATTATTATTATTATTATTATTTTTACACGTATTTATTCGCACTTTTCATTTTGGGGTGTCCCAAGTATTTATTCGCATTCCATTAATAGTAAAAATACACTATACATCTTACATATTTTTTACAGTGGGCTCCTACTAAGATGAGTGACCCAAGTTCGATCCCCTCTGGGAACAAATAGGTGAATAGGTGAGGAGTAATAAGGAGACTTGGAGATAGGAAATGTATGGGTGCTTGGTGAATTAACTACTAACTATACTAACAACTAACTTTGTCCGATAAAAAAAATATACTTTTTACACTTTATTCATTAATACCAACAACTTTATTCATTTTTTTATACTTTATTCATCATTCCAAATAACTTTATTTACTTTTTCTCTTAAATTACCAATTTACCCCCTACTTTTTCTTACACTATATATTAAAAAAACACATCATAATCTTCGTACCTGTATAAACATGAACAAATACGTGGGACGGGGTCAGTATTATTATTATTATTACTATGATCTTGATTGAAAAAAAAATGATATTAATTTTTAATCTTTTATTAAAATATGACATAATTTTATAATTCAAAAATTAAACAAAGCACTTATTATTAATAATGATAATAATAATAATAATATTTATGACCAAATTGATTAAAAAATAACATTAATTTATAGTTGTGTGTATTAAAATATGCCATTAATTTATAATTTAAAAATTAAACAAAATAATTATAGGTTAATAAATTAAATGGTGTAGATGTAATAATAATAATAATAATAATAATAATAATAATAATAATAATAATAATAATAATAATAATAATAATAATATATGTACCAAGTAGTAGATTGATAAAAGAAATGAGATTAATTAGTAATCTCAGTGTTTTCATAACCGAGCCGGAGGTAAAATCGGAGAGCCCAACGGTTCAGGTCGGATCGGTTGGACCGGCGGTTCAACCGAAAAAACCAAAAATTCACTATTTTTAATAATATTTAATTATTTTATATATTATTTAATATTTTATTATTTTATATATGATTTAATATTTTTATATAACTTAATAATTTATTATTTATAGATAATTTTATATTAACATATTAATTTACATATACATTTATTAAAAATAATGGATAAAAAAATTAATTATGAATATTAAAATTGAAATAAAAATAAAATTAAAATGGTTCATTCTAATATAAAAAGAAAATAATTAATTCTAATTTTAATCAACATTTATTAAAAAATTATTTATTTTTTTTGTATACAAAGCAAATAAATTTATTTATTTCAAATTTAAACAAATAATTAGTTAGTACTAAATTACATATAGTAAATATTTTGTTTAATAAAATTCTTCTCATCTTAATCAATATCCCACATTGGTTAATTATTGGAAAGAGAGAGCATTGAAACTCTATATAAAGACTAATTATTTCCCTTCTTTTTCTCATCCCACATTGATTTCTTATTGAATATAAGGGGTATTAGATCACATATAAAGATCAATACTTCCCTTTCTTTACACTTGTATTGTTGGAATTATTGGCTCTTAAATTAGTCGATGATTCAAGTTTCAAAGTGAAAATTTTTAAAAATAAAAATAAAAATTAAAAAAAAAAGTTGAAAATTAAAAAAAAAAAGAAAGGAACTGTCGGTTACCGATTTGACCAGTTCAGCCAGTTATTCCGGTTTGAGCCGGTTCAACCCGATTTTTTCCGATTTGACCTTAAAAGCGGTTTTTAGGGGGCTTTTGGACCGGTCTGGTTTTGAAATCATTGAGTAATCTTGTATTAAAATATGGCATTAATTTATAACTCAAAAAATTTAATAAAATGCTTGTGTTAATAATAATAATAATATGTATGGCCTAAATTGATAATAATTAAAAAAAAAACTTGCGTAAGATAATATGTATGGCCTAAATTGATAATATGTATGTCAAAATAATTAATGTACATAATTAGATCATACTCATTATATATATATAGTAGATACTAAAATTAAGAAAATAATTTATAGTAAGTTATATAATTTCTCCATAGATTAATATGGGATAATAATCCCTTATTAAACACAAAAAAATTTGCCCTTAAAATTTGAGTGGGAATTTAAGTGTCCCGAATTTGTTTTATTATATATTCTCTTCGTCCCGCGTTAAGGTTTACGTTTTTCATTTTGGTTGTGCAAGTTAAGGTTTACATTCCTTTTTTATCATCATATTGAGCCCACACAAAGCAATTAATTATTTCATATAGGGTCACACACAATACTAATACAACTACTCACTTTACATTAAATATTTTTCTCTCACCTTACTACACATTTTTATATCTCTGAATCTTCATGCAGAAAGCAAACATCAATATTAACAATATAGATATAGATAGATAGAGATTTATCTTGACACTATTTTGTTAAATCAACTTAAACTTAAACTCAAAAGCTCAGTATTTATTTCTCCAAAAATGTATATCAGGTGCTTTGGATTTCAGGCGCAAAGAGGAAAAAAGAAAAGCCGAAATGAAGAAAGATAACTGAATCTTAGAGAGAGAGACATATGGGCGTCTCAATTGGGCATTCCCCATTGACGCGAGGAGTGTTTCTGCATATAAATTCGCCACTTCCACCTACCAAATCAAAATTCCCATCTCTCTTCTCCCTCTCACTCTCCCTCTCTACTACTCCACCTCCACTCGCTGCTTCAATGTCTTCTTACCACAAACAATTAGCTGCTGCCAAGAAAGCAGCCTCTCTCGCTGCTCGTTTATGTCAGGTCACGCCTCAAATCTTCTCATTTTACGCTAATTTTGTTTCTGCCTTTTTTTTTTTTATTGATTTCCTGATGGAATGAATTGGATTGTTTGATGAATTTCAGTAATACGTTTTGCGTCTTCTTTTGTTTTGGTTATTTCTACTGTTTGTGTTTGATTTACCGATGAGAGATGGGCTGATAGTTTTTATACCAATTTTTAGGGTTAACTTCAGAAAACTTTGCACAACTCTAACGAAGATGTATTCTTTTTGTGTTGCTTCAATAGAAGGTGCAAAAGGCTTTATTGCAGTCTGATGTACAATCAAAATCTGATAAAAGTCCTGTTACAGTGGCTGATTATGGTATGTTATTGCAACTTCAGTCAGTTCATCTTAATCTATTGCTTTTGTTCTCCTTTTTCCCTCTTCAGACTAAATGCTTGTGCATATGCATCTGAGATGCATGTGAAAATAACCAAGTGTTATGAACTGACTATGACCTCTTTTTGCCATTTAAGATAAGATAACCTGCTTTGTGTTAATCTTTCATGCTTTCGTATGGTGTGTATGCTCAGTAATTCTTCCTGCCACCATTCCCAACGCCACACTGCAAAGTAAACATTTTTTTCTCTCTTTGGTACCTAGGGGTTATGTATCCTCGTGAACAATATATATTTTCATAATATGGAGTTGTGCTTCATGACACTGTCAAAGCAATGGGCGACCAGCCATGTCAGTAAATGTAAGACAGAGTTATCATGAATAAAAATTCCAAAAAAAAAAAATTATTACCTCCTGAGAGAATTTAGCTGTCATTGGGTTCATGTTTGCACAGCCTACATCATTCAATCTCTCGTTATATGCTTTTATGCATCATGTTATACTTGTGTTAGAATTTTAATTTAATTTTGAGCTTTGTTTTTGCAGGTTCACAGGCAATTGTCAGCTTTATTTTGGAGAAAGAGTTGACATCAGTTCCATTCTCATTAGTAGCTGAAGAGGTATTAATAGAGCTTTTTACCTGATTCTTGAAGCTTTTAGTGCTGTCTACTTATTTAAACTTTAGTATGGTATGCTACTATGCTTGGGCTTCAGTAATTATGTCCATCTCAGATATCTTTGCTCTCCTTCTCACTATACTTTTTCTGTGAGAATAAGTTTTTCTTTTTAAAAAAAAATGTGTTTCTTTCATTGATGGTGGATTTCATTTGTTGTTATTTAAATGGGCAGTGAAATAATTCTGAGTATTTTAGGACTCTGGTGACCTTCGAAATGAAGAATCCCGAGAAACACTTCACCGTATTACAGAACTTGTGAATGAGACACTTGCTAGTGATGAAACATTGAATATATCACCTCTCTCTGAGGAAGATGTGCTTGCAGCCATCGACAATGGAAAATCTGAAGGGGGTCCTCATGGCCAGCATTGGGTTTTGGATCCAATTGATGGCACTAAAGGGTAAGAATATAACTCTACTTATTAATACTATGCCGGTATGCCCATGTGGATCCAATTGATGGCACTAAAGGGTAAGAATGTAGATCTACTTATTAATACTATGCCAGTATGCCCATGAGTACAGTACAGTTTTCACTTTCTATGTTCATAGTCCCTCTAAAATATTCTCTTACTATGTGAATAGTCCAGTCCCACAATTTATGGATTATGCAAGTTGGATGATTTTTTGTTTTTTCAAATTGGCCAACTCTTCCTTTTTCCTTGAGCATATGCCAAATTCAATTATGGTGTTAAATCCTTAGGTCACTTATTCCTGGAGAAGGCTACTCTAGATGAGACTAAAATTGACAAAATTCAAAAGCATGGAGCTCTCTTATCTGTATGAACACAGAATTCAGAATATTAAGATGTCTTTAAGTAGAAATTTTGAAAACTTGTGTTTTACAAGAGCGTATTGCATGTTTGCCTTTTTCTAAGAATAGCCTTATTTACAGTGCTCATGAACTTCATTAATTTCTGCTTCATTTAAAAAATGTTTTTCTTCATATTGCTCTATTCCCTTATCTAAAACGTCTCTTGTGTGTGTTATTGATTTGTGTATCTTACGTTAATATGTTGTATCCTAATTTTATTATGTATTGATGTTTCAGAAGATTTCTTTTATTCTTGTTCATTCATGTAAGACATGATCAACAGCCTGGTCTCATGGTTTAGTTATAAAAATGAATTACATGTCTGAAATCTGCTTAGAGCGACATTTCGTTAGCTGTTGGCACAAATCTAGTGAATGAATGATGACAGTGCCTACAAACTAGAGTAATTGCCTTGAACTATTGGTTTGACTTCCTTTTCTTGTAAATGTAGATTTGTAAGAGGAGATCAGTATGCTATTGCGTTAGCCTTATTAGATGAAGGGAAAGTTGTATTGGGTGTGTTATCGTGTCCGAATCTTCCCTTGACGTCCATCGTCACTGGCAATACAAGAATCACTGAAGATAAGGCTGGTTGTCTTTTCTTTGCTCAAATTGATTGTGGAACTTATATGCAAAGCTTAGATGGTTCACTTTCGAAGAAGGTCAGTATTTCTTTATCCCTAAATCTCAAAATTATCTCTTTTGGTCGATAAATTTTATATGGCCTTTCAGGTACATGTCACTACTACCGAAAACCCTGAAGAAGCATCCTTCTTTGAATCTTATGAAGCTGCACATTCTTCACATGGATTATCTAGCTTGATAGCAAGGGTATGACTCTTTTTGTTTCAATGTTGTACATGTTCATATGCTTTACCTCCTTGTGAAATTGCCTAATCTTGTTTTTTCCTTTTTGTCTTTTCTTGAAAGAAACTTGGTGTTAATGCGCCACCAGTTAGGATAGATAGCCAAGCAAAGTATGGTGCATTATCTAGAGGAGATGGTGCTATATATTTGAGGTTCCCTCGCAAAGGTTACAGAGAAAAGATATGGGATCATGCAGCTGGATACATTGTTGTTGCAGGTTCATAAATTTTTTCATATTCTTTTGGAACATATCAAGGGCAGTGTTTTTTCATATTCTTTTGGAACATATCAAGGGCAGAGTTAATTTGAGTTTCCATTTTTGTTTAAAGCTTGCTTTAACCACTAAGTTTGCAGTTTGCACTTAAAGATTTTTATCTAGGTAATTGAAGTATTAAACTAATTTAGCATTAGATAATTTCATTTAGTAAACCCATTCAATGGTGTTTTCCAACATATGGTTTCATTAAGGATCTTGATGTTGTAACGTAATTTCTGTGCATAGTACCGTCCATTGTCTGTTACATCCTGTGTTCTAAGCAGTCAATAAGACTTGCAAATCTGCATCTCTTTCAAAAGGAGCTTATTGGACCTCCGCTAATAATCACCTATCTGCTTAAGATTTGGCCATTTAAATTTTGTAATGATTTTGCATGAGTGGAACATGCTAGGCTCTTAATTTTATTGATTGAAAGAACTAGGGTTATGCAGTGTAAGTTTATATCTTGTGATATTATTAATTTTTCGTTTTTTGTTATTTATGTAAAAAGTAAAATGGTGAAAATTTCTATTTTGGACTTTTGGCAAGTGAAAACTGATTTCTAAAGGATTGCTTGATACTGTATTCAACAGATGATTTTTAGACCATTAGATGGAGTGCTACACTTACATAGTTGCCTCAGTTTGGCGAACCTAAGGCTCTTGAGTGGCCAGAAACAAGTTTGATTATATGATATCATGATTCCAGCGGAAGAAATAAAAAAATGGATTAAAAGAATTGTGTTATAAAATGTTTATGAAAATTCTTAACATAAATTTTCTGAAACATTCATGGATGAATAATTCTGCAGAAGCTGGGGGTGTTGCGTCGGATGCTGCTGGGCATCCTCTGGACTTCTCAAAGGGAAGATATCTTGACCTGGATACTGGAATTATAGTTACAAATAAAAAATTGATGCCTGCTCTTCTCAAGGCTGTTCAGGAGTCTATCAAAGAGGCAGCTTCTTCATTGTGACTCAGAATCTAAGCAAATATATCATCATAACAGAAGCTTAACAGATGTTGAAGTGATCCAGATAGAGTTCTTGTTCGATTTGTTTCTGTTTCACTCATGCTCTTTGTTGTTATGATGGTTAGCTTCGTTCTGGATTCTTTGAATTTACACCTTGTTTGAGACGATCCTTTTTCAATGAATAATGTGATTTTATTGCCTTAATATGTTGCTCTTCTAATGTCAATGATGCCTAAATAAAATTTCCTAATTTCTATGCAATGTTGTCCACCTATTATTTCACACCTTTGGGAATCCAACTTGAGGTTACATTTGAATTGTAGAATTTTGAGAATGGACTAGTAGCAAGCCATCAGTAGTTTTATTTGTTACTTCCTTCATCCCGTTTGAATGTTTACATATATCTTTTACACGGGAATTAAATAATACAATATTATACTAATGTGTAATGTGGTTTTGAGAGATATAATATTTGAATGTATAGCAGATAGTTGTATTAGTTGTTTTAAAATAAATCCTTTCAATTTGAACTATATCTTTGAGGGTACATCGAATTTTAGATTTAGGTTTTAAGAATTTACACTGATTTTAGTTTGGATTATCTTAATCACGATTAAAAAAATCATCCGTTTGTAAACGTTGAATCTCTCCAAACCTCTCGTACAATAAATATTTTCTTTCTTATATCTTTTCTCACGTAAATTAATATATTCTCTTGTAATCCCTTTTTCCCACCAAAAAGTCTCTATTTTACTATATTAGGCATCTCATTCAAAGATAACAATTTTCTCCTTTTAGTAAAATGCCCCACATATGATCCAACACTCAATACTAATACAACTACCCACTACAAATAAAATAATAATACTCCTTAATCCGCATGCAAAAAAATAATAATACTCCTTAATCCACGTGCAAAAAGCAAATGGGGACCTATGATTATGACCGGGACGGAGGGAGTACTCCCTCCGTCTCATTTCAGAAGGCACACTTTCCATTTTTGGTTGTCCCACAAAAGTTTGCACATTTCTAAAAAGCAAAAAGTTAAACACAATCACCCTTCCCATACACTTTATTATTTACAAAAAAATCACCATTACCTAACACACCTAACATACTTTATCATTTATTTATTATCAAAAAATATCATAATACCTCTAAAAGTTATCACTTTTCTTAATCTTCGTGCCGGAAGAGGCATTTTAACTTTTGTGAGACGGAGGGAGTATATATTATCACTATTTCCTCGTCTTTATTTAACATAAAATTTATATTTAGAATAATTTTGAGGTGTAATCGGTGCATCTTAAAGTTAATAAGTTAAAATTAGGATATATTTTTAGTTTTTACATTTTATTTTAAAATTTTAAAATTTAAATTTAAGGATTATTATAAATCACCTTAAAATCTAATGATTTAAAACTATTAGGTGAATTATAAGCACAGTAATTGAATTTTAAAATTTATCATACTAAAAATTTATAACAAATATTCCCTCCTAGACACATCTCATTGCACCGATCGAGGGTGTTCGTAGTGATTGAGGGGGTCAAGACCAAGAAGTGAGTTATTTATACCAAGCATTTTTTTTTATGGCTAGATCCGGTCTCTTAGAAATATTCTTGTTATTGCTTCGACTCATATATTCCCTAAAAAGTGGATCCCGCTCCAATAGCTCCGAATAAATTAAATATGTGCATTAAGATATGAAGGCTTCTTATTCCACAACAAAGAAAGCACTTTTTCACTCTTTCATATACTAGGGGATTTCACTTGGAAAAGAAAATGTTGTCTCCTTGATACGCATTCATTTTGCCATTTTGGTCCGTCTCATTACAAAGAATTATACTCAACCCACTGCACATGGTCATACACTCAATACTAATATCACTACCCACTACATATTAAAATATTATTTCTCTCATCTCACTACCCATTAAATTATTATACTCCTTAATCCACATTCAAAAAGTAAACAGTTACATTTCAAGAGGACGAAGTGAGTATAAATTATTATTATTCATTGATTTTCAAAACATAGAAAATATATAAATTTTCAATAATCATCATCAATCTCAAACAAACATAAGTTTAATTGAATTGTATAAATATTCTAAATTTCTAATTAATTAAAGGGGTGCTAGGTAACAGATATTTGGGATAGGCAATGGGGATATCACTCTTTTCCAAGTGTAAAGAGAATGAAATGCATGAAAAAAGAATAAACTGTAATTCTTTTTATCGGAATCATTTTTGACTGATTTAAGTACATATATCACACAACTATAGACAAGATTACAATTTAAAATTCAGACAATTCCTATACAAGAAATTGGTGAGCATCCAAAAACTTGGAAGTAGATTGCAAAAACTTGTCACCTGCACTAAAACAAGACTTGGCAATTTCTACCAATTTGGAGCATGCTTCTAATGTTTCTTCAGAAATCTACATTAAAAAAAAATACAAATAAATAAATAAACATAATCATTTCGAAGGTGTATGCTTTATAAACAACAGCAATATTATCTGTGCAACACCAGCAACGCATTTTGCAGGCTAAAAAACAAATGTCTTGCATGATTGAATATGAATGCTACCAACATATACCCATTCACTTACTATAAAGGAGGACACAATCCAGTTACATGCTTCGAGAGCTATCTTTCCACGGATAGCCTAAAAGAACAAATGAATAAATGACGAAACAGATGGTGACTAACATGAGATAATGAATGAGACAAAAATATATATTTCAAGTATTTTACCTTTGAGGATTCTTGCATTATGATATTCAGAATGTCCTGAAGGACGACACCAGACAATGACAACAGTTCTTCATGACAGGACTGAACACCGTAAAATAATTGGTTATTGCCAATTACCTGGATAGATGAAAATGAATTGTTGAAATGTGATGCCATACATACAATATGTTATAGAGGAAGAGAGACAGAGACAGATCACCTATCTATCTATGTATCTAATATCTACCCATCTATCAATACAAGCCAGCCAAGTTTTGAAGAACAAATTGTTGGGAGGGGAAACATGAGGCAAGGCAATCCATTTCTATCCAATCCAGCCTAATCATACTATATGAATTAAAGCAGATATATAACCCCATATAATAGTACTTTCATGATACCAAACAAGGAGAATACTTTAATCTTTCTTCCCTTAAATAATGTACCAACCAAAATTGAAAATTACCTGTAACATCCTTGTTCTCCTCCACCCTCTCCCTTTTTTATGCTAAATTTACCCTAAAGCTCCACTTAGATGCTCAGTTTTGAAATTTGTTTACAAAGTTTTACCAATGAAGTTTCATTTTAAAAGAAACTCAAGGGATGATGATTCTTCAGTAGCTCTTTCAATAATTTATTTTACAATTATTTTGGCCCAAGAATAATCTGCCAGAAAGAGTTAGAAAGGTGCATGTCATATAGGGCACATTTACCTTAAGACATCCAAGTTACTCTTTTTCTCATTTTAAAGCCATATTAACTTGGCCAAAAATTCAATCTGCACATAGTATATCTATATTAAGAGCGGTGGGTGCACTGTATTGGCAGATTCAATAAAATCCCCAAAATCTAAACTTAGACATCACAAATTTAAAGTAAATCTCTGGATCAGTATCCAGTTCAAGTCAAGAATTTGAACTTATTATCCTAAAAAGCCAGTTTAATTGCAGCCCACTTCAAGTACACATATCTTAACTCTTCATAGCATGATGATACATCAAATATTTCTTTGCTCTTAGGATCAAAGTTAAAAGCTAGAAGATCCGGAGGAAATCATGGATGCAAAGCCTTATTCATGATCACAGTGTATTATAAACCTGGTTAATTTACCTCACGACTGACAGCTTGGTAAGGAAGTTGATTCTGTGATAGTGCTGCTGATAAAAAACCAACAGCAAAAAAAACCTTGGTCTTCATTACAGGCACCATCCTACAATTTTGGAACAGATTACCAACAAATTAAAGTTCAACTTGAGCAAGTTCAGCTTACCATGATTGGGAGTTAAGGAAAGACAACAAAAACTTAGGAATCCATGCCAAACCATGTTCAAGGCTACCTTCAAGAAGAAACTAGGGCATCAGGAAAATTCAAAAGATGTGACAAATACAGAGTTAAATATATAGAAAGGCATAGGGCTGGTATTGTCATTCCACAGTCAGCCAAACACAGCAAAATATCAAAGAAATTAAAACCATGGGCAAAAAGGATTACCTGGAACCATCACCAACATGCCACAAAACTTGCATATTAATGAGATAACTGCATCACCATCTTCAGCCATCCGCAGAACAACACGAAGACCATTCAGCACATTAACATGCCATAGAAGTAGCAGTACAAGCAAACAAGATATGTAAGAAATGTCAATTTAGCACTTTACATACTGAAAAAGTGGAGGAACTAGAGCATAAATAATCATGCAAAGGATAGAAGTAAAACATTGGTATTTTTCAATGGGAATAATCAACAATTTAAAGTTACTAGGTCATAAAATTCTCTGCATTTGCATTATTCTAAGAGTTACTTCATGAGCACCACAAAAGTTTTTCCTATTAGATTTTATAAGAATGTCAACAATCCTACTTAACTTCCCCGTCAAGATTTTTTCACAACGTAACTCAAACATTTTACAAATTGCAACTAGAATTTCTGTCGATATAAGTATTTTTCTAACCATTGACTGGGTCTACATTTGACAAACAATTTACTGCTGCATTTATAAGCCCATCTGAATGAGAAATAAATCCACCAAGTAATGCAACCTGAAACATTGAAAAGATAAAAAGATGAGCATATATTTCCAAAATTGTGATTGCAAAATTGAAGAGGAAAAGAAATTGCACCTCTGCAGTTTCAATATATAAATTTAACTGCCTTAAGCTAGTTGGGATAGCAGGGATCGTAACTTCATTAAAAGCCAGACATGATTTGAGAAAGGTCATACTTCTAGTACCATCTCTCATTGCTTTAACAGCTAAATTATTACAAGAATGAACAAGAATCTCCTGCAATTTACAATATTGCATCTGTTAGTTTTCATGTTTATCACAAAAAGAGTCCAAATAATCAACCTTGGAAAGTATGTAAGATAGTCGATGCAAGCAAATAGACTCTTATCAATTTCTGGCATCTACTTGATTCCACCCTCTCAAGGAGAGCAAAATAAGAAAGAAATGAATGGAAGGAACTAAACACTGAACACTAACAAATTGAATCATACAATCCATCACTTAGCTCAAGGGCACAGTTAAGTAAAAGGCACCATCAGCTTCTCTCCTATGAGGTCTACCCATAAATAGATAAGTGGCCTGCTCCTGAATGCTTTATGACAGAAATTATAATATTAGCCTCAGTTGAGTTTATGCAGGAGCTTGAGGAGGTAGAGTTCAATTATATAATTAACGTGAGAAGTTCTATAATATTTGGTAAATGGAAAATTTAACTAAAAAATTTTGAATACTACAAGATAATTTCTGATAGCAGATAACTGATTGCAGGAGAATTATAAATATAGCAATTGCACTAAACAGCGCCACCAGAGAACAAGCAGTCAATCTCCTATGCGTAACATATGGGAACAAAAAAAATTGCAGCAACTGAAATGAATAACAAAATAATTTTGTGAGACTCGTGAACAAGATGACACTAACAGAAACTGCGAAAGGAGAAGAAAAGAGGACAAGGAACCTGGAGTTCACTAATGCTAGAAAAACCTCCACGACATCGAGCAAGAAATCTTAAATGACTTTCGAGCTCATTCCCATGGTCAACCTGACAGTAAAACAGAGCAGATCTGTTTTAGTATGACATAGCCAACAAACATTGAGTCCTCAATAATAACAAGACTCATTTCAACAAACAGTGGGTTACCATATATACAAAACGGCAAATAAGACGAGATGGATGCTGATAATCATCCTTTCTCAAATTTGAGAAGTCTAAGCCATCATATAAGGCCTGAGCAACTTCAAGTAGCACCTCAATGACAGTTGGATTTTGAATTTGACCATTCCTGAGAAACAATTAATTCGGTAAGCTTCAAAAGGAAATATAAACTAGAAAATTCAGTTATGCAAAGAACTACCAAAAGGTTGGATATGATAATGGAAATGTGTATAATATTAACTCTAGCATTGTTATCTGTTCAAGTAATGCTATAACCAAACTGCGCAACCTGTAAATATCGTGGCTCAACTCCATGCATTGACATGGAGCATGATACCTATCATTTCAATGGAATTATGGAACAATATTTTTAAGCTCTGTGGATTAACACGTAAACTTTGCCTTATTTAGCATAAAGAAAACCAATAGAAGTATAGAACTATCTCATCATAGATCTCACCAAAATGTAGCAGAGCAGCTGAGAATAATTTAACCAAAAAGAACTTATAGGGCATGCCTTCAATATCTTAAATTTCACTATTCACATTTAAAACTATCTTTAAGCCCACAAGTCTGCCAATTACTAGCTCTTTGCATCAGAAATTCACATAAAATCAAATTCAAACAAAAGAGGTTCAGATATGGTAATTAGAATATTAACAATGAAGAAAAAAACTCCATATCCACAAGATTGATGCTCAGCTTCACTTTTCAATTAAAGGACAACTAAGAAAGAACTAATGTTCACGAGTTTAAAATATGCAGAAGTTCAACCCAGGACCAACTAATACAGATAAAACTGTAACTAAAGAACCAAAAATAACAAGAAAATACAAGTCTTAACAGAAAATACAAATCTCAAAAAAACAAGGATTTTCCAACCAGACTAACATCCACATATATAGATACAGTATATGAAAAGTGGCTTGGGATGCAAAACATTTTTTGGACACTTTTATCCAACAACCACATAATTATTTATCATTATACAATCAAATAAGTATTTATTACTCCCTCCATCCCACCACAAGTGCATTTTACCATTTTCGTTCGTCCCAACAAAAGAGGTGCATTTCCCTTTTTAGTAAATGGGACCCATACAAAACAATTAATACCTCCCTATGGGACCACACTACACTAATACACCTACCCACTATACACTAAAATATTATTTCTCTCTCTTCATCTACACATTAAATATTATATCCCTTAATCTACGTACAAAAAAGTTTTGCCACCGTTGTGGTGGGACGGAGGGAGTATATGTTATTGAAAATGATTGATTAATTAATATAATTCTTTAAGATAAAGAGACATAATTAACATATATGTAAAGTTCATATTAATTGAAATCAACTTAATTAAAATATCTTAAAATTCTAAAGAGCATGAACCAACATTATAATTATTTATAAAAGAAGTTCCTATAGCAATTTAATAAAAACTAAATAAAATATCACTATCTAAAAGAGTGAAGCACATAGTATAAAACATATGAACTTGTATTTATTCAATAATTTGATATATAAATATTAAACTTAAAATCTCAAAGTTTTTACCATGTATATAATGAACTCAATAGTTTGTTATACTCATTAACAGACCGCTGCCGCATCATTCTCACAGTTTCTCGTAACAAGCAAATATTAAAGTTCAAAGATCAAAATTTTATATTTAATTTTAAAGACAAATACTAGACGAACTTTTAGTTTTAAAATGTAAAAACAATTTAAAGGACAGTTCAATCAAAATTAGAAGTGAAACTTTAAAGACCTTGGATGCATTTCTCCAATTTTAAATTTCATCAACTTTTATTATTCATTTATTAATAATTATACATAATTTTTTACATATTTTACTTATCGTAACATAGTAAACAGAAAGATGAATATACATATATACATATATATTTTTTATTTATGTGCGTATGCATATACATATACTATACATACATGCATAATCATATACATATATATACAGAAAAATAAATAAGAACCCAACATTAGGTTTCTTAATGAGCCATATGTGGCCAGAGGTCTATCCATAGATATAAGGTAATAAGAAACCCACTTTGGGTTCCCTCGGTCATCAGAACTATATGTGTGTGTGTGAGATTAAAACTTTTTAAAGAAAGATGATATGAAATTCTATTTCATCCATGTAAAGACTCTGAAGCAAGTATATGACAGACAAAGATTGCTTGATGATTAACAGTATGCTTAATCAAAGATAAATGGTAAGCCAATCAAGACTACCAGCTTGGCATCAATACTGGTTAAGTTCAGCAGAAAGTTAACAAGAATTGAAACTTTAAAAGCCAGTTAACATATTATGGGGCAAGATGATACCGTGTAGCAACACTAAGAATGTGCATATTGATGGAGTTTCTGGAGCCCCCATGCATCATATCTAAGATGTCAACAAAATGGTTCTACAAAACATTAATAATGCCATCAGTAACCTTCGTATTTGAGAAATCAAGCCACGTGACCAAATGCACTGAAGGAACAGTGTTAGTGATCAAATGGCTTTGAAATAAAAATAATAGGGGATAAAATTCAAGTTATTCACAATAAAGTAGCGGAGTAATTGCTTATGGAAGAAATTTATACAAAAACATACCAGAGCTAATATTTCCTCTATGTTGGCAAAATGAGTAATAATTTTCAAAAAAATTGACTGCAGGATCAGTAATCCATTTTCACCAATGTTGCCAACACTTGTACGTTCCAATATCCCATCCAATAATACATCAAGAAACATACCCTGAAAAAAATGAACCAGAGTAAGACAGATGTGTACTCATCTCAGTAATCCATTCCAAATTCTGCTACTACTGAATTCACATTATCAAAGTTTTAAGTCACAAAAGAAGCAGTTATAAAGAATGATGCCACTGCTCTAAGCTTTGGACTTTGGAGAATATTAAAACTCACAAGAAGCAGTCATACAACCATCATACTTAAATATTTAATGCAAGCGGCCCATATATCTAACCAATTGACACAGGAAGATTTATCATTATATTGAATAAAAATTGTCATCACCTTACATTGTCATCACCACTAAAGCTTCAATGGACGAAGTCTTAACTCAGACTTCAGGAATTATAATAGACTGAACTAATAACTCAAACATCAGGAGGCAGCTTCCAGCTTTTGGCCGATTTTGTTAAAGAGAATATGTTCATATTTATGTTAAAGATGATTATGTAATATCAAAAACCAAGTGTCAGGACCTGAAATATTTGCACCCATTTATTTTCACTAAATAATCTTTTCCAAAAGAATATCCTTAAAGAGATTGATTACAAATTTATTGATCAGTATCATAACATAATCAAAACAAGATAACAGGAATATCAAAAGATGGATAATGTATAAAAGTATAAAACCTTGGTCAACAAAGCTTTATATTACCAACTGATTCTCCAAGATAATATCCACATAAGCATCCGCAACCATCAAAAATGAATCAAGGTTATCATAACAAGATAAAACCTGAAAAGTAGATGCCAATAAGGAGAGAGAGTCAACAATTCTCACACTACAAATGAATTAAATCCTTCAATTATAGATAAGAAAAGGTAAACACTCTAATCGCATTGTAATCAAGGCAACGGATTTTCCTCTATCCTGGTGCATTCAACTTTTAGCTTAACATGGATTGAGAATGAGAGTTAGCATGTAAAATATAAGCATGTTCTCAGACATGAGTATTACCACAATGTACATCATAAATGTAGTACCATCCACTTAAAAACAAATAATACGATAATTTGGGCGAGCTTTGAGAATTTATGTCGTAGAAATTTTGAGGGGAAACTGAAAAACAGCACTAAAGTCTAAAACCAACGCAATATGCCATCAGAAATAATTACAATGCAACTGCACAAGATGAATGATAAAACGGCTAAAATGAATCAGAGTTCTGCATAGAAACAGAGAGTAATATAGTACCTGGATAACTTTTTCCACCACCAAATGGACCCGACCCAATTCATGGACCATTTCACATAGCCTATGTCCAAGTAATTTGAAATTTAAAGGCTGCAATAAAGTATTCGTCTTCCAGATTATAAATTTCAAAAGGGCAATAAAGAACCACAAATGCAAGCAAACTACTTAATCCAAATTTCAAGACACGTGCCTGATCACAAGACCCATCATCAGTGGTCTCTATGAGGTGTAGCAACTCCACAGCATATGAACACGTAATTTCAATAGGAAGTTCTTTCAATATATAATGAAGGATGATGGAGATGGATGAACAATTTTCAAACAAGTTTGATGAGCTTCTCCCTAAACCAAGTGACAGAAGCACGCTGCTGATATCCATCTACCAGGAAATATTCATAGGCAATCAGTCAAAGTGTTTCCATAAAGATGCAGGGAAGCAAACTATAATTAGTTAAATAATAAATAAAATAAAATAAAACAGTAAGAGAGAGTATGATATCTAAAAAAGCCAATTTGTCGTGTCAATTTTTTTAGTGTATATTCCCTCCATCCAGTTTATATTTGCACATTATTTTTCGGCGTAGTTTAAGAAAAAATTACTTTTTGATGTGATAATGTAAGGAAGAGAAGGGGTATTACAGATAATTTAATGAGATAAAGTGTATGATATTGTTGACTTTGACTAAATTAAGTGTAAGAATAAGGTGGCATTTTTGTAATATTGTAGTATTGTGAAGATGTGAATATTGTGGGTTGTTTATATTTTGGGAGGGTGCAAGTTATTTGGCAATGGACCAAAAAGAAAAGTGTGCATGTACAAAGGAGAATCAGGGAGTAATATGTAAAACGATCAAGACATGCAAACTTCTAATTAAGGAAAATAAAAATTTTGTTTGCAAAAGAAAACTTAAGAACAATCAAGTTATACATTTTAAAACAACACTGAACAAGTCGAGCAGTTTTGACTTCTGCCAAGCATAGAAAAGATTTTCTCAATTTACATGTCAAACTCCATGAAAGAAACAAGTGTTCAAGAAGAGCATAACCAGTGTCATTAACACCTTCAAAGTTCAAACATCTAAATAAGACAGGAAAGAAGCAGAATCTAAATATTAATATGGCACAACCTGTTTTAGATCCTTGAATAAGCATTTCAAGATATACTCAATAGCAGGTTCAATCAAAGTAAGCAGCAATTTACTATTTCCAGAAAGATTATCATCAACGGCTTCTCTAGCTGGAGTGATGCGCGTTAGTAGTAGTTTCAGATCATTAATGCAAGTGATCAGAAAACCTGTTGCAATATGCAGTATAAATTGCTTATGATAGGCATGAAGATTTTATAATTAACAGTGAAAAGTAACAGCAACAAGTATATAGAGGAAATTTAAAGAAAGACCAGAACTAGAATGGAAGCATGTATTTCAATTTTCACGCTGAAGCTAACATGCAAGGCATAAGTTGTTAACTTTTATCAAATATTTATACTTTATATAGTGCTATTTTCATAGTACGAGCTAGCCATGTACCTCCAACTGCTAGTGTGATGTATAAGATCTACACAGGTTTTGATAGAGAAAGGAAAGATTAGATATTTTAGTATTTTATTTCAAGTCAATAATTTCCTTAGTTTAGATTATTTAGTTTTCTGTTTTCTTATTTTCTATTCCTGCCATATTAGTAATTAGGGTTAGGGTTGTGATTGTGGGCCTTGAGCCTATTTAAGTACCCTATGTTATGTTAGGAGAGATCATCAATAAGAAATATCTATTTTGCAACCTTATTGGTTTGTGGCAGAGTTCATCTCTATGGCCTTCTTTTGAAGGATTGCAGCCTTACGGATTGTGGCGGAGAATTCCATTCTCAGTGGCCCTCTTGAGGGATTATTTTCGTGTGGTTTATTTACTTTATTTATCGTGTGTGTGGTTTCTATCCCAAAGCACAAACATTTAGAAGTGAAACTATCCAAGATTTCTAATTTCATGTTACTTAAACTCACAATCCAATAGTTATACTTTCGATGCTAATTGTTGACCTGTTAGAGGAGGCAATAATCTTAAATTATTGAAGAGAGCAAATAAAAGATTCAATTTAAGTAAACAAGTTTTAGAGACCAAGCATTTGAACCTATGTCACAATGTGGTAGTCTTTGAGCACATTGAACCAAGTACAAGCGACAGTATGCTGATGTTAGTGGATCAGCAATGCCCCTCATCATCTCAACCAAGCGTTGAAGGATATCCTTAGGATGGTCGTTAAGGAAGCGCCAACAAGGCAATATTGCAAGCTCCAAATAGCTTTAATGGTCAAAGAAAATTTATCAGGTAGGAAAAATAAAGAACATAACATACTAATAAAAAGCATAATAAAGATAAAAATATAAAATAAAAACCAATCTCAAATTATAAAAGCTTTAGTAGGGAAAAAAAAAATCTCCAATGTTTGGAAGAACTTAAACTGACAATAACCATAACAAAGATAAAAGATTAATCCCAAATGCTAATCAAAGCTTTATTATAACTTAAAACTGATTCAGGAAAAATCTTCAGGACAGAAAAATTTAATTGCGTTGAATCATTTACTTCAGATACATTCCTCATGCCTTCAAGTGCCTGGCACTGTATTATCAAGAAACTTTGGAACCAAAACAACTAATATTTGCTGAAATTTTTATAGTGAAGAATTAAGTTGCAAGTCCAATCCATGTTTCAATACAAATTTAGAATGAGAAGGAAATGGCAAGCAACCAAGCATAGAACCTTTGTTGAATGTTCATCTAGTTTGTTGGTGTAACTTACGACAGATAATACAATGGTTCATCACAAAAGTATCACAATGTCAAATTTTTGAGGCATTGTTAAGTGAGAACATATAGGATTAAAACTATGAGTTGCATTAAAGTTACATTTTTTTAAAGGAAACATAAATACTTATTAATAATTTCAATAGGGACAAGAAGTCCCAAGAAAACGTACAATCCATAAAGGTTATATAACTATACTCCAATCCCTTTCCAAATAAGAAACAAAGAGATACCCAAAGAATAGCTCTATACTCAATTCTTCCCCAAACATCCTCTATAGATTCAAAACAGTCATTGAAAATTCTCCTTTCAAACCAAATGGACCATAGAGTTACATTAAAGTTGCATAATTTTCCCATTGCCTGAATGTTGAAAACTTTATTAAGTTTTATAACTTCAAGCAGATTATAATGACGTTAATACACAGAATTTATGAGGAGCGTAGGGTATTCACATGCGAGGGAGTAGCTCATGAACAGAACCAATTTTACTGAACCAGTTATTGCAGGTCTCTTTGGCATCACAGCATATATCAATTGATTTGAAGTCATCTGCAGGAAAAAAGGTGTATGATGAGCACTTCTTCAGAAATATTTAGGCTGCAAAAGAATCAGGAATAGGGCATTGTAAATGTGGATATTTGATACATGAGAATATTTTTTACATTACTCAACCTGTACCCAAATCAAGAAAAGAATAAAAAGGCTAACCGCTTATATAGTAAATGTTTGTGAAATTCAAGCATCATACTGCAATTTGAAATGTTTGTAATAAACAATTAAGTGAGTTTGATCTATCGAATAAAATTACTTTATCGCATACACACATTGTAAACAACTAAAACTAACTCTTTATCTTTAGTTAGTGAGTATGAATGCACAACACACGAGATTTTGATAGAAGAAAGAAGTTGAGATATAGGCAAACATATAGGGAAAGATTAACTAAATGCATAATTATACCAAAAAGAAGAAGAAGAGAAAACGAGAGAGAGAGAGAGAGAGAGAGAGAGAGAGAGAGATCCTTGTAAGAAACCTGATAAAGAGAAAACAATGCACCCTTCTTCAGTCTCTGCTTTTTGCTTGATACGATCCCAGACCAGATCACCAAGCATGTCGATTATATCAGTAGATAGAACAAAAAGAGTCGGATAAAACTGGATAGCAGATGAATCCACTAGAAGCCTCACCACCTGCAGATAACATATTTACATTCAGAAGCAGTTTAAAGATGAGTAGGGGGTGTATCAGAAGCGCCTGGTCTCTTCTAAATCTTAGGTTTTAACACTTGATCATTGATGAATATGATCGGTGTGACGATATAAAAGAAAGAAATCATCTCATAAGCTTCTCTATTTCAACAGTTCAAGATGCATTTCATACACTTTGGTTAATATCAGGCAAAAAAGGAAATACTTTTAATGTCCATTATTTAAAAAAAAAAAGGTTTATATATGCACATCAGTATACATCTGTATGGCAAAATGCACATAAACATTTGAAGTATGCTAATAAATGGGATCTGCAGATATGTGGATAGAAAAATATATTGCAAATGTTGTTTCAATGGTTAGATAAAACAGGGCAAGATTTATTTTGATGCTTAAGAGAACAATTACATGACTTATAATGCACCCTTAGTTACATATGTAGATGGCTCCAGAGGACAAAACTCAGCAAACAATCATTCAGGTCGATGTCAAAATTAAGCTGATGGCAAGAAAACCAAGAAAATAGACATACCCACCACCCAATTGTTTTGGGAACAAATGTCCCTTAAATTTAAATTCCAACAGCAGCAGAAACCTAAAACTAAGTGAAAATACAGAAAATCACCTTAATTGACAACCTCAGAGCTGTTACACGATCGGCTGCACACCAAGACCGATTTATTTCATCTTTGAGTTCCTGCAACTTTGTCAGACACTCCTGCTGACTGATAACCTTAACATCATCTTCTTCGAATTTTTTGTGTTCATCCAACTCCCCAGGATACAAATCTTTTGATGATTCTAAATGACTGTTAGTGTTAGCAAAGCATGATACGCAAGCACTAGAAGCTAATCAAAATGCAAGGAAAAAAATAAGGAAAAGAAAAGATCAAAAATATAATCTACCTCTATTAGCACCTTTCACAAGCAAACCAGACACCTGTTGAGAAACGAGTAACAAGTAACATGTTAAAACCAGCTACTCAACATCAAATAAATGCTAAACCTTAGCTTATTTTTATTCCAACAGAAGGCATCAATCCATGATAGTGGGCACGTTCAGTTATGGCTGACTACAGTTTTCAAGCATCATATGAATAAGAATTTCATAAGTATGAACGAAGGTATATACCATGGAGACGGGTGTTGTTTTAGAAACAGGAAATCGTTGCATCAACATCTTCTTGAAAGAAATCCATTCCTTCCTCACTCTCAACTGAGAAGAGATATCCCCCGCCAGTGTCGCCTCAGAACTAATATCTTCGAGGTGGATAGCATTCAATGAGACTTCCGATGCCCCATCAGTAGCCCTAAGAGGATCGAAGAAATCATCTTTTCCACATTCCGGATCTTCCACCTTCATTTCATTAAACTCAATTACTGTATGAGCAAGGCTAATTATAAAACTAAATTAAATGCAAAATCCACAAGTTACATAACCAGTAAGTTGAACAGCATTGGTAATCATGTGCGAAAAAAACATATTTACTCAACCACAAAATCGAAATTAACCACCACAATCTGGTGATCCTAAATTCGTAAACCATCGAAGGCGCGAACCTGGTGAGGTGTAGAGCACGGAGCGGAGAGAGGGTGACGGTCGGCACGCGTTCGGGAGAGCGTGTGGGCCCGCTCTTCGGCTCTGTAATCTCGGCGTCTGAAATCAAGTCCCATTGGCTCGCCGGAGGCGGCAGCACCGTTTTGATGAACTCTTGGACTTTCCAACAGCAATATGCTGGTCGTCGGCGCCGGCCCTTGAGTCGCTCTCCGGCCCGATTTATGGAATCGCCGTAGAGTTGGAGTATTCAAGCAGGTTGCAGCTTTTACTCTGTTTTACTTCTAGAGGCTGACCACGTTTGAAAGGGGCCGGTATTCGCTATTACTAAACATATACAAAAAATATTTAATACTAAGATATAATTTTATTTTATTTTATTTTTATCGAGAAAAAGAATTTATTAAAACAAAAAAAAAATGAGTACAGGCACTAGAGGTGCAGACTTACCTGGTAATACAGTCCGAAATGCCAGGTGTAATATACCAAGAGCTATAACTAATTACAAAGTACTGATAGGGAATTTTGTCTTACACCAATTCCAAAACCTATTTTTTATCTTCTTAATAACTTTATCATAATTTCAGCTCCACGCCTCAAAAATAATCTTGTTTCTCCATTTCCATATAACTCAAATAATACAGATCCACAAGCCCAGAGCAATTTTCTTACGTTTTTTGCCTCCCAATATTGAAGAGAAATGACAGAAGTTACCTTTAATTTCTTTGTGCATGACCCAACTAACACCCAACCAATTAAAAATCGAGTTCCACACCTTCTGAGTTGTTGTGCACGCGAAGAACAAGTGGTCGGCATTCTTTTCACTCCCATCGCTACAGAGGCTGCAGTTTGTGTCTGTCATTCGAGTTGCAATCCTATTCCTCAAATTTGACTTTGTTGGTAATTTGTCATAGAGTAGACGCCATGCACATGTTGTTGCTTTCAACGGAGCGTAAGTCTTCCATATGTCCATGAACACCCTGCTTTTGGCCGTTGCTAAAGTAGCTCGCTGGAGTGTTTCCTTGATATTGTTGTAAGCGTCTTTGGTTACATAGTTGCCTTCTCTTGAAATCTTCCATCTCCATACGTCTCCAGTTGCTCTTTTTGGTGTGAACCTGTTTAAAATAGCATTAAACTCATAAAAGACTCTAACTCCCTATCAAATATTGGTCTTCTCCACTCAACATCCCATTTCCACTCTCCATCTACCCATAGGAAAGGTGCTGATGAAAGGGATCAGGAAGGGTGATATGTTTTTTCTGGACGGTGTGACTGCAAATGCTACAGCATTGTAACAACACAGGCTGCTGTCAAATTTGACAACACTGAAAGCACACTTTTTTGGCATGCTTGCTTATGTTAGTGAGAAAGGAGCTGCTACAGAACAGGAAAAATCAGTAAAGGTTCCTTATATAAATGCATTAGGGAGTTTGATGTAGGTCATGATGTGTTGTAGGTCAGATATGGCTTGTACTTTGAGTGTAGTTAGTAGGTTTATGGAGAATTTAGGTAGAATGCTTTGGGAAGCTGTCAAGTGGGCAATGAGGTATATCAAAGGAACATTAGCAACAGGTTTGAAGTTCAAGAGGGCTGATAGTTCAAATGATGCACTCATATGCTTTGTGGATGCGGATTATGCTTCAAATTTAAACACTAGGAAGGAGTTTGGTGTTGAAGAGAATGTTGTCAACATTTTCTGTCATAACCAAAGTGGTATACACTTGTCAAAGTATCAGGACTGCCATGAAAGGACTAAACACATGGATGTGAAGTTATACTTCATAAGAGATATGGTGGATAAAGGTTTTAATAAAGTTTGTAAAGTTAGTGCAATTGCTGATTTTTGTACTAAGCCTCTTCCCACAGCAAAGTTTGAGCTGTGCAAGAGATTGATTGGTGATTGTTAGTTCAAGGAGGAGCTGTTGCTCGAAATTAGAGCAGCATTGGGGCTAGGAGGAGCATGTTTGGTTTGAATGAAGTTTTAAAGAGGATAATTGTAAAGATTTGGTGTAAAACTTCATCCAATGGGTCATGAGTGACGTGGACTTATTAACTAATGTTGCTGGATCAGTTTGGTTGTAAACTCTTGCAAAACGAGCTGGTGCATTATAATCAGTTAGAAGTTAGTTTTTGGATATTTTGGAGTCAAGTCATGTGGGCCTATTTGGGGTGGTGTTTGGTGGTTCAAACAGGGTTGTATTGAACGGTTATGAGCTCAAGATTGTAGCTGGGATTCCAGGCTTTCCATTGGTATATGGGACGGTTATCTTGGAGCTTATATATGGGGACAAAACCAGCTCACAACATGAGGAGTCACCACAAGTTAGATTAGTTTATGAAATTTCAGTTGCGAGTGTGTAATGTATCTTTCCTTCATTTTTGAGTGATTCTCTCTCTTATAAACCCTTTATTGAATAAGATAACCTCTGATCCTCAAGTGGATGTAGACCTTCATGGTCGAACCACTATAAATCTTCGTCTTCAACGTTCTTCTATCACTTTAATCTGCTGGTTTTTACTGATATATACACAGTGTTGGTCGAAGTGTTACAACACTCAATCCAGCATCGTGAAAATAACTCCAGAAACACCAGGTGCTGGTGCAAGTGTTACAGCATCGCGACAGCATCCTGACACCCGTATTTAGTGAGGTACCATTTTTTAAAGGTGTAATTGTAATTAATTGTAAAGAAGAGGTAAGATCATAAATGTTTCACATGAAAATGATTTTGATTCTCTCTTTTTTTTTACTAGTACTGGAATTAAAAAACAAATTTGCTATAATCATTAATTACAAGGAGAAAAGAAAATCTCAATAGAGAAAAAAATATTTTAAATGTATGTCCGGATGCACAAAACATAAAATATTAAAAAGTATAACATTTTGTTCTAAATGATATAAATTTTAATTCATAAGAATATTACTTTCAATGAAAGAGTCAATTCAAATATAAATAATATGGCTCCATTACTTATAGATACATTTTATTAACCTTTATGGCTAGTTATACTGTGCACCCGGGTGCACCTCAAGATACATTGTACCCACTTTAAAAAACGTATACAAATATAAATTACAAAAACATATACAATTATGAACAGAAATGTATATAATTTAATTGTTAGTTTTTTTAATGAAAATTTTAGTGTAAAAAATATACAATTATTAAAAAATATGTATACACTATTGAATAAAAAGTTATACATATATGGATGCTAGTTTTTTAATGAAAAACTTAGTGTAAAAAAAGTGTACAATTATTAAGAAACATGTATACAAAATAGAATAACATGTATACAAAATAGAATAAAAAGTTATACACATATGCGTGCACCCTTGCACCCGGCCGGGTGCACCTAATATCAACTCAACTTTATTACTACTAGATACAATATCAAAATTATATTATTTAAATACAACTTTTAACGTCCCTATTTAAGTTTAACTGTATTCAGAATTAATTAACCATTAATTTCTCCATGAAAATAGGAGATATGTTGGGGATTAGTCAATCGTGAGTCAAATATTAAAAAAAAATTAATTGTATTATATTCAAAATTAATTAATTAATTAAAGATGATGTCTTCAGAAATATTTACATATAATTTGGTATTCAGATTATATTACGATAAAAAAATCCTCACAACTCCAGATTGTATTATGGATAAAAATATCCTCACGATATATTCAAAAATATTTACATAAAATATTTATATAAGTGTTCAGAATATTTATATATATTTTGGTATCCAGATTATATTAAGATAAGAAATTTGCATAATGTATTCAGAAATATTTAAATAAGTATTCATAATATTTAGATATATTTGGTATCAGATTAGATTATGAAAATAAAATATTTTGGTATCAGATTATATTACGATAAGAAATCTGCATAATATTCAAAAATATTTAGATAAATATTCAGAATATTTTAATGTATTTGGTATCAGATCAGATACTGAAAATAAATCTTCAGTATTCATAAATAATTAGATAAGTATTCAAAATATTTAGATATACTTGGTATCAGATTAGATGATGTATATTTGGTACCAACATTAGATTACGATAACAAATTTGCAATATTAAAAAATAATTAGATAAGTATTCAGAATATTTAAACATATTTTCGTATCCAAATTATATAAAATAAGAAATTTGCATGATGTATTCAGAAATATTTAGATAAGTATTCAAAATATTTAGATATTTTTTTTATCAGATTATATTACAATAAGATATCTGCACGATGTACGTAAAATAGTGTATTAAAATATAGTTGTATTTAGCGGGGTAGTTGAGATTTTTCATTTTCTATTTTTATACATGGTAATAATAAAATATATACTTTATATCTCCTAGTAATATTAGTATGTAAGAAAGTCTTTTACTTTTGTGCACGTTGATTAAGGAGTATTATTATTTAATGTGTAGTGGGTAGTTATATTAGTGGGGGTGTTGCCCTATTTTAATTGTATTAGTGGGTGTGTGGTTCCATGTGTGTAAAAAATGAAATTATCCTCTTTGGAATGAACAACTAAAATGGAAAAAATATCCTCTTTCTAGTGGATGAAAATTTATAAAATTCGTCCTTAATTATGGATTTTAGAAATTGAAAGAAGTCTACCCTCATAAATAAAGATTAAATAAAAAGTCCACCTAGTTGAACAACTTGGACTTAAATACACGTCGAAAAATCTAAAGATATTTTATTATTCCTGTCCCTACACAAACGCATATCAATCCTGGATATCTTCATTATTGCATTTTAGTCCTCAAGGCCCATATTCCCTCACGTTTTCATGTTATCTATTTCTCCCAATTAAAAATAATTTATGACTATTTTACAGTTTGCAATAAGTTCAATTTATTTTATACAAAAATAAAATTGTCAAGCAATACAAATGCATGTTTTTATAATGAAACCCACATATGCCCTTTGTGATAGAACATGAACGATTAATTTGTTGTATCCATATATTTAATGGATAAAATTTGTGTGAAATTTTTTCATAGAATATACACATGAACATGTATCAGTCTATTTATAAGTAGCAATATTATTTTTCATCAAAAATATTGGAGTACACCTTTTATTTCTTTTACAAAATGTATAAAAAATAATTTAATTGAACACATACTACATTTTTTTATTATACATAATTTTTCATAAAAGATATTATCATTTTATTTTTTGAGTAGGTATTGTGTGAGATCGTTTTACGTGAGATCATTTTATAATTTTTAAAATATTTATCATTTTTGTTATAAAATGTTATCACTTTCGATATAAAAGGTTATCACTTTTCATTTATACTATAATTTGTTCATAAAATATTATTATCACTTTTCATTAATTCATTATCATTTTTCGTTATAAAAGTTGCCACTTTTCGCCTGTCTCACGTAAGCCCTTATCTCATACAAGTTTTTGCCTTATTTTTGTTACATAAAACCAATTTTATTTTATAAGATAATATCACAAAATATATTCCGTAACATTATATCAAGCTAGATTTGAAATGTTACTAAATTCATTAATAAGTAATTCTTGACAACAACCTCATTAGATTTTGTAGAATTAGAATTTTGATAAATTTCTTAAACCCTAAAAAGTTCATAAAATTTCCCACATAGCATGCTTGAACTTGTAAAACAATTAGAATGAAAACTCACTTTTAGTACAAAATCAATTTGTTTTTCACTAATTTTGAAAATCAATTCATAATTTTTTAAAATAATCAATTCATAATTTTTTAAATACTCCCCCGTCTTGTAGTTATTTTCATCGTAATTATAGGTACATAGTTAAAAAAAAGGTTTTTACTAACTTTATTAACTTTTTATGGGTATTGAGTTATTTTTAAATAATAAATAAAATGTAAAGTATGTTATGTGGGTTAAGTAAATGTGATATATTTGAAGTTAATTAAAATAACTTTTGAGGTTATTGATTGATATGATATATACTATTTTTTTTTTGTGATGAACATTAGTGTGGACGAATGAAAACAGAAAGTGTGAAGATAAGTGTGGACGAAGGAAGTAGAGAAATGATAAGATTTGAAATTTTTTTTTTCAAATTTAATTGCTAATGTCTGTTTGCTTAAAGATTCAAAATAAGTCTGGTTTTATATATTTTCGTGTAGTGTTTGAGGTTTAAAGTTGATCAACTTAAGTGTAATATACAATCTTATGATCAGAGGTGTAAGAAAAAAGACCACTCCACGAACATCTTGTGATTCGATTCGATGAAAACTTGTTTATATATATTTGATTAGTCAAATGAATACTAATGAAATCCATTTTTAAGCTTATTTGATAGATGAACAGAGGTTAATGCATTGCATAATTTGTTTGTTAAAAGCTCGTGAACAAGATCGATTGATATAATATTTTATTAATGTATTACTCCCTCCGACCACTTGAAAGGTAATCGTTTACTTTTTGCACGTGGATTAAGGAGTATTATTATTATTATATGTAAAGTTGGTAGTTGTATTAGAGGGAAGTGGTGGAGCATATGATGTACTTTTTTACTAAATAAGGGAAATGAATACCTTTGAAGTGGACGTCCAAAATGGTAAAATGGATATCTTGTAAGTTGTTGGAGGGAGTATTATTCATAATTAAATATATTATACTCCCTCCGTCCCATCTTTATTGATACTTTTACTGTAGCTTTTGTGAGAGCTTTTTGCAGTCAAAAGTAGCAATATAAATGGGACGGAGGGAGTATTAATTAATACATTAAATATGACAATAATTTAATGGGTTAATTAAAAAAATCTCAATTTTATTTCTATTACAAATTAATTATCATATTTGAGAAATTACAAAAAAAATCTTATCTTAAATTATTATTGCAAAACGTATCAAATTTCTCGAAAAAAAATTTCACCTTTAATCCGTAACTTGAGAAATATATTACATGTGGCGTGTGTTTATTCATTACATAACTATTACTTTAAATTCATTTGATCATAAATAACACGAAGAAATAAATGACATGCTTGACTCAAATATAAAATTTAAGGACTAATTTGGGAAAGTCTTGTGAACTTTGGGGTCCCTATGAACAATTTACCCTAAAAGCGGACCCTTGTTTACAAAATGACATATAAATAGAGAATCGAGGGCTTTAGCTGAAAAACCTTGCTAAGAAATGGACGCCGCACAAGAAGCTCAGAAGAGGGAGGCATTCCGGCAATCTGTCGTTAACACTCTTGAACGCCGGTTGTTTTACATCCCTTCCTTCAAGATCTACCGCGGCGTCGCCGGACTGTACGATTATGGACCCCCTGGTTGCGCCGTTAAGGCCAACGTCCTCGCTTTCTGGCGTCAGGTACGCCCTTTTTTTGTACATTTTTGTTTAAATTCTTACATCGTAGATGTTTTGTTGCTTATTTTTTTCCTAATTATGGTGTCATATCATTTGAGATTTAATGGAAGCATTTGTTAATTTTGATGCGATTGTGCTGAAGGTAGAATGAGGATTTTGAATTTTGAGCTTTGGACCTTTGATTTTTTTGATTCGACTATGTTGTTTATTTTTTAGGATGTGTTGAGATGATTGAGTTCACACGCAGAAATTCCTGCAAGAAACAGAAATACTGTGCGATTCTGTGTGTGATTTTTTTATGGGGAGGTGGAGTGTTTGACAGTTTGAGGGTAACGATAGTATTCATTAATTTTTTGTTTTCTCACTGGATAGTTCGTTTGCTTTTGAGGTGAAGTGTAGAGTTTCATAGATTACTCCATTGAACCTGTGGGTCAACAAGCTGTTGTGTTAATTTCATGTAAAAATGTGAAGTGTAGTGTGATTCTTCTAATGTTAATGTATAACGGTGTACAAAATGGTACTGATTCTGCTCGACCATTCTTTTAATAGTAATGATATTCTTTCTGGAATTCATGTTCATAGACTTTTATCTTGACATTATGTTGGCCACCTTAGTGGTTTAACTATTTTTTTCCTTAATCTTTTTAATTGTGTTATGTTGTATATTTATTTGTGTGTGCATTTTCAGTTCATTCAAATCATTGTTACCCTGCCTGGTGCCTACACTTGATTGTGCTGTTAAAATTTTGTCTTGTTGTTTCAGCATTTTGTCCTTGAAGAGAACATGCTGGAAGTTGACTGCCCATGTGTAACTCCAGAGGTTGTGCTGAAGGCGTCAGGTCATGTTGATAAGTTCACTGATCTAATGGTCAAAGATGAAAAGACTGGAACTTGCTACCGAGCAGATCATTTGCTCAAGGATTATTGCAAAGAAAAGCTTGAGAAAGACCCTAAACTTGCTGCTGAAAAGGCAGCAGAATTAAAGCATGTGCTTGCTGTTCTTGATGACCTTTCTTCTGAAGAACTTGGTGCCAAGATCAAAGAATATGGTATCACAGCTCCAGATACGAAGAACAGTCTATCTGATCCCTATCCTTTTAATCTAATGTTTCAGACATCAATTGGGCCATCTGGGTTGAGCCCGGGGTGAGAATGCATTTTCATACGAAGAGTACACACACATACTCACACACACTACATTTTCAATGGATTAATGATTTCTCTTGGCGGGTCTTCTCTCTTTAGTTAATTTTTATCTTTAATTTGATGCAGATACATGCGTCCTGAAACTGCTCAAGGTATTTTTGTGAATTTTAAGGACTTGTACTACTACAACGGCAACAAGCTTCCCTTTGCAGCTGCACAGATTGGCCAAGCATTCCGAAATGAGGTTTTATAACTATCATAAATGACTGCTATGTAGTGTATGATATTACTTGCTATCTGCTGCAAAATATAGCATCTGGTTTAGTAATCATTCAGTCACTAGTCAACATTAGTCTATTGAAATTGAAGAATGTAAATGTTGTTGTACATGGCATAGATAGACGTGCATCACTAATTTTGGCCATATTATATGATTTAATACTGGCACAATATAATAGGTTGTGGATTTGTGTAGCTTGAATGTGTCTGTGAGTCAGCATTATGGTCAGCTTTCAAGAGAATCAGATATAGGATTTCCAACATTATTGGGATTGAGTATGAGAATTTTGAAACATGATACTGCGGGATTACTCTTACTAAATAGTGTGTAAACTATCTTCCTTATTCCTGACCTTTTTTCATTCTTCTTTTCATAATTTATTTTAATGTGGAAATCTCTGTAACCTTTCTTCTATTCTTTGGAGTATCAGATGTCTGGCACATGCTTAATTAATATTTTTCCTGAATAAAAAAAGGTTCCAACTATCACCCCAACACTTGAAGAGATGGTTAGATTTTTATGAGTCACCATAAGAAGACAGAATTGTTAAAAATGGAGATTTTTGGGGTTTCCGCCCTGAGGTTTTTAATGATATGATAGGGAATATGTGTCAAAAAAATCTGTGAACTTGTTTGATTTTCAATCTACACTAAATATGATGTTCTTGGGTATTCATGTGCGCTCGCATTATGAATTTTACAGATATCTCCACGGCAGGGTCTCTTGAGGGTCCGTGAATTTACACTGGCTGAGATTGAACACTTTGTAGATCCCGAGGACAAGTCCCATCCTAAATTTTCTGAAGTTTCAAAGTTGGAATTTCTGATGTTCCCAAGAGATGACCAGGTATCTGGAAGACAAGCGAGGAAAATTGCAATTGGAGAAGCAGTTTCTCAGGTTAGTCTTTATTTAGCTTCTCACTCTCTCCTATCTTATTAGTGTTATCTTTGTTAACATCAACTGCTCATCTTGTATGGCTCAGGGCATTGTCAATAATGAAACACTCGGATATTTTATAGGGAGAGTATACTTGTTTCTAACCCTTCTTGGAATCGATAAAGACCGACTAAGGTTCCGCCAACATCTGGCAAATGAGATGGCACATTATGCTGCAGACTGCTGGGACGCTGAAATTGAAAGCTCTTATGGATGGATTGAGTGTGTTGGTATTGCAGATAGATCAGCATATGATTTGCACGCTCACACAGTACGAGTTTTTTTTGTGTGTGTTGATTTCTGTTTATGACTGGTATTTTCTGATGGGGTATCATATTCTCTGTTAATCCTACTGCTTGATAATGTATAAATTATCTTCTTTATTTTATGCAGGAGAAAAGTGGTGTTCCATTGGTGGCCCAAGAGAAATTTGCTGAACCTAAAGAAATGGAGGTCTCTCCATACTCCCTTGCGCAGTTTATTTTCTGTTACTTTCAGCGTACTCCAAGTTTCTAAAACCAAGACACTGATGTATTTTTATACAAGGCAATTTATGTGGGGATCCTCTATGACATAAAATTGAGGACTTATGTCACTTATAGACCATTGTTTATGGTTTCAGTAACTTGGAGCTGCACCTGTATTGTGGATGAACTCTTTATCCTTACCTCTTCTCTTCAACTTTCTAAACAACCATTTTTTTTTTGCCCATATTTTTCCTCGTTATCCTTTGTTTCTAATGATTGTTTTTCATCAGAAACTTGTCATAGCTCCTGTCAAGAAAGAATTAGGTCTTGCTTTCAAGGGTGAGCAAAAGAAGGTGATTGAAGCATTAGAGGTATGCTGTTATACGTTTGTCATATTATTAACCCCAAATGAAGCATTACTTTTCTTTTTCTTTTTATACTTCTCTTTTCCTCTTGTTCCTTCTTGTTGGGATATATGAAAAAGTGATCTCCCTTAAAATATGGATTCTATTTGGACATGCTCTTTGTTTCTGGCTGGTAGCATATTTAAGCTTTATAGAATGGCAAGCTGCATTAGTTTTTCTCATTTTCTTTTGAACAGGCTATGAGTGAAAAGGAAGCAATGGAGCTGAAAGCGACTTTGGAAGCCAAGGGAGAGTCAGAGTTTCGTGTTTGTACTCTTGACAAGGATGTAACTATAAAGATGAATATGTTGTCAATCTCCAAAGAGAAGAAAAAGGAACACCAAAGGGTTTTCACACCATCCGTGATTGAACCATCTTTTGGAATTGGGAGGATCATATACTGTCTTTACGAACATTCATTTTATACAAGGGCTAGTAAAGATGGGGATGAACAACTAAACGTTTTCCGCTTCCCCCCACTGGTGGCTCCAATCAAATGTACAGTATTTCCTCTGGTTCAGAATCAACAATATGAGGAAGTCGCCAAAAACATCGCCAAGGCATTAACTGCTTTGGGGATTTCATGCAAGATCGATATTACTGGTATGCATCACAAAAAAAAATAAAAATCATTCAACTTAATAAATTAATTTATGTTTTTATCAAAGAAAATTTGATGCAATCAGGAAGTGAACATGTCTTCACCAGCTATATATTGTGTACTGTGTAGGTACCTCGATAGGAAAAAGATATGCAAGAACTGATGAACTGGGCGTTCCTCTTGCCATTACAGTTGATTCTGCATCCTCAGTTACAATTCGGGAAAGAGATAGCAAGCAGCAGATTCGAGTGAATGTGGACGAAGTGGCGTCTTTGGTCAAGGAGGTAACCGATGGTGTGAGTACATGGGCTGATGTTCAGTGGAGATACCCGGCTCATTCTTCTTGATCAACGGTGAGTGGATCGTTACACTGGCTTACTACACAATTGCTATTTATAATCAGCACATTTGGCCTAAGTTTATCGTCAAGTAAAACTTTTATGGCATTGTAATCTGTTACATTTTTAAATGTCATCTTTCAGGTTATATGAATATTTATAAATACTCAATTTGCTGTTTAGACATCTGCTCATGTGTTCTTCAAATGATGGGTTACATTTCCCTTATTTAGACTATTTTTATTTTATTTAGTACTAAAATCTTGGCTTAATTGACGCACAATTTCAATTAATTAACGCCCACTAAACACAAATACTCGAGTCATTTGGTCTTTTTTCTTGAATACCCAAAAATTTTGGCTGAAGAAAAGTGAAGTTGAGATGTAGTTTGACTTGCTATGAAAAGTAATATTCGTTTAAATAGTGAAAGAAAGAAAGTGATAATTTAAATAGAAAAATATCACTATAAATACTTTGTTTTTTTTATTTTTTTTATAAATGTCATTCACTTCCCTCTTTTTTTTTTTTTTTTTTTTTTTTTTTTTCTCTCCTAAAAAATGCCAGGTTTTAAAAACTTTGAATATCATTATTTTCGCGATTACAAAATCTCATACTCGATTCAAACCTTTCAATATCATTAATATAGGATGCAACTTTTCTTGCTGCGCTACTTCATACTTGATTCTTCATGAGATATTGTATGCGGTCACACTGTGCCGCAATACATGGGTTTAAATGGAATATGGAGGGGGAGGGTTGTGTTCCTATGGGGGCACGATGTGTCCCCGAGGGTACAGGAGCTTTTGCCCAACTTCATATTCAAATCTTCATGTGATACTGCATGTGATACAGGTCCTTTTACACAACATACGTACAATTCTATGCCTAACACTGTATGCTTGATTTTTAGTGTGATCATATACACTCAACATGTATCTTGTAACTTGTAACCACTATGTACGCTCGACTTTTAATATGATCTTATAACTCAACACATGTATATATTTCTGCACTCAGACCAGTATGCTCAATTATATATATATATATATATATATATATATATATATATATATATATATTTTATATGATCAATTTTTTATAGGATCAATACACAATTATGTATGCTCAATTTTTAATGTGATTCTATACACAATATTAGTATGACAAAAGCTTGGTTGAAATCGTTTTACGAATTCTAATTCGTAAGACAAATTATCCATTAATCTAATTAAGTTTTGTTCTGATACAGTCTCACATGTTATGCAACTTTTATGGGTCATCTACTATGGAGTGGAGTGATGCAACTTGTGCAAGGAAAAATGGCTTAATTCGAGTCAAATCTTCAAATTAATACGTTTGTATAGATTGAGCTTGCTTTCACTCATTGGTAATGGGTGATGACATTCTATAGTTCTGTAATTCAATATTATTATTTTATTTTATTATTTATTAATTTAATTAATTATTGTGAAATTATGAAAATACTCCTATTTCTTTTAAAAGTTGAGGGCTCATGCCCCTAATCCCTATCCCTAAGTGCCTCTGTCACTATTAGCTTGTTTGGTAGAAGGTATTATAGAGGGATTGATGGGTAAACCCTCGTAATACAATGTTTGGTTAGAAATACACGTAAACCTATTGGCCTGTGAAAAAGTGAGGCCCATTGTGGGCAAACCCCCATCTCAGGTACTACGCATCCCACGTTGAGGGTTTGATGAGAATCACAACGTGAAATGGAAGATAATATCCGAGACTCTGGCTCAGGCCAGCAAGTCCACGGCTTTGCAAGTATTTTGCATGAAAGAATATTTATTTTCTGATAATCAATACTCACATTCCTTACAAACTTATAGGATGATATCCCATAAGAATAGCAACTCCCTAATCATGACAGCTACTAACCCAACTAATAAATCTAGATAACAACTGCAACAAAAATATAATTAAATCAATAAAAGAAAGATAAGGATTATAGATCAGATTTGCTGTCAATTCCCGCTTTGCTGCTCATTCTGACTTGGGCCTAAAGCCTTCTTCTTGGCCCGTCTCACTTGATTATATGCGTTCTTGAGATGACGACTTTCATCCACATCAGTAGATGAGACATCCGCCTTTGTATCTCCATGGGTGAAATTCCAATTTCCCCAACAATATAACCCACGTTCAATCTCTCTCTGTAATTTAAAAATATATCTGTAGAAACAAGTTAAATGAATTCAGAGTAATTTTTGGAGCGAAACCAAATATCCATTTTCATTCATTGCATCTTCTCTTTCTACTTCTCTTCTCTCATGGAGGACTTTCAGATATTTTTTCAATAAATATACGATGTTGCAAAGGGCGGCAATCAATGCATATTCATGGTGGTAGGGAAGCCACATTCAAACCAAGCAATCCAAATGTCGAACAGAGGATGATGGGTGCTACCCCTTCTTCATTTCTAAACTATTTTCTCCTTTTTAGACTAAATATAGGATGTATTTCTTTTCATCTTAATTTGTGTGAGTCAGATCTATACTTGTTAGATCAGATCTCACGAATTTTGATTTCGGTAAGTAGACCTTCACCTGTGTCACTCGGAGCTCCGTCGTTTGAGAACTATTATCTCGTAGGACGTACCGAAATCCATTGTGGTGATATGAGGCAGAGACAACAAATGGGGTGAAGTGAAGGATATGAAAGGATTCTTGGGGGATTATTGCCATGATAGTGGCGTCCTGTGTATGGATCCATTTATTGTCTGGTAATGGATGCCTTTGATGATCATGAATTGAGACAAGTTGTTTGTTTTGAGTGCAATTATTAGAGTTTCTAGTGACTGCCTTTGCCGGACAAATTATAAAAATCATGATAAAATATTCTTCCCGTTGAAATCATTCGGTGGCCGACTTTGTTTGTTCATCAGCGACGAAGATTAAAAAGAAGAAGAATAAGCAAACCAGCAGACTTTTAGAAATGCTGCTGCTCTATTATAGGAATCGAGATGCAATGTGCTCAGAGGGAAAAGAAACAGTAGAATAAAGGGAGAGAAAGAATAGGAATTAGGAGGAGGAAGATGGGTGGGGCAGCTCGATTAAGAAGATTAATGGAGGGGAGAGAAAATTAACAAACCCGGTCCTAATAATTTCGTTGGTTTAATTGCTGAGGTGTCTTTTATTAATATAAGGACAATTTTGTAATTGCTCATTTTATTATAATTTACTTACATTTTATGTACATATTTAATAATTTATAGCCCACATAATTAATTAATTATAACCGCTTATTAACAGTTACTTTTATGTTTTTAATTATAAACCAACTAAAGGATTAATGTAGTATATGGCATACCACATCCCGTTTTGCATCTATTATACCTAATACCAAACGGATAGAAAGACCTTCCGGTCTTTTGTTGTATTCCTAAGCCACGTCTTGATATTGGTGTGGGCAACGATCTACAAGACAAACTCAATCTACAAACCTAATCTTTGTTTTACGTGTTTAGACGTGTCTGTTAAGATATCCGAACTGCTGAGATTGGCTATATATAGGCTACAACAGGGACCAGGAGGAGAAATTAGGGTTTGGGCCTCCCATTGGGCTTAAGCATCCAAGTTTAGCCCAAAACTTATACTTACTCCAATAATAATAAATCATTCCACTAAAGAAATATTATTACACTGCCACCCTAATCCCAAATTACGTTTACGAGCTCCTTCTTATTATGAGCCCATTAGTCTCCCCGTGTTTAAGATTCAATGCCCATTAATTAATATATTTACCGAGAGTAGTACCACTCAATCTTATTATCATGCCGGAATAAATCCACCTCCAGAGTTTACATGATAATCCTTATGAGCTCCTCAAGGGGACATTATCAACCAATTCCATTAGGACACGAATTCCTTCTACAATCAACAACACACCATAGAGACATTACCATCTCCCAACTCACCGAGCATATTGATTTAACTATTAAATCTCACCCATTGATGAATTAGAGAAATAAATATTGGCTTACGTGTCGAGATTATTGTATAGGGATTAAGAGTACGAACTTCCATAATAACAGAGATCAAGTTCTATTATATAGTCAGTATAAACCGAACGATCTAAAAAACGGTCCTATTCAATACACACAAAGCGCACTAGTGCAATTTTATAGTCAAGACTGACTAATGCCAAATCACACTACAACCATACCGATAGATAGTCCCCTTCTATCTCGGTTGTGAATATCTATTTATACTTTATAAGGAGATGATAATATGATCTTCCGTGTGAAGCCGCACACCACATTATCTACAGTATAAAGTAAATGGACTTTTGTAACAATATTATTATTGCAAACGTTTGATCACATGATTCTTATTTCAAATATTTTCAAAACATTGTTCATACCAAAATCAAGATTTTTAGTATACAATCCAACAATCTCCCACTTATACTAAAAGACTATGTTGCCATATCCGCTGCCATACATCTGATTACCACTCCAACTACTTGATCTTTAAAAGCTTTCACCTTAAGGTCCTTGTAAAAGGATTACTAGGTTATCATCCGATGTAATCTAGGCGACAACAACTTTCCCCTCATTATATGATTTCTCGTATCAGGTAGTACTAGCTATCAATGTGTTTAATTTCCTTATGGACTCATGGTTCCTTCAAGTTTGCTACCGCACCCTTATTATCACAATAAATTATGATAACCTTGGACAAACTCAGAATCACATAAACCATACAGATACTTTGGCTGCCACAAGGCTCCAATATTATCTACCTTCCATGGTGGAGTCCGAAATATACTTCCATTAAACACATAACCTTGAGGTGGATTTACTGCCATCCCTATGATTTGAAAAATCCGAATCTAAGAAACCATCAAGAAGTAATGAATTATTCCGGTAAGCCTACATATAATTTTTAGTCCTTCTCAGGCACTTCAAATATGCCTTACCATAATTCAATATTCTTGTTTCGGGTTACCTTGATACTCCAATCTCGTACATAGCATTCCATAGATTAAGCTTCCTTATTGCCGAAGCATAGGGAACCGCATTTATCTATTTTATCTTATTTTGTGTCTTAAGACACAAATCCTTAGATAAAGTCACATGCTAAAATGAGTGAGGATTGTATCAATTCATGAAGCTCAAGATAAGCACAACATCCTTTCCTGTGATCATTATTACTATGATCGCAAGGATATACTTTGCTTTTCTTAAGTCCTTCATTTCATACTACTTTATCAACCATACCCATACACCCGACAAAAATCTTTCATTGTCTCCAATGAGCAAGATACCATCTACGTACTTACAAGAGACACCACCACGTTTCTACCACTCTGTTCAACACACAAGATCCATCCGAGCACTGATTAAATCCATATGACTGGATTTCCTTATCAAAACGAATGTTCCTAGATCTTGAAGCTTGCTTTAGTCCATTGATGGAAACTTTTAAGCTTACAATCAAAATGCTCTTAGCTCTATGCAATGAATCACTCTGGTTGCTTCACATAGATGTTTTCCTCAAGACTTCTAATCAGGAAAGCTGTCTTGACATCTATTTGCCTTACCTCATATTTAATATGAGTAGCAACAAATAAAATAATCTAGATCGACATAATGTGATCGATCCTCTTTTAATTTTGTAGAGCCATACATCCAATGGCTTTTACACCATTTGATAGTTCTACAAGCTCCCAAAGATGAATTTGCAACTTGCTAAGAAACCGCATTTCAATCACATAGTGTTTTGTCATGTCCATGGGCCGATTTCATGTTTGCTAAGGACCAAGTCTCATGACTCTTCCAAAACATAAATCTATCGTGTTGTAAAACAACCCTCCCACTACGACAAGGCACTACATGTAATTGTGTATCAGACATGACAAACGTTGCAGTTTACTTGTGGTATATCCTCTTGTAGTCTTGGTACTAAAACTTGTGTTTCCCTTCTCACACCTTTTAGAACAATCTATACATGGATTTGTAATTTATTATATAGTCCTTTCCAAAAATCAAGTGTTCGCGTTAACAATCACCTTTCTGATCTTTTGAACTATCTAAATAAATTACCCTTCATTTTTCTAGGATATCTCACATACAGATAAACATCAAATGTCATGTTTTTTCTATGGTTAATCCATAAAATGAATTTAATAATTTCAAATAACTCATCATCTATCTAACCTTTTTCATAAGAGTCCCAATCCTTCTTTCCATCACACCATTCCACTGGGGTATGCCCGGTGTAATTAATTTGGGATTTAATCCCAACCTTTGATTAATAACTCCTAACTATCCTAAGAGGTACTCGCCATCACGATTAAATTGTAACGACTTGATATATTTTCCATGACGCTTCACTGCATCAGTATTGCACTTCTTGAGTTTAATCATAGTGCTTAGACTTGCAGTGCATCAAATAAATATATCTTGTTTCTAGAATAATCATCGAATATTCATAACCACCTCTCGACAGGATAATCTTAGGATCGCTTAAATCAGAATGAACCATTTCTAACATATCTTTTCATGGCTCTTTACCTCTTTGCCTTCAAAAGGAAATTAATCATTTTCTCTTCCAAGTAAGACTCATAAGTTCGATAGTTTTCACTTTCAATAAACCTAATGGTCCATCGGATATCAACTTTCGAATAGTACTTAAGTAAAATGATCTAGTCTTAGATGCCAAAAGTATGTTTAGTTCATCTTCGAAGGTTCATTTCTCTTACAAAAATTAGAAGATGCATTATTAATTGCTATTCATTGCATCCGTGGGATAAACATGATTTAAGAGTGTACAAATTGTCACTATCGTACTATAACAGATCATTATCCGTTAATGCATAGAAACCAAAATTAAATTCTTTCTATGAAAATGTACGTGAAGATAATTTCTCAAAATCAAACATTTATTCCTATCAAAATATAAATAAACTCCCACTACAATAGCCACTACTCTCTTAGCTTATCCATGTATTAAATTATCTTATCATCACTATATTTAAAACATTTAATGATTATGGTATTTACGCACAACATGTCAGTAAACGCCATCATTAATCATGTTTCAACAACTAGTGAATAAAATACTATCCTTGTTCACCTCTTGATGAAATTGGTTTACCTTTGCCACACGTTTTGTCAGAAGTTTCCCACTATACACAACTTATTGTAATTCAGGTGAAATTTGCTCGAAACATTTAGGTAAACTATGAAAATAAATTGAGCTAGGTTTCCCCTTCAATTTATCTTTCAAGTATTTCCAATTCATTTATCAAGTTAACCATGACCTCTTGCCTTTCTAACTCTTTCTCAAGTGTCAGAAGAGTTGCATAACACCATCACATTTCTATGAACTTCTCACCTCTTCACTAGAGAATTTAACAGGCATCAGAGGGCATCAATAGTGAGAACACATTTTTAATTTTCTTAAGCAGTAAGAATTAAAACCAAGATTCTTTTCTAATCATTTATTTAGGACAACTAAATATTTTTTCTTTTAGTTAACAATAAGCGAAATAAATTATTCGAAAATTCAGAGAATTAAGTAAATTAATACGACGATCAAACTCTTTGAATTTAAATTTTATATTGATTCCCTCAATAAACAATATAAAATAAATTCACCGACATCTCAAGCACCGTGAATTGGCATACCACGTTAGTGTGGACGTATACAAACCCGAACATTCACAAGAGAAGGTTTTACCCATTAATTCCATACATCATAATTAACCTTATGACTCAATGATTAATAGTCGGTTATCCTTCAGCCATGCAATTTAATAGCAGTGACTTCATTGGGGAGGATACATATTAATTGCACCTAAGTGTATACCATTATTTGATATATTAAGTACGTTACTCAAGTTTGTGTGTCTTACAGTTAAAGAAGTCCACACGCCCTCAAATAATTTCCTACAACCATCAATTATTAATTTATACCAGTGATCCACAAATAAAACTCATCCGTTGGGGAGGAAGGCACTATAGCCGAATCATAAGCTTACTTGCATCACATTACAAATAATAATTATTTAATAAAATTTATTCCATTGATACGCAAATAAAACTCATTCGTTGGGTGGAAGACACTAAAACCGACTCATAAGCTTACTTGCATCACTTAATAAATCAATAATGGAGGCCGCGAGATCATGACCAATCACTCTCCCACTTAGTTATTTAACAAGAGGGTTTTTGCATGCATACAATTTATATATCAAATATAAAATACGCAAATAAGCATGCTATTAATTATTACGGCAAGTAAAATAGTAAATAAAACAATTATATCAATTATATATAAGGAATAACATAAATGGTCAAACATGGAAGGAGCTGACTTGGCCAAAATTAGGAGATAACTTGCTCAATAAGTTGGTATGTGCTGGGCCCTAAGAAACTAACCCCACAAGCCCACAACAACCATCGGGAATAGCCGAGAATAGTGGCGCCACTCCACCAATGCTGCTTTCCGAAGTCCCATCGATCAGGCACCACATGGCCCACTGGAAAACAGACTCACCGGCCATCACCCTCCGAAAAAAATAGCTCACCGGAACGCTAATGCTGAGCCACTGGATTGCCATGAACTACACAGCCGGTCATATCCATCCACATGGTTAGTCTACCGCCAACACTTCTGCCAGCCGCACACGCATTCAGCGTTTCAATCACTCGCCGGCGTGCCGCCGACTCTAGCAGCCTGACTCACCCAGCCTTATCGTCCCTGCTGCCGATCGAGCAGACCACGACTACCAGGAATAACTTCCTCTGACAGCAATCATCCTGACAGCAGTGTGGTTTGCACTATCCACCAACCGTCTGCTCGCCATCGGTAATCATCTATGTCAGCCGCTCACCGATCTCCACAGTCCTCGCACCAGCCACCACCCGCAAGCAACACGCCGGCAGCTCACGATCTGGTGTAGCCTCATTCAGAAAAAAATAGACCCACTTGGAAGTTTGCAATTCATGCCTTCCATCCCGACTAGCAAATGCAGTTCAGCATCACAGACCAGGACTGGAACCAACTTGCAGACTGGCTCTGAACAGGTTGAAGATTCGATTGGAACTAGCGTGGGACTCGCCCAGAAACTTGCAGGACCCAATCTGAAGCGATGAGGACCTTTCGTGATCGCTGTTGACTCGATCATAAAGTCATTAGACTCGATCAGAGTCCTGCTTGGTTTTGATCGTGACCTCGCCTGTGTAGCCATTAAACTCCATCTCAATAGTGAATCCCACGCATCCATTCACTGCAAGTCACCAGCCATCACGCAACACCTCTGCCATCGGCGAGTTTCTGCACATCATGGTTGTGCAGTCGCCGACTGCCATTGTCCAAGGCTCATGCCGCCGTTCATGAAATCCATTCCTTTTGGCTTTCGCACACCTCGATGATTACCTGCTGTGGCGCCGCCTCATCGATCAGCCACCATGTGGCTTTCTGACAGCCGCCTTTCACCAGCGGCAACCCATGTCGCCATGTGTTAGGCGTTTTCTCAACATACAATTTAATCCTCAAGTATGAAGGATATCAATCGTAGTTTCGAAGGTGACCAAGTTATATATTGAACCCAATGGACGAATAAATATCAATTTAATTATGTTCTAGTAAATTATGATTATGTTGGTAATTATAATGGTTTTGATATTGAAATCGAGTAACAACTATTAATTGAAATAGCTAATAGAAATAACAAGAAGAAGAGATAGTATGTTGTGATCAAGTAAGATAGTAGGTAGTTCTTTAGGTAATCCAGTTTCACTTATTAATTCATCTTTCATGTGACGGTGTCCGACTCTGCCATGTGGTTTATGGATGCATCACTAAACCATGCAAATTCACTCTATAGACACAAGTAAATATGCATATGACATGTATGAATATCCTCGGAGCAAGACGTATACTTTACCACCCTTTCTAGGTACTATCATAATCAATTATTTTTCATGCACTTAGTACTCTAACCCGATTTGATCTTTCTTTATAGGTACTATAAAGTTATACTCTTTATCCTACTTATTAACCTGAATATGACTCAATTAATAAGTATTCATATAAGATAGTTATAATAAGACTTCGGAATCCCTTCACTTAGAATTATAACATAAAACCCTACTCAGCGGTGAACGCACTCAACCAATAACCAAGACTCTATGCAACAATTATTGATGCACAAAACGACCGTGAGTATAGATTAAAAATATGCAATCTTATATAAAATAAACCACAAGTAGTGTTGTACGGAGTTTACACACGAAAGACTAATTAACTCATGAAACCTTTATAACCCTAGAACTACCGAAGCGGCTCTAGCCCATGATTGATCTAAGAATAATCATGGTTAGTTGGACCAATCTTACTTGAATCTCCAGTGGAACCTCTGTCACAGCCCTTCCGAATGATGGACGATCGACTATTCTCTCAACTCTATGTCTCCTTGTCTTCTTGATCAAGTTCCTCCTTTCTACTGCTGCATAAGCCTTCTTTTATACTTGTAATCATATCTCCTGGGCTTGGAATGAGTTTTTTAGGTGATCACATGCATTGACGGTGTAAAAATACGGATATGATAAGTTCTCGAAGCTCGATTCGACCTCAGTAATAGGTCGAATTGACCATCACAAGTCAAATTGCATGTCGAATCGGCACATTGTAAGTCCCAGGTGTTCGATTCGACCAACTGCCCAGGTCAAATCAAAGTGATGAGGTTGAATCGGCAATTCCGCCAATCGATTCGACCTCGATTCGACCTGATGCCCAGGTCGAATCTCCCTGTCATGGTCGAATCCACCTTCTGCTCATGTTGTGCTGCCAATTCGACCTGAAGGGTTGGTCGAATTGACCTCCTTTAGGTCGAATCATACTCCTGCTTCGCACAATCGGATGTCTTCGACTTCCTTTCTTTAGTTTTCAACACTTCCACTCCGATTTCCTTCAAAAAATCACTCAAATAGCTCCAACAACACATGATTCATGCCTTTTCACAATATATATCAGTTTACAACCGATTTTAACCTTCAAACACTCCATAATAGCACAAATCCAGGCGCAAGATTCGTGAATTAACACACTCATCAAACCCCAAACTTACATGTTGCTCGTCCCGAGGTAACGCAATCAAACCAAAGAGTCGTGTATAATTCCCGAAGATCACCAAGTACAACACATATTAAACATGCAATTTCATCAATTAAAGACAAGTATTTCCTGCATCATACATATTATTCATGCAAAACATCACTCAATCATATTACCATTCGGAGTACTAAGTCATCAAGCTCACAAGATAAGTGTTTACTCTCTCACTCAAGTGCTAGCTGCACTTAGAAGGTTAATATATATGCTCATACTCAATCCATACTCACGCGTAACCATAAACTTGGCAAGGGTCTCAAAAATCAACTCATAATAACTTATTACTAGGATCACAAAGGACTTGTTTTTGGGTTGTAATGTTAGCTCTTTGGAAAGGGTATGAAAATTTAGATAAGTGACTCAAACACTAGTAGAGAGTTACCTTGGAGGTTCTTGCTTTCTTCATTCGGCTTCATATTCTCCTCAAATTTCTTCTCTTGCACTTGCGATTCTTGAATTTTCCTTCTCTTCCTTGCATCAACATCATTCCTCTTTTGATAACTCGGGTACCGGTTGTAGGCACTACCCTTTTCAATCGGGGTACCAGTTTCAGGCACTACCCCTAAACAAGATTTAACCATACATTTCTCTTACTTTACTCAACCTCATTCTACCATCCTTCTTCCTCTTGCAACCTTATTCACCTCAACTCTCTACCAATAGGGTATTCAACAAAGCTCAAGTAAAGGTTAAATAAGGCTCTTTTATTCGGCTTGCCAAAGAAAAAGCTTTTTAAGGCTCAAATAGGGTACCAAAGGTATACATAATCAATGGAAAGGTAAAATTTGGCTAAGTAACTCAAATAATCAAGAATGGCCTAAGATCATGTCCTAGTAATTCACCAATTGTAAGTCTCACACAAGACTCCAAGCCAAGTTCTAGAATACGTTCATATGAATGATTCTCTCAAGAATAAACTATCATGATCAAGCATGATTAAAAGGCTCAAATCCTCACATAGGTAAATAGAATCTTAAGTACTCCTCATAGCACATAATCAAGATCAATTTTCACAAGAACTCAACATACTTATCAAATTATACATGCTCTTATCAACGAAAATTAACACATGAACATATGAATGCAAAAAAATCCATGAAACCCATATATCAATCATACAAGTATCTCTACAATCCCATCTCATGCATCAATCTATCCTCACCATCCACATCCAATATCAAATATATCAATTTAGTACATGCCACTCACACAAGAACAAACCCCAACCTGTAAAGAGAAAAAGAAGAATGGAGATGAGACGAATCAGAGAAAACAAAAACCTGCAACTCTACTCCTCTGAAGCATCATCATCCTCATCATCATCATCCTCACTTATCTCATCAAACCTCCGCTCTACAATCCGGTGCAGATCACCGATGTGTCTATCCAAGTAGTCAACACGATCACTCAGCTTACCAACCCGCTCATTCTTAGCATTGTATCAATCATTGAGCGTGGCGTAGTTGGCATTAGTGAGCGTGAGCTGCCTGTCGGTCTCCTGCTGATTTACGCTGATCGTAGCCAGATGCTCGTTCAACAGGCGGAACTGCTCTCGTGTATAATCATTCGGTCCAGCCCACTTCTGCTGTGGCACTGCCAGAATGGGAAGAGGAACCCTCTCATGCTGCTCGGGGATATCCATCTCCTGACGCTCATCCTCGCCTCCGAACATATGTGGTGGTGGTGGCTGCTATGGCCGAAACTCTCCTTGATCAATAATCTGCTGCAGCTTCGCATCATACCCGCTGCGCACATCTGGGCCACCGTCCTTCAATCTCCTCTTATCCTAACAGTCACGGACAAGGCGGTGTGTCCCAATGTGGTCATCAACCTGTTCCTCACCTCCCAAATGGTAATCAGGTTACTCACGTCGAAGGAAAACATGAAGTTAAAGGGCTTATGACCCCTCGTGAAGAACCAATCCCCGTCTCAAAAGTGAGCAAACCCTACCCTTACACAAGAGAACATAACCAAATCAGGCTCTCCACGAACAGGTGTGATGCTGGTGAAGTCCATGTGATAATGCTCAGCCATGGTTGTGAGAATCCTCCAATGTTCACTTTCTGAAACCCGTATACTCTAAACTGATTCAACTGATATATGAAATACGAACCCACATTGAACCTCACCCCATTCAACATGCACCATAGAGCGTAGAGCTCTCCTCTCGACACGCAGCTTCCCTCAGAGCGGGCAAACAACGTGTTGCTCAGCACTCTATCCATGTATCGAAGCACCAGATTCTTGATTATCGAGGCACAACATCCTGCGTCTTGAAATCTCCATCCTTCTCAGAAATCTCCCGCCAAAACGTGTTGGCATTGAAGAATCCGTTCTCCATCCGTGCTATCTCTGTAGGAGTCTGAAACAACACATTAAACTCCTCCGCAGACCATGTCCTCATCACTCCTCCTAGCTGGAAGGTGCACTCATAAGGATGCCCCATAAGATCCTTCTCTATCGTAATCGAACAAAGAACCTCAGCCGTCACATGGAAATATGTCAGCTTCTTTAGCTCCATAAAATGCCGGATCCCAACTTGATCAAACATCCATAATATATCATCCCAGATCCTCATTGTGACCATAGACTCCTCATCTTGGTACCTTGTTCTAGCAATCTTTTTCGACACCTCAGCCCACTTCTCTTTAATCTCATCCCACTCATTCATTTGGATTTTGAAGTTCGCAGGCAACCTCTCCTTTAGCCTCAATTTATTCGTCACATTATCCACACGAGTAGGCTTATCCTGCCTTTTTTTCGATCGAACCTCAACCTCCTTCCCCTTGTCTTTATCTTGACATGAAAACAATACTTCAATAACAACCAACAAGGAAGACAAACCAAGTAATTGACTAGCATATCATTCAACTCTACTCAAGACTTCAAGTTTCAATGAAAAATCAACCAACCCATATTTGTTCAATTCACATCCAAACTCAATCCTTCTGTATATACCATGATTCCAGCACCAATCAAGCATAGAAATCACTCATCATAACCATCAACATCATCAATTCAAGCAATTCAACACGAACAATCACCATGAACTACTTCAACTTCAACTTCAACAATTCTAGCCCATATCAACATGCTCATCAATCACACCCCCTAATCACCCAACAATTCACATAAAACTCAAGGTTCTAACATCAATTAAGCAATAAAACCGAACCAAACAAGTATTAACATGAAATTGTTCATCACATTCAACTATCACCATGAATTCTCAAATAAAACACATTCAATCAACTTACCCAACCAAAATCAACATATAGAACATCAATCCTAGGGTAATTGAGTTGAGAAAACATACCTTTCGTTCTTCCCATGGTTAAAATTCGACAAAGTGATTGAACTCCTCAAATTCGCACAAAAACCCTAGATTGCGACTAATTTTGCCCAAAACCACAACGAATCGAAGGAATTAAAGGGTGGAGTGTAGTGTAATCGGTGCAAAAACATGAAGGATTGAAGAATTTAGGCACGGGTTCTTCGATTAGGGATGAATTTGGATAGAGATGGTGTGCAAAAGTGGTCGAATGATTCAAAATTGGGAATAAAAACTCACTTACCTGGCCCAATACGATCTTGATTCAACCTGTTGAAGAGGTCGAATTGAATTCATCATGGTCGAATCGACCTTTTGGACAACTTTCTCCTTCAATTCGACTTGCTCCCCTGGTCGAATGGAAATGCCTCAGGTCGAATCCACACACTGTAAGATTCAGGTCCTCAATTTGACCTCAATTCGACCTGAGCTGCTGGTCAAATTGAAACAGTCGTGGTCGAATTGGCTCACTTGGAAAATTTAGGCTTCGATTCGACCTTGATTCGACCTGGGCCTCTGGTCGAATTGCCATGCCTCAGGTCGAATTGAGCTACTGGATAATTTTTGCCCCCCGATTCAACTTGAAAGCTTGGTTTCGACCATGCCCCTTGGTCAAATTGGCTCCTTGATGCTCCAAAATCGAGTTCTCTTCATCCCCTACACACTTCAAGCTTAACAAACGAACATTAGATACCAAAATAGAGCATAACTTCATCAAGAATCAATCCTAAAACATAACATTCATGAGTAACTCCGCAAACAACTTAAAACACAGAACAAAACACCACTAAACTTTAGGCAAATTGCAAAAAAATTAACACATAAAAATCGATTAAAGTTTTAAATATGCCGCAAAAAATCAACTCCCCTAACAAATATTACAAAGAAAATATTATACTATTGGTATTTATCGAGGTAAGTACATCACACCCCCCCAAACTTAGTAGAAACTATAGTCGAAACTAAGTTTGCAAAGAGATGTAATTACCGATAAGTAAGCACTTCAAATATAAAAATTTCTTATTCACACGAATGAAATAAGCAATAAAACGGGAGGGAAAGCCCCCAATAGGCACTCTTGTTTAAGATCGGAGAGTCACGACGGTACCAATCTAGGACAAGGTATCTTCAAAGATGACACAAGCATCATTCGACGACTTATATGCTTCAATCGATGCCCATTCACCGCGATAATGTCCCTATCTTTGTCAATAAGCTCAAAACTCCCCCCTCCACAGGCTCCATGAATCATGAACGGACCCATCCATTTCGATTTTAATTTCCCTGTGAAAAGCTTCAAACGAGAGTTAAAAAGTAATACATCGCCTCCTTGCTTGAACTCCTTGTATGAGATCTTAGAATCATGCCACTTCTTCATCCTTTCCTTGTAAATCTCAGAATTCTTGTACGCACGATTTCTAAACTCATCAAGTTGATTAATGTGAGTCATCCTCAACTTTCTCACATCCTTAAGAGACAAGTTCAAGCTTCTTAAAGCCCAAAAAGCTTTGTGTTGGATCTCCACAGGTAAGTGGCACGGCTTCCCATATACAATTTGGTACGGTGACATATCCAACACCATCTTATATGCAGTACGGAACCCCCATAACACATCATCGAGCTTTATAGCCCAATCTTTCCTATTGGTTCCTTCCACTTTCTCCAAGATTTGCTTCACTTGACGGTTAGAGACCTCCGCTTGCCCATTCGCTTGAGGATGATAGGGTGTAGTAACTCTATGCTTGACACCATAATCCTTAAGCAGCTTCTCCAGAAGTTTATTGACGAAGTGAGAACCTCCATCACTCACTAGTGCTCTAGGAACTCCATAGCAGGCAAAGATATGCTTCTTCAAGAAAGATATGATAGTCCTCGAATCATTCAAGCGAGTAGGAATGGCTTCCACCCACTTAGAAACATAATCCACAGCTAAGAGGATGTAGAGAAATCTATTAGACGGGAAAAAAGGCCCCATAAAATCGATTCCCCACACATCGAAGATCTCGACAACAATGCTCGGCTGAAGAGGCATCTCATCTCTCCTACTTATCCATCCATTGACATCTATCACAGGACACCACATAGATTTCACAATCTTTAAACAAAGTAAGCCAGTAGAGAGCGGATTGAAGTACCTTGGCTGCTGTCTTTTGAGCTCCAAAGTGCCCCCCGTTAGGTTGTGCATGGCAAAACTCGAGAACACTCTCCATCTCTATCTCGGGCACACACCTACGGATGACAGAATCTGTGCATATTTTGTAAACAAACTGATCATACCATATAAAAGTCTCAACATCCCTCTTGAATTTAGCAAATTGATATCGGTTGAGATCTCTCGGAATTTCACCCACAACAATGTAATTCACATAATCTGCATACCATGGATCCATTCCTTATGCAGCAACCACACACGCTAGCTCATCCCCTTCAACGAACACATCCATAATCTTCTCATCCGGGAACATCTCCTCAATATACTCAAAAGAATCATCACAATGCTCCCTTATCTCTAACCTCGATAAGTGATCAGCCAATACATCCTTAGTACCTTTCTTATCTCGGATCTCCATGTTACACTCTTGAATTAGATGAATCCATCTTATGATTCTTGGCTTTGTTTCCTTCTTTTCCATCAAGTACCGAATCGCTGAGTGATCCATGTACACTATAGTCTTTATGCCAACCAAATACTGTCAAAACTTGTTGAATGCATACACCACAGCTAAAAACTCCTTTTCAGTCACAATGTAGCTCTTTTGTACTGCATCAAAAGTCTTACTCATATAGTAGATGGCGCAGAACTTCTTCTCCCTCAGCTACCCAAGCACCACTCCAAGTGCTACATCACTTGCATCACACATAAGTACAAATGACTGAGTCCAATCCGGTATGATCAAGATAGGTGCAGTAGTAAGTGCCTCTTTTAAAATCTAAAAAGCTATTAGAAATTCATCATCAAACACAAAAGGAATATCATTTTTAAGTAAATGAGACAAGGGCTTGGAGTATTTCTAGAAGCCTTTGATAAATCTCCTATAGATACCGGCGTGTCCAAGAAAGGACCGCACTCCTCTTTCATTAGTCGGTGGTGAAAGCTTCTCAATTGCCACCACTTTAGCTCTATACACCTGCAATCCCTTGGCAGAAACATGATGCCCAAGAACAATCCCATCTCTCACCATGAAGTGGTACTTCTCCCAATTCAAGACAAGATTAGTTTCTTGACATCTCTTCAACATAGTAGTTAGGTTAGATAAACAAATATCTAAGGAGGAACCAAATACAGAAAAATCATCCATGAACACCTCCATGATCTTCTCTATCAACCCATCAAAAATTGCCATCATGCAGCACTGAAATATAGCAGACGCATTACACAATCCAAATGGCATTTTTCTAAAAGCAAAGGTCACGTACGGGCAAGTAAAAGTCGTCTTTTCCTGATCCTCGGGAGAAATCATGATTTGATTATATTCCAAGTACCCATCCAAGAAACAATAAAACTCATACCCTGCGAGACGATCAAGCATTTGATCTATGAAAGGAAGTGGGAAGTGGTCTTTGCATGTATTCTCATTCAATTTCCTGTAATCAGTACACACACGCCATCTCGTTGGAATCCTCGTGGCTATTTTCTATCCATCCTCAGATTTCATAATAGTCATGCCCCCCTCTTCTTAGCTACAACATGCAATGGACTCACATGGGGACTATCACTAATCGGATAAATAATTCCGGCATCTAACCACGCTAGGATTTGCTTCCTAATCACTTCTTGAATCGCAAGATTCATCCTCTGCTGATTTTGAATACTACTCTTGGCCTCATCAAACAACCTTATTCTATGCATGCAATATGAAGGATTAATACCTTTTAAATCATCAAGAGACCACCCAATCGCAGACTTGTACTTCCTAAGAACATCTAACAACTCCTCAAGTTGATCATCATCAAGGGAAGAAGATACGATTATTGGATATTTTCCATTATCACCAAGAAAGGCATACTTCAAGTGTTCTGGTAACAATTTCAGCTCCTCTTTCTTTTCTTCCATCGGAGTGCTCTCTCTATCCAAAGGCAAGTACTTCCTAGTCCACTTCACTTCCTCAGCCTTAGACTTCTCCAATTCATACCTGTCATCACCCAAAGCAAGTAAGTTTTCAAGATATTCAATACATACCTCATTGGAGAGATCGTCAAGCTCCGTAGTGGGATAAGTAAGAGACTCCATCAAGCATGTCTCAAGAGGATCCTTAGACAAGATCAAAGACATATCTTCCTTCACAATCTCCTCCACCACATTAATACTATGACATTGTGACTCCATAGACATCTTCATTGCTTTGTCGAGGTTGAATAGGACATCTTTTTTATCCATCCGCAACCTAAGCTCCCCCTTTTGAACATCAATCATGGCCCCAGCAGTAGCAAGGATAGGTCTCCCCAAGATAAGAGGGATATTATCCTTGTCATCTTTCATCTCAAGCACAAGAAAATCTACAGGAAAGACTAGTTTCTCCACTTTGACAAGAACGTCTTCAATGATACTTTCCGAAAACGTCATCGACCTATCCGCCAATTATAGAGCAACTATTGTAGGCGTTAACTCCCCCAAACCAAGCCTTTGAAAGATAGATAATGGCATCAAATTGATGCTTGCCCCAAGATCGCACAATGCTCGTCGTGCCGGCCCTTTTCCAACATCTTCTGTGGCAGCTTCCTTTGGATAATTGAATTGTAATTTTTAGACAAGTTCACCATCTCAACTCCGTTCAAGCTTCTCTTCTTCAACAATATATCCTTAAGGAATCGGGCATAGTATGGCATCTCCAATATCGCCTCAGAGAAAGGAATACTCAAGCTTATCTTATTGATGATATCTGAAAACTTCTTGAACTTCTCTTCCAATCACTTCTTAACCAGCTCATAAGGAAATGACAGAGGTATCTTTGTTTTGGGATACCCCTTTCATCACGCTCGATCTTCTTCGCTTTATCCTTTTCGACTTTTAACCTCTTGGCTCTTTCCCACTTCTTCTCTGCTATGATCTCAATATTTTGCTCATTCGGAACCAATGAGTAATGTTCTCATCATGAGGAGTGTTCGGTGAAGAAACAGGTACAGTATGGTGTGATTCGACCTCAATTCGACCAGGTGCTCTGGTCAAATTGGGCACATAGTGGTCGAATTGTGTACCTAGAACATGAATCTCACTCTCTATCTCTGATTCGACCTGGATTTAACCAGAAGGTCTGGTCAAATTAAAGTCCTCCAGGTCGAATCGACTCACTGTACGATTTCTGCCCTCCGATTCGACCTCAATTCGACCTGAAGGTTTGGTCGAATTGAGCTACTGCTGGTTGAATCGGGCTTCTAATAAAATAGAGTGCTCCGGAAAGGTGGATTCGACCTCAATTCGACCTGGCCCCCAGGTTGAATTGAATTAATTTTGGTCGAATCGAGGCGCTGGTGCTTCAAAATCACGTCCAGGCATCCAATTCGACCTCCCCTATTGGATTTGACCTGAAGTGTTGGTCGAATTGGGGTCGAATTGAGCCTTTGAGGTGTCCAATTTCGATTCCAGCCTCATAGGTCCCTCGTACTGTGTTTTCGACCTCAGTGTAATGGCGTGACAAGACATTGGATTCTCAATACTTTGAGATGGAAGCTTCCCTTTTCTCAATAGATTGAGTCAATATGTTCACATTTTCAGCCATCGTCCCCATTAACAATGTAAGGTCCCTTACTTGTGTAGACAAATCCTTGTGATGATCGTCAATTTTCTTCTCAAGCTTGGCCTCAAGACGGTTCACTCTTTCATCATTCCTAGCCATGTACCTGTTCACCATATCCTCGAAACCTGACTTCTCTTCTTTCACTTTCGCTCCCAGATCAACACCCGCCAGAGCTTGAATTGCATTGTTAGAATTGCTCCATGAAAACTCCGGCCTCCTAGGCTGTTGATAACCACCCGGGGGACCACGATTGTTGTAGTTCCCTTGATTGTTCTGGTTTCCTTGATTAGGGTACCTAGTTCGTTGAATACTTTGACCCATGGCGTAGTTTGCCTCTTCCAACTCCTCTTAGATTGTTCCATCATTCATTACTTCCTGCTGCATGATTGGTACGCGCTGAGATATATCGCTGATTTGCTTTTGTTGGGACTCAAGTAGCTTGTTGATACTCGACAAGTTAGAGACAATCTCATCTTCTCTACTTGTTTTCACCATAGCATGTTCAACCTTAGCCACTTTTCCAAGGACGTAAGTGCCTCTCACTCTATCAGTTGGCCAATCTCTCGAGTTCATCGAAATATCTTCAAAAAGTTTCTCAGCCTCTACGGATGACTTAGTAAGCAATGCTCTACTAGAAGAAGCATCTAATAACACACGTGAATCACAGTTCAATCTACTATAGAATATGCTGATATATTGAGCTTTAGATAGCCCATGTTTTGGACACTTACGAAGCATGTCCTTGAATCTATCCCAAGCTTCATGAAACTTCTCTCCACCACCGATAGCAAATTGGTTAATGTCTTGCTTCATCTTGAACACCTTCGAAGGTGGCATGTATCTTTCCAAGAACTTTAACTTCAATTGCTCCCAAGTAGTGCATTCAGCTGCGTTGATAGTGTCGTAACAATCTCTCGCCTTTTCAGTAAGCGAGAATTTGAACAAAAGGATCTTCCGAGCATCTTCATGTTCTCCTGCGTCTTTTTGAGTACTTGCATAGCCCAAGAACTTGTTTAGATGCTGCTGTGGATCCTCGTAAGTCCCTTCTGAAAAGGAGTTCCTTTCTATCATGCTAATGAGAGCGGGGTGAAGATCGAAGTCCGCATTAGCCCCCTTACTCCTAGAAGCCCAAAGTGTCTAGCCCCGTTATTCTTGAAGACTTCACGGATGGCCAGATTATCCGGATTCACTGCCATGTCGACTTCCTCTGCTGCTGCCTTTGGATCAACTACGGTTTCAGTCGCTTTCGAGTTCGGTTCGTCCACTTTAACTCCAAAATTCAGAGCTGTATTAGGTTCAACGTTCTTATTCTTACCCTTCTTCTTTTTTTCTTCCTTGATGACGCTCCGATCTCAGGATTATATGGTACTAATTCACCTTGCTTCGATCTTGTGAGCATACACCTGAAAAGATTAAGAGTTAGAATAGCAAAATAAGAATTAAAATAGTCCTAATAAAACTAGAAATAACAAAAAGATATTTTATGTCGTCCCCGGCAACAGCGCCAGAAACTTGTTAGGCATTTTCTCAACACACAATTTAATCCTCAAGTATGAAGGATATCAATCGTAGTTTCGAAGGTGACCAAGTTATATATCGAACCCAAGGGATGGATAAATATCAATTTAATTATGTTCTAGTAAATTATGACTATGTTGGTAATTATAATAGTTTTGATATTGAAATCGAGTAACAACTACTAATTGAAATAGCTAATAGAAATAACAAGAAGAAGAGATAGTAGGTTGTGATCATGTAAGATAGTAGGTAGTTCTTTAGGTAATCTAGTTCCATTTATTAATTCATCTTTCATGTGACGGTGTCCAACTCTGCCTTGTAGTTTATGGATGCATCACTAAACCATGCAAATTCACTCTATAGACACAAGTAAATATGCGTATGACACGTCTGAATATCCTCGGAGCAAGACGTATACTTTACCCCCTCTTTCTAGGTACTATCATAATAAATTATTTCCCATGCACTTAGTACTCTAACCCAATTTGATCTCCCTTTATAGGTACTATAAAGTTATACTCTTTATCCTACTTATTAACCCGAATATGATTCAACTAACAAGTATTCATATAAGATAGTTCTAATAAGACTTTGGAATCCCTTCACTTAGAATTATAACATAAAACCCTGCTCAGCCGTGAACGTACTCAACCAATAACCAAGTTATGTATTCAGACTCTACACAATAATTATTGATGCACAAAGCGACCGTATGGATTAAAAACATGCAATGTAGTGTTGTACGGAGTTTACACACGAAAGACTAATTAACTCATGAAACCTTCTTAACCCTAGAACTACCGAAACGGCTCTAGCCCATGATTGATCTAAGAACAATCATGGTTAGTTGGACCAATCTTACTTGAATCTCCAGTGGAACCTCTGTCACAGCCCTTCCGGATGATGGACGATCGACTCTCCTCTCAACTCTACGTCTCCTTATCTTCTTGATCAAGTTCCTCCTTTCTACTGCTGCATAAGCCTTCTTTTATACTTGTAATCATGTCTCCTGGGCTTGGAATGGGCTTTTTAGGTGATCACACGCATTGATGGTGTAAAAATACGGATATGGTAAGTTCCCAAAGCTCGATTCGACCTCAGTAATAGGTCGAATTGACCATCACAAGTCAAATTGCAGGTTGAATCAGCACACTGTAAGTCCCAGGTGCTCGATTCAACCAATTGCCCAGGTTGAATCGAAGTGACGAGGTCGAATCGGCAATTTTGCCAATTGATTCGACCTCGATTCGACCTGATGCCCAGGTCGAATCCCCTTGTTGTGGTCGAATCCACCTTCTGCTCGTGTTGTGCTGCCAATTCGACCTGAAGGGCTGGTCAAATTGACATCCTTCAAGTCGAATCGCACTCCTGCTTCGCCCAATCGGATGGCTTCGACTTTCTTTCTTCAGTTTTCAACACTTCCACTCTGATTTCCTTCGAAAAACCACTCAAATAGCTCCAACAACACATGATTCATGCCTTTTCACAATATATATCGGTTTACAATCGATTTCAACCTTCAAACACTCCATAATAGCACAAATCCAGGCACAAGATTCGTGAATTAATACACTCATCACATGCCTCCGTGTCGTCGATCATCATCGCTGTTATCTAACAGTGAGACTCTACCATCCTCGACTATCCAGCATTGTTCTGCTGTGGTCGCCATCCAACAGCCAACCAATACACCAATGTTCTGCCACCAGTCTGATCAGGTTCGCCAAACACCAGGCTTTCATCATCCTTTAAACCCACCGACAACCAATCATAGGTGCTTTCACCGGGACAACCAATTGTGAAGTCGTTTACATTCATAGACAACGAGGCCCGTCGTGAACAAGTATAGGGTCATCGTGAAGCATCAAGCGATCATACATATACACTTAGAGATAATTCACGAAAAGATTTCTCATAGGGATATCATGGATTCAATTCATAAAACCAAAATCCTAACAAGCCACATGCGATTCAATTAAAAAAATCACATATGCACATACACCCTATCCCAACGTATCACGTTTAGCCATAGAACCTATACTCTGATACCAATTGTTGGCATTTGGAACTTTAGGTTAACGTGAACCGTTAGGGTTCCATACAATTCTACAACAACGGAAGCAAAAGTCTAGAATCGAATTACCTTTCACCAGGGTTGATGTAGAGGTTGAATTCTCGTCGACAGCTTGCGCAGCCTCACGGTTTTGGGCATAGCTCTCTCATCCAATATCGGAATCGAGTAATCTACGCATCAAAACGATCCTCTCTTCAGTGGCTTACCAATGGTTTATCACACGTATAGTTTCAACTTCCACATGAGTTTATAAAAATCAGTGAAGTTGATGGACAGAAATAGCAAACGACCTTCCGGTCTTCTGTTGTATTCCTAAGCCACGTCTTGACCTTGGTGTGGGCAACGATCTACAAGACAAACTCAATCTACAGCCCTAATCTTTGTTTCACGTGTTTAGACGTGTCTATTAAGATATCCAGACTACTGAGATTGGCTATATATAAGCTACAACAGGGAATAGGAGGAGAAATTAGGGTTTTGGCCTCCCATTGGGCTTAAGCATCCAAGTTTAGCCAAAAACTTATACTTAATCCAATAATAATAAATCATTCCATTTAAAAAATATTATTGCACTGCCACCCTAATCTCAAATTACATTTATGGGCTCCTTCTTATTATGAGCCTGTTGGTCTCCCCGTGTTTAAGATTCAATGCCTATTAATTAATTAAGTTATTGACAACTCCATTAATTAATATATTTACTGAGAGTAGTACCACCCAACCTTATTATCATGCCGGAATAAATCCACCTACATGGTTTATATGATAATCCTTATGTAGAGCTTATTCACGTTATTATTATTGGCCAAATATTTTTTTTTGGCCAAAAATAATTTCTTTACTATAAGTCATTTTAAAGCATATCATATTTTAGTTTGATATTTAATTCCTAAGTCATATTTTGGTGAGATCTCTCTCAAAATATGACTTAGGAATTAAATATCAAATTAAAATATGATATGCTTTAAAACGAATTATAGTAAAGAAATTATTTTGGGCTTAAAAGAAATATTTGGCCAATAATAATAACGTGAATAAGCTCTAAATTTTTTGGGGTGTTACATTCTACTCACCTAATAAAAATTTTGTCCTCAAAATTTTAAATAAACTCTCTCTTCCCGATGACGTTAATCACTCATATTACTCCATTTGACTTAATAATTTCTATCTCCTATAAACAACTCAAAATTTCTAAGTCCTTAAGAACCTTTACCTTCTCAAATCCATAACATAAATCTATAACAAAAGCATTCTCATTCTCAATTCTCTTAATAATTTATTCTCCGTCCATAACTCACAAATACAAGTGTAATAACATGAATCTTAAATCATATCACTCACTAAAAAAATATTAAATCAAATTTGAAATACATCATGTACATTTATGTCACGTATGTTAGATTTGTATACTAAAAGCCTTGCTTTTGTATTGAAAAATGTTTTAACAATATTATTTGAAATGAGAATCATATGATCAAATGTTTTGCATATTATAAATTATTTATTTATATGTTTGTGTAAAAGTCCATTTACTTTATACTGTAGATAATATGTTGTGCGACAACACGCGAAAGATCATATTATCGATTTTCTTATAAAGTATAAATAGATGCTCACAACCGAGATAGACGGGGACTATCTATCGGGATGGTTGTTGTGTGATTTGGTATTAGTTTGTCTTGACTATAGAATCAAATTAGTGCACTTAGTGTGTATTGAGTAGGACCGCTAGAGATCGTTCGACTTGTACTGTCTATATAGGAGAACTTGATCTCAGTTATTATGGATGTTCGTGCTCTTAATCCTTATACAATAACCTCGACACGTAAGGTAGTATATATTTCTTTGATTCATCAATGGGTGAGATTTACATGTATTAAATCAACAAACTCGGTGAGTTGGGAAATAGTATTGTCTCTATGGTGTGCTGTTGATTGTAAAAGGAATCCATATCCGTCATAGGTTGATGATGTCCCCTTGAGGAGCTCATAAGGTTTATCATGTAAATCTTGCAAGTGGATTAATTCCGGCATGATAAAAAGGTTGAGTGGTACTACTCTCGGATGAGATATTAATTAATTTGAGTTATCAGTAACTTAATTAATTAATGGGCATTGTATATCTTAAACATGGGGAGACTTTCGGGCTCATAATAAGAAGGAGCCCAAAATATTATATTGGGATTGGATGGGTAGTGCAGTAATAATATTTTAGTGGACTATATTATTATTATTGGGTTTAATTAAAAGCTTTGGGCTAAGCTTGGTTAATTAAATCCAATTGAGGCCAGTCCAATTTCTCCTCCTGGTCCCTGTTGTAGCCCAAATAAATAAGTCATCTCAGTTTCTATTTGCCCTAATTCCTGCGCCTCTTTTGACGTGAGTGAGGGAGAGAAACAGGTTGGGAAAATTCTGCAGATTATTGCCCACACAATAGTAGGATTGGACAAGGGTCATACAACAGAAGATCAGAGGTGGTTGCAAAAGATCTTCATCAACACAACCGGTGAAAGGTAAACGTTTAATCGCTTCCGCTAATCATTTATTTTGTTTTAATGGATCACGGTTGAACCAAACGATCCTAAAACCAATAATTGGTATCAGAGCGTTGGTATCGTTGTGAATCGTGATTCATTAGTTTATGTGACTATGTGATTAACTATGTGATTTAGTGATATAATCTTGATATAGTCGCATATGTATTAGGATTTGAATAATATGGTATTATTTGTCAAAATCCTATGTATTCTATGTTTATAAATAGTTGATTCAAGGCATGATATTAGGGATAGAATATGTGTTAATTACACTTAATTCCTATGTGCTTTGTTGATGATTTGGGCGTGTGATTATTGGGTTTTTAACACCTTGTACACACACGGATACATAACCGGTGATTGTCTCGCCTGCTGTACACGTTATATCTCATACACACACACCCTGCACGATGGGTGAGCATCCGACGGCACGTGACGGTGAAAGGAGTAAGCCAACGGCGCGTGAAGGCTGGTAGACGAAGCGGTGGTGACTGCTCGATGTATGATGCCGGACGAACCAGTGGTGGGTTCTGATCGCTGCTGAATCACGTGTGAACGGCGACCCTCGACTGAGGGCAGCGATCGGCGGGGCTCAATTGGTGGCGTCAAATGGAGCAGTGAAATTCCAGCATTGAATTGAGATTGTGGATGTTCGGATCGAGGCGTTTCACCTGAGTGATCTGTGCGGATCTGCTGTGCGGTTGTCGATCACGGTGGTTGATCTACGGCGCTGGGAGAGGCACACAGGCGCAGATGCGGTGCTTACACGGTGGCGTCCTAGTGACTCGATTCCGGCGGTGGTTGAATCGCGGTTGCAGCAGCGTGCGACGGTGAAGGCTCGAGGATGTCAACTATCTACTAGGCGGACAGGGCGACTCCGGTAGTATGGCGGATTGTCATCGGACGACTGGCGGTGTGACTCCAACGGGCTGACAGCACGACCGCACTGGGAGCGGCAGCGCCGTGTTACAGCTGCTGTGCAGAGTGTGTCTGCGGCTGGGAGAAGATTTTCGGCAGCGATGGTGACTCTTCACAGCTAGGAGCTGCACGGCGGAGGGTTGACAGCGACTCCGATTGGCTGACGGGATGGCCGTCGGCAGCAGCGGGGCCAAGATGCACCGGTAGGATCTGCTGGTGGCTGCCGGTGGTGATTCTGTTTGAAGGTTGCGACTGGGAGAAAAATTAGGGCAGCAGATGTGATTTTCCTTCCTGGGCAATTTTTTAATTAAAGTGCTTGTTGGGCTCTTGTTCTTGTTGCTGATTGGGCCCAATTTTTTTTATTGCTGCTTAATTAATTGTGGGTTTGTAGTTGGGCCGTAATTTTAAATGGGTTGTATGTTTATTCATCTAGTAAATGACTGATTAAGTGGGCTTGATTATTTTTTAATGGGCTGCTCATTTTATGCTATTGATGTTTGGATAGACGGGGTCCATTTATTTGATCCAATTTTTTATGCAATTAATTGTTGATATATAATTATTTTAATTATTTTACTTGACAATTAATTGTTATATATGTGGCATGTTCTATGTGATTTATTTAATTTTAAATTACTTCAAATAGAAGCATGCTAGGATGTATATTTTATTATGAAATATTATATGCTTGTTAAATAAAAACCCTCGATTTTTATATAACTAAGTGGGAGAGGGGATTGGTAAATAAATTCCCATGACCTCCATTATTGGTTTGTAAGTGATGTGAGTAAGCTTGCGCGTTGGAATTAGAGCCTTCCTCCCCATCGAATGAGTTTATTCATGGATCACTGGTACAAACTTCTTTAAGATGACTGTAGGAAATTATCCAAGTGCGTGTGTACTTCTCTATCTGTAAGGCACATAAGCTTGTGCAATGGACTTGGGGTCAAATAATGGTGTATACTTAGATACAAATAATTAGTATCCTCCCCATCGGAGTCACTGCTGTTATTTGCATGGCTAAAAAAAACCGACTATTAATTATTTTGTCATAAAGATAGGTTGACAAATGAGATTATTGGGTAAAATCTTCTCTTGTAAATGTTCGGGTTTGTATACGTCCACACTATCGTGGCATGCAAATTCACAGTGCTTGAGATGTTGGTGAATTTTATTTTATATTGTTTTGAGGGATTCAATATAAGTTGATAAATTCGAAGTGTTTGATCTGTTTAATTATTCATGATTCTCAGGATTTTAATATGGCACTCAACTCACTTTCTGTTATACTTAAAGAGCATAAACTTACTGGCATTAACTATGTTGACTGGAAGCGAAACATGGACATTGTATTAACTGCTGAAGATTATATCTTTGTACTTTCTGAGGAATGTCCTCCGGCACCTACTGATGCCTCTACCGAAGAGTAAAGAAATGCTTATAATAGGTGGGTCAAGGCTGATAGGATGGCTAAATGCTACATTTTGGCGTCTATGTCAAATGTGCTTCAGACTCAGCATCAAGCCATGGAGACTGCCTATGATATGATGCATAATCTTAGGGAACTCTTCGGACATCAGAGTCGTCCTGCTAGGTCCAAGGGCATGTCGGTCTTGCTGAACACCAAAATGGCTGAGGGCACTCCCGTAAGGGAACATGTCCTTAGGATGATGGGCCAACTCAATGAGTTGGAAATTCTTGGAGCTGAAATCGATGGGGAAACCTAGGTCGATATATACTCCAAAGCTTGCCTAGGAGTTTTGAGCAGTTCCGCCTAAACTATGGTATGAACAAACATATGTACTCGTTGGCGGAACTTCTGATAGAACTTGTGGCAGCGGAAGAACTGTTTCGTAGACCTCCTCAGGTTCATGTTGCTGAAAATGCTGCTTATCCTAGGCCAAAGGGCGGTAGGAAGAAAAAGAAGCAAGGAAATTCAGCACCGGTGAACCAAGTGAAAGCAAAGACTGGTGCGGTCAAGAAGCCTAAAGGCAAGTGCTTCAAATGCAAGCAGTCGGGACACTATAAGGCAGACTGCCCTCTTCTGAAGGGGAACAAGAATGGTAAGTCTTATATACTAGTTGTTGAATCGTGTTTAGCGGCTGTATCTGCTGACACTTGGTGTGTAGATACGGGAGCCACTGACCATGTCTGCAGTTCTTTGCAGGGGTTCCACCAAATCCGATAGCTCAGTGATGGAGAGATTACCATACTCATGGGGAATGCTACAAGAGTAGCAGCTGTCGCAGTGGGAGACGTTTATTTATTTTTCAATAAGAGTAAAACTCTTGTTTTGAGGAATTGTCTTTATGTACCGCATTTTAGAAAGAATTTAATTTCAGTTTCTAAATTGTTTATGGATAGATATTCTATTTCTTTTAATGACAAGGTTATTATAAGGAAAGATAGAAGATGGTACATTGATAGATAATTTGTATACTCTTAATCCAATTTCTCCCACAATGCAACAAATTGAAACGAATGATATACTCCCTCCGTCCCAAAGATATTGACACACTTTTCTTTTTGGGTTGTCCCACAGAAATTGACATATTTCCTTTTTAAGAACATGGGACCCACACAAAAACAATTTATTTACTTTGACCCACACACCCACCCATCACACTCACCACTAATACAACTACCCACTACACATTAAATATTATTTCTCTCACTTCACTTTACATTAAATTATTATACTCCTTAATCTCCGTGCCCCAAAAAAATGTGTCAATACTTCCGGGACGGAGGGAGTATCTACTAATAAGAGAAATGAACCTTCTAAAATGAACCAAACATATCTTTGGCATCTAAGACTGGGTCACATTAACTTAAGTAGGATTAAAAGGTTGATAGCTGATGGACCTCTGAGTTCATTAGTAGTGGAAAATTATCCAACTTCTGAATCCTGCTTGGAAGAAAAAATGACTAAAAGGCCTTTTAAGGCAAAGGGGTATAGAGCTAAAGATTTGTTGGAATTGGTTCATTCCGATTTATGTGGTCCTATATCTGTCCAGGCAAGAGGGGGTTTTGAATATTTCATCACTTTCATTGACGATTATTCAAGATACGGATATATTTATTTGATGCACCGCAAGTCTGAATGCTTTGATAAATTCAAAGAATACAAGGCTGATGTGGAAAAGCAACTTGGTAAATATATCAAAACACTATGATCTGATCGTGGTGGTGAATACCTCTTGGGAGAGTTTAAGAATTATTTATTGAAAAATGGGATTGAATCCCAATTGTCTGCACCGGGCATACCCCAGCAGAATGGTGTAGCGGAAAGAATGAATAGGACTCTTATGGAAATGGTAAGATCAATGATGAGTTATTCAGAATTACCAAATTCGTTTTGGGGACACGCCTTAGAAACATTGGCTTACATTCTAAACTTAGTACCTTCTAAATCGGTAGTCTCCACACCCACAGAACTGTGGACCGGGCGCAAGCCTAGTCTGAAACATGTTCGAATTTGGGGTGCTCCGGCACACGTGTTAAAGGCAGATGCTGATAAGTTAGAATCACGTACTGATGTTTGTCTATTTATAGGTATCCTAGAGGAACGAAGGGTGGTTTATTTTATAGTCCCAAGGACCAAAAGGTGATCGTGAGCACAAACGCCAGATTTTTGGAAGAGGATTATATAATGGATCACAAACCCATGAGTAAAATTGTTCTAGAGGAAGTTAGAGGGGAAACACCAAATATAATACCAACTGTACAAGAAGATATACCACAGGACACTGCACCGCCTGTTACACCTGATACACAATTGCCTGCGGAGCCTAGTCGAGTAGGAGGGTTGTCAGACAACTGGATAGATTCATGGGATTGGGAGAGTCATCCGACTTGGTCCCGGGTGAATATGAAATTGACCCATGGAATTACAACGAGGCACTGCAAGATAAATATGCTCAATTATGGCAAAACGCAATGAAATCTGAGATAGAATCCATGTATTCTAATCAAGTCTGGGAGCTTGTAGAACCACCCAAAAGCTATTGGATGCAAGTGGATCTATAAGAGAAAAAGAGGATCTGACGGTAAGGTGGAAACCTTTAAAGCAAGGCTTGTAGCTAAAGGATATACTCAGAAAGAAGGAATCGATTATGAGGAAACCTTCTCGCCTGTGGCCATGCTTAAGTCAATCCGGATTCTTTTGTCTATTGCAGCTCATATGGATTATGAGGTATGGCAAATGGATGTCAAGATAGCTTTTCTTAATGGAAGTCTTGAGGAAAACATCTATATGAAGCAACCAGAAGGATTCATTGCAAAGGGCGAAGAGCATCTTGTGTGCAAGCTTAAAAGGTCCATTTATAGATTGAAACAAGCTTCAAGATCATGGAACATCCGGTTTGATGAAGTAATCCAGTCATATGGATTTATTCAATGTCCGGATGAATCATGTGTGTACAAGAAGTGTGACGGAAACGTAGTGGTATTTCTTGTACTATACGTGGATGATATTCTGCTCATTGGAAATAATATAAAAGTATTGTCGGGTGTAAGGGTATGGCTGTCCAAGTAGTTTGAGATGAAGGACTTAGGAGAAGCTGGACACATTCTTGGGATCAAATTAATAAGGGATCGCAAGAAAAGAATGTTATATTTATCCCAAGCTTCGTATATTGATACAATCCTGACTCGTTTTAGCATGCAAGATTCCAAGAAAGGTTTTCTACCTTTCAGACATGGAATACCTCTATCTAAGGAGATGTGTCCTAAAACACAACAAGAAATAGAGGCAATGAAGCTGGTCCCTTATGCTTCGGCAGTAGGAAGCCTCATGTATGCTATGCTATATACGAGACCGGATATCTGTAATGCCGTGGGCATGGTCAGTAGGTATCAAAGTAATCCAGGACAGGGGCATTGGACTGCGGTAAAGCATATTTTGCAGTACCTGCGAAGGACTAGGGATTATGTGCTGGTTTACAGGGCAGATACTTTGTTACCTTTGGGTTATACTGATTTGGATTTCCAGTCAGATAGGGATGCTAGTAAATCCACCTCGGGTTATGTGTATACTCTTGGAGGAGGAGCCATAATATGGAAGAGTGTAAAGCAGAAATGCGTTGCTGACTCTACCATGGAAGCTGAATATGTAGCAGCCTCTGAGGCAGCTAAAGAAGCAGTATGGCTCAGGAATTTCTTAATGGACTTAGATGTGATTCCTGGTTTGCCCAAAGCGATCACAATTTATTGTGATAACAGTGGTGCAGTAGCGAACTCGAAGGAACCACGAGCCCATTAGGCGAGTAAACACATTGAGCGCAAGTACCACCTGATACGAGACATCGTTAAAAGAGGGGAGGTCGTTGTTGCTAAAATTGCATCGGAGGATAACCTGGCTGATTCTTTTATAAAGAGCCTTCCAGCGAAAGCGTTCGATGGGCATGTAGAAGGAATAGGGATTAGATGCGTGTCAGCTGATATGGCAGCGTGGTCTTTTAGTATAAGTGGGAGATTGTTAGATTTGTATACTAAAAGCCTTGATTTTGTATTGAACAATGTTTTAACAATATTATTTGAAATGAGAATCATATGATCAAATGTTTTGCATATTATAAATTGTTTATTTATATGTTTGTGCAAAAGTCCATTTACTTTATACTGTAGATAATATGTTGTGCGACAACACGCAGAAGATTATATTATCGGTTTTCTTATAAAGTATAAACAGATGCTCACAATCGAGATAGACGGGGACTATCTATCGGGATGGTTGTAGTGTGAATTGGAATTAGTTTGTCTTGACTATAGAATCACATTAGTGCACTTAGTGTGTATTGAGTAGGACCGCTGGAGATCGTTCGACTTGTACTGTCTATATAGGAGAACTTGATCTCAGTTATTATGGATGTTCGTGCTCTTAATCCCTATACAATAACCTCGACACGTAAGGTAGTATATATTTCTTTGATTCATCAATGAGTGAGATTTACATGTATTAAATCAACAAACTCGGTGAGTTGGGAAATAGTATTATTTTTATGGTGTGTTGTTGATTGTAGAAGGAATCCATGTCAGTCATAGGTTGATGATGTCCCCTTGAGGAGCTCATAAGATTTATCATGTAAATCTTGCAAGTGGATTAATTCCGGCATGATAAAAAGGTTGAGTGGTACTACTCTCGGATGAGATATTAATTAATTTGAGTTGTCAGTAACTTAATTAATTAATGGGCATTGTATATCTTAAACATGGGGAGACTTTCGGGCTCATAATAAGAAGGAGCAAAAAATATTATATTGGGATTGGATGGGTAGTGCAGTAATAATATTTTAGTGGACTATATTATTATTATTGGGTTTAATTAAAAGCTTTGGGCTAAGCTTGGTTAATTAAATCCAATTGAGGCCCAGCCCAATATCTCCTCCTGGTTCCTGCTGTAGCCCAAATAAATAAGTCATCTCAATTTCTATTTGCCCTAATTCATGCGCCTCTTTTGACGTGAGTGAGGGAGAGAAACAGATTGGAAAAATCCTGCAGATTATTACCCACACAATAGTAGGATTGGACAAGGGTCATGCAGCAGAAGATCAGAGGTGGTTTGCAAAAGATCTTCATCAACACACCCGGTGAAAGGTAAACGTTTAATCGCTTCCGCTAATCGTTTATTTTGTTTTAATGGATCACGGTTGAACCAAACGATCCTAAAACCAACAACGTAAAAATATCATACCTTTTTGAAGCGGGCGTTGTACTCGGTTGATGCATAGCAAGAGACTTTACTTTCATTTAAAAATTTTATTCAATTATGAAATCATATCATGTATATCATTTAAATCATGAGTATGCGGAATTAAATAAAAATTTTAAACAAGTATACAGAACCGCATACCTGCTCTGATACCATTCTGTCACACCCCAATTTTAATAAATATGATTTATACGTAAAATTCTTTAATAAAAGTCCTTTAAAAGGGGTATGACAAAAAAGTAAAATAAAAATGTTATAATAATTAAATATTTAAACTACTGAAAATTTTAAAAATGGTATAGTTAAAATAGTATGTCATAATTATTAAAGTTTCCATCCTTCAAAATTAAAATTTGAAACTCCACTAACATTTTAAACATCAAGCAATAGGCCATTTATTAAATAAATCATAATGCAGTGAAACCATAGAGAATAAAGCTAATAACTCATCAGAACAATTCATAACTAATATTTAAAAATGAAATTTCAGATTCGACTCTATTAATTTTATAGACTTTCTCTTGCCATCATACCCTCCGCTCGTACGCCGCCACGCTAATCTGAAAGGGGGTAAAATGGGGGGTGAGATAACCACAACTCAGTGAAAACCACGCCACTGTCATAAATTAAATAATCTCATACATGAAAATTTAAGCACTCACGTATGGCACATAACACATATTCCATATGACATGTATCAAATCTTAACATAATAGTAAGGCACTCTACGGTCCATTACCCATAACACATATATACGTAAGACATCTCGATTCGTTATTCGTAATATTAGTAAGACACCATGACAGTCCAAACCCGTATTGCATATATTTCAAATAACATTGGTAGGGCACCATTACGGTCCAAACCCGTATTGCATATATATGATAAGACATCGTGATTCATTATCCATAACACTGGTAGGGTACCTTTATGGTCCAAACCCGTATCGCATATAATTCATATCTCATAATTTCATATGAACCAAACTCATAATTCATAATAAATCATATCACATAATTTCATATAAATCATAACTCAAAATTTCATTATAAATCATATATCTCATAATTTCATAATAAATCATAACACATAATTTCATATAAACCATAACTCATAATTTCATAATAAATAATATCACATAATTTCATATAAACCATAACTCATAATAAATCATATCACATAATTTCATATAAATAATATCACATAATTTAATAATAATTCATAACATCTCATAATCTCATACATATAATAACATAAATTAACATGAAATGCGAAAATTTAATAAACAACAGTATGCAAATTCCCACCTTAAATCTCTTAATGTAAAGTTCGAACCCTAATAGTCTTGATCCGATCCTTCTTTGAAGCCTCTCTCTTTTTCTCTCTTACTCACTACGGTGCTGGTGATGATCTCTCCGAATGGAGAATATATGAATGAGGGCATGAATTTATAAAGTAAGATTTTAGGAGTGATTGCAGGATTTCTCAAACTTTCCTCCATTAACAAGCAAATTGAGGATTTAAAATCAAGTTAATTTAGGATTTAAAATTTGCAGGGAAAACTTTAATAATAATTAGGAAGAAAATAATATGCTGGAAAGACTTTTCTACCTTAAAAGATTTGATAGGCATCAAATAATTGGTTTAACGAAAAAAATATTGAAATAATATCTTTAGGTTAACGTGAACCGTTAGGGTTCCATGCAATTCTACAGCAGTGGAAGCAAAAGTGCAAAATCGAATTACCTTTTTACCAGGGTTGATGTAGAGGTTGAATTCTCGCCGATAGCGTGCGCAGCCTCACAGTTTTGGGCGTAACTCTCTCATCCAATATCGGAATAGAGTGATCTACACATCAAAACGATCCTCTCTTCAGTGGCTTTCCAACGGTGTATCACACGTACAATTTCAACATCCACATGATTTTATAAAATCGGTGAAATTGACGGACAGAAATAGCAAACGACCTTCCGGTCTTCTGTTGTATTCCTAAGCCACGTCTTGACGTTGGTGTGGGCAACGATCTACAAGACGAACTCAATCTACAGCCCTAATCTTTGTTTCACGTGTTAAGATGTGTCTGTTAAGATATCCGAACTGCTGAGATTGGCTATATATAGGCTACAACAGGGACCAAGAGGAGAAATTAGGGTTTGGGCCTCCCATTAGGCTTAAGCATCCAAGTTTAGCCCAAAACTTATACTTAATCCAATAATAATAAATCATTCCACTAAAGAAATATTATTGTACTGCCATCCTAATCCCAAATTATGTTTATGGGTCCCTTCTTATTATGATCCTGTTAGTCTCCCCGTGTTAAAGATTCAATGCCCATTAATTAATTAAGTTATTGACAACTCTATTAATTAATATATTTACCGAGAGTAGTACCACTCAACCTTATTATCATGCCGGAATAAATCCACCTGCAGGGTTTACATGATAATCCTTATGAGCTCCTCAAGGGGACATCATCAACCAATTCCATTAGGACACGGATTCCTTCTACAATCAACAACATACCATAGAGACAGCACCATCTCCCTACTCACCGAGCATATTGATTTAACTATTAAATCTCACCCATTGATGAATTAGAGAAATAAATACTGGCTTACGTGTCGAGGTTATTGTATAGGGATTAAGAGTACGAACTTCCATAATAACAGAGATCAAGTTCTATTATATAGTCAGTATAAACTGAACGATCTCAATAACAGTCCTATTCAATACACACAAAGCGCACTAGTGCAATATTATAGTCAAGATCGACTAATGCCAAATCACACTACAACCATACCGATAGATGGTCCTCTTCTATCTCGGTTGTGAATATCTGTTTATACTTTATAAGGAGCCGATAATATGATATTCCGTATGACGGCCGCACACCACATTATCTATAGTATAAAGTAAATGGACTTTTGCAACAACATTATTATTGCAAATATTTGATCACATGATTCTCATTTCAAATATTATCAAAACATTGTTCATACCAAAAGCAAGACTTTTAGTATACAATCCAACAGTTTGGATCTTTTGGTTAACGTGAACCGTTAGGGTTCCATGCAATTCTATCGCAGCGGAAGCATTAACATAGAATTGATTACCTTTCACCAGGGTTGATGTAGAGGTTGATCAGCAGCAACAGGAACAAACGACCTTCCAATCTTCTGTTGTATTCCTAAGCCACTTCTTGACGTTGTAGGCAACGATCTACAAGACAATCTTAATCTGCAGTCCTAATTTGCTATCCACGGTTTTATGCGTGTGTTACTGATATCCGGACTGCTGAGATTGGCTATTACATAGGCTACAATAGGGATCAGGAGGAAAAATTAGTGTTTAGGCCTCCGTTGGGCTTAAACATCCAAGTTAAGCCCAAAAATTATACTTAAGTCCAATAATAATAAATCAGTCCTCAAAAGAAATATTATTGCACTGCCACCCTAATTCCAAATTACGTTATGGGCTCCTTCTTATTATGATCCCGTTAATCTCCCCATGTTTAAGATTAAATGCCCATTAATTAATTAAGTTACTGACAACTCAATTAATTAATATATTTACCGAGAGTAGTACCACTCAACCTTATTATCATACCGGAATAAATCCACCTGCAAGGTTTACATGATAAACATTATGAGCTCCTCAAGGGGACATCATCAACCAATTCCGTTAGGACATGGATTCCTTCTACAATCAACAATACACTATAGAGACATCACAATTTCTCAACTCACCGATCATATTGATTTATCTTTTAAATCTCACCCACTGATGAATCAAAGAAATAAATACTGCTTTACGTATCGAGATTATTGTATAAGGATTAAGAGTATGAACATCCATAATAACAGAGATAAAGTTCTATTATAAAGTCAGTATAAACTGAACGATCTCAACGCGGTCCTGCTCAATACACTCAAAGTTCACTAGTGTAATTTTATAGACAAGACAGACTAATGCCAAATCAATCTTCAACCATACTGATAGATAGTCCCCGTCTATCTTGATTGTGAACATTTGTTTATACTTTATAGGGTGCCGATAATATGATCTTCCGTATGACGCTGCACACCACATTATCTACAGTATAAAGTAAATGGACTTTTGCAACAATATAATTGCAAAAGTTTGATCACATGATTCTCATTTCAAATATTGTCTAAACATTGTTCTTACAAAAAGCTAGACTTTTAGTATACAATCCAACAACCTCCCACTTATACTAAAAGACTATGATGCTATATCTGCTACCATACATCTAATTACCACTCCCACTACTTGACCATTAAAAGCTTTCGCCTTAAGGTCCTTGTAAAAGGATTTACTAGGTTATCATCCGATGCAATCTAGGAGACAACAATATTCTCCTCATTATACGATTTCTCGTATCAGGTAGTACTTGCGCTCAATGTGTTTAATTACCTTATGGGCTCGCGATTCCTTCAAGTTCGCAACTGCACCATTTATCACAATAAATTGTGATCACCTTGGGCAAACTCAAAATTACATCTAAGTCCATTACGAAGTTTCTAGAACCATACAGATACTTTGGCTGCCGCAAGGCTCCAATTTATTATTTTTTCCATGGTGGAGTCCAAAATATATTTCTATACAATACTCCTCCATATTATGGATCTACTTCCCAATTTAAACAGATTACCTTGAGGTGGATTTACTGCCATCCCTATGATTTGAAAAAACCGAATCTAAGTAACCGTCAAGAAGCAATGAATCGATTCGATAAATTTACATATAATTTCCAGTCCTTCTCAGGCACTTCAAATATGTCTTACCACAATTCAATATTTTTGTTTCGGGTTACCTTGATACCCACTGACTATGCCATTGGCAAAACAGATATCCAAACTCGTGCATAGCATTCCATAGATTAAGCTTCCTTATTGCCAAAGCATAGGGAACTGCCTTTATCTATTTTATCTTTTTTTGTGTCTAAAGACACAAATCCTTAGATAAAGTCACATGCTAAAACGAGTAAGGATTGTATCATTTATAATGTTTGAGATAAACATAACATCCTGTCTAGTGATCTTTATTACCATGATCACAAGGATATATTTTACTTCTCTTATGTCCTTCATTACATACTGCTTTATTAAAAATACCCATATGCCCGACAATACTCTTTCATTGTCTCCAATGAGCAAGATACCATCTACGTACTTACAAGAAATACCACCACGTTTCCGCCACTCTATTCAACACACAAGATCCATCCGAGCATTGATTAAATCCATATGACAGGATTTCCTTATCAAAACGGATGTTCCATGATCTTGAAGCTTGCTTTAGTACATCGATGGACACTTTTAAGCTTACACTCAAAATGCTCTTACCTCTTTTGCAATGAATCACCCTGGTTGCTTCACATATATATTTTCCTCAAGACTTTTAATCAGGAATTCTGTCTTGACATCTATTTGTTATACCTCATAATCAAAAAGAGCAGCAACAAACAAAGAATCCAGATCGACTTAGGCATCCAAGGTTTTCACCATACCGTATGATCCTCTTTTATTTTTTATGACCACTTCCAACGCTTTTACACAATCTAGTGGTCCTACAAGCTCCCAGATTTAATTTAGAATCCATAGATTTTATTTCAAAATTCATTGTAATTTACTAAGATTTCGAATTTCGATCTTGTAGTGCTTCATCGTATCCATGGGCCAATTTCATGTTTACTAGGGACCAAGTCTCACGACTCTTCCAAAACTTAAAATTTTCAGTTGTAAAACAACCCTCCCATTACGACAAGATACTACATGCAATTGTGTATCAGATATGACACGCGATGCAGTTTACTTGTGGTATATCTTCTTGTAGTCTTGGTAATAAAAGTTGTGTTTCCCTTCTCACACTTTTAGAACAACTTATACATGGATTTGTAATTTATTACATATTCCTTTCCAAGAATCTAGTTTTCGTGTTAATAATCACCTTCTGATCTTTTGGACTTTTAAATAAACTACCCTTTATTTTTCTAGGATATCCCACAAACAGACAAACACCCATATGACATGCTGTTTCTATGGCATACCCATAAAATGAATTCAATAATTCTAAAGGACTCATCATCTATATAACAATTTCCATGAGAGTCTTATTCCTTCTTGTCACACCATTCTGCTGGGGTATGTCCGGTGTAATTAACTTGGGATTTAATTCCAACCTTTGATTATCAGCTCCTAAACTATCCTAAGAGGTGCTCACCACCACGATTAAATCGTAATAACTTGATATATTTTTCATGACGCCTCACTGCATCAGTCATGCACTTCTTGATTTAATCATAATACTCAGATTTGTAGTGCATCAAATAAATATATCTTGTTTTCAGAATAATCGTCAAACGAAGTGACGAATATTCATAAACACCTCTGCCGGGATAATCTTAGACCGCATAAATCAGTATGAACCATTCCCAACATATCTTTATATGGCTCAATACCCCTTTTCCTTATAGAGGCAATTTATCATATTCACTTCCAAGTAAAACTCACAAGTTCGATAGTTTTCACTTCCAATAAATCTTATGGTTCATCAGCTATCAACTTTCGAATCTAACTCAAGTAAAATGATCTAGTCTTAGATGCCAAAAGTATGTTTGGTTCATCGCCGATGGTTGCTTTCTCTTACTAAGATTAGAAGATGCATTATTAATTACTATTTGTTGCATCCGTGGAATAAACATGATTTAAGAGTGTATAAATAGTCTATCAACGTATCAAAATAGATTATAGCTCCATCCTTCATTATAATGACTATATCATTTAAATGAAATTGAGTATCCATCCATAAATGTATAGAAATCGAAATAAAATTCTTTCTATGAAAACGTACATTAAGATAATTTCTCAAAATCAAATGTTTATTTCAATCATTTGATAAATAAACAACTCCCACTGCAACAGCCACTACCTTCGTAGCTTTACCCATGTTCATAGTAATCTCATCATCACTAAGTTGCAGACATTTAGTAATTCCGGTATCTACACACAATGTGTCAATAGATGCCATCACTAATCATGCTTCAACTACTATTGAATAAGATACTTACCTTGTTCATTTCTTGATAAAAATGGCTTTCCCTCACCACACGTTTTGTCAGAAGTTTTCCACCATATACAACCTCTTGTAATTCAGGTGAAACTTGTTCAAAACATCTAGGCAAACTATAAAAAATAAATTGAGCTAGGTTTCCCCTTCAATTTCTATTCCAAGTATTTCCAATTCATTCATCAAGTTAGCCATGACCTCTTGTCTTTCTAATTATTCAAGTATCCGAAGAGTCGCATGAGACCATCATATTTCTATGAACATCTCAACTCTTCACTAGATAATTTAATAGGCACTTGAGGGCATATTTAGTGAGAACACATTTTTATTTTCCTAAGCAGTAATAATTAAAATAAAGATTCTTTTCTAATCATTTAATTTTGGACCAGTAAATATATTTTCTTTTAGTTAACTATAAGTGAAGTAAACTATTCGGAAATTCAGAGAATCAAGTAAATAAATACAACGATCAAACACTTCAAATTTAAATTTTATACTGATTCCCTCAATAAACAATACAAAATAAATTCACCAACATCTTATGCACCGTGAATTTGCATGTCACGTTAGTGGGGACATATACAAACCCTAACATTCGCAAAAGAAGGTTTTATCCTTTAATTCCATACGTCATAATTAACCTTATGACTCAATGATTAATAGTCAGTTGTCCTTTAACCATGCAATTTAATAACAGTGACTCTGTTGGGGAGGATACATATTAATTGCACCTAAGTGTATACCATTATTTGATACTAAGTACGTTACCCAAGCTTGTGTGCCTTACAGTTGGAGAAGTCCACAGGCGCTCAAATAATTTTCTATAACCATCAATTATTAATTTATACTAGTGATCCGCCAATAAAACTCATCTGTTGGGGAGGAATGCACTATAACCGACTCATAAGCTTACTTGCATCACATTACAAATAATAATTATTTCATGAAATTTATTCCAGTGATCCACAAATAAAACTCATCCGTTGGGGAGGAAGGCACTATAACCGACTCATAAGCTTACTTGCATCACTTAATAAATCAATAATGGAGGCCGCGGGATCTATGACCAATCCCTCTCCCACTTAGTTATTTAACAAGAGGGTTTTTGTATGCATATAATATTAAAAATAAAATACGCAACCTAGCATGCTTCTATTACGGCAAATACGACAGTAAATAAAATAGCACATGTATCCAAATATATAATAATAATTGACAAATAAAACAATTATAGTAATCATATATAAGGAAAAGAAAAAAATTGCCATAATTGGTTGACTTAGTCAACACTCCAACCAATTAACATGTGCTTGCAGAACAAGTTGGATATCTTGGGCCTTAAGAAAACTTGATTCACGGTTACAGAGGGAGAGAAAACTGCTCATGTACATGCACCAATCCAACCATGCCACGTCATCCCATCTCAAGGATTTACTGGCAGCACCGGCGCCGCTCCTTTCAACCCCAGCCAATATCCATCGGAAAATCATGGTTCGTCAGAGTCCCATCGTGAAGCCGAGTTCACTGCCGTTGACATGATAACCGCCGATGATCTGCCATTGATCCAGCCGCGTTTCAGAATCCTCTTTGCTGAACACGCCATGGATGGCAGAGCTCCCACCGACAACACCGTACATGCCTCACCGTCCACTGCTGGCTATCACGCCGGCAGCAGCTACCGGCAGGCCGATCCAAGATGCCTCCAGCGCTGCAAATTTCACGCCTGCCCACCAGCCTGCTCACAATACCCGATTAGCTCTCATCTCCGAGTGCCTTAAGCACACAAATGGGCACAACATTCAACGCATCCAGTAGCAACCGGCCGCCGTGCACATGCCTGCTTGCAAACTGGCATCTCAGCACGATGATGACCGCTCGGCACACCTGGCAACAGCCTTGCAGACTCAGAGATCTGACCAGAACAACTTCAGGCCCTCTCTGAGTTTGGCTATAGACTCGCTTGGACCTTCATGAAGACTCGCTTGGACTTGTGCAGACTCAACACAAATCACACAGACTCGACAGAAATCCTTGCATACCCGATTAGTAAGCTTTTCAGACGTGCCCAAAAGACTTACAACCCTGATCAGATACCTAGAAAAAACTTACCCACGTCGGAAACCATACATCTCTCACCACTTGTACATCAGAAAAACATGCGCTGTCGGCTGCTGGCTACATCCCGACAATGGCTATCGGTAATGCTTCCTGCCGACAACCACGCCTTCCCAGCCATCAGCTAATATGACTTGCTCGGAGAGTCGTTGAAACCGCCCAGAAGAACGCTGCTAACTCACTCGGAACACGCTGCCAACTCGTCTGGGCACCGCCTGATACACCCCTGCCAACTGCCAGATCATCGGTGAACAGTCATGTCCGCTGCCCAGCAATGGAGGAACGATCATCAGTACCATCGAGAGCGACTCACAAGTCATTGGTGTTTCCTTTCAGCGTCGCAGATGAAATTGCCGTTGGGAGTCACCCGCGAGCCTGGCATGCTTTCCAAACCCTAGCTGCTATTCATCCATCATCAGTCAGCCCCATCACCACATCATTCAGCGATCTCCAGTTCAGCCATAGAAGCCTACCATGTGTACAGCTTTGATCGCGAGTCATCACCCACGTCAGCCGCCGAGTGAATGCTCTCACCGTCCATCCACCAACAGAAAATCAACGTGTACGAGATTGGGGTTTTAATGAATTACACATAGGATTTTCACAGGATATCCATCGATTACTCAATAAACCAAAACCCTAATTTTTCATGTGATTCTATTCCAAATAAAAGCACATAATTCACATAAACCCTAGCCTAACGTGTCACGTTTAGCTACAGAACCTACGCTCTGATACCAATTGATGGCGTTTGGATCTTTTGGTTAATGTGAACCGTTAGGGTTCTATGTAATTCTATCGCAGCGAACGCATAAACATAGAATTGATTACCTTTCTCCAGGGTTGATGTAGAGGTTGATCAGCAGCAACATGAACAAACGATCTTCCAATCTTCTGTTGTATTCCTAAGCCATGTCTTGACGTTGTATGGGCAACGATCTACAAGACGATCTCAATCTGTAGTCCTAATCTGCTATCCACGATTTTATGCGTGTGTTACTGATATCCGGACTGCTGAGATTGACTATTACATAGGCTACAACCGGGACCAAGAGGAGAAATTAGGGTTTGGGCCTCCATTGGGCTTAAGCATCCAAGTTTAGCCCAAAACTTATACTTATGTCCAATAATAATAATAAATTAGTCCACTAAAGAAATATTATTGCACTGCCACCCTAATCCCAAATTATGCTATGGGCTCCTTCTTATTATGAGCTCATTAATCTCCCCTTTTTAAGATTCAATGCCCATTAATTAATTAAGTTACTGACAACTCAATTAATTAATGTATTTACCGAGAGTAGTACCACTCTACCTTATTATCATGCCGAAATAAATCCACCTGCAGGTTTTACATGATAAATATTATGAGCTCCTCAAGGGGACATCATCAACCAATTCCGTTAGGACACATATTCCTTCTACAATCAACATCACACTATAGAGACAACACAAATTTTCAACTCACCGAGCATATTGATTTATCTTTTATATCTCATCCATTGATGAATTAAAGAAATAAATACTGCCTTACGTGTCGAGGTTATTATATAGGGATTAAGAGTACGAACATTCGTAATAACAGAGATCAAGTTCTATTATAAAGTCAATATAAACCGAACGATCTCAACGTGGTCCTACTCAATACACTTAAAGTGCACTAGTGTAATTTTATAGTCAAGACAGACTAATGTCAAATCACACTTCAACCATACCAATAGATAGTCCCCATCTATCTCGGTAGTGAACATCTGTTTATACTTTATAAGGTACCGATAATATGATCTTCCGTGTGACGCCGCACACCACATTATCTACACTATAAAGTAAATGGACTTTTGCAACAATATAATTATAAACGTTTGATCACATGATTCTCATTTCAAATATTGTCAAAAACATTGTTCATACAAAAAACTAGACTTTTAGCATACAATCCAACAAAATTAAATTTTGCATTTTTAGTTGCCACAAAGATTATAATAAAAGCATATCAATATATGTATCTTAGAGTCACCTACAGCTGCATAGTGCGCATAGACAACAACGTGCCAAACTGGGCACGCATTTCCTATTTGCTCACCAAGAACCTTTGACATCTATATAATATGCAGTTCTCTGGGGAATGATTAGCAATCCAGGCATTCCTACCTTTGTACCTAAACATTTTTCGGGGGAGGGGGAGTGTTTATCTCTCTATTATTTTTTCTCCCACTCCCTCTTCCCAAATTTTGCCCTAGCCCTAGCCGCCGTGTCTATGGCTGATTTCTCACTAATCCTGCGGTTCTTTCATTGCCAAATCAAACAGCAGGTCTTTCCACAGTTTCTGTCCATCTTGGTGCAGATTCCGCAAGGAGCCCAACCTTATTTCAGATGTGTCGCCCAGGGTTCCTCCCGCTGTCGACCACGCCGACTCCATATCCGATTGGCGGCTTCTCGCGACAAATCAGACGCCGGAGATGTCCAATCTGCCCTGGCCTCTCCTGGTTGCCGCCGTCGTTTCTTTGCTTCGGGCATTTCTCCACTGCCTAGGGCATACGTCTACCCTCCGCCGTCATTTGATAGAGTAGCGGCTTGCCTGTTTATCTTCACCGGCGGGCAACCCTCGCCTTGTGCGAATTCCTCCGTCAGGACCCTCAAGATCTATTGGCGGCCACTTGTGTCAAATCTGCCGCCAGAGTTTCCTTCTCGGCCTGTGACCGCCGACTGTCACAGTGTTCGACCACCGACGCGGCTTCACAACTTCGACGTGCTTCATAGCCGTGGCCATTGCTTGGTGCGATTTTCTCCAGCCACTCCTTTTCGTAGAGCGGCCTGCTTCCTAGCCCAGCCTTGTAGGGCTTGATTCCAGATGCGGAGAAGTATTCTCCGTCATCTTGATTGCAACTTCTGCCCTGTGTTTCGTCAATCCATATCTGTCTTAGGGATTGAATCTCGACCCAACTCCGGATGCGCCTCTGCTTATGGTTCTTACGGATTTCTATTGGTTGGATTGGGGTAAAAGAGCACTTTTTTGCTCACAATAGTTGCGCACTGTTCATCCTACTTTTTAATCCATGGTGTGGTTGGTATTTGTTTTGGATTTCTAGAATTATTGTAACAGCTGCTGCACTGGATTTCTTGTTGCTGCCTCTTTTGGGGCTTGCCACACTACAACCGACGGCAATTGAGATTCACGCACAATACCATGCTGCTGCTTCAGCTATGTTTCTTGTTGACTCACGGACTTGGCTTTGTGCTGCTAGCACTTGCTATATCCACTTTTGGGTCCCCAAGATTAAACCTGCCTATTGAAGGCAGCGTATAGCATGTTTATGCTTATATATCTATGCGCTTGAAGGATCCTAACTGCTATGGACATTTTCTGAAATCTTCGAGGGATTACTGGTTTTATTTCTTTCATTGGAACATTAAGCAGCCAAAAAATTAAGAGAAGTATTAAAAGGTTTTGGCTTCTTTTTTTTTCTGATAGCATGTACAGCTCCTCGCTATTGTTGTTGCCTCCTGTTATAGGCCTATTGCTTATTTTGGTTGAATCTTTGGGTTATATTGTTAGGCCTTTTATCTGCTTACTCTTGGTCATGTTGGACTAATTTTAGCAGCTCGTCAAGGACATTTTTACCACATCAGCAAGGATACTACGAGAGGAATTAGAAGAATTTTTGCTGATTTTATAGGGCCAACTGTTTTGGCACCTTCTTATAGCCACTTGTTAGGCTTATTTTTATGACTTTTGTCATTGCTTTGCATTACTTTTTTTTTGTAACCTCCCTCATTCTTATTTTCTTTTAAATTTTAATAATACCTTTGTACCTAATCACTAAGTTTGTTCTTCAAGTGTATTCTGCCTCGGCTTTTGTAGCTAGCTGTGACTCATCAAGCTTAGTGAAATGCATTTGAGTATTTGCAAGGATGCTCATCCTATGATCACGCTTGGAAAAGAAAATTATCAAACCACTAAAAAATTCACTCAAATCATCTACTTAAAGCAAGTAAATGTCTTAGAAAATTGAAGTCAAGGCTCACCTCTTCTCTTCAGCAGGTAGAAGTTTAGCCTCGAGCCTTTGCCCACGATAATCTTCATTAGATGAATATGTTGGAGTTCGATCGTTTGGTTAACATAAACCGTTAGGGTTCCATACGTTTCTAACAATCAGCGGAAGCAAGAAAACAAAGAAATGTATCACCTTTCACCAGGGTATGTTGAAGAAGATGAATTCTCGCTGGTAGCCTGCGCAGCATCACCATTTTGGGCATAACTCTCTCGTCTGATCTCCGATTTGAGTGCAACGTTAGTTCTTCACTGCCTGTCGGGAAATGTGGTTGCGGCGGCTGCTGTGTGACTTTGCCGTGTTTATTCACGGATGTGTGAAGCATGATGGTGCTAGTCTGATGACAGTAGGTCGTTAGCGACCAGTGGCTGTCTTGCGTGAGCCACGGTAGGAAGCAGTCGGCGAAACTAGCGGACGAAGCAAGGATGAGCGGAGGCATGGCAAAACCACCACTTGTGGGTTGACGGCATGCATTGATTCAAGTCTGCATGGCTGCTGCCAGGCATGCCGACGTGTTCACCGGCTCACAATCGAGTGGTGTGGACATCGTCTAGCGGAGATGTCCATTGGCAAGTAGGCTTATGCACAGTGGCGGGCTGCTACTGAATGCGCTGAGTGTTGCGCCCATTGGTGTGCTTGAGGCACGCATCGGGTACATGGAGAGGAGCGCAAAACCGACATGCTGGAAGGTGCACTCGGTGGGCAGCACGGCTGGAAAACATTGAGTGCAGGTTGGCGTGTGGCAAACAGTCGCGCTAGTCGGCTTGCTGCTGGCGCACATGTCCAGCTCTAATCGAGCAGGAGGCATTCAGCGCAGCTCGAGTCGAGCGGCAGTTTTGGTGCCAGATCCCCGTGACCTCACCGGGGAGGTCGATCCCCATCTGTGTTGCCCACATTCGTGCTAGGTAGCGAACAATCGAATTCGCCAATATATAACTGTTTATAATTAATTTAATTATCTGATTATTGTTATATATGTATTCATGTTCTCTGTGATTTACTACCTTATATGCCGTAATAGGAGCATGCTAGGTTTTGTATTTTATTCTTGAATATTATATGCATGTAAAAACCCTCGGTATTAAATAACTAAGTGGGAGAGGGGATTGGTAAATAATTCCCGCGGCCTCCATTATTGGTTTGTAAGTGATGTGAGTAAACTTGCGTGTTGGCATAGACCTTCCTCCCCATCGGATGAGTTTATTCACGGATCACTGGTATAGACTTCATTAAATAATTATTGTTTGTAATGTGATGCACATGAACTTGCGTGTTGGCACCTTCCTCCCCATCGGATGAGTTTATATGCGGTTCACTCGTACAAACTTATAATTGATGACTGTAGGAAGTTATGCGAGCGCGTGTGTACTTCTCCATCTCCAATATAATAAACACTATAGTAAGGGGGAGCTGGGAGCATCATCAGGTCTATGATCATATAAAAGTCAAGCATAACACTAAATTTAGCTAATACTCGGGTTCTAGTAGTAGAGTCGACTTTTTACCTTTTTAAAAATGAAGAGCATCGCCCAAATTTAACTAATAAGATGTTCATAAGTCGGCTCATGAGCATCAAATAGCTAAATCACCCAATAATTACTTTTTACCTTTTTTTCCCTCAATTCAAAAAAAAAATGAAGAACATCAGTACCCCATAACTAAGTAGATTATTACAAAGTATTTTTATCACCCAATTGAATCCGCCAAGGCCCCACCTCAAACACAATATATCACAAATATTTAATTGTAATAGCAAACCAAATTTAACTAATCTGGAAAGAGAACACAACCTTATCCATTGCATATAATAAACAATTTGCTTTTCAAGTTTAAAAATTTTTTGTGATGTAAAAATTGTAGGATTAATGTTTTGCACTATAAGTATCACTTGAAAAGATATTGTAATATAATAATATTAAAAGATTGCTTGAAACAATTTGACTGAAAAAATAAAAAAAGCACATACATCAAGCTCTATAAGACCAGGGAAAGTTGTAAAGGGAACTAAAGACTTCGTCTTGAACCAAACTAATCATACCAAAGTAAAATGTAATTAGGCATGAAAACTTGTGAATTGCTAAGTTTGCTTGCATTATGAGTAGTCAATAGTGAGATGCAAAGCAAAATGATTTAACATCATACATGAGTGTGGATAGACATACACAGAAAGGGGGAAGAGATGTAGTTACCTGATCCTTTCATAAAGCATGTGATTTTTTGGTGAAATATTTGTATGTAGTTATCTTTTCATTAGGCAAGCATCCCGGGTTTTATAGGTCCTATAATTCCAATAACTTGATCCAGTAATGTGGTAGGATAATCATTTTGGAAAGAGCACCTATTAGGTAATATTGCGATTGGTTAAGAGTTCAAGAGTGTTAACACTACAAATTAAGCAAGATGAAAGAAAACAAAATATGCATGTTTAACAAACTACACAAATCAAAAAAGCACAAAGCAACCCTCTATTAAAATAGGCAACTAATCTCATGCACCTAATTTCAACTCCAAGTATAAGATATGCATCTAAGACTCTTAAGGCGCTAACAAGCAACAAAAAACCTTCACTCTCATATATATGAACAAAAATATACTGATTTCCTATGGTTCATTACTCAACAACTCCATTAAAGATCTGAAATTATAGCCACACAAAAAGAAAAAAAGTTGAATATATACATATAAATTAACCTCATTTATAGCAGACACAATACTTAAATCAGTTTGTTCTTGTGCAAATTAAACCCCATAAAGAGCTATAAAAACTAGTGTGTTCAAATAAATAAATAAAAAGCAGTGAACGTAAAGAAAGTTAAAAAAAATTGGTAGTAATCAAACAAACTATATGCAAATCAATGTTGAAACCAATAACGCCAACTAGAAATTGATCAATACCAGCAGCCTGTTGTTGAGTAAAATAAGGTATAGATTCATGACCCTTCATTTGATCTTGACTTCTAACTACATATTCTTGCTTTGGAACACTTCCTAATAAGAAATTAAAAAAAATTCATAAAGCAATCGCCAAATAATAAGAAAATTATCCATATCAATTTGTTACATGATACAACTAACAACAATTGAAATTATTTTCTTTACTCAGTTTAAAATTCATTGTCATAGAAGAGAGGTTGATAAACTGAAGCTACTCACCTAGTAATAGTCATTATGTAAGTAAATGTTCTTCAGTGGACAAAATATCTCAAATGGTTCATGAAGTTAATCGGGCCTGGTATTTTGGTCATGAGAAGTGTCAAGAGAAGAAATTTAAGGCGCCTAGGGATGTAGTGTTATCAATAACACAAATGGCTGTAACCACCAGCTAATGCAACTTAAAAAACTTGACACGGAGGCAGTATTTGGCTTTATGCTGACATACTAACACATCTGTACAGTTTCATCCATCATCTCATTCTTCTGCTTATTTTTCTTTCTATCTTATGAATGGACTCTAGCAAATATTTTTTCTTTCCCAAACTCTAAGTAGAGTGTATCTCTTATATCCCTCACCCTATGACTCTCCAGTTCCAAAGAATTTCACTATCAACAACCAAGCAAAACCCAAATTTAAAGATACTCTGCTATGAAAATTTATTCAAACTAAAAAGAGGTAATTTTATCACAAAAATCTGATAGCAAAAAAGACAGAAATCAAATCTTGTGAGAAGCAATGGTTAGACAGATCACGAAAGCAAATTTAAATGATTTATTCGTAGATAATTAGTTGAACATGTTTTTAAAATTAAACTACTGATTTATTTATAAAAGTAATTTTATTATACTAGTATTATAAATGTTTTAAATTATATTTCAAAATGGAGCGATCACACATGTATCAGATAGAATTTACAGTGTATAATTTATGGCATGTAAAATGGTGGAGACATAATTTCAGAATTAAAAGGAAAGAAAATGAAAAAAAATTAGGAAGAAGTGAACGAAACTAAACACAAATGCTAGCAGAAAATGTTACTAGTCAGGGCATGAAGAAATATGAGAGCATTCAGATGCTTGATTTGGTGAGCTCATGAACTAAGATATGGATGTGCAACCAAATTAAAATCAGGCAAAAAAAACTAAACAAATTAGCAGTTTATCAAGCTCCAAAATCACGTGATTCTACAACTATAGCAGAAGCCCTAATTTCCACTGCCTTTTCTATTTCAAGAGAGCATCTCAATAGATTGACAACAGAAACACAAATCCGACTGAATTAACAACAATTGACCAACCTAAACAACACTTACTTGAATCTCTCCAAAATAAAACGCCCAAACTCAACCTCACATTCAAATCAACATAACCCACAATACCGCACTCTTCCAGTATCATAGCGATTCCATTCTCATAAAAAATAAATAAATAAAAATAAAGTGAAGACAAACAACCTAAATGCAGTTCACACGAGAATCAGGCCAGATGAATCAAAGAGATCTAAGGAAGGTAAATTAGTCTGATTGTACAAATAAAATCAATCCAGGAGGCCACTGCTGTTAAAAAAAGAACATGGTAAACCATTGCTGGGGCAATTACTTGCAAAAATTATGAGGTAGAGAAAGATAATCTTACTCCAATTACTGAATTCAGATCAATCATTCAAAGAGTTCCTCCATCAGCGCATGCCAGGGAGACGGCGGCGAGGGAAACTTTGAAGCAATTTCTGGATAGAGAGTGTGGCATGTAGATTCAAGCGGTGGAAATAGAGAACTGCCCTAGACAGTAGAAAGAAATCCTAATCAGAGGCCAACGTATCAGAACTTAGCAAAACAGCGCAATACCGGTGGATTGAAGGCTCCCAAAGCAGTGGGTTCCCATGGGAGAGGATACCATCCAAGACAAAAGGCAGAATCCCTAGAAGGGGATACGGTTGAACCAGTCGTAGCTGGGACAAAGGGGCCGGCCATTAGAAAGCAATATGCTTCAAGATTGTCGATGGCCTGCTGCTTTGGAGACATCGCGTGAAGGCGACGATATTGGATTGTATACTAAAAGTCTAGCTTTTTGTATGAACAATGTTTAGATAATATTCGATTTGAGAATCATATGATCAAACGTTTGCAATTAAGTTATTGTAAAAGTCCATTTACTTTATACTGTAGATAATATGGTGTGCGGCGTCACACGGAAGATCATATTATCAGCTCCTTATAAAGTATAAATAGATATTCACAACCGAGATAGAAGGGGACTATCTATCGGTATGGTTGTAGTGTGATTTGACATTAGTCGGTCTTGACTATAAAATTGTACTAGTGCGCTTTGTGTGTATTGAATAGGACCGCCTTTGAGATCGTTCGATTTATACTGACTATATAATAGAACTTGATCTTTGTTATTATAAAAGTTCGTACTCTTAATTCCTATATACTAACCTCAACACGTAAGCCAGTATTTATTTCTCTAATTCATCAATGGGTGAGATTTAATAGTTAAATCAATATGCTCGATGAGTTGGGAGATGGTGCTGTCTCTAAGGTGTGCTGTTGATTGTAGAAGGAATCTGTGTCTTAACGGGATTGGTTGATGATGTCCCCTTGAGGAGCTCAATGACATGGTCATAGTAATGAAAGATGGAGCTATATTCTGTTGTTGTACGTTGGCGATAATTTGTTCACTCTTAAATCATGTTTATCCCACATATGCAACATATAGTAATTAATAACACATCTTCTAATCCTAATAAGAGAAATACTCTTATGGAAATGGTTAGATAGATGATGAGTTATTTGGAATTATTAAATTTATTTTATGGATATGCCCTAGAAACAGTAATTCGTATAACGTTTGTCTATTTGTGGGATATTCTAGAAAAATAAAGGGTGATTTATTTAGTCCAAAAGATCAAAGGGTGATTGTTAACACAAACACTAGATTTTTGAAAAAGGACTATGTATTAAATCATAAAACCATGTATAAATGGTTCTAAAGGAAGTGAGACGGATAACACAAAATATTAGTACCAAGTGTACAAGAGGATATACCACAAGGTAAACTGCAACGCGTGTCACATCTGATACACAAATGTGTGTAGTGCCTTGTCATAGTGGGAGGATTGTTCGACAACCTGTAAGATATATATTTTGGGAGAGTCGTGAGACTTGGTCCATAGTAAACATGGAATGGATCCACAGATACAACGAAGCACTACAAGATCGAAATGTGATATCTTTGCAAGTACAATGATGTTGAAATAGAATCGATGAATTCTAAATTAGATCTAGGAGCTTGTAGAACCACTATATGGTGTAAAAGCCATTGGAAGTGGTCATACGAAATAAAAGAGGATCATAGGATAAGGTGAAAACATTGGAAGCAAAAATTATTGCGAAAAGGGTATACTCAGAAAGAAAGGGTTCGATTATGAGAAAACCTGTTCGCTGGTAGCTATGCCTATGTCGATCCGGATTCTTTTTGTTGCAACTCATATGGAATATGAGGGATAACAAATAGATGTCAAGACAACTTTCTTGAACTGGAAGTCTTCAGGAGAACATCTATGTAAAGCAACCAGAGGATTCATTGCAAAGGGTTAAGAGCATTATGATAGTAAGCTTAAAAGTGTCCATCGATGGACTAAAGCCAGCTTCAAGATAATGAAACATCCATTTTGATGTGGAAATCCAGGCATATGGATTTATTCAATGCACGGATGTGTCTTGTGTATTGAAAAGAGTAATGGAAATGTGGTAGTATTTCTTGTACTATACGTAGATGATATATTGCTCATTGGAGACAATGAAAGAGTATTGTCGGGCGTATGGGTATGGTTGATAAAGCAGTGTGAGATGAAGGACTTAAGAGAAGCAAAAATATCTTTTTGATTACGGTAATACGGATCACAAGAAAGGATGTTATGCTTGTCTCAAGCTTTATGAGATGATACGATCCTTATTTGTTTAGCATGTGACTTTATCTAAGGAAATGTGTCTTGAGACACAAAAGAAAGATAAAGGTGATGAAAGCGGTTCCTTATGCTTTGGCGAATAAGGAAGCTTAATCTAAGGAATGCTTTGCACCAGTATGGATGACTATTTTGCCGAAGGCATGAACAGTGGGTATCAAGGTAACCCGAGATAAGAATGTTGAACTGTGGTAACACATAATTTTGAAGTACCTGAGAAGGACTAGAAACTATATGTGGCTTACCGGACAGATTCACTGTTTCTTAGGGGTTACATAGATTCAGATTTTTCAAATCAGATAGGGACGACAGTAAATTTACCTCAAAGGTTATGTGTCTAATTTTAGGAAGTAGAGCCATAATGTAGAGGAGTGTTATATAGAAATATATTTCAGACTCCGGACTCCATCAAAGAAAGATGATAAATTGGTGCCTATGAGGCAGCCAAAGTATCTGTATGACTCTAGAAACTTCATGATGGACTTTGAAGTGTTTATAAGTTTGCCCAAGGTTATCATAATTTATTTTGATGATAATGGTACAGTTGCAAACTTGAAGGAATCACGAGCTCATAAGGCAATTAAACACATGGAGCGCGAGTACCACATGTTACGAGAAATCGTGTGATGAGGAGAAGGTTGTTGTTGCCTAGATTGTATCGGATGATAACCTAGTAAATCCATTTACAAGGACCTTAAGGTGAGAGCTTTTGATGGTCGTGTAGTGGGAGTGAGAATCAGATGTATTGCAGAAAATATGACAGCATAGTCTTTTAATATAAGTGGGAGATTGTAGGATTGTATACTAAAAGTCTAGTTTTTTGTATGAACAATGTTTAAACAATAAATTTGAAATGAGAATCATATGATCAAATGATTGCGTCTTATAATTTATTTATTTATATGTTCGATGCAATAGTCCACTTACTTTATACTGTAGATAATATGTCGTGCAACAACACGCGGAAGATCATATTATCGGTTTCTTTATAAAGTATAAATAGATGCTCACAACCGAGATAGACGGGGACTTTCTATCGGGATGGTTATAGTGTGGTTTGGTATTAGCTTGTCTTGGCTATAGAATCACATTAGTGCACTTGTGTGTATTGAGCAGGACCGCTTGAGATCGTTCGACTTATACTGACTTATAGAAGAACTTGATCTCTGTTATTATGGATGTTCGTGCTTTTAATCCCTATATAATAACCTCGACACATAGGGCAGTTGATTAATCAATGGGTGAGATTTAGATGTAATTAAATCAACAAACTCGGTGAGTTGAAAAGTAGTGTTGTTGATTGTAGAAGGAATCCGTGTCCGAAAAGGTTGATGATGTCCCCTTGAGGAGCTCATGAGGATTATCATGTAAACCCTGCAGGTGGATTTGTTCCGGTATGATAATGAGATTGAGTGGTACTACTCTTGGATGAGATGTTAATTAATGGAGTTGTCAGTAATTTAATTAATTAATGGGCATTGTATATCTTAAACACGGGGAGACTAACGGGCTCATAATAAGAAGGAGCCCATAACATAATTATGGGATTAGAACGGTAGTGCAATAATAATATTTTAGTTGTATATATTATTATTATTGGACTTAAGTATAAGCTTTGGGCTAAGCTTGGATACTTAAGCCCAATGGAGGCCCAACTCTAATTTCTCCTCCTGGTCCCTGCTGTAGCATATATATAAGTAATCTCAACTGTTCGGAAACCCTAATCTAAGAGATTAATCATGCCTAACATGTGAGAAGGGTGAGGAAACAGCAGAATGAGAAGATCTCGAAGATCGTCGCCCACACGATGTTGAGATTGGACTTGGGAATACATCAGAAGACTGGAAGGTTATTTGCTGCTGCTGTCTGCCACCTTCTACGATTTTTATAAAATCATACAGGCATTAGAATAGGACATGTGATATGCTGATAAAAAGCCACGGAAGAGAGGATTGTTTTGGCGCATAGATCACTCAAATCCGACATTGGATGAGAGAGTTATGCCCAAAACGGTGATGCTGCGCAGGCTGTAGTGAGAATTCATCGTCTTCAATATACCCTGGCGAAAGGTAATACATTTCTTGTTTTCTTGCTTTCGCTGCTTGTTAGAAACGTATGGAACCCTAACAGTTTATGTTAACCAAATGATCGAATGCCAACAAGTTCGACCACCCATGTTGGTCGAACCATGGTCGAACCGCCCTATCCAGAGCACCCTATTTTTTCAAAAGCACGGTTCGGCCATGATCATCATGGTTCAACCAACCCTGTTGGTCGAACCATGGTCGAACTGGCCTATGCGAAAGAGAAAGCACTTTTTGATGCACGGTTCCACCACTACTCGCCTGGTTCAACCAGCACTCCTGGTCGAACCATGGTCGAACTACTTCGTTCGACACCATTTCTATGCCGAATGCTTTACATAATGTTGATGCTACTCCCGTACCATCCAAAGAGCAGAATACTGAACTTATAATAGAAAATAAATGGGAAAGAGCAAAGAGATTGAGAGCCGAGAAGGATAGAGCGGAGAAGGTTGAACGTGATGAATGGAGGATTCCAAAACAAAGATACCTCCTCTGTTTCCTTTCAAGCTAGTCAAGAAGGGATTGGAAGAAAAGTTCAAGATATTTTCAGATATCATAAACAAGATAAGCTTGAGCATTCCTTTCTCGGAAGCAATCTGAGAGATGTCATACTATGCCCACTTTCTAAAGGGCATACTATTGAAGAAAAGGAGCTTCAACATAATAGAAATAGTGAATTTGTCTGAGAACTGGAGCTTGATCATATAGAGGAAGCTGCCAGCGAAGTTGAAGGATCCGGGAAGCTCTACTATTCTATGTGAAATTGGAAAGGGGCCGGGCCGGCACGACGAGCCTTGTGCGATCTTGGAGCAAGCATCAATTTGATGCTCTTGTCAATATTTTAAAGGCCTGGTTTGGGGGAGTTAACTCCCACAACGGTTGCTCTACAATTGGCTGATAGGTCTATGATGAGAGTGAAAATAAGCGTGTTTTAATATCCAATTTAACACCTTTTTGATTGATATTGTAGTCTTATATTAGCACAATGGTCTTATATTCATTATATGTGAGAAAAAAGTGCACTTGAGGTGTTTTGTTGTGTTTTAGGTGGAAAAAGGATCAAAAGTGCAAAGTTGGAGAAAAGGTGCAATTTGTGCAAGAATGCTGAAAACGCACATCCAACTTTCATAATTATTCTATGTTGATGTGGAGCTCTGAACGGAAAGTGTGATACATGGTTGGAAAGCCACTGAAGATAGAGTCGTTTTGACGTAAAGAACATCCCATTCGGAGTCAGAACGAGGAAGTTATGAGCAAAGTGGTGATGCCGCGCGAGCTGTGCCGAACAGAATTGTAGTGCTATTTTCCATGGCCTGTTACATATTCAATTCTTAGAGTTTTTGTGATTTCTTTATATGGTTAGAAAGCCAAGGAAGAGAGGATCGCGTGAGCACAAAAATCACTCAATTCGTAGGTCAGATGTGAAAGTTATACTCGAAACGATGAGACTGCGCAAACTGATTCCGACCGGTTTGACCACGACAGGTGGGTTCGACCTGAGCATCAGGTCGAACCAAGGTCGAACCAGATGGCGGAAAAACGGGTTCGACCACGACATGCTGGTTCGACCTGTTTTTCTGGTCGAACCAAGCACATAGGACGTCCAGAATGGTGGTTCGACCATGGTTCGTCCTGCCCTGTTTTGTTCGACCTGTTTGGGAGGTCGAACCGCGCTTCGGGAACTTACCAAATCCGTATTTTCGAGGCCTAAACGCGTGTGATCACTTGAAAAGCCCATTTCAAGCCCTAGAGACGTGATTACAAGTATAAAAGGAGGCTCATGCAGTCAAGAAAGACGTCCAAATAATAGGAGAACACAATACAAGAGAGGAGAAGAGAGGCCAAAACCATACAACACCCCACAAGGGGGGATCACCCCCCATCCATCATCCACATCCTTTCCTCCATCCATCCATCACTTTGAAGATTCATTTGTGGAATCAAGAGGAGAACCAAGAGGAGGATTCAAGAGCGAGAAGGACGCGATGACGCCACATCTAGGGTTTATTCGTTTCCTAATTTATCTTGTATTTTTCGGACACCCGGGTAAGATCTATCCAACACCCATGTGTGTTTCCTACAACACCATGGGCTAGAGCCTTTTTGGTAGAACTAGGGTTGTGAAGGTTTTATCTAGTTAATTGAACTTCCATGTGTATACTCCGTACAACACTACTTGTGGTTTATTTTATATAAGATTGTGCATTTTTAATCCATACTCATAGTCGTTTTGTGCATCAATAATCGTTGTGTAGAGTCTGAATGCATGACATGGTTATTGGTTGAGTGCGTTCACTGTTGAGCAGGGTTCCATGTTATGATTCTAAGTGAGGGGACTCCGAAGCTTCATTAGAACTATCTTATATGAATACTTATTAATTGAATTGAATTCGGGTTAATAAGTAGGATAAAGAGGATAACTTCATAGTACCTATAAAGGGAGATCATATCGGGTTAGAGTACCAATCCTAGGGGAAAATAATTGATACTGATAGTACCTAGAAAGGGGGGTGGAATTATATCTCTTGCTCCGAGGTTATTCACACGTGTTATACGCATGTTTGCTTGTGTCTATAGAGTAAATATGCATGGCTTAGTGATGCATCCATATTCCACAAGGCAGAGTCGGACATCAACGCATGAAAGGGAAATTAAGTAGTAAAACTAGATTACCCTAGAGCTACCTATTCTCCTACTTGATCCACTTTCGTATTCTTCGAGTGTTATTTTATATTATTTGTTATTTTAATTACTTGCTTAGTAGATTAATAATTCCATATCTCAAACTTTATTATCACTTGTCTTAATTAATTTAGATAATAATTAAATTGATAATACGCCGTCCTGGGTTCGATATTCACTTGGTCGCTTGCTTAAGCTGCAATTGATATCCTTAGTACTTGGGGATTAATTTTGCGTGCAAAGAAAAAGCGCATCAAGTTCTTGGAGCCGTTGTCGGGGACGGTTGTAATTATTAATTTTATTATTTCTAGTTTGATTAAGATATTTTTTTCTTTTATTTGTGATTATTTATTTCTATCTAACCTTGAATTTTTCCGAGTTACTTGTGTGCTTGAAAAAGGAGGGGAAGGAAAGGAACGAATAACACATTGAGCTAAACATGGCCGAATCAAGGCAGAATCCGGATAATGTTGCCATACGTGAAATTTTCACGAACTTTGGGAATGTCAACATGGGGTTGATAGGAGCAAGGGGGGAAGATGATGATTTTGAAATAAATCCCGCTCTTATTAACATGGTAGAGAAGAATCCCTTTTCTGGAGGTTGTTTTGAAGATCCATATCAACATCTCCGAAGATTTCTTGGTTATGCAAACACTCAAAAAGGAGCTGGAGCTAATGATAATGCTAGACGGATCGCCCTATTCAAGTTCTCATTGATTGATAAGGCAGAAGCTTGGTATGAGACTCTTGATGCCACAGAATGCACTACATGGGACCAACTGCAGCAGAAGTTCTTGGAGAGATACATGCCACCCTCAAGGATCTTAAGAATGAAGCAAGAGATCACCCGATTTGTTATGAATCAAGGTGAGAAATTTTATGAGGCGTGGGATAGGTTTAAAGACATGCTCAGGAGGTGTCCACAGCATGGAATGTCTAAGGCTGAGTACATAAGTATCTTCTACTACGGATTGGATTGTGAGTCGCGTGTATTTATTGATGCATCATTAGGAGGAGATCTGTTATCTAAGACAGCACTTGAAGCAGAAAAGTTATTTGAAGACATCTCTATGATTTCACGTGACTGGCCTGTAGAGAGAGATAGAGGATAATATGTACTTGGCAAGGTAGCGCAGGTTGAACATCAGGTGGTAAAGCCGAATAGGGATGATGAGATCGTCTCTAGTCTAGCTCATATCAACAAGCTACTAAAGTCTCAGCAGAAACAGATTACAGAGTTGACACTAAGGGGGCCTAGTATACAGCAGCACGAAGTGAAGAGTGTTGAAGATACCTTCAATCGATACATGGCTGAGAATGATGCAAGGATTGATCGTCTTGAGGATACCATAAATGTTGATCGTGCAGATTTATCTAAGCAGTTGAAGGAGCTTACCTTGATGATGGGGCAGATGACTGCGAACGTGAATCACTTGACACAAACAATGGAGAATAATGTCATCACGTTGAGGTCTGAAATGCAGTACGAAGGGCCGATGAAGCCGGAATCAAAGATGGACATGTCCAGGCCACAATTCGACCATAATTCGACCAACACAGAAGGTCGAACCACACAGGGAAGTCGAACCAGAGCCCTGGACATGATCAGAAAGCATTGCAGCATCGGTTCGATCAAAGCAAGGGTGGTTCGACCTGGATAGCCGGTCGAACCCACGTCGAACCACACAACCTAGAGCACCCTATTTTGTTGCAGGAACGGTTCGACCACGACGGACATGGTTTGACCTACAAAATAGGTCGAACCCTGGTCGAACCGGAGGGCAGAAAGAGTACAGTAGGCCGGTTCGACCTGGGTGGAAGTGGTTTGACCTATCAAACATGTCGAACCCATGTCGAACCCCAACTTTAGAGCGAGAGCAGCCTTCCAGACGATCGGTTCGACCATTACGTACCTGGTTCGACCTGTTCCACAGGTCGAACTCAGGTCAAACCCGTCCGAAAGAAGTGGGAAAGAGCAAAGAAGTTGAGAGCGGAGAAGCTTAGACTGCAGATGGATAATGAAGATGTGGTTTTCTCTCTTGATCATGCAATGAAGATGCCCATGGAGACTCAATCGTGCAAGAGTATTGATATGGTTTCTAACTTGTTTAATCTTGATTTTTCTAAGACAGGTGATTTTGAATTTAAGTGGAAGGTTGACAAGGAGGTGTCTAGACAGCCATGGGAGGAAGGAAATTTCAATGATCATATTTTTGTGACCAAGAAAGGTGAGGTGTTGAGTGTAGACAAGAAGAGGGAAAGAAAGTATTTGAAGGTGAGGATGCGAGAAGACCGTCCTCTACCGTCGTGACTCTACGACGTTAAACATGAGCGCCTGTTGGGGGCTTGCCCTTCCGTTTTATTGCTTTATTTCTTTCGTGTGAGTAAGAAATTTTTATATTTAAGGTGCTTACTAATCGGCAATTACATCTCTTTTTAAACTTAGTTTCGACTTATATTTTTACTAAGTTTGGGGGGGTGTGATGTTATTATCTCATTGAAGCACCAAGAATATAATCTTTTCTTTGTAATGTTTGCTAGGGGAGTTGATTTTTTGCGGTATATTGAAACTTTAATCGGTTTTGATGTGTCGATTTTTTGCAATTTGCCTAGTGTTCAGTGGTGTTTCTAGTATGTGGAGTCGATTACATAGTCAATTAATTCTTTCTTATAGTTCTCCTATTTTATTATTGATGAATCCTGTGATGATGAGTTTGTTTGAGCTTTGATGATAGAAAAGGGTAACTAGGTGGCAAGACGAGTTCTACATTTAGGCTTTGACTCGCGGAACTCGTGCGTACGTTGAAGAAAAATCAGGTGCCCTCGTTTCCTTTTTCTAATTTTTATGTGTGCTTATTCATGGAGTGAAGGATTGAGTTTTTGGTGGTGATCCATATGAGCTTATATTTGAAATTCATATGCTCTTGAAATTGATGAAGGAAGTGTACTTGAGTTATATTGTGATATGAAGTTCTATGTGTACTTGTGGGATATTGCTTACCATGAAAAGTGCTCTGTTACTTGTTAAAACCCATGTGAGATTTTGAGCCTTGTTGATCATGTTACATAATCACATGATATTTCTTTCTGGTGAGTATCGTTCTTGTGCGTGTATTCTAGAACTTGCCTCTTGTCTTACTTGAAACTACATGTGTGTTAGATGATGGGAGATGATCTAAGGCCATCCTTAAATTTATAAGTCACTTAGCCAAATAATTCCCTACCGAATAATTATATATCCGTAGTTAGCCCTTTTGAGCCTGAAAGCCTTATTTCTTTGGCAACCTACGAAGATAGCCACTTTGATATCCTATTTGAGCCTTAAATTCCTATATCTAGTGGAGAATTAAATGCTGTCAAAGCGTGTGAATTGATTTTCATGGAGTTTGGAAGGAATAAAATATTTGAAGCGTACAAGTGATTATGAGCTTAAAAATAAGTTGCTTAGGGGTAGTGCCCAAAACTGGTACCCCAAGATGTTAGAGGTAGTGCCCGAAACTGGTACCTCAAGAAAGGAAAAAAAAAGAAAATGAGAAAGAAAAAGTATGTTGAACTTGAAGGAAAGGAGAGAAAAGAAAATTAGAAGAGCTGAAGTTGGATAGCCTTGAAGTGTAAAAATTTGCAGTACAAAAGATCTCCAATTTTAATTCTCTACTAATTGAGTCACTTCATCCATATGTTTCCTACCCTTACCAAAGAGCCAACATTACATCCAAAAGATAAGTCCTTTTTGATCCCATTGTCGAATCATACTTTTTAGTGGTGGAGAGTTTGAGACGTTTGGCAAGCTTATGGTTACACATGCACTTGAATTGAATCTGAGCGTAAACACCTTAACCCATAAGTGTACATTTTTACACTTGAGTGCGAGTGATATATACTTCCCGTGAGGACATGTTGATGGAGCATTTGAATTGGTGGTGATTGTCTTAACTTGTATGCTTTGAATTGATTATTACATGTAATGAGAGTTGCATGGCCTAAGTTGATGGCGATTGTATTTTGAATGGGTATTGGTCATAGTCCTTGTTTCCCCGCTATTTTCGTTCTCTCTTTCTCTTTATCTTTATTTTGTTGCCTCGGGACGAGCAACAGGTAAGTTTGGGGATTGATGAGAGTGAAAATAAGCGTGTTTTAATATCCAATTTAACACCTTTTTGATTGATATTATAGTCTTATATTAGCACAATGGTCTTATATTCATTATAGGTGAGAAAAAGGTGCACTTGAGGTGTTTTATTGTGTTTTAGGTGGAAAAAGGATCAAAAGTGCAAAGTTGGAGAAAAGGTGCAATTTGTGCAAGAATGCTGAAAACGCACGTCCAAATTTCATAATTATTCTGTGTTGATGTGGAGCTCTGAACGGGAAGTGTGATACATGGTTGGAAAGCCACTGAAGATAAGGTCGTTTTGGCGTAAAGAACATCCCATTCGGAGTCCGAACGAGGAAGTTATGAGCAAAGTGGTGACGCCGCGCGAGCTGTGCCGAACAGAATTGCAGTGCTACTTTCCATGGCCTGTTACATATTCAATTCTTAGTTTTTTTGTGATTTCTTTATATGGTTAGAAAGCCAAGGAAGAGAGGATCGCGTGAGCACAAAAATCACTCAATTCGTAGGTTGGATGTGAAAGTTATACGCGAAACGATGAGACTGCGCAAACTGATTCCGACCGGTTCGACCATGACATGTGGGTTCGACCTGAGCATCAGGTCGAACCAAGGTCGAACCAGATGGCGGAAAAACGGATTCGACCACGACATGCTGGTTCGACCTGTTTTTCTGGTCGAACCAAGCACCTGGGACGTCCAGAATGGTGGTTCGACCATGGTTCGACCTCCCCTGTTTTGTTCGACCTGTTTGGGAGGTCGAACCGCGCTTCGGGAACTTATCAAATCCATATTTTCGAGGCCTAAACGTGTGTGATCACTTGAAAAGCCCATTTCAAGCCCTAGAGACGTGATTACAAGTATAAAAGGAGGCTCATGCAGTTAAGAAAGACGTCCAAATAATAGGAGAACACAATACAAGAGAGGAGAAGAGAGGCCACAACCATACAACACCCAACAAGGGGGGATCACCCCCCATCCATCATCCACATCCTTTCCTCCATCCATCCATCACTTTGAAGATTCGTTTGTGGAATCAAGAGGAGAACCAAGAGGAGGATTCAAGAGCGAGAAGGACGCGATGACGCCACATCTAGGGTTTATTCGTTTCCTAATTTATTTTGTATTTTCCGGACACCCGGGTAAGATCTATCCAACACCCATGTGTGTTTCCTACAACTCTATGGGCTAGAGCCTTTTTGGTAGAACTAGGGTTGTGAAGGTTTTATCTAGTTAATTGAACTTCCATGTGTATACTCCGTACAACACTACTTGTGGTTTATTTTATATAAGATTGTGCCTTTTTAATCCATACTCATAGTCGTTTTGTGCATCAATAATCATTGTGTAGAGTCTGAATGCATGACATGGTTATTGGTTGAGTGCGTTCACTGTTGAGCAGGGTTCCATGTTATGATTCTAAGTGAGGGGACTCCGAAGCTTCATTAGAACTATCTTATATGAATACTTATTAATTGAATTGAATTCGGGTTAATAAGTAGGATAAAGAGGATAACTTCATAGTACCTATAAAGGGAGATCATATCGGGTTAGAGTACCAATCCTAGGGGGAAATAATTGATACTGATAGTACCTAGAAAGGGGGGTGGAATTATATCTCTTGCTCCGAGGTTATTCACACGTGTTATACGCATGTTTGCTTGTGTCTATAGAGTAAATATGCATGGCTTAGTGATGCGTCCATATTCCACAAGGCAGAGTCGGACATCAACGCATGAAAGGAAAATTAAGTAGTAAAACTGGATTACCCTAGAGCTACCTATTCTCCTACTTGATCCACTTTTGTATTCTTCGAGTGGTATTTTATATTATTTGTTATTTTAATTACTTGCTTAGTAGATTAATAATTCCATACCTCAAACTTTATTATCACTTGTCTTAATTAATTTAGATAATAATTAAATTGATAATACGCCGTCCTTTGGGTTCGATATTCACTTGGTCACTTGCTTAAGCTGCAATTGATATCCTTAATACTTGGGGATTAATTTTGCGTGCAAAGAAAACGCGCATCAGTCAATGACTTTTTCGAAGGGGATGATTGAAGATGTTCTAGTGAAAGAAGAGAAACTGGTATTTCTTGTGGATTTTCTTATGCTCGAGATGAAGGATGACAAGGACAATGTTCCCCTTATCTTAGGGAGACCATTCCTTGCTACTGATGGAACTATGATTGATGTTCAAATGGGTAAGCTAAGGCTGCGTATGGATAAAGAAGAGGTTTTATTCAACCTTGATAAAGCAACGAAGATGCCAATGGAGACGCAGTGTCATAGGATCGATGTGGTGGAGGAGATCATGAAGGAAGATATGTCCTTGATCCTTTCCAAGGATCCTTTGGAGACATGCTTGATGGAGTCTCTGACTTTTCCCACCACGGAGCTAGATGAGCTCTCTAATGAGGTATGTATTGAATTTCTTGAAAATCTACTTGCTTTGGGTGATTGACAGGTATGAATCACAAAGGACCAAGATTGAAGAGGTGAAGTGGACTAAGAAATACTTGTCATTGGATCGAGATAGCACAGCAAAAGAAGAGAAGAAAGAGAAGTTGAAACCACTACCAGAACACTTGAAGTATGCCTATCTAGGTGACAATAAAACATATCTGGTAATTGTATCTTCTTCCCTTACTGATGATCAACTCAATGAGTTATTAGATGTGCTTAGGAAGCATAAGTCTGTGATTGGTTGGTATCTTGATGATTTGAAAGCTAATGTCCATCATATTGCATGCATAGGATAAGATTGTTAGATGTGGGTAAGAGTAGCATTTAGAATCAGCGGAGGGTAAATCCCGCTATTCAAGAAGTGATTAGGAAGCAAATCCTAACATGGCTAGATGCAGGAATTATATATCCAATTAGTAATAGTCCCCATGTGAGTCCATTACATGTTGTAGCTAAAAAGGGAGGCATGACTATAGTGAAAGCCGAAGATGGCGAGACCTTAGCCACTAAGATTCCTACATGACGGCGTGTGTGTACTGATTATAGGAAACTGAATAAAAATACATGCAAAGATCATTTCCCCCTTCCTTTCATGGATCAAATTCTTGATCGTCTTGCAGGGTATGATTTTTATTGTTTCTTAGATGGGTACTCGGGGCATAATCAAATCATGATTGCACTTGAGGACCAGGAAATGACTACTTTCACTTGCCCATATGGAACTTTTTCCTTTACGAAGATGTCTTTTGGATTGCGTAATGCACCTGCTATATTTCAGCGCTATATGATCGCCATATTTGATGGGTTGATAGAAAAGATCATGGAGGTGTTTATGGATGATTTTTCTGTGTTTGGTTCTTCCTTTGATATTTATTTATCTAATTGTCTACTGTTTTGAAGAGATGTCAAGAAACTAATCTTGTTTTGAATTGGGAGAAGTGCCACTTCATGGTGAGAGATGGGATTGTTCTTGGGCATCATATTTTGGCTAAGGGATTGTAGGTGGATAGAGCAAAGGTGGTGGTGATTGAGAAGCTTCCATCACCTACTAATGAAAAGGGAGTGCTGTCCTTTCTTGGACATGCAGGATATTATAGGAGATTTATCAAAGACTTCTCAAAATACTCCAAACCGTTGTCTCACTTACTTTAAAAGGATGTTCCTTTTATGTTTGATGATGAATATCTAACAACTTTTCAGGTTTTGAAAGAGGCATTGATTACTGCACTTATCTTTATCACACCGCATCAGACTCAACCGTTTGTAATTATGTGTGATGGAAGTTATCAAGCACTTGGAGTGGTGCTTGGGCAGTTGAGGAAAATGAAGTTCTGCGCCATCTACTATGCGAGTAAGACTTTTGATGCAGCACAAAAGAACTACACTGTTACTGAAAAGGAGTTTTTAACTGTGGTGTATGCATTCAATAAGTTTCGTCAGTATTTGGTTGGCATGAAGACCATTGTATACACGAATCATTCTGCGATCTGGTATTTGATGGAAAAGAAGGAAGTGAAGCCAAGGATCATTAGATGGATCCTTCTTCTGCAGGAGTTTGATATGGAGATCCGAGATAAGAAGGGTACGGAGAATGTGTTAGCGGATCGCCTATCATGGTTGGAGACACGGGAGCATTGTGATGATTCTTTTGATTATATAAACGAGATGTTCCCAGATGAGAAGATCATTGCGGTGTTTGCTGAAGGAGTAGAAAGAGCTTGTGTAGTAGCTGCTCAAGGAGTGGATCCATGGTATGCGGACTATGTTAATTACATTGCCGTAGGAGAAATTCTAAGAGATCTCAACAGATATCAACTTGCGAAGTTTAAAAGGGATGTTGAGACTTTCATATGGTATGATCCGTTCATCAACAAGAGTTGTACGGATTCTGATCATAGTCATTTTCACCTAGATTTTAATATCTTTATTTGTGTATTTTCGGATATTTTTATCCGTATTTGTGTTAATTTTGGACAAGAAATGGACAAAAATGGAGTCGGGAGCGAAAGGGAGATAGAAGAATAGGCCATGTTAGTACACGGGCCGTGTGCGGAATACGGCCCTGTAACCACTAGCCATGTAGCATCGTCAAAACTAGCTGCTCGCCCAGAAAGATGTCCGTGCGCTGGTGCACGGGCAATGCGTCGCTGCACGGCCCGCGTACGGAGCACAGCCCTGTAAGAAAAAGCTATGCATTGTCATCAGAAAATGCTACACGGCCATGACCATGGCCGTGCAGCGCAGCTCGAGCCGTGTTTGGAAACACGCACAACACGCCGAAGTAGGTGTGCCCTACACGGGCCGTGCGCTGCAGCACGGGCTGTGTAGGTGCAAAATCCTGTGTAATTTTTAAAATGTTCCGAAAGCTTCTAGAAGGTCCATAAATGATTTAAAACCATGACTTGTGCGAAATTTAGAGGGGGAACTCATTGAGGAATCATTTTGGATCAGTTTCCACACTCTAAACACCTAAATCACACATATTCATCTCCATCTCTTCCACCCTTCACTTCATCCATCCAATCCACTTGATTTTCTCAAATCCATCCATAAATCCATCCATCCACCAAACTAAGAAGAGGAATTCATCATTGGTTGAAGATTTTAGCATGATCAAGGAGGAGGAAGTTCACTATCAAAGGGGAGCTAACTTACCTTTATTTTGTTATTTTCTTCATTATTTGGCTCAAATGGAGCATGCCATGGATTGTATTGATTTTACAATGATTTGTAGTGGCTAGTCCTCATGTGAGGCTGACAATATGATTGGTTAGGGATTATGTAGATTTTGCACACCACATGTTTGATGAAATGATTGTTATGAATATTTTCTATCATGAATGCTTATTCTCATTTTATGTATGATTTGTGTGGTTAAATTCTCTATTCATAGTGTTAGGATGACCATTCCAATATTATGCTTAGTGGTTTAATTGAATCATTGATTGCATGAGATGACTTAGTTAGTGTGAGGAGAGGTAAGCCATACCCTTCAAGTGCTTAGAAACTCATGATAGGACATTAGTGAGAACTAGTGAGGGGAACCAACTTATGATCATAGTACCTTAATGGGAATTGAGAGTAAGACAATCCTAGGAGATTTAAACTTGTAAAAGAGTTGAGAACCTAATCACCTTGGCCATAGGGGTTAGGGGTACAAACGTGATTGCCCTTAATATCATAACTTGAAAACCATCAATGCATGTGTGTGTGTGAGTCTATATATACCTTACCATGAATGTTGCTTGCCTTACATAATTCTTAGATTGTTCACCTTCACCCATCATCCATCTCATTTGTACATGTTCTATCTTTTATTTGCTTTCTAGCTTAGTTTGTAATATAATCTACTCCCTCATTCTTTGATTCGTCCTACTAGAGTAAAGCATTTCTCAAACACGGCTACCCACTTTCGCCCTTGGATTCGATATCTTATAAATTTTGCACTTGGTTGCTTACATGCTACACACGATAGAGTACACTTGCTCTCATCAATTACCAAAATTGAGACTAAGTTCATGGCGCCGCTTGCCGGGGAAATGTTAAACATTTGGCTGTAACGAGTTTGAAGTTGATTAGTTTTGATAAGGATTTCTTTTATTTGTTATTTGTTTACTTGTCTTGGTTATTTTGGGAGCTAATTTGAAAATTCTTATAGGTACATGCAAACGTGTTCAAGTTCTCAATCTATTGAACCTTTGAACTTGGAATTAGAAGCTACCTTAAGAAGACAAAGACGAGGAGTGTTAGAATCTACGGAAGAAAGTATAGAAGAAGTAAGGGATAATGCAAACATGGTGGATGAAGAAGGCAATCTGAGGAATTTTCATGGAGGTGATAATGCTAGAGGGGGCTATAATAATCCGGAATTTGTGCCACAAGTGTATGCTCAACAAATGCACTTGCAAAACCAACAAATGCAAGCTATTATTCAAAATTTGATGGCACAACAAGAAGCAAGGAATAATCCTCCGGTGGTGCAAAAACAACCCCGTGGAAATGGACATAATGGAGGTGGAATGGACATTCGTGATCACTTCGAACCGCAATATGGGAATTATAGAATGGGTCCGCCATTGAATGTGAATAATTTTGAGATCAAGATGGGATTGATCAACATGGTGTAAGAAAATCAATTTGGTGGTGGTGCTATAGAGGATCCGAATGTTCACTTAGCCTAATTTACAGAGTTAGCAAACACGATAAAGATAAATGAGGTAAGTGAGGATATTGTTAAAATGAAGCTTTTCTCATTTTTATTAAGAGATAGAGCTAAGGCTTGGTATCATACTATACCATCGGGATCCTACACCACATGGAGAGAGTTGGCACAAAGATTTTTGAGTAAGTATTTTTTCCCTTCAAAGATGTTGCATCTCAAAGGGCAAATCTTTCAATTCATGCAAATGCCACTTGAGACATTTAGTGAAGCATGGGACCATTTCAAAGAGATGCTAAGGAAGTGTCCACAACACGGATTCCCCAAAGAGCAACAAATAGGATTTTTCTATGCTGGTTTACACGGAAGTGAGAGGATGCTCATTGATGCTTCGGTGGGAGGTTCGATTTTGGGACAAACTCCAGAAAGAGCAATTACTATATGTGAAGAAGTAGCTTTGAATACGTGTTAATGGCCCATGGATCGTGCACCGGGAATGTATGATAGGGAGAAAATTGTTAAGATGGAAGAAGTGTGCATACAACAAGTGAAAAAGGTGGAAATACCTAAGGAAGATATGACCGACAATGCGATCACAGAGATATTAAAGAGGTTGAATGCTAACATGCAAGTGTCTCCAAATTCGACACCTATGGTGAATCAACAAGTGCTTGCAAGTCCTCAACAAGGTATGTCATTGCCTTTGATGAATCAACAAGTGTTTCCAAATCCTCAACACGGCATGACTATGCCTAATATGGGTCAATCTTCTCAAAGTTGTCAAATGTCTACATCCGTGCCTCAACAAAGTATGTCCTCTAATTTTGGAATTCAAGATGCATGGTGTCCACCGGATATGACGCTTGAGGAAGTTGCCTTCATGCAAGGAAGGAATTTCCAAGGAAATTATGGTGGTAACTTTGGAAGTCATGGAGGAGGATATCCACAAAGGCAAGGAGGATGGGGGCAAGGTAACTTTCAAGGAAATTTTAACCAATCTCAAAGGTATGAGAATTTGTCATATGGGAATTAAGGGAATGCACTTACTCTTCCACCGGGCATCAATCCGGGGGAGAAAGCTCTAAATGGTGAAGGAAAGTCTACCATGGAAGATTAAATGACTAAGATATTTGACTATTTGAAGCAAAGAGATAGATTCAAAGCCATGGAGACACAAATGAGTCAAATGGCAAGTGAAAGGGGGGGATGTTCATCGACAAGGGAAATTTCTATCTACAACCATTACTCATCCGAATGAGCAATGTAAGATGATTGAACTTCGTAGTGGAACAAAATACGAAGGGCCTTCTATGCCAACAGAAGTGGAGGAGGTAGAGTGTGAAGTTGAGCCCATGGAAAGTTTGGATGAAGAATGGAAAGAGAAAGGAGTTGACATTGTTGAAAAAGATAAAAGTTCCCCTATAATTGAAGAAGAGAAAGTGAAGTCTCCAAAGAAGTAGGCGAGATGTAGATAAGCAAAATGAAAAGAGAAAGAAGAGAAGTTTGAAAGATATGAATGGGGGATTCCGAAGTTGCCCATGGCAATTCCGTTTCCACAAAGGTGTTTGAAAAAGGGTTTAGAAGAAAAATTTGCCAAGTTTGTTGAGATGTTGAAGAAGATACATGTGAATATTCCTTTTGCGGAGGCTCTACTTCAAATGCCCAACTACTCCAAATTTTTGAAGGATATTTTGTCAAAGAAAAGAAGCTTGGGAGAGTTTGAAATGGTGAATCTTACGGAGGAATGTAGTGCAATCTTGCAAAAGAAACTTCCCCCTAAATTGAAAGATCCTGGGAGTTTCACCATTCCATGTGAGATGGGAGAGCATGAGAACTACAAAGCTCTATGTGATTTGGGAGCTAACATTAATTTGATGCCATTGTCAATCTTTAAGAAGTTGGGCATTGGAGAGGTCAAACCGATGTCGATTACACTTCAATTAGCCGACCGGTCGTTGACATATCTTAAGGGAGTTGTGGAAGATGTTTTGATCAAACCTGGAAAGTTTGTATTTCCTGTGGATTTTGTGGTACTAGATATGGATGAGGATGCAAATGTTCCATTAATACTTGGTCGGCCATTTCTTGCCACGGGAAAGACATTGATAGATGTGAAGAAAGGAGAGCTCACTTTGAGGGTGAATGAAGAGGAGGTTATATTTTCGTTAAGAGAGGCTATGAGTATCCACGGAACAAGGGAGAATGTAGAAGAGTGGAGGTTGTGGACAACATTGTTGAAGAGCATATGTATCACCTTCATTCCAAGGATCCGTTGGAAATTATCATATGCCATTCTTACTCTATTGAATCTCTTAAATCTAAATCTTCTTTTTGTTTGAAAAATGATTAAATGATTGATGATTTACATGGTTTAAATGCTTGTAGGGCACTTACAAATGAGGAAGCAAAAGATGCAAAGGTGGAGAAACTTGAGGAAGGACTAAAAGAGGAAGTGCAAGACAAAAAGAAGGTGGAGATGAAACCATTGCTGGAGCATTTGAAGTATGCTTACTTAGAAAAAGATGAAACATATCCAGTAATTGTATCCTCTTCCCTTAATGATTTAGAATTAGAAAAATTGTTAAGAATTTTGAGAGAGCATAAATCCTTTATTGGTTGGAGCATTAAAGATTTGAAAGGTACTAGTCCATCTATCCATCTATGTGCATGCATAAGATTCATTTGATTGATAATGAGAAGTCGTGTGTTCAAAACCAACGTAGATTGAATCCTATAATGCAAGAAGTGGTAAGAAAGGAGGTGTTAAAATAGCTTGATGCGGGAATAATCTTTCCAATAAGTGATAGTCAATATGTAAGTCCCTTACATGTAGTAGCAAAAAAAGGTGGTATGACTATAGTAAGATCCGATACAAATGAAACGATTGTCACTAGAACTATCACGGGTTGGAGAGTGTGTGTTGACTATAGAAAATTAAATGAAAACACTAGGAAAGATCATTTCCCATTGCCATTTATAGATCAAATGTTAGATCGTCTTGCAGGGCATGAGTGTTACTATTTTTTATGGTTATTCTGGATACAATGAAATATTGATTGCACCGTAAGACCAAGAGAAGACAACGTTCATATGTCCCTATGGTACGTTTGCATTTAGAATGATGTCGTTTAGTCTATGTAATGCCCCTGCCACTTTTCAGCGTTGTTTGATGGCTATCTTCGATGGTTTGATTGAAAATATTATGGAGGTGTTTACGGATGATTTTTTCGTGTATGGTTTCTCCTATGATATATGCTTGACTAATCTCACCATTGTGTTGCAGAGATGTGAGAAATCCAATCTTGTGCTAAATTGGGAAAAGTGCCATTTTATGGCGATTGATGGAATAGTATTGGGGCACCATATTTCCAAGCATGGGTTAAAAGTGGATAGAGCTAAAGTGATAGCCATAGTACGTCTTCCCCCTCCTACTAGTGAGAAGGGCGTGAGATCGTTCTTAGGCCATGCGGGTTTCTATAAACGCTTCATTAAGGATTTTTCCAAAATAGCTAAACCTCTTTATAAATTGCTTGAAAAAGATTGTCCATTTAACTTTGATGATGAATGTTGTGTATCATTTCAGGTGTTAAAGGATGCTCTCACTGTTAGATTTTATACTGAAAGCCTAGCTTTTGTATTGAACAATGTTTTAATAATTTTATTTGAAATAAGAATCATATGATCAAACATTTTGCATATTATAAATTATTTATTTATATGTTTGTGCAAAAGTCCATTTACTTTATACTGTAGATAATATGTTGTGCGACAACACGCGGAAGATCATATTATCGGTTTTCTTATAAAGTATAAATAGATGCTCACAACTGAGATAGACGGGGACTATCTATTGGGATGATTGTAGTGTGATTTGATATTAGATTGTCTTGACTATAGAATCACATTAGTGCACTTAGTGTGTATTGAGCAGGACCGCTTGAGATCGTTCGACTTGTACTGTCTATATAGGAGAACTTGATCTCAGTTATTATGGATGTTCGTGCTCTTAATCCCTATACAATAACCTCGACACGTAGGGCAGTATATATTTCTTTGATTCATCAATGGGTGAGATTTTTACATGTATTAAATCAACAAACTCGGTGAGTTGGGAAGTAGTACTGTATCTATGGTGTGCTATTGATTGTAGAAGGAATCCATGTCCGACATAGGTTGATGATGTCCCCTTGAGGAGCTCATAAATTTATCATGTAAATCTTGCAAGTGGAATAATTCCGGCATGATAATAAGATTGAGTGGTACTACTCTCGGATGAGATATTAATTAATGGAGTTATCAGTAACTTAATTAATTAATGGACATTGTATATCTTAAACATGGGGAGACTGTCGGGTTCATAATAAGAAGGAGCCCAAAACATAATTTTGGGACTGGATGGGTAGTGCAGTAATAATATTTTACTGGACTATATTATTATTATTGGATTTAATTATAAGCTTTGGGCTAAGCTTGGTTAATTAAATCCAATTGAGGCCCAAGCCAATTTCTCCTCCTGATCCCTGTTGTAGCCCAATATAAAAGTCATCCCAGCTTCTGGATGCCCTATTCTGAACGCTGTTTTCAACGTGAATAGAGAAAAGGAGCAGATTGAGTGGATTTTGGAGATTGTTGCCCACACAATACCAGAATTGACTTTGGGTCATACACAAGAAGATCAGAGGTGTTTCACTACTGCTCATCCTCTATATCAACCCAAAAGAAAGGTAAACGTTTATTTTGCTTCTGCTGTAACTGTTTACTTGAATTCCTAACGGATCACGCTGAACCAAACGATCCAAAAGCCAACAATTGGTATCAGAGCATTGGTTTTGTGGTGAAACGTGAACCGTAAGGTTGGGGTTTTGTGATTATATGATTATGTGATATGATCTGGATATAATCGCATGTTTTTGTGCTTCTCGTGATTCAATTATCGCATGATAGAATGCATGAAATTAGTGTTTGAATAATTTTTATTATTTATGAAAATCTTTTGAATTTATCTCTGGAACCCCAATATACATCTTTGGCTCTATATTAAGTTGTTGTTCCTGGACATCACAATTCACACACGGCTGCACCGTGAGAGACTGAACTACGGTCGTGAAGAAAGAAAGGCGTGACTGTTGGGTATTGGATGACTCATGGTGGTGTCTGGTGGAAGCGATTGCAAGCAGTCCATTTATTCACCAGGGCAATCTGACAGCAACTGATGAGAGGCAGTGAACGACGGCGGCAGCCCTGGACAGTACGACCTGGGGTGAGTCACTGGACTATTGATGGGCGAGGCTGATCGACGGGAAAGAAAGAGAGTCGACTTCAGATAGCCTGATGGCTGAACTCGACAGCGGTGGGTAAGCTGCATAACTAGCGGCTGTTGGTTGATAAAAGTCGATGGTGATCATCGAGTGGGGAGTCAGCGGCGATAGCTCTGGACAGAGGGCTAAGCGGCGGATGGCTGGCGATCGCTGTCGCCGTACTGGATGGATGCAAGAGGTAGCGGCCGAATGGGTTTGACTCACTGTCAATACCCTGGATCGGGTGGCAATGCTGTGAAACTAGACGGCGGCGTCGACTGTTCGCTTGAGCCACGATAATTGACAGCAGTTTCTGGGTAGCGTCGGACATGCACGGCGTACTTCCCAGCGAGTCCAATGGATCTCCAGACAAATCGGCTGATGATCGGTGACAACGTGGCATCGACTGGAAGCGGCTCTCGTTGGTGATCGACAACCAGTTCTGGACGATAATGGGATCGCAACGATGGTTGTCGCTGTAGTCTAAAATTTTTGGGCGAGTCCATGATGGACCAGTCGTGGTGAGAGCGCGGTGGGACTGTCGAGACTTGATTGTGCTGGAGAACTCCGGCCAGCTCGAAACGGCGGAATGGGTCAGGTGTATACAAGGCGGCGATCTATTTTGTGTGGAGGGTCTTGCGGGCACGTACTGGTGTTGCTGTGGTTAGTGGGATGGTGTTTTGGGCTTGATGCCTTGCTCCTTGTTGGGATAAGTTTAATTAATGGGCTCATTTAATTTATTGTGGGATTGGTGTTGGGCCAAGTTTTCTAATTGGGTTAGATTTTTCATGCAGAAATAGGCAGGGTAAATGGGCTTCATTAATTTATTAATGGGCTGCTCATTTTATGTTATTGATGTTTGGGTCAGCTGGGCCCATTTATTTGATCCAACTATTTATGCAATTAATTCATAATATATAATTGATTTAATTATTTTTACTTGATAATTAATTGTTATATATGTAGCATGTTCTATGTGATTTAATTTTTTTTAAATTACTTTAAAAAAATAGAAGCATGCTAGGATGTATATTTTATTATTGTAATATTATATGCATGTTAAAAACCCTCGGTGTTAAATAACTAAGTGGGAGAAGGGATTGGTAATTAATTCCCGCGGCCTCCATTATTGGTTTGTAAGTGATGTGAGTAAGCTTGTGCGTTGGCATTAGAGCCTTCCTCCCCATTGGATGAGTTTATTCGCGGATCACTGGTACAAACTTCTTTAAGATGACCATAGAAAATTATCCGAGCACGTGTGTACTTCTCTATCTGTAAGGCACATAAGCTTGCGCAATGGACTTGGGGTCAAATAATGGTATACACTTAGATGCAAATAATAAGTATTCTCCCCATCGGAGTCACTGCTGTTATTTGCATGGCTAAAGAAAAATCGACTATTAATTTTTTTGTCATAAAATTAGGTTGACAAATGAAATTATTGGGTAAAATCTTCTCTTGTAAATGTTCGGGTTTGTATACGTCCACACTATCGTGGCATGCAAATTCACGGTGCTTGAGATGTTGGTGAATTTTATTTTATATTGTTTTGAGGGATTTAATATAAATTGATAAATTCGAAGTGTTTGATCTGTTTAATTATTTATGATTCTCAGGATTTCCAAATGGCAATCAACTCACTTTCTGTTATACTTAAAGAGCACAAACTTACTGGCACTAATTATGTTGACTAGAAGCGAAACATGGACATTGTTTTAACTGATGAAGATTATATCTTTGTTCTCACTAAGGAATGTCCTCCGGCACCTACTGATGACTCTACCGAAGAGCAAAGAGTTGCTTATAATTGGTGGGTTGATAGGGGTTTTCTCAACACATAAATTAATCCTCAAGTATAAGGATATCAATTGTAGTCGCGAAGATGACCAAGTTACAATATCGAACCCACGGGACGGATAAATATCAATTTTGTGATCTTCTAGTATATTTTAGACTATGTGGTAATTGTAAAGGTTTAATGGATAGTAACTTCTAATCTAATTAACAAAAGAAATAGCAAAAGTAGAGAGAAGTGAGTTGTGATCAATAAGAATGATAGGTAGTTCTTTGGGTCATCCAGTTTCACTAGCAATTCGTATTTTCGTATGATGGTGTCCGACTCTGCCCTGTGGTTTGTGGACGCATCACTAGACCATGCAAGTTTACTCTATTGACACAAGTAAATATGCGCTTGACACGTGTGAATACATCGGAGCAAGAGATATGCTTCACCCCCCTTTCTAGGTACTATCATAATCAATTATCTTCTACGTCTAGAATCTAACCCGATTTGATCTCCCTTTTTAGGTACTATAAAGTTATACTCTTCATCCTATTCATCAACCCGAATTCAATTCAATTCATTAATATTCATATAAGACAGTTCTAATAATACTTCGGAATCCATTCACTTAGAATTATAACAATAAACCCTGCTCAGTAGTGAACGCACTCAATCAATAACCATGTCATGTATTCAGACTCTACACAACGATCATTGATGCACAAAACGACTATGAGTATGGATTAAATATGCAATCTTATATAAAACAAACCACAGGTAGTGTTGTACGGAGTTTTACACACGAAACACGAATTACATCATGAAACTTTCATAACCCTAGAACTACCAAGGTGGTTCTAGCCCATGATTGATCTAGGAACAATCATGGTTAGATTAATCATTCTTACTTGAACCTTCAGCGAACCTCTGTCACAGCCCTCCGAATGGATCACCACCTCTACTCTTGTCTCACCTACGATTGACGATCAAAAGCTCCCTTTATTCTCTGTATGAGCCTCATTTTATACTTGTAATCACGTCTCTAGGGCTTGGAATGGGCTTTCTAAGTGATCTCACGCGTTTCGGCCTCGAAAATCCGGATAAGGTAAGTTCTCGCACACAGGTTCGACCACGTCAAGCAGGTCGAACCCCGAGCCACAGGTCGAACCCCAGGTCGAACCCCACTACTGGAAGAATTCTGCACAGGTTCGACCTTCTGGACAGGTCGAACCACTTAGGTCTTGGTTGAACCCCAGGTCGAACCTCAACACTGGACAACTCTTGCTCCCGATTCGACCAACGGGCAAGTCGAACCCCAACGTCGTGGTCGAATCCTCCTTCTTGCAAACTGGTTCGACCATGGTTCGACCTGATGGCTAGGTCGAACCAACTGAGTCGTGGTCGAACCCTTCTCTGTATTATCCAGCAACGTTGGTTCGACCTGCTGGAGAGGTCGAACCCTCCTCCAGCCAGGTCGAACCCACCTACTTCTTGGGCGGTTCGCGTGGCTTCGACTCCGTCTCTTCGATTCTTGGCTCTTTCACTCCGTTTTTGGTAAGAAAACACTCAAATAGCTCCACTAACACCTGATTCATGCTATTTCACAATATATATAGGTTTTCCACCTATTTCCACATCAAAACTCTCCAAAACTAGCACAAAACATAGCGCCAAACTTGTGAATTTACACACTCATCAAACCCCCAAACTTACATGTTGCTCGTCCCGAGGCAACCAATTTAAACCACAGGAGTCGTGTATAATTCAACAAGATCAAGTACAACACATATTACACATGCCACTTCATTGAATCAAACAAGAATTACTTGCGTCAAATATGTCACTCATGTAAAATCAATCTAATCACACACCATTCGGAGCACTAAGTAATCTCACTGACAAGATAAGTCTTTACACTCATTCACTCGTGTGTGAGGCACTATAGGCTAGTATAAACACTCATATCAATTCATATTCACGCGTAACCATAAGCTTGGCAAAGGTCTCAGAAATCAACTTACATTAGATTAACACTAGGATCACAAAGGACTTGTTTCTAGGTTGTAATGTCGGCTCTTTGGAAAGGGTAGGAAAATTTGGTCATAGTAACTTAATACACTAGTAGAGAGTTACCTTGGAGGTTCTTGATTTCTCATTCGGCTTCATATTCTCCTCCAATTCTTCTCTTGCACTTGCAATTATCAATTTTCCTTCTCTTCCTTGCATCAACATCATTCTTCTTTTAATTGCTCGGGTACCAGTTATAGGCACTACCCTTCTCGAACATCGTTCGGCTGTTTCTTAGAAACTTCAAGCCCCATGTATAAGCAATTCGGGGTACCAATTTCAGGCACTATCCCTAACAAGATTTAACCATGCATATTTCTTACCGAACCTCATTCCATCTTCCCTTTGTTTCTTCCACACTCATTCACCTTATTCTCTCTACCAGTGGATAGGGTATTTTCAAAGCTCAAATAAGGTAATTAAAGCTCGTATATCTGGCTTGCCAAAGAAAAAGCTTTTAAAAGGCTCAAACAGGGCTACCAAAGATTTATAAGATCATTAGGAAAGGTGAAATTTGGCTAAGTGACTCAATTAATCAAAAATGGCCTAAGATCATATCCTAATATTTCATCAATTGTAAGTTTCACACAAGACTCCAAGCCAAGTTCTAGAATACGTTCATACGAATGATTCTCTCAAGAATAAACTATCATGATTAATCATGATGAAGGCTCAAATCCTCACATAGGTAATCAATTCCTAATACTCCTCATAGCACATAATCAAAATCAATTCCTCATGAATTCCATATATTTAACAAATTACTCATGCTCTTTCCAAATGAAAATAAACACGTAAACATATGAATGAACATAATCAACACCCATATACAGAGCAACGATACAAGATCAACTATATCAAGTACATTCCACTCACACATGAATCACACCCCAATCTGTAAAAATAAAAAGAAGAATGGGAGATAAGATGAATCGGAGAAATCAAAAGAAAACCTGAAACTACTCCTTAGGAGCATCATCATCCTCATCATCATCGTCGCCCTCATCCATTCTATTTTCCACAGCTCGGCACAGACTGGTAATGTGTTTGTCCATCATATCCACTCGACTACTCACTCTACCAACACGCTCATCCAAGACAGAGTACCTTTCGTTCAGCGTGGCGTAGTTGGCGTTAGCGAGCGCGAGTTGCCTGTTCGTCTCTTGCTGTGCAGCTACCACCGCGATCAGCTGCTCATGAATCAAGCGAAGCTGCTCCCGAGTACCTGGAACTGCTCGCCGCTGCTGCGGTTCTGGAGCATGCTAAGGCGCATCATGCTGCTCTCCTTCCGGAATCTCCATCTCCGGCTGCTCCTCTACCTGATCCTCCTCTTCAGACTGCTGTGGCTGAGGTGGACGGAACTCTCCTCGATCAACAATCTGCTGTAACTCAGCCATCCTTCCCTCAGCACACATCTGTGCTACCGCTCTCCAATCACCACCCGACTTCGCTGCCACGGATAAAGCGGTGTGTCCTAGAGAATTCATTAGTCTATTCCTTGCTTCCCGAATAGTTGTCAAGTTGCTCACGTCGAAGGGGAACATAAATTCGAAAGGCTTGACACCTCTCGTGAAAAACCAATCTCCATTTCTAAAATGGGCAAACCTTCCCTTCGCGCACGTGCTCATAATCAAATCGGGTTCTCCTTCTACTGGTGTAATGCCGGTGAGGTCCAAGTTGTAATGCTCAGCCAAAATCGTCAATAACCCTCCAATATTCACCTTTTGAAAACCAATGGTCTTGAATCGATTCAGCTGCGCAATAAAATAGGCTCCAACGTTGAACTTCACTCCGTGCAACATACACCACAAGGCATATAACTCTCCTCTAGACACAACACTGCCCTCCGAGCGGGCGAACAACGTGTTGCTCAGGATGCGGTCCATGTACCTCAAGACAGGGTTCTTTATTGCGGAAGCACGAGCCTGTCTAGTCTTGTAATCACGAATCTCCCCCGTGATCTCCCTCCAAAATCGCTTTACACCGAATGCAGTACTTTCTAAACGAGGGATCTCCAAAGGTGTCTCAAACAGCTCATTGAAATCCTCAGACATCCATCTCCTACTCACTCCACCAAGCTGAAACGTACACTGATAGGGATATCCAAGCGGGTCCTTCTCCATCTCAAACGAACAAACCACTTCCGCTGTAACATGGAAGTACGTCGGCCTCTTCAACTCCATGAATCTTTGGATCCCTACTTGATCAAACATCCAAAATATATCATCCCCTATTCTCATTATCCTCATCGCTTCATCATCTTGGTATCGAGTGCGAGCTATCTTGTCTGAAACTTCTTCCCACTTCTCTTTAATCTCATCCCAACCTTGCATCCTAATCTTGAAGTTATCAGGTAAACGGTCTTGTAGCCTCAGTTTTCTTGTCACTTTGTCCAAGTTTGAAGGCCTGTCATGCCTCTTCTTTGATCTCTCCTCCTCTGCTTTTCCTTTTCCTTTGCTTGATACTTGTCCCTTTCCTAAAAACAAATACTTCAATCCAACCAACAAGACAAGAAAGCAAGTATTGTACTAGCACATCACATACTCTACTTCAAGACTTCAAGCATCAATGCATATTCATACAAACTATCATCTCAACACCACTTGCTTATTCAACATTTTCAAAACATCTTCAATTATACCTTCTTTAATCATCAAAACATAACCAACAAGCATGCATTACGCAATTCAAGCAATTCAATCAAAAATTCAACATGCTTTCCTCCATAAACTACTTCAATTTTATCAATTTCAACCAAATCAACATGCTCATTCTATGGTATATTCTATATCCTTGATTAATTCACATAAAAAATCCAAGTTCTATCAATAATCAATCAACCACAATCCACGAAACAAGAATTCATATGAAACCAATCAAAATATCAACATTCACCATGAAATTCAACCATACTCAACATCAATTCTCTATTTCACATCAAATTGCTTACCTAAACCTTCAATCCTAGAGTAATTGAGTTGGAAAAAACGTACCTTGTGACTTGCCCATGGTGAAAAACCGATCAAAAACACAAAACACCCAAAAACGCGATTTTAGCCCTAACTCGCGACGAAATCCGCCCAAATCCGCGACCAAATCGATAATTCAAGGTGTAATGTTGTGTAATCGGTGCGAAATCAAGTGTAATTGAAGAATTTGTGCAAGGGTGTAGAGGTTCGAAGAGGGTTCGAGATTTGATGTTTCGAAAAAGTGATCGAACCCCTCTGAAAATTCGAACTTAAAATGCGTACCTGGCTTGGTTCGACCTCGGGTTCGACCACCTGTACTGGTCGAACCATGGATGGCGAGGTCGAACCTCTCTTCTGGACAAACAATCTTCTTGGTTCGACCAAGGGTTCGACTTGCTAAACAGGTCGAACCTTTCTTGAATTGGTCGAACCCCTCTTCTGGAAAACAGAGTGCTTCCGACTGACAGGTTCGACCTTAGGTTCGACCTCATGATCAGGTCGAACTACTATAGCTTTGGTCGAACCTCCTCTCTGGACAACTTTCAATGTCGGGTTCGACCTTAGGTTCGACCTCATGGTCAGGTCGAACCACTATGGCATTGGTCGAACCTCCTCTCTGGACAACTTTCAACGCCGGTTCGACTTCCTCTGCTTTTGTTCGACCTCTGGCTCAGGTCGAACCACTGCAAGACTTGGTCGAACCTACCTCCTGATTTCCAAAACTGAGTGTTCTTCATTCACTACATACTTCAAGCTTCAACACAACCTCATTAGGTATAATCTAGAGCACAACTTCAGAAATTGTTCCACATAATATCATTCATGAGTATATCCGTATAAGAAAACACAACCAAAAACCACTGAACATTAGGCAAATTGTAAAAAATCGTCTCATCAAAATCGATTAAAATTTCAACAAGGCCGTAAAAACCAATTCCCCTAACAAACAATACAAAGAAAAGATTATACTCTTAATGCTTCAATGAGGTAATAACATCACACCCCCCCAAACTTAGTAAAAACGTAAGTCGAAACTAAGTTTGAAAAGAGATGTAAGTGCCGATTGGTAAGCATCTTAAATACAAAAATTTCTTACTCACACGAAAAAATAATAAAGCAATAAAACGGAAGGGCAAGCCCCCAACAGACGCTCATGTTTAACGTCGGAGAGTCACGACGGTACCAAGTCAGAACAAGGTATCATCAAAAATGACACACGCATCATCCGGCGACCTATAATACTTCAATCGATGCCCATTCGCCGCGATAACGTCACCATCTTTGTCAATAAGCTCATAACTCCCCCCTCCTAAGGCTCGATGAATCATGAACGGTCCCATCCACTTAGACTTCAACTTGCCTGCAAAGAGCTTCAAACGAGAGTTAAAAAGTAGTACCTTATCTCCTTGCTTGAACTCCTTGTACGAAATTTTAGAATCATGCCACCTCTTCATTCGTTCCTTATAAATCTCTGAGTTCTTGAAAGCACGACTCCTAAACTCATCCAATTGATTCATGTGAGTTAGCCTCAACTCCTTTACATCCCTAAGGGTCAAGTTCAAGCGACGCAAAGCCCAAAACGCTTTGTGTTGGATTTCTACGGGTAAGTGGCACGGCTTCCCATAGACAATTTGATATGGTGACATATCTAATACCGTCTTGTAAGCGGTCCGGAACCCCCACAACACATCATCAAGCTTCATAGCCCAATCTTTTCTATTAGTTCCTACCACTTTCTCCAGAATCTGTTTTACTTGACGGTTGGAGACCTCCGCCTGCCCATTTGCTTGCGGATGATAGGGTGTAGTAACCCTATGCCTAACACCATAATCCTTAAGCACCTTCCCCAGATATTTATTGACGAAGTGGGAACCTCCATCACTAACTAATGCTCTCGGAACTCCATAACGGGCAAAAATATATTTCTTTAGGAAAGATAAAACAACTTTCGAATCATTAACACGAGTAGGAATAGCTTCCACCCACTTCGAAACATAATCCACCGCAAGAAGAATATAGAGAAACCCATTCGACGGGGGAAAAGGTCCCATAAAATCGATCCCCCATACATCAAATATCTCCACGACTAAGCTAGGCTGCAATGGCATCTCATCTCGCCTACCTATATTACCCATGCGCTGGCATCTATCGCAAGACGCCACATAGCTCTCACTATCTCTAAACAAAGTAGGCCAATAAAGAGCGGATTGAAGGACCTTAGCTGCAGTCTTTTGCGCTCCGAAATGCCCCCCATTCGGTTGTGCATGGCAGAACTCCAGCACACTTTCCATTTCCATCTCGGGTACACATCTTCGGATAATAGAATCTGTACAAATCTTATAAACAAACGGATCATACCATATAAATGTCTCAACATCCCTACGAAATTTCGCAAGTTGATATCGGTTGAGATCCCTTGGAATTTCACCAACGACAATGTAATTAACATAATCCGCGTACCATGGATCCATACCTTGCGCTGCAACCACACATGCTCGCTCGGCCCCTTCAACAGCCACAGCCATGATCTTCTCATCAGGGAACATCTCTTCAATATACTCGAAAGAATTATCACAATGCTCCCTAGTCTCCAACCTTGACAAGTGATTGGCCAACACATTTTCTGTTCCTTTCTTATCCCGAATCTCCAAGTCAAACTCTTGCAGTAGTAGAATCCATCTTATAATCCTAGGCTTTGTCTCCTTCTTCTCCATCAAATAACGAATCGCTGAGTGATCCGTATACACAATCGTCTTCATGCCAACCAAATACTGACGAAACTTATCGAATGCATACACAACAGCCAAAAACTCCTTTTCAGTTACTGTGTAATTTTTCTGTGCCGCATCGAAAGTCTTACTCGCGTAGTAAATGGCGCAGAACTTCTTCTCCCTTAGCTGCCCAAGCACCACACCCAATGCCACATCACTTGCATCACACATAAGTACAAACGGTTGCGTCCAGTTCGGTGTGATCAAGATAGGGGCAGTAATAAGCGCCTCCTTCAAAACTTGAAAAGCTGTCAAACACTCATCATTAAACAAAAAAGGAATATCCTTTTCAAGTAAATGAGATAAGGGCTTAGAGTATTTTGAGAAGTCTTTAATGAATCTCCTGTAAAAACCGGCGTGTCCAAGGAAGGATCGCACTCCTCTTTCATTGGTCGGTGGTGGAAGCTTCTCAATTGCCACCACTTTAGCACGGTCTACCTGTAATCCCTTGGCGGAAACATAATGCCCAAGAACAATCCCATCTTTCACCATGAAATGGCACTTCTCCCAATTCAAGACAAGATTAGTTTCTTGACACCTTTTCAAAACAACAACAAGGTTAGACAAACACATATCAAAAGAAGAACCAAAAACTGAAAAATCGTCCATGAATACTTCCATGATCTTCTCTATCAAACCATCAAAAATCGCCATCATGCATCTCTGAAAAGTAGCAGGTGCATTACACAATCCAAACGGCATTTTCCTAAAAGCAAAGGTCCCGTAGGGGCAAGTAAAAGTGGTATTTTCTAGATCCTCGGGAGCAATCATGATTTGATTATACCCCGAGTATCCATCCAAGAAACAATAGAACTCATACCCTGCAAGACGATCCAACATTTGATCCATAAATGGAAGAGGGAAGTGGTCCTTACACGTGTTCTCATTCAATTTCCTGTAATCCACACATGTACGCCATCCCGTAGGAATTCTCGTGGCTATCGCCTCTCCATCCTCAGCTTTCACTACAGTCATACCCCCCTTCTTAGCAACTACATGCAATGGACTCACATGGGGACTATCACTAATAGGATATATAATTCCAGCATCCAACCACGTAAGAATTTGCTTCCTTATCACCTCTTGAATTGCGGGATTCACCCTACGCTGATTCTGAACACTAGCTTTGGCTTCATCCAACAACCTAATCCGATGCATACAATACGAAGGACTAATACCTTTCAAATCATCAAGTGACCACCCTATTGCAGACTGATACTTCCTCAAAACATCTAATAACTCCTCAAGTTGATCATCATTAAGGGAAGAAGATACAATTACCGGATATTGTGCATCATCACCGAGAAAAGCATACTTCAAGTGGTCCGGCAATGGTTTCAACTCCTCTTTTCTTTTCTCCACTGGAGTGTTTTCATTATCCAAAGGCAAGTACTTCCTTGTCCATTTGACTTCTTCCACTTTATTTCTCTCCAATGCAAACCTGTCATCACCCAAAGCAAGTAAGTTTTCAAGAAATTCAATACATACCTCGTTAGAAAGTCCGTCAAGCTCCGTAGTAGGATAAGTAAGAGATTCCATCAGACATGTCTCAAGAGGATCCTTTGACAAGATCAAAGACATATCCTCCTTCACAATCTCCTCCACCACGTCAATACTATAACATTGGGACTCCATTGGCATTTTCATTGCTTTGTCCAAGTTGAAAAGTACTTCTTCCTTGTCCATTCTCAACTTCAGTTCTCCTTTCCGAACATCTATCATAGCTCCAGCTGTAGCAAGGAATGGCCTCCCCAAGATTAAAGGAACATTATCCTTGTCATCATCCATTTCTAATACAAGGAAATCCACAGGAAAAACTGGCTTCTCCACCTTTACTAGAACATCTTCAACTATTCCTTTCGAAAACGTCATTGATCTATCTGCCAATTGGAGAGCAACAGTTGTCGGGGTCATTCCCCCAAACCAAGCTTCTGAAAGATGGACAACGACATCAAATTGATGCTTGCCCCAAGATCGCATAAAGCTCGCCGTGCTGGCCCCTTCCCGATCTCACAAAGAATAGTAAAGCTCCCTGGATCTTTCATCTTTGGTGGCAACTTCTTTTGAATAATTGAGATACAATTCTCAGATAAGTTTACCATTTCAACTCCGATTAAGCTTCGCTTCTTCATCAATATGTCTTTAAGGAACCGAGCATAATATGGCATCTCCATGATTGCCTCTGAAAAAGGGATGTTCAAGCTTATCTTGTTCATTATCTCTGAAAACTTCTTGAACTTCTCTTCCAACCCCTTCTTCACTAGCTTGTAGGGAAACGGTGGAGGTATCTTTGTTTTGGGAATCCCCCATTCATCACGATCAACCTTTTTCGCTTTCTCCTTTTCGGCTCTTAATCGCTTCGCTCTTTCCCATTTTTTCTCAGCTATTATGTCTGTACTTTGCTCATTCCGTACCACTGGAGTTGCATCAACATCAAAAGGAACAACAGGTGCATCAAACAATACATCTCGGCGAGGTTTGGCTGGGGTTCGACCAGGCTGAAAGGTCGAACCAGGGCTGTATTGGTCGAACCTCTCTCCTGGAAGACTGATCTCATTCTGCTCTGGAGGTTCGACTTGGGTTCGACCAACATTAGAGGTCGAACCACTGCCCCTTTGGTCGAACCGCTTCACTGTATAATTTCCATCCTTCGGTTCGACCTGGGTTCGACCTGAAGAGTTGGTCGAACCTTCGTGATCGTGGTCGAACCGCTCCTGCGTCAAACAGAGTGTTCTGGCCGATGAGGTTCGACCTGTGTTCGACCTGAAGAGTTGGTCGAACCCTCTGCGTGTTGGTCGAACCGCTCCTGCGTCAAAACAGAGTGTTCTGGCCGATGAGGTTCGACCTGGGTTCGACCTGAAGAGTTGGTCGAACCCTCTGCGTGTTGGTCGAACCGCGGCTTAGAAAATTCCAACTTCGATTCCAGCCTCATCGGTCCCTCGTACTGCGTTCCTGACCTCAGTGTGATGGCATTACACGACTTTGGATTCTCTATACTCTGAGACGGAAACTTACCTTTTCCTACAGTTTGAGTCAATGTGTTCACATTCTCTGCAATTGTACCCATCAACAATGTGAGATCTTTCACTTGAGTGGACAAATCTCTGTGGTGATCATCAATCTTTTTCTCAAGCTTTGCCTCAAGGCGATTCACTCTTTCATCATTCTTTACCATGTACCGGTTCACAGTATCCTCGAACCCAGGCTTTCCTTCTTCCACCTTTTCTCCCGGATCAACACCCATCGGAAGTTGCACTGCATTGTTCGTATTACTCCATGAAAATTCAGGCCTCCTTGGTTGCTGTTGATAACTACCAGATGGACCACGATTATTCAAGTTCCCTCGATAGTTCCCTTGGTAGTTCCGGTTTCCTTGATTTGGGTACCTCGTTCCTTGGATACTTTGACCCATGGCATAATTTGCTTCCTCCAATTCGTCTTGGATGGTTCCATTATTCATCATCTCTTGCTGCAAGATTGGCACTCGTTGGGATATCTCGCTGATCTGCTTCTGTTGAGACTCAAGTAGCTTGCTGATATTAGACAAGCTCGAAACGATCTCATCCTCTCTCTTAGTCTTCACCATTGCTTGTTCAACCTGAGCTACTTTTCCAAGAACATACGTACCTCTAACTCTATCAGTGGGCCAATCCCTCGAATTCATTGATATGTCTTCAAACAATCTTTCGGCCTCAACGGATGACTTTGTAAGCAATGCTCCATTAGAAGAAGCATCAAGTAGCACTCTTGATTCACAGTCCAATCCGTTATAAAATATACTGATATATTGGGCTTTAGATAACCCATGTTGAGGACACTTCCTGAGCATGTCCTTGAATCTATCCCACGCTTCATGAAATTTCTCTCCCCCACTAATAGCAAATTGGTTAATATCTTGCTTCATCTTAAACACCTTCGAAGGTGGCATATACCTCTCCAAGAATCTTAACTTCAATTGCTCCCACGTGGTGCACTCAGCTGCATTAATAGTATCGTACCAATCCCTCGCCTTTTCAGTAAGCGAGAATTTGAACAAAAGGATCTTTCTAGTATCTTCATGTTCTCCTACGTCTTTTTGAGTACTTGCATAGCCCAAGAACTTGTTCAGATGCTGCTGCGGATCCTCGAAAGACCCTCCTGAAAAGGAGTTCCTTTCTATCATGCTAATAAGAACGGGATGAAGATCGAACGCTGTGTTAGTTCCCCTTGCTCCTAAAAGCTCATAATTTCCAGCCCCATTATTTTGAAAACCTCTCGGATGGCTAGATTATCCGGATTCGCTGCCATGTTGACTGTTACTACTTCCAAATTAACTTCAGTTGTAGCCTCAATCGCTTACGAAATCTGCTCGTCAACCTCAACTCCAAAATTCAGAGCTTCAGTTGAATCTATTGCCTTTGCATTGCTCTTCTTCTTTTTCTTCTTTCTTGATGATGCTCCAATCTCAGGATTATACGGTTCAAGATTACCTTTCTTTGATCTTGTGAGCATACACCTAAAATGAATAAGAAAGTAAACAACAAAACAAGGTAAATAGTCCTAATAAACTAGAAATAATACAAAAAAAAGATAGTTTACGCCGTCCCCGGCAACGGCGCCAAGAACTTGATAGGGGTTTTCTCAACACACAAATTAATCCTCAAGTATAAGGATATCAATTGTAGTCGCGAAGATGACCAAGTTACAATATCAAACCCACGGGACGGATAAATATCAATTTTGTGATCTTCTAGTATATTTTAGACTATGTTGGTAATTGTAAAGGTTTAATGGATAGTAACTTCTAATCTAATTAACAAAAGAAATAGCAAAAGTAGAGAGAAGTGAGTTGTGATCAATAAGAATGATAGGTAGTTCTTTGGGTCATCCAGTTTCACTAGCAATTCGTATTTTCGTATGATGGTGTCCGACTCTGCCCTGTGGTTTGTGGACGCATCACTAGACCATGCAAGTTTACTCTATAGACACAAGTAAATATGCGCTTGACACGTGTGAATACATCGGAGCAAGAGATATGCTTCACCCCCCTTTCTAGGTACTATCATAATCAATTATCTTCTACGTCTAGAATCTAACCCGATTTGATCTCCCTTTTTAGGTACTATAAAGTTATACTCTTCATCCTATTCATCAACCCGAATTCAATTCAATTCATGAATATTCATATAAGACAGTTCTAATAATACTTCGGAATCCCTTCACTTAGAATTATAACAATAAACCCTGCTCAGTAGTGAACGCACTCAATCAATAACCATGTCATGTATTCAGACTCTACACAACGATCATTGATACACAAAACGACTATGAGTATGGATTAAATATGCAATCTTATATAAAACAAACCACAGGTAGTGTTGTACGGAGTTTTACACACGAAACACGAATTACATCATGAAACTTTCATAACCCTAGAACTACCAAGGTGGTTCTAGCCCATGATTGATCTAGGAACAATCATGGTTAGATTAATCATTCTTACTTGAACCTTCAGCGAACCTCTGTCACAGCCCTCCGAATGGATCACCACCTCTACTCTTGTCTCACCTACAATTGACGATCAAAAGCTCCCTTTATTCTCTGTATGAGCCTCCTTTTATACTTGTAATCACGTCTCTAGGGCTTGGAATAGGCTTTCTAAGTGATCTCACGCGTTTCGGCCTCGAAAATCCGGATAAGGTAAGTTCTCGCACACAGGTTCGACCACGTCAAGCAGGTCGAACCCCGAGCCACAGGTCGAACCCCACTACTGGAAGAATTCTGCACAGGTTCGACCTTCTGGACAGGTCGAACCACTTAGGTCTTGGTCGAACCCCAGGTCGAACCTCAACACTGGACAACTCTTGCTCCCGATTCGACCAACGGGCAAGTCGAACCCCAACGTCGTGGTCAAATCCTCCTTCTTGCAAACTGGTTCGACCATGGTTCGACCTGATGGCCAGGTCGAACCAACTGAGTCGTGGTCAAACCCTTCTCTGTATTGTCCAGCAACGTTGGTTCGACCTGCTGGAGACGTAGAACCCTCCTCCAGCCAGGTCGAACCCACCTACTTCTTGGGCGGTTCGCGTGGCTTCGACTCCGTCTCTTCGATTCTTGGCTCTTTCACTCCGTTTTTGCTAAGAAAACACTCAAATAGCTCCAGTAACACCTGATTCATGCTATTTCACAATATATATAGGTTTTCCACCTATTTTCACATCAAAACTCTCCAAAACTAGCACAAAACATAGCGCCAAACTTGTGAATTTACACACTCATCATGGGTCAAAGCTGATAGGATGGCTAAGTGCTACATTTTGGCTTCTATGTCAAATGTACTTCAGACTTAGCATCAAGCTATGCAGACCGCCTATGATATGATGCATAATCTTAGGGAACTCTTCGAGCATTAGAGTCGTCCTACCAAGTCGAAAGGCATGTCTGTTCTAATGAACACCAAAATGGCTGAGGGCACTTCCGTGAGGGAGCATGTCCTTAGGATGATAGGCCAGCTCAATGAGTTGGAAGTTCTTGGAGCTGAAATCGATGGGGAAACCCAAGTTGATATCATACTCCAAAGCTTGCCTAGGAGTTTTGAGCAGTTTCGCCTGAACTATGGTATGAACAATATTTGTACACGTTGGCGGAACTTCTGACAGAACTTGTGGCAGCGAAAGAACTATTTCGTAGAGCTCCTCAGGTTCATGTTGCTGAAAATGCTGCTCATCCAAGGCCGAAGGGTGGTAGGAATAAGAAAATGTAAGGAAATTCAGCACCGGTAAACCAAGTGAAAGTAAAGGCTGGTGTAGTCAAGAAGCCTAAAGGCAAGTGCTTCAAATGCAAGCAGCCGGGACACAACAAGGCTGACTGCCCACTTCTGAAGGGGAACAAGAATGGTATGTCTTTTATACTAGTTGTTGAATCGTGTTAGGCAAATTGCAAAAAATCAACACATCTAAACCGGTGAAAGTTTAAATATGCCACAAAAAATCAACTCCTCTAACAACGTTACAAAGAAAAGATTATAATCTCCGTGCTACGATGAGGTAAGTACATCACACTCTCCTTTCCAAACTTAGTAGAAACTATAGTCGAAACTAAGTTTGCAAGAAGATGTAATTTTTGATAAGTGAGCACGTCAAATATAAAAATTTCTTACTCACACTAATGATATAAAACAATAAAACATGAGGGAAAGCCCCCAACAAGCGCTCTTGTTTAACATCGGAGAGTCACGACGGTACCATATCATTGCAAGGTATCCTCAAAGACGACACAAGCATCATCCAGCAACTTATAATACTTCAATCGATGCCCATTCGCCGCTATGATGTCTCCGTCTTTGTCCATAATTTCAAAACTCCCCCCTCCGCAGGCTTTATGGATAATGAACGTTCCCATCCATTTTGATTTCTATTTTCCTGCAAAGAGCTTCAAACGAGAGTTAAAAAGTAATACCTCATCACCTTGCTTGAATTCCTTGTAAGTGATCTTCGAATCATGCCATTTCTTCATTCTTTCCTTTTAGATCACCGAATTTTTGTAAGCTTGATTCCTAAACTCGTCTAGATGATTGATTTGAGTCATCCTCAACTCTTTTTGATCCTTTAGACACAAGTTTAGGCTTCTCAATGCACAAAAAGCTTTATGCTGAATCTCTACGGGTAGGTGGCACAGCTTCCGATAGACGATTTGATACGGTGACATATCAAGCACCTTCTTGTACGCAGTTCGAAACCCTAACAAAATATCATCGAGCTTCATAGCCCAATCCTTCCTACTGGTTTCGATAATTTTCTCCAAAATTTGCTTCACTTGTCGGTTAGAGACCTCGGCCTACCCATTAGCTTGAGGATGATATGGTGTAGTAATCATATGCTTCACACCGTAATCCTTGAGCACTGTCTCTAGAAGCTTGTTGAAGTGGGAACCTTCATCGCTTACTAGTGCTCTAGGGACTCCATAGCGGGCAAAGATATGTTTCTTCAAGAAAAACAACACAGCCTTTGAATCATTCAAGCGGGTAGGAATGGATTCTACCCACTTAAAAACATAGTCCACAGCAAGAAGGATGTATAGAAATCCATTAGATGGGGGGAAATGGCCCCATAAAATCAATTCCCCATACATCGAAGATCTCTACTATAATGCTTGGCTGAAGTGGCATCTCATTTCTTCCACTTATGTTTCCCATCCTTTGACATTTATCACATGTCACTACATAGGATTCACAGTCTTTAAACAAAGTAGGCCAATAAAGAGCATATTGAAGTACCTTAGCTGCCGTCTTTTGAGCTCCGAAGTGGCCCCCGTTAGGTTGTGCATGGCAAAAATCAAGAACACTCTCCATCTCCATCTCGGGCACACACTTACGGACGATAGAATCTGTACAAATTTTGTAGATGAATGGATCATACCATATGAACGTCTCAACATCCCTCTTAAACTATACAAGTAGATATCTATTGAGATATCTTGGAATTTCTCCTACAGCAATGTAGTTGACATAATCCGCATACCATGGATCTAATCCTTGGGCACCAACTACACAAGCTCTTTCTGATCCTTCAGCAAACACTGCCATGATCTTCTCATTAGGAAATATCTCTTCTGTGTATTCAGAAGAGTCATCACAATGCTCCCTTATCTCCAACCCTGATAGGTGATCTGCCAACACATTCTCCATTCCTTTCTTATCTAGGATCTCCATATCGAATTCCTGCAGAAGAAGGACTCATCTAATGATCCTTAGCTTCGCTTCCTTCTTGTCCATTAAGTACCGGATCACAGAATGATCCGTATACACAATGGTCTTCATGCCAACCAAATACTGTCAAAACTTATTGAAAGCATACACCACAGCTAGAAACTCCTTTTCAGTGATAGTATAGTTCTTTTATGCTGCATCAAAAGTCTTACTCGAATAGTAAATGGTACAGAACTTCTTCTCATTCATCTGCCCAAGCACCACTCCAAGTGTTTGATCACTTGCATCACACATAAGTACAAACGGTTGAGTCCAATCCGGTGTGATCAAGATAGGTGTAGTAATAAGTGCCTCCTTCAAAACCTGAAAAGCTGTTAGGCATTCATCATCAAAAACAAAAGGAACATCCTTTTCAAGTAAGTGAGACAATGGTTTGGAGTATTTTGAGAAGTCTTTGATAAATATCCTATAAAATCATGCGTATCCAAGGAAGGACCGCACTCCTTTTTCATTAGTAAATGGTGGAAGCTTCTAAATAGCCACCACTTTTGCTCTATCCACCTGTAATCCCTTAGCCGAAATATGGTGTCAAAGAACAATCTCATCTCTCACCATGAAGTGACACTTCTCTAAATTCAAGACAAGATTAGTTTCTTGACATCTTTTAAAATAGTAGATAGGTTAGATAAACAAATATCAAAGGAGGAACCAAACATAGAAAAATCAACCATAAACACCTCCATGATCTTTTCTATCAACCCATCAAATATAGCCATCACGAAACGCTAAAATGTAGCAGGTGCATTACACAATCCAAAAGGCATCTTCCTAAAGGCAAAAGTTCCATAAGGGCAATCATAGTAGTAATCATAGAAAGTTCTCGGGTAGTAACCATAAGGGCAAAAGGCATCTTCCTAAAGGCAGAAGTTCCTAAATGTAGTAGTAAATGTAGTCTTTTTCTAGTCCTCGGGTGCAATCATAATTTAATTATACCCCGAGTACCCATCCAAGAAACAGTAAAACTCATACCCTGCAAGATGATCAAGCATTTGATCCATGAAAGGAAGGGGGAAGTGGTCTTTGCATGTATTTTAATTCAGTTTCCTGTAATAAGTACACACACGCTATCCCGTAGGAATCCTAGTGGCTAGAGTATCTCCATTATCGGCTTTCACAATAGTCATGCCCTCATTTTTAGCTACAACATGCAATGGACTCACATGGGGACTATCACTAATTGGATAAATAATTTTTGAATCTAACCATGTTAGGATTTGCTTCCTAATCACTTCTTGAATGCTACTCTTAGACTCATCTAACAATCTTATCTTATGCATGCAATACGATGGACTAATACCTTTCAAATCATCAAGAGACCAACCAATTGCAAACTTATACTTCCTTAGCACATCTAATAACTCATAGAGTTGATCATCAGTTAGAGAAGAAGATACAATTACCGGATATGTTTCATTGTCACCTAGATAGGCATACTTCAAGTGTTCTGGTAGCGGTTTCAACTCCTCCTTCTTTTCTTCATTGATTGTGCTATCTCTATCCAAAGGAAAGTATTTTCTAGTCCACTTCATCTCTTCAAACTTGGTCCTTTTTTATTCATAACTGTCATCACCCAAAGCAAGTTGGTTTTCCAGAAAATCAATACATACCTCATTGGAGAGCTCATCTAGCTCTGTGGTGGGAAAAGTGAGAGACTCCATCAAGCATGTCTCCAAGGGATCCTTATAAAGGATCAAAGACATATATTCTTTCACGATCTCCTCCACCACATCGATGCTGTGACACTGCGGCTCCATCGGCATCTTCATTGCTTTATCAATGTTAAACATTACCTCTTCTTTATCCATATGCAGCCTTAGCTCAACCTTTTGAACATCAATCATAGCTCCAGCCATAGCAAGGAATGGTCTCCCTAAGATAAGAGGAATATTATCCTTGTCATCCTCCATCTCGAGTACAAGAAAGTCCACAGGAAAGACTAGTTTCTCTACGTTTACTAGAAAATCTTCAATCATCCCTTTCGGAAAAGTCATATACCTATCCACCAATTGTAGAGCAACCGTTGTGGGAGTTAACTCCCCCAAACCAAGACTTTGAAATATTGACAAGCGCATCAAATTGATGCTTGCCCCAAGATCGCACAAAGCTTGTCATGCCGGCCCCTTCCCAATCTCACATAGAATAGTGAAGCTCCCCGGATCCTTTAACTTCGCTGGCAGTTTCCTCTGTATGATCGATCTGCAGTTCTTAGTCAAGCTGTAGTTCTTAGTCAAATTCACTGTTTCAATTCCGTTCAAGCTTCTCTTCTTCAAAAGTATGTCCTTTAGGAAGCGGGCATAATATGGCATCTTTAAGAGTGCTTCAGAGAAAAGAATGCTCAAGCTTATCTTATTTATGATATCTGAAAACTTCTTGAACTTTTCTCCAATTCCTTCTTGACTAGCTTGAAAGAAAACGGATAAGGTATCTTTGTTTTGGGAATCCCCCATTAATCACGTTCAACCTTCTCCGCTTTATCCTTATTGGCTCTCAATCTCTTTGCTCTTTCCCATTTCTTTTCTGCTGTAAGCTCAGTATTCTGCTCTTTGGATGGCACTGGAGTAGCATCAACATCAAGTGAAGCATTCGGCGTGGAAAATGGTGCTGAATGAAGTGGTTCGACCATGGTTCGACCAGGGGTGCCGGTCAAACCAGGCGAGTAATGGTTTAACCGTGCATCAGAAAATGCTTTATCTCCCGGACAGGGCGGTTCGATCGCGGTTCGACCAACAGGGTTGGTCAAACCATGATGATCATGGTTGAACCGTGCTTCTGAAAAAACAAAGTGATCTGGACAGGCCGGTTCGACGATGGTTCGACCAACAGGCTTGGTTGAACTAAATTAGTAATGGTCGAACCGCTCGGTTGGGATCTTCGGAGGTTGCCCAGGTGTCTGATTTGACCTACTCAATGTGGTTTGACCATTTGTGTTGGTCGAATAGAGGTCGAATCGGGCTCCTAGAGCTGCAGAAGTCATTTTTGGCATCATCAGTCCTTCATACTGTGTTCCAGATCTTGACGTGATGGCATGGCACTGCTTCGGATTCGCTATACTTTGCGATGGGAACTTACCCTTCTCTACGGTTTGTGTCAATTAGTTAACATTCCCGGCCATCTCTCCCATCAACAACGTCAAGTCTTTCATTTGCTTAGAAATATCCTCATGATTTGCATTAATTTTCTTTTCAAGCTTGGCCTCTAGGCGATCTACTCTTGCATCATTCCTTGCCATGTACATGTTCATCGTATCCTCAAAACTAGATTTTCCTTTTTCGACCTTAGCACCCAGTTCAACACCAACAGGAGGTTGTACTGCTATATTAGGATCTCTCCATGAGAACTCTGGCCTCCTTGGTTGATGATAATTACTCGAAGGACCATGATTATTGTAGTTTCCTTGGTAATTCCATTTTCTTGATTTTGGAACCTCGTTCCTTGAATACTTTGACTCATGGCATCATTCGCCTCTTCCAATTCCTCTTGGCTAGCTCCTTTATTACACACATCCTGCTGCATAATTGGTACTCGCTGAGCTATGTCAGTAATCTGCTTTTGCTGGGACTCAAGTAACTTGTTGATATTAGCCAAACTAGAGATGATCTCATCTTCCCTACTTGACTTTACCATCGTATGGTCAACCTGCGCTACTTTTCCAAGAACATAAGTGTCTCTCACTCTATCAGTTGGACAATCTCTTGAATTCATCAAAATATCCTCAAAAAGCATTTTGGCCTCAACGGATGACTTTGTAAGCAATGCTCCATTTGATGAAGCATCTAGTAAAACTCGAGAATCACAATCCAATCCACTATAGAAAATACTGATGTATTGAGCTTTAGATAGCCCATGTTGCAGACACTTCCTTAGCATGTCCTTGAATCTATCCCAAGCTTCATGTAACTTCTCATTACCATGGATAGCAATTTGATTAATTTCTTGTTTCATCGTAAACACCTTTGAATGTGGCATGTATCGCTCCAAGAATTTCACTTTCAATTTCTCCCCAGGTATAACATTCTGCAGCATTAAGATTATTGTACCAATCTCTCGCATTTTCATTAAGCAAGAATTTAAATAAGATGATCATCCTTGCATCTTTATGAGTTCCTGCATCCTTTTGTGTACTTGCATAACCAAGGAACTTATTCAGATATTGCGGAGGATCTTCAAAGGTTCCCCCAGAGAAGGGACTCCTTTCAATCATGCTGATCAGAGCAGGGTGACGATCAAATTAGCTCCAGCCCCTCTTACTCCTAACAACCCCACATTGCCTCCTCCGTTGTTCTTATAGACTTCACAAATGGCAAGATTATCAGGATTCGCTGCCATGTTGATTGCTTCTGCTTCCAAGTTATCTCCAGTTGCAGCTTCAATCATTTGTGTATTCAGCTCGTCAATCTCCGGATTATGCTCCAATCTCCGGATTATAAGATTTTAACTCTTCTACCTTTGATCGAGTAAGCATACACCTAAGAAAATAAGCATTAGAAAATAAAGACAAGAATAATATAGTCTCAATTAAACTAGAAATAATAAACTAATAATTAATGTCATCCCCGGCAACGGCGCCAAGAACTTGATGATCGTTTTCTCAACACACAATATTAATCTCCAAATATAAAGGATGCTATTGTAGCTTTGATAAGCGACCAAGTGTTTATCAAAACCAAAGGACGTATTATAATTATTAATTTAATTATATTCTAACTTACTAAGACTATTATAGCAAAATAAGTGTGTGATTAAGTAACCAATAAATAAATAAATAAAGAATAATTAAAATAAATAACAGTAGAGATTGAACGAAAGTGAATAAGTGAGAAGATAGATAGTCCTTCGGGCCATTCAGTTTTACTAATTAATTTTCTTTCCATGTATCAATGTCCGACTCTGCCTTGTGGAGTATGGACTCATCACTAAGCCATGCAAATCTACTCTATAGACACAAGTAAATAAGCGTGTGACACGTGTGAATATCCTTGGAGAAAGAGATATAATTCACCCATTTCTAGATACTATCAATATCAATTATTTCGCGTGCACTAAGTACTCTAACCCGACATGATCTCCCATTATATATACTATGAAGTTATACTTTTTATCCTACTTATTAACCCGAATACGATTCAATTAACAAGTATTTATATGAGATAGTTCTAATGAGACTTCGAAATCTCTTCACTTAGAATCATAACATGGAATCCTGCTCAGCAGTGAACACACTCAATCAATAATCAAAACATGTATTTAGGCTCTACATAATAATTAATGATGCACAAAACAACTCTGAGTATGAATTAAAAATGCATAATCTTATATAAAATAAACTACAAGTAGTGTTGTACGGATTATACACACGGAAGTTCAATTAACTTATAAAACCTTCATAAACCCTAGAACTACCAAAGCAGTTCTAGCCTATGATTGATCGAAGAACAATCATGGTAGTTGGATATATCTTATCCATAGTTTTGAAATTACAAGATAAATTAAGATGCGAAGTAAACCTTAGATGCGGGTGTCGTCGCGTCTCTCTCCGTCTTGAATCTTCACTTGGTTCTCACTTGATTCGATAGACGAATCTCTCTCTATAGCTCCGTGGATGATGGTAGGGTTTCGGATGTTGTGTAGAATGAAGGTGGTGAATGACTCTCTTTTCCCTTGCGAAGGGTCTTCCATTTATACTCATAAGCTCTCCTTATGGACCTAGGATGGGTTTTTAAGCGAAAATACGCACTGAAGGTGTAAAAATATAGATCCAGATGTATCCAGCGCGTCAGCTCGACCAAAGGCCTTGGTCGAACCGATCACAGTTGGTCGAACCACAGGTCGAATCTACCTGTAAATTACTGGCAGGTCTAGGGTTCAACCCGAATGGAACCTCGAACCGAAAGCTTCATGGTCAAACTGCAACTGTGAAAACTTATACTTCTGGTTCGAGCATGGTTCGACCACTGTGCTTGGTCGAACCATAGTGTCATGGTCGAACCACATACCTGGCGCTTCTCTTCACCTGGTTCGACCAGGGATGCTGGTCGAACCACTCTCTGCTTGGTCAATCGCCTCCCTGCTTGGTCAAATCGGTGTCTTCGACACCCTTTCTCCGGTTCTGATCACTTCTAACTCATTTTCCTTCAAAAATTCATTCAAACGGACTCAAACATACCTGATTCATGACTTTCTTCAATACAACTAGATTTATCTTAATTTAAGACCAAATCTTACATCATTATCACATGAATCAGGGCACAAAAAACATGAATTTACACGCTCATCATGTGCTTGCTGATTAGCCATATTATAGTGGGCATGACCAATTAAAGAAATTATCGAACCACAGGGAGGAAGGTACTAGAGTTTAAGCGATCTCAAGTTTATCGTGATTTTATAAGGACGACGGAAAGGAGCGGATAGGAGCAAATGAATGCAGTTATGCTAAAGCAAGAAATAAAGATAAAATGAATGCAAAGATAAGATGGGTTCCAAATGATGCAAGGATGAGATTAACAACAATCATGGCATAGATAATTAAGTAATTATGCAATTAATTCTAATCTCTCATGGACAAGGTATAGAAGCGATCACTAATTCCACCTAAACTCTCTCTCGAGATGGATAGGATGTAGGCCCTCAACAAGGCTCCCAAACGCACATAGGATCGAGACAATAGCAAACACCTCCCACTAGGTACTAATTACTCTATGAGTTCCCTAATTAGGTACTAAATCATAAGCAATATTCCCTTTTAAGGTACTATGAATTCACCAATTGTTTGGATCTCCTCATTTAATCAACCAACCTCTCGATTAAGCTAATCAAATGTTCTATCAAAGGGTTCTAAATCTAGAAGGATATCTCTATCTCATTCTAAATTAATGCACATGAAGTGTATGATGAAATGATTCAATGAACTATCCTAAACACATAATTGATTTCTCAATCTAATCACATGCCCATGACAATTAATCACACAAATCATCATATACATCAAGCAATCAACAATCAATGATAGAAATAACACAAAGCCCATTCAAGATTAAAATCAATTTGCATAAAAAACTAAATTATCCAACACCAATCATGGAGCTAATCTCACAAAGGAGATTAGCCTCTCATATCCATAAGAAAATTAACATAGACATTAAGATCCTTACAAAACATGATCAATCTATAAAGAAATGCACAAAAATTAGAATTAGATTCCCCCTTTGAAGTGCTTCAATGGAGATCTCCTTCTTCTTCTTGTGATCTCACTCTCCCTTGCTTCCTTGATCACTTGGATGGTGAATTTGATGGAGGGGATCAAGTGTAGATGGGTGGATGAAGAATGGATGAAGATGATGGTGGAAAATGGAAGAAATGGTGTGTGAGGTGTGTGGGGAAGGTGGAATTTCGGATTTTTTTTTTCATAAAATCTGAATGGAGGGGTATTTATACTCCTTGACAAGCTTCTAGAAGGATTCTGAATTTTTCTGATCCCTGACACGACACGAGTCGTGTGGCGCAACACGACCATAAGGTGCCCGTGTTGCGTGAACTGATGCTCCCGCACGGCCATCGCTTACAGGCCCGTGTTGGCTACACGGGTCGTGTGCTGCAACACGAGTCGAGCTCCGCAACACGGCCAAGTGGTGGTCGTGTTGGATGAATAGATGTTGCCGCACGACCATTCTGGACAGGACCGTGTTAGCTACACGAGTCGTGCACTGCGACACGGCTCGTGCCACCAACACGGCCAGTCGTGTTGCTGCTGCCCTGTTTCCTTCACTGTTTTGGCTCGTTCTCCCTCGTTTCAACTCCAAATTGAGATCCGCTTTTTCCTACATCTTCCTTATCATATTTAGCATCAAATAAAAAGTGAAAATAGTAGGTTTAAGCTCATTCACACACATTTCCATGAAAACACAAAACACAACCAAATAACACATAAAATACGGATAAAATAATACGAAAACACATATAAAAAGACACTAAAATCTAGGTGAAAATATCACTCATCACTTGCATACCCCAGGAATGTATTCAGATGCTGTTGAGGATCTTCAAAGGTTCCCCCAGAGAAGGGACTCATTTCTATCATGCTGATCAAAGCAGGGTGAAAATCAAAATCTGCATCGGCACCTCTTATTCCTAACAGCCCCACATTGCCTCCTCCGTTATTCTTAAAGACTTCACGAATGACAAGATTATCCAGATTCGCCGCCATATTGACTACTTCTGCTTCCAAGTTATCTCCAGTTGCAGCTTCAATCATTTGCGAATTTAGCTCGTCAACTTCGCCTCCTAGATTAAGAGCTTCAGTTGCTTCCACATTCTTGTTCTTCTTCTTCTTTACCTTCTTCTTCCTCGATGATGCTCCAATTTACGAATTAAAAGACGCTAATGTTCCTGCTTTTGATCTTGTGTACATACACCTAAGAAAAATAAGCGTTAGAAATTAAAGACAAGAATAAATAGTCTTAATTAAACTAGAAAAAATAAATTAATAATTAATGTCATTCCCGACAACGGCACCAAGAACTTGATGAACATTTTCTCAATACACAATTAATCCCCAAGTACGAAGGATGTTATTGCAGCGTAGATAAGCTACCAAGTGATTTATCGAACCCAAATGACGTATTATTATTAATCAAATTATAATCTAACTTATTATGACTAGGTTGGCAATAAATTGGTGGAATAATCAATTAACTAATAAACAATTAATTTAAATAGCAAATAAAGTAAACAAGCAGTAAAGATTAAACGATTGTGAACAAGTCAGAAATCAGCGTGTAACACGTGTGAATATCCTTGGAGCAAGAGATATAATTCACCCCCCTTTCTAGGTACTATCAGAATCAATTATTTCCTGTGTACTAAGTACTCTAACCCGATATGATCTCCCTTTATAGGTACTATGAAGTTATTCCCTTTGTCCTACTTACTAACCCGAAAAAGATTTAATTAACAAGTATTTATATAAGATAGTTCTTATGAAACTTCGGAGTCCCCTCATTTAGAATCATAATATAAAATCCTGCTCAGTAGTGAACGCACTCAATCAATAATCAAGATAGGTATTTAGTCTCTACATAACAATTAATGATGCACAAAACAACTCTGAGTATGAAATAAAAAGGCGTAGTCTTATATAAACCACAAGTATTATTGTACAGATACACACGGAAGTTCAATTAAATCATAAAACTTTCATAAACCATAGAACTACCAAAGCGGTTCTAGCCCATGATTGATCGAAGAACAATCATGGTGGTTGGATAGATCTTATCCATTGTCTTGAAAATTACAAGATAAATTAAAAGGCGAAGTAAACTCTAGATATGGGCGCCGTCGTGTCTCTCTCCTTCTTGAATCTTTACTTAGTTCTCACTTGATTCAATAAATAAATATCTCTCCACACCTCGGTAGGATGATGGTAAGGTTTCGGATGTTGTGTAGAATGAAGGTGGTATCTTTCTGCTGCGTAGGGTTTCCCTTTTATTCTTTCAGCTCCTTCAACGGACCTCTAATGGGCTTATTGAGTAAAAACACGTGCTAAAGGTGTAAAAATACGGATCTAGAAACTTCTCACGTGCTGGTTCTATCAAAGCCCTTGGTCGAACCATTAATGCCCTGGTCGAACCAGCCTGTAATGAATCTGCAGATGGCTGGTTCGACACGAAGCACCAGTCGAACCACAAGCATTGGGGTTGAATCGTCTTGTAACCACTTTAGGTATTTGGTTTGACCACGGTTCAACCTTCATAGTTGGTCGAACCACATCATCGTGGTCGAACCACACTGTAACAAATTTGCAGGTCGCTGGTTCATCCCGAACCAGTGATCGAACCACCACTCCTTTGGTCGAACTAGATGTTTGATTCCTCCTTTTTCGATTTTGAGCACTTTTGTCATGTTTTCCTTCAAAAATTTGTTCAAACGGCCTCAAACGCACCTGATTCGTGACTTTCCACTACATATCTTGATTCATCTCAACTTAAGACCAAATCATACATCATTATCACAGAAATCAGAGCTTAAATTATGTGAATTTACACTCTTATCAAATAGTATGCACAATTGTACATCAAGAAAATTATGAGGTTGCATGGCGTTCTAATCTCGATTGTGTCGGATAGGAATACATGATTTACCTCAAGGTTTTGGGAGAGTTTACATAGAGCCATAGGCACGAAGTTGACATTTAGTACCCCTTATCACCCTTAGATGGACGGGCAATCTGAGAAGACGATTCAGTTATCAGAAGACGTACTACGATCATGTGCTCTCGATTTAGGTGGAGATTGGGAAGAACATATTCCATTAGTAGAATTCACATACAATAACAACTATCAATCTACTATTAAGATGGCACCGTATGAGGCCTTGTATGGAAGGAAATGTCGTTCGCCCTTATATTGGGACTAGAAAGGAGAACGAGAGGTATTAGGCCCAGATGTCATAGAAAGGACTGTGAGCAAAGTGGAGAAAATTAAGGAAGGTCTTAAAGCAGCCCAAGATAGATTGAAATCTTATGCGGAAAATCGAAGGAGAGAACTAGAATTCAGTGTAGGAGACAAGGATTTCCTGAAGGCATCAACCAGACGAGTGGGTAGTTTTGGGATGAAATGGAAGTTAAGGCCAATATTTATTGGTCCTTTTAAGATTTTAGAGGGAGTAGGCGAGTTAGCTTACATATTAGCATTGCCTCCAGAATTTTCATCGATATGTAACGTTTTCCATGCATCGATGCTTAGAAAATATGTCCATGACCCTAACCACATTATAAGCTATGCAAACTTGAAAGTTAACCGAGACTTAACCTATGAGGAAGAACCAGAAGCTATACTAGATCGAGAGATCCGAAAGTTGAAGAAACGACATGTGTTATACGTTAACGTTTTATGGAAAGATCATGGTGAGGACGAGGCTACATGGGTACGAGAGACAGAAATTCCAGCTAATTTTTCTAAGTTTCCTGAAGTGGGTATGTCACTATATTTCGAGGACGAAATAAAATTTTAGGAGGGTAGGATGTAACACCCCACTAATTTTAACTAATTAATTAAATAAAATTAAATAAAAAGAAAAGACATTACTATATAAAATAATGTAGAGACACTAGTAATTAACCCTTCAAATTCCTACTAAAATGTTAGTATTTAGAAGCTTATGAGATGAGACCTTTCATATTTTCTCACATGTGATCTTAACATACAAGGTACCCATGATCTACAATTAATCTCTACAACCCATGATATACAGTTAAAATAGGGTAATTATTATAATAGCATTTATGTTTATTTAGTTCTTAAACCTTTCACTAGCTCACAAACCCCTATATAAACCCCAAGCCCCAAGCTCACTACACACACCACCACATCTCACTCTAAAGCAAGTTCTCAAGAGTTTCAAGTTTCAAACAAGTTAAGTTATCAAGACTAAGGTGTGGGATTTTCTATGTGTTCTCCTATATGAATATGAATGTTTCTAAATATTCATAACATGAATCTATGAATGCATACATGATATATGAAAGCAAATTTTGTACTTAATTGTACCATGGAAATTAGCCAGTGTCTCTTAGGGGCCGGGATTGTATAAAGATCCTTGAGGTAGACTCTCTGTGCTCATAGTATTATCGATCGATCAAGAGACTTAAAATTGTTTTTTTTATGCCAAGTTGATGAATTCATGATGTTGATGCATGTCAATATTTATATTTGAATATGCATATAGTTCCCCACTGAGCAAGTTGGAATGCTCACCCCAAACACTTAACATTTTCAGATTATGAAGATTGATGAAAGGCTTGGTCAGAGGTGTAATTTGCTTGGGCGTCCATACCTCAGCCGCTATGAATACTATTTTAAGTTTTACGTATTATGAACTCATGATCCTCTATTTTACTAGAGGCAAAACACTATATTTTTCTCTCCATGAACTACTTTCTAATACTCTTTTATCAATTATGAAGTTTGGCTTATTGGTTTATGTGCCCTAATTTAATATTTTAAAATTAATTAACATCATATTTTTATAAAAAAATTATTTAAAAAAATCAGGATGTTACAGCGGCACAGAAGGATAAATGAGGAGAATAAACAATGATTGGCAAGTTTACATGAAAGAAGACGATGGAGAGTTCATTGGCTGAAGGAACAGTCGATGAGAGATACAGAACATCGCTGAAGAACAAGCGATGAGAGAGAGTGAGAGAGTTCAATGAAGAGAGAGACCCAAAGCTCTAGTTAAGGTTTCCAGAACTGAATTGGTTTTTTAGTAAGTAAATTATTATTAATTATTGTGCATAATTATTAGTAAATGATAAGTTTAGTTTAGGATTAGTATTTGTTAGATGATATTAATGTGATGGCATTCATGTAAATACCAGATTTTTAAGGGTTTTAGTTATAGTATTGGTGGGACCATACCTTGCCATAAATGAAAACGGATACCTGTGAAACGAACGCCAAATATAGTAAAATGGTTACCTTCTAAGTTGTCAGAGGGAGTACATTTTTTATATCAAAATAGTTTAAGACATTTCATAACCATAAAAAGACAATAATTTAAGTACCACCTCAAAAAATATATATTCGGTACATTAGTATTTGATTCATACTTTAAAAAACTAGACATAATAACACGACACATTACATGTTACTTATTCTAGTCTACATTATTAAGAAAAATAACTATTAATAAAACCCTTAAAAATCTGTAACAATTACTATGAGCACATTATTCGGTACATTAGTGGTCGACCACTTACTTTTGTTTAGTCAATTAATAAAAAATTAATTCTATGTGAGGGTGGTTATTAATTCAACAATTACTAATATTTTATTTTTCTAAGAGCCAGTGACCTATTTCTATTCATTTAATTCAATTTTTATTCCTATAACTTTTTACAAATCTAATTTTAATTATGTAATTTTTTAAAACTTTTTACTTTTAATTATTTTTAAATTAAAACGATCTCAATAAATCTAATTACATAATTCATACATTTAAAAATAAGAAAAAAATTTACACAATTCATATATGGGTCATCAACAATGAAATTAACACAATCACTACTCTCAACTAATAAAAGAAATCCTCATAAAACTACATATAAATGTAAGAAATTTAAACGACGGAAATAAAACTAATTACACAATTCATACATGTAAAAGTAAAAAAAAAAAATTACACGATTCATATATGGTTTCATCAACGATACAACACAATCACTACTCTCAAAGACGAAATTGTCGTCATCTTCTCCTTCGATGTCTTATTCGACGGAATGACATCGTCATCTTCTCATTCAATGACTCTCATCTTGATTCGTTGTTGTGCCCTTCTCATCTAATCAAGCATTTGAGAAGCTTCCCATGATCGTCGAGAATTCGTTTAGATACTCTATTTTCAGTATCTCCATCGCTCCCACAAATCATCCATATTTTATAATGTTTGATTTGCCTCTTCATTACTCAAACTTAATTAATTATTGATGTAGAGGTGGCGTATGTTCATTATAATTATTAAATATAATTCAAGTAATATCAACCTAATAGTCACACTTTATGAACGTACATGCATAATTAGATAAATAAAACAATGAATTAACGATAGGAATAGTTAAAAGTTACATTTGAATTAATTGAATAAAGAAAATGAATGGACATGATTAATTAGTTATTAGATAAATATTAAATTATTAAAAATAGGATAAAGTTGTAAATAATAAGATTGACAAGAGACAAACTTATCTAAAAATGTTGCTCAAACACTCTCCACTTTTAATATATTAAAGATAGTATATTAACTATCAATAAATATACTTTATCTATATAAAATAACACTTTAATTCATCTAAGTACCACCTCACATTAAATTTTTTTACTACATTTATATATTATTATTATTATTATAAATTTTTATATAATAATTTATACCTAATATTTTTCCGTGTATTGAGTGGGTGGGTGTATTACTAGTAAATACTCCCTCATTCCCACTCAAATGGTCTCTTTTTTTTTCATTTTAGTTGTCTCACTTAAAGAGTTCTCTTTTTTTTTTGCACACATGAGACTCACACATACTCACTAATACAATTAAAATATGGGGCCCACATTCCCACTAATACAATTACCCACTACACATTAAATAATAATATTTTTTTAATTCACGTGGAAAAAAGCAAAAATAACCCTTTTGGCGGAATGGAAGGGTATGAAGATCAAGATGTGAGAGAAGGAGTATTTCAAAATTCTTCTAAAGAAAATATTCCTATTTTCGATGCTAGTAGTCAAAATTAAAAACAAATAGGACAAAAAAATATGGGGAGCAATCATTAGTGTCCAATACAATAAGTAAATAATCAAAAGTGCCCACTTTATATAAAAATACTAAAAGTTCCCACTTTTTATATTAAAAGACTCTAATACCCTCATGTAACTTAAATGAGCAATGTTGATTTTTTTTTTTTAAAATGCTCACTTCATAATTATACAAGTTAATAGAACCGGTTGTTTAATAAATTATCCTAAATAAAATTAAATATAAATAAATAAAATAATTATTTAATGATAAGATTAATTTAATTTTATTAGTTACAACCCCTCACATTATTTATTTCTGTCCGTCATGTACTTATCTTCACTACAAAAAAAACATTACTGATGGGCGTTTTCTCAACATACAATTAATCCCCGGGTATGAAGGATGCGATTGTAGTTTAAATAAAATAGAGACAGTAGAGATAAACGAGAGTTGACAAGTGAGAAGATAAGTAGCTCTTCGAGCCATCCAATTTCACAAATTAATCTCCCTTCCATGTTTCAATGTCCAACTCTGCCTTGTGAAATATGGACGCATCATTAAACCATGCAAATCTACTCTATAGACCCAAGTAGATAAGCGTGTAACATATATGAATTACCTCGGAGCAAGAGACATAATTATACTCCTCCCTTTCTAGGTACTATCAGTATCAATTATTTCCCGTGTACCAAGTATTCTAACCCAATATGATCTCCCTTTATAGGTACTATATAATTATCATCTTCATCCTACTTACTAACCCGAATTCAATTCAATTAATAAGTATTAATATAAAATAGTTCTAATGAAGCTTCGGAGTCCCCTCACTTAGAATCATAACATGTAATCCTGCTCAGCAGTGAACGCACCCAAACAATAACCAAGATATGTATTCAGACAGACATAACAGTTAATGATGCACAAAAAGACTCAGAGTATGAATTAATAAAGTATAGTCTTATATAAAATAATACACTAGTAATGTTGTACGGAGTATATACACGGAAGTTCAATTAACTAGATAAAAACCTTCATAACCTTAGAACTACCAAAGCGGTTCTAGCCCATGACGCTTCGAAGAACGTTCAATGGTGTTTGGATAGATCTTTTAATCTTAAAAATTATAACAAAGATTAAGTTGCGAAGTATACCCTAGATGTGGGCGCCGTCGCTTCTCGCTCCGTCTTTAATCTTCACATGGTTCTCACTTGATTCGCTGCTTGAATCTCTCTCTGCAGCTCCTACGGATGGAGTTAGGGTTTGGATGCGGTGAAGGATGGAGTGGAATCTAATATTTACTGGGTTTTTTCATAGAAAATACGAACATGCACGCACTGGAGATAAAAATCCCGACATTTTCAGCACTGATGTGTCTCTGTTCGACCAAACTTGGCTTGGTCGAACGGCATGTCTGTAAATTGAAATTCGTCTTCACGTTCGCCATTTGACTTGACCTCTATGGTTCGACCAGGTTTAACTTAGTCGAACGGGACCTCCTTGGTTGAACGACCACTCTGTAAGTTGAAACGTTCTAGTTTGACTTCACCTCTGTAGTTAGACCATCCTGAGCATGGTCGAACGGACTTCCTTTGGTCAAACTGCACCTCGAAAAATGTGTTTTCTAATTCCGAGCATTTCTAACCTGTTTTCCTGTACAAATATGCTCAAATAGCCTCAGTAGCATCTGATTTGTGAATTTTCCATAAACATCCCGATTTGTCTTGATAATAGACCAAATCATACTCAATTTCCACACAAATTCGAGCTCAAAATACGTAAATTATCACTCTCATCAATTACATTGATTAATAATCTCAAAAATTATCTTAATTTCAAAAATATTATTGTCACCTAACACAAAAATTATTTTGTATATTTATTACCTAAAATAACACAAGATGCTTAAAAATCAATAAATTTTGTCAAAAAATAATTTTTCTAAATTACACATTTACAGTGCCGGTAAAAATGACTACGAAATGAAGGATATTTAATAATTAATAAATTATCAGAATAATTAATTTTGCTGATGGCAGCAGTGGCTGGTGCTTTCGGGTAGACTATCGCGGTGGCTTGAAAAGGCCACGAGAAGTTTCACGCTGAACAACAGGGATGGTGCCATGTGGTGAGAACCAATAGGCTGTTGTCAGCGTGCTTGTGGCCCGAGTTCTGCGGGGGTCTGTGGCGGTTCCGAGCAGGTATGCGGCGATTTTGGGCAGGTCTTCAAAAGGGTTTTAGGCGAGTCAAGGTAGTGGCCCGAGCGAGTCCGTGCGGGTGAGTCCATATATGGTTCCAGATGGGTTTTGACAAACTTCTGGGCGAGTCATATACTGGTGCCGAGCGAGTCTGCAGTGGTTGGCACGGATCACAGTGAACACCGGCATGGGCAGACCAGGCATGGTGGACATTCAGTGCTGACAAGTCTGTACAATGCTGATAGACACCGATCAACATGCAGCAAGATGTCTAGGGCGTGGCAGGGGATTGCTATGGCAGCTGCGGTAATAATTCTGCTGGACTGGAAGCATCTTGGTGCCGGTAGAAATTCTGCTGGACTGGAAGCAACTTGGCTTGTGAATACGGGCGAGCACTGCAGTAGGCATGCTTCTGTCATGCAGGCAGATTGCTACCGTATGCTGGGACTGGAATCTCGTGACTCTGTGTGACGCTTCCCATGAGGGGTGCTCATTGGCGTGTGAGAATGCTGCAGGCGGGCAACATGGAGCAGTCAAAACGAGCAGCCTTGCATTGCTGTCGGGCATTGGAGCTGGACTGCCGGGTGATGCGCGCACTACTTTTGGTGACAATGGCAGGGTGGAGATGACGCTCGTACAGTGCCGTGTATTGAAAACCTTGGGGCGTGTTGGTCTAGCGAGGTTGGCACAGGCTGAGTTGTGGCACACGGAAGGCAACAGGTGCACTGCCAAGCGAGAAGATTCGCTCTACAGTTGGGCACTTGTTGGCGTGTGTGAAGGCTAGACATGGGCAGCGAAGTGCGAGGCATGATGGCTAGCGGAGCAGCTGGGGTTGAACCCGTTTGGTGCTCACAAAGGCTGGCTTTTGGCGCATGGAAGACAAGTGTCCTGATGGGAAGCTGGGCGTGTAAGGGGCACGCGAAGTTGGTTATTGGGAGCAGGCTGCATGGTTTTGAGCTCGACTCAAGTTTCGGCTTGAGACTCAGCTCGAGTCGAGTCGCATCGCTGGATCTTAAATTTTACTTCGGGTCGCTGCCCCGCACCCCGCGACCTGCCTGGGCAGGTCGATCCCCGCGATCTCAGCTGGGAGGTCGATCCCCATGTGCGTTGCCCGCATTCATGCTTGGTGGCGAACAATTGAATTCACCATGATATATAACAGTCAATAATTGATTTAATTATTTAATTATTGTTATATATGCTATGCATGTTCTCTTTGATTTACTGTCTTATTTGCCATAATAGGAGCATGCTAGGTTGCGTATTTTATTATGAATATTATATGCATGTAAAAACCCTCGGTGTTAAATAACTAAGTGGGAGAGGGGATTGATAAATAATTCCCGCGGCCTCCATTAATGGTTTGTTAGCGATGTGAATAAACTTGCGCGTTGGCATGGACCTTCTTCCCTATCGAATGAGTTTATTCATGGATATTGCTGGAACAGGCTTCTTTAATAATTATGTTTGTAATGTGATGCACATGAACTTGCACATTGGCATAGACCTTCCTCCCTATCGGATGAGTTCATATGCGGATCACTGTACAGACTTATAGTTGATGACTGTAGGAAGTTATCCGAGCGCGTGTGTACTTCTCCATCTGCAAGGCACATAAGCTTGCACAATGGACTTGGGGTCAAATAATGGTGTACAGTTAGGTGTAAATAATAAGTATCCTCCCCATCGGAGTTACTGCTTTTATTTGCATGGCTAAAGAGGAACCGACTATTAATTATTTTGTCATGAGGTTAGGTTGATAAATGAAATTAATGGGTAAAACATTCTCTTATAAATATTCAGATTTGTAAACGTCCACACTAACGTGGCTTGCAGACTCACGGTGCTTGAGATGTTGGTGAATTTTATTTTTATATTGTTTTGAGGGAATCAATATAAAAGGATAAAATTCGAAGATTTGATCGGTATATTTATTTGTTATTCTCTGTAATTTCAAATGGTTTTATCTCGCTTATTGTATACTAATAGAAACATATTTACTTGTCCAAAATTATATGATTAGAAGAGAATCATGTTTTAAAATTTTACTGCATAAGAAAATAAAAATGTGTTCTCACTATAGATGTTCCATGATGCCTATTAAAGTCTCTAGTGAAGAGGTGAGAGGTTCATAGAAATATGATGGTCTCATGCAACTCTTTGAATACTTGAGTAAGATTAAAAGGCAAGAGGTCATGGATAAGTTGATGAATGAATTGGGAATTCTTCGAGTAGAAATTAAAGGGGAAACCTATATCAATTTATTCTCCATAATTTGCCTAGGTGTTTTGAGCAAGTTCAACCTGAAACACAAGAGGTTGTATATGGTGGGGAACTTCTGACAAAACATGTGACAAAGGAAATTAAATTTCATAAAGATGTGAACAAGATTAGTATCTCATTGACTAGTCATTGAAGCATGATTAGTGATGGCATTTACTAACACGTAGTGTGTAGATGCCGGAGTCACTAAAAGCCTGCAACTAAGTGATGATGAGATTGTAATATACATGGGTAATACTATGAGAGTAGTGGCTATTACAGTGAGAGTTGTTTATTTATCTTATGATATGAATAAACGTTTGATTTGAGAAATTGTCTTTACGTACGTATTCATAGAAAGAATTTCATTTCAGTTTCTATGCATTTACGGATGGATACTATTTCATTTAGATGACATAGTCATTATAATGAAGGATGTAGTTATAATCTGTTGTGGTAAGATAGTGACAATTTGTAAACTCTTAAATCGTGTTTATCCTACGGGTGCAACAAATAGTAATTAATAACACGTCTTCTAATCATAATAAGAGAAAGACTCCTTTGGAAATGATTAGATAGATGATGAGTTATTTGGAATTATTAAATTCATTTTATGGGTATGCCCTAGTAACAGCAATTCGTATTAACGTTTATCTGTTTATGGGATATACTAGAAAATTAAAGAGTGATGATTTATTTAGTCCAAAAGATCGAAGGGTGAATGTTAACACAAACACTAAATTTTTGGAAAAGGGCTATGTATTAAATCATAAACCCATGTATAAATTGTTCTAAAGGAAGTGAGAGGGAAAACACAAAGTATTAGTACCAAGTGTACAAGAGGATATACCACAAGGTAAATAGCAACACGTGTCACATCTGATACACAATTGAATGTAGTGCCTTGTCATAGTGGGAGGATTGTCCGACAACCCGTAAGATATATGTTTTGGGAGAGTCGTGAGACTTGGTCCCTAGTAAACATGGAATAGACCCACGGATATGACGAAGCACTACAAGATAGAAATGCTGAATCTTAGCAAGTGCAATGGTTTCTGAAATAGAATCGATGAATACTAAATTAGATCTGACTGCTTGTAGAACCACGGATGGTATGAAAGCCATTGAAAGTGGCTCTGTAAAATAAAAGAGGATCATACGATAAGGTGAAAACCTTGGAAGTAAAGCTTTTTGCGAAAAGGTATACTAAAAAAGAAAGGGTTCGATTATGAGAAAACCTATTCGCCGGTAGCTATTCCCAAGCCGATCCAGATTCTTTTATCTTCTGCTACTTATATGAAATATGAGGAATAGCAAATAGATGTCAAGACAGCTTTCCTGATTGGAAGTCTTGAGAAAAACATCTATGTGAAGCAACCAGAGTGATTCATTGCAAAGGGCTAAGAGCATTGTGATAGTAAGCTTTAAAGTGTCCATCGATGGATTAAAGCAAGCTTCAAGATCATGAAACATTCGTTTTAATGAGGTAAATCCAGTGACATGGATTTAATCAATGCTTGGATGTGACTTGTGTATTAGAAAGAGTGACGAAAATGTGGTGGTATTTCTTATACTATACGTAGATAGTATCTTGCTCACTGGAGACAATGAAAGAGTATTGTCTGGCGTATGGTGTATGGATAATAAGGCAGTATGAAATGAAGAACTTAAGAAAAGTAAAATATATCCTTTTGATCACGGTAATACGGATCACAGAAAAGGATGTTATGCTTGTCTCAAGATTCATGAAATGATACAATCCTTACTCGTTTTAGCATGTAACTTTATCTAAGGATTTGTGTCCTGAAACACAAAAGAAGATAAAGGTGATCAAGGCAGTTCCTTATGCTTCGGCGAATAAGGAAGCTTAATCTAAGGAATGCTATGCACGAGAATGTATATCTATTTTGCCAATGGCATGGTCAGTGGGTATCAAGGTAACCCAAAATAAGAAGGTTGAACTGAGGTAAAACATATATTTATGTACCTGAAAAGGACTAGAAATTATATGTGGGCTTACCGGATAGATTCACTGCTTCTTGTGGGTTATAAAGATTCAGATTTTTCAAATCAGATAGGGACGACAATAAATCTATCTCAAAGGTTACGTGTTTAATTTTAGGAAGTTGAGTCATAATATGGAGGAGTGTTATATAGAAATATATTTCGAACTCCGGACTCCATTATGGAAAGATGATAAATTGGAGCCTATGAGGCAGCCAAAGTATCTGTATGACTCTAAGAAACTTCATGATGGACTTTGAAGTGTTTTTAAGTTTGCCCAAGGTTATCATAATTTATTTTGATGATAATGGTGCAGTTGCAAACTTGAAGGAATCGCGAGCCCATAAGCAATTAAACACATGGAGCGCGAGTACTACCTGTTACGAGAAATCGTATAATGAGTGAAAGGTTGTTGTCGCCTAGATTGTATCGGATGATAACCTAGTAAATCCATTTACAAGGACCTTAAGGTGAAAGCTCTTGATGGTCGTGTAGTAGGAGTGGGAATCAGATGTATGGCAGAAGACATGACAGCATAGTCTTTTAGTATAAGTGAGAGATTGTTGGATTGTATACTAAAAGTCTAGCTTTTGTATAAATAATGTTATAACAATTTATTTGAAATGAGAATCATATGATCAAATGATTGCATCTTATAATTTATTTATATGTTCGATGCAATAGTCCATTTACTTTATACTGTAGATAATATGTTGTGCGACAACACGCGGAAGATCATATTATCGGATCCCTTATAAAGTATAAATAGATGCTCACAACCGAGATAGACGGGAACTCTCTATCGGGATGGTTATAGTGTGGTTTGGTATTAGTTTGTCTTGGCTATAGAATCACATTAGTGCACTTGTGTGTATTGAGCAGGACCGCTTGAGATCGTTCGACTTATACTGACTTATAGAAGAACTTGATCTCTGTTATTATGGATGTTCGTACTCTTAATCCCTATACAGTAACCTCGACAAGTAGGGCAGTATGTATTTCTTTGATTCATCAATGGGTGAGATTTACATGTAATTAAATTAACAAACTCGGTGAGTTGGGAAATAGTGCTGTCTCTATGGTGTGCTGTTGATTGTAGAAGGAATCTGTGTCCGTCATAGGTTAATGATGTCCCCTTGAGGAGCTTATAAGGATTATCATGTAAACCCTACAGGTGGAATTTATTCTGGCATGATAATGAGGTTGAGTGGTACTACTCTTGGATAAGATATTAATTAATGGAGTTATCAGTAACTTAATTAATTAATGGACATTGTATATCTTAAACATGGGGAGATAAATGGACTCATAATAAGAAGGAGCCCAAAACGTAATTTTGGGATTGGAAAGGTAGTGCAGTAATAATATTATAGTGGACTATATTATTATTATTGGATTTAAGTATAAGCTTTGGGCTAAGCTTGGATACTTAAGCCCAGTGGAGGCCCAACCCAATTTCTCCTCCTGGTCCCTGCTGTAGCCAATATATAAGTCATCTCAACTGTCCATAAACCCTAATAACATGCCTAATACTGTGAGGGGGTGAGGGAACAGCAGATTGAGAAGATCTCGAGGATCGTCGCCTACACGACTTTGTGATTGAACTTGGGAATACAGCAGAACACCGGAAGGTTGTTTGCTGCTGCTGTCTGCCACCTTGTAAAATTCATATAAAATAGTACAGAGCTCCGAATTCAATTTTAATATACTGATGGAAAGCCGCCGAAGAGAGAATCGTCTAAACGTATAGATCACTCACATCAGAGTTCAGATGAAGAAGTTATGGCCATTCTTGTGACACTGCGCAGGCTGCCGGCGAGAATCAACCTTCTTCAACATACCCTGGTGAAAGGTAATACGTTTCTTGGTTTTTCTTGCTTCCGCTGAATTAGAAACGTATGGAACCCTAACAGGTCATGTTAACCAAATGATCCAAGTGCCAACAATAATTTAATGGATTGAACAGCACGTTAACAAGCTGTGATTCGTGTGTGATGGGATGACATGGCGGTGTATGATTAGAACCAATACATATGCAGTTTCAAGCTTTCTGTGGAACCGATTTTCAGTTGCTTGGGGCCCAAGTTGTTCCAACTTGTTGGACAAGTTAATTGCTTAATTGGTTTGTTGAACAAGTCAACATTTTATTTGGCAATTATTTTATTTCCTTATATATAATTAAGATAATTGTTTTACTTGCTAATTATTATTATATATTTGGATTGCATGTGCTCTGTGATTTACTGCCTTATGTGCCATAATAGGAGCATGTTAGGTTGCATATTTTATTTTGAATATTATATGCATGTAAAAACCTTCAGTGTTAAATAACTAAGTAGGTGAGGGGATTGGTAAATAATTCCCCCAGCCTCCATTATTGGCTTGTTAGCGATGTGAATAAACTTGCGAGTCGTCATTAGAGCCTTCCTCCCCATCGGATGAGTTTATTCATAGATTGTTGGAACAAACTTCATTAAATAATTATATTTGTAATGTGATGCACATGAACTTGCGCGTTGGTATAGATATTCTCCCTATCGGATGAGTTTATATGTAGTTCACTGGTACAAACTTATAATTGATGACTGTAGGAAGTTATCCAAGTGCTGTGTACTTCTCCATCTATAAGACACATAAGCTTGCGCAATGGACTTAGGGTCAAATAATAGTGTACACTTAGATGCAAATAATAAGTATCCTCCCCATCGGAGTCTCTGCTTTTACTTGCATGTCCATAGAGGAACCGACTATTAATTATTTTATCATGAGGTTAGGTTGACAAATGAAATTAATGGGTAAAACTTTCTCTTGTAAATGTTCGGGTTTGTAAACGTCCACACTATCGTGGCTTGCAGACTCACGGTGCTTGAGATGTCGGTGAATTTTATTTTTATATTATTTTGAAGGAATCAATATAAATGGATAAAATTCGAGATTTGATTGGTGTATTTATTTGTGATTCTTTGTAATTCAAATGGTTTTATCTCACTTATTGTTTACTAAAAGAAATATATTTACTTGTCCAAAATTAGATGATTAGAAAAGAATCTTGGTTTTGAATTTTACTGCTTAGGAAAATATAAGTGTGATCTCACTAAGGATGTCCCATGATGTTTTTTAAAGTCTCTAGTGAAGAGGTGAGAGGTTCATAGAAATATGATGGTCTCATGCGACTCTTCAGATACTTGAATAAGTTAGAAAGTCAAGAGATCATGGATAATTTGATGAATGAATTAGAAATACTTGGAGCAGAAATTGAAAGGGAACCTAGATCAATTTATTCTTCATAGTTTGCCTAGGTGTTTTGAGTAAGTTCTGCCTGAAATACAAGAGGTTGTATATGGTAGGGAACTTCTGACAAAACATGTGGCAAAGGAAATCTATTTTCGTCAAGGTATGAACAAGGCTAGTATCTCATTCACTAGTCATTGAAGCATGATTAGTGATGGCATCTACTGACACGTTGTGTGTATATACCGAAATCACTAAAAGTCTGCAACTAAGTGATGATGAGATTACTATAGACATGGGTAATGCTACGAGAGTAGTGGCTGTTACAGTGGGAGTTGTTTATTTATCTTATGATATGAATAAACATTTGATTTTGTGAAATTGTCTTTACGTGCGTTTCATAGAAAGAATTTCATTTCAGCTTCTATGCATTTACGGATGGATACTCCATTTCATATAAATGACATGGTCATAGTGATGAGGGATGGAGTTATAATCTGTTGTTGTACGTTTGGTGATAATTTGTACAATATTAGATCATGGTTATCCCACGGATGTAACAAATAGAAATTAATAACGCGTCTTCTAATCCTAATAATAGTAAGACTCTTATGGAAATGGTTAGATATATGATGAGTTATTTGGAATTATTAAATTTATTTTATGGATATGCCCTAGAAATAGTAATTCGTATAAATGTTTGTCTGCTTGTGGGATATCCTAGAAAAATGAAGGGTGATTTATTTAGTCCAAAAGATTGAAAGGTGATTGTTAACACAAACACTATATTTTTGGAAAAGGACTATGTAATAAATCACATACCCATGTATAAGTTGTTCAAAAGGAAGTGAGAGGGAAAACATAAAGCATTAGTACCAAGTGTACAAGATAATATACCACAAGGTAAACTGCAATGCGTGTCACGTCTGATATACAATTGTGTGTAGTTCCTTGTAGTAGTGGGAGAGTTGTTCTACAACCTGATAAGATATATGTTTTGGGAGAGTCGTGAGACTTGGTCCTTAGTAAACATGGAATGGACCCACGGACACGACGAAGCACTACAAATTAGTGTTGGTATTTAATCGTTTGATTAACGTGAACCGTTAGGGTTCCATACGTTTCTAACAAGCAGCGGAAGCAAGTAAACAAGAAACGTATTACCTTTCACCAGGGTATGTTGGAGAAGACGGATTCTTGCAACCAGCCTGCGCAACGTCACCGTTTTGGGCATAACTCTCTCATCCGATGTCAGATTTGAGTGATCTATGTGCCAAAACGATCCTCTCTTCCGTGATTTTCTATCAGTATATCACGCGTCCTTTTCAAAAATCTGTACAATTTTATAAAAATTGTAGAAGGCAGTGGATAGCAGCAGCAAACAACCTTCCAGTCTTCTGATGTATTCCCAAGTCCAATCTCGACGTCATGTGGGCGATGATCCTCGAGATCTTCTCAATCTGCTGTTCCCTCACCCTCCTCATAGTGTTAGGCACGATTAATCTCTTAGATTAGGGTTTTCGGACAGTTGAGATGACTTATATATGGGCTACAGCAGGGACCATGAGGAGAAATTAGAGTTGGGCCTCAATTGGGCTTAAGTATCCAAGCTTAGCCCAAATCTTATACTTAAGTCCAATAATAAGAATATATATAAATAAAATATTATTACTGCAGTACCGTTCTAATCCCATAATTACGTTATGAGCTCCTTCTTATTATGAGTCCATTAGTCTCCCCATTTTTAAGATATACAATGCCCATTAATTAATTAAGTTACTGACAACTCCATTAATTAATATCTTATCCGAGAGTAGTACCACTCAACCTCATTATCATACTGGAATAATTCCACCTGCAGGGTTTACATGATAATCCTTATGAGCTCCTCAAGGGGACATCATCAACCTATGACGGACATGGATTCTTTCTACAATCAACATCACACCATAGAGATAACACTACTTCCCAACTCACCGAGTTTGTTGATTTAATTACATGTAAATCTCACCCATTGATGAATCAAAGAAATGCACACTGTCCTACGTGTCGAGGTTATTGTATAGGGATTAAGAGCACGAACATCCATAATAACTGAGATCAAGTTCTCCTATAAGTCAGTATAAGTCGAACGATCTCAAGTGGTCCTGCTCAATAAACACGAATTGCACTAATGTGATTCTATAGCCAAGACAAGCTAATAACAAACTACACTACAACCATCCCGATAGAGAGTCCCCGTCTATCTCGGTTGTGAGCATCTGTTTATACTTTATAAGGAAACTGATAATATGATCTTCCGCGTGTTGTCGCACAATATATTATCTACAGTAAAAAGTAAGTGGACTATTGCATCGTACATATAAATAAATTATAAGAAGCAATCATTTTATCATATGATTCTCATTTCAAATTAATTGTTATAACATTGTTCATACTAAAACTAGACTTTTAGTGTACAATCCAACAATTAGATCTGGTTGCTTGTAGAACCATGGATGGTGTGAAAGCCATTAGAAGTGGTCATACGAAATAAAAGAGGGTCATATGGTAAGGTGAAAACCTTGGAAGCAAAGCTTGTTGCGAAAATGTATACTCAGAAAAGAAAGGGTTCGATTATGAGAAAACCTATTCGCTAGTTGCTATGCCTAAGTCGATCTGAACTCTTTTATCTGTTGCTACTCATATGATATATGAGGGATAGCAAATAGATATCAAGACAGTTTTCCTGATTGCTAGTCTTATGGAAAATATCTATGTGAATCAAACAGAGTGATTTATTGTAGAGAGCTAAGAGCATTTTGATAGTAAGCTTAAAGTTGTCCATCGATGGATTAAAGTAAGCTTCAAGATCATGAAACATCCGTTTTGATGAAGAAATCTAGTCATATTGATTTATTCAATGCGCGGATGTGTCTTGTGTAGATAATATATTGCTCATTGGAGACAATGAAAGAGTATTGTCGTGCGTATGGGTATAGTTGATAAAGTGGTATGAGATGAAGGACTTAAGAGAAGCAAAAATATCCTTTTGATCACAGTAATACGGATCACAAGAAAGGATGATATGCTTGTCTCAAACTTCATAAATTGATACGATCATTACTTGTTTTAGAATGTGACTTTATCTAAGGAAATGTGTCTTGAGACACAAAAAGAAGATTAAGGTGGTGAAAGCGATTCATTATACTTTGGCGAATAAGGAAGCTTAATCTAAGGAATGCTATGCACGAGTATGGATAATTGTTTTGCCAAAGGCATAAACAGTAGGCATCAAAGTAACCCGAAATAAGTATATTGAGCTGTGGTAACACATAATTTTGAAGTACCTAAAAAGGACAAGAAAAAATATGTGTATTTACCAGACAGATTCACTGTTTCTTAGGGGTTACATAGATTCAGATTTTTCAAATCAGATAGGAATGACAGTAAATCCACCTCACATGTTATGTGTTTAATTTTAGGAAGTAGAGTCATAATGTGGAGGATTGTTATATAGAAATATATTTCAGACTCTGGATTCCATCATGAAAGATGATTCCTATGAGGCAGCCAAAGTATCTGTATGCCTCTAGAAACTTCAGGATGGACTTTGAAGTGTTTCTAAGTTTGCCCAAGGTTATCACAATTTATTTGATGATAATGGTGCAGTTGCAAACTTGAAGGAATCATGAGCCCATAATGCAATTAAATATATGGAGCGCGAGTACCACCTGTTATGAGAAATCGTATGATGTGGAAAAGATTGTTGTCGCCTAGATTGCATCGGATGATAACCTAGTAAATCTATTTACAAGGACCTTAAAGCGAGAGCTTTTGATGGTCGTGTAGTGGGAGTGGAAATCAGATGTATGGCAGAAGATATGACAACATAGTCTTTTAGTATAAGTGGAAGATTGTTAGATTGTATACTAAAAGTCAAACTTTAGTATGAATAATGTTATAACAATTTATTTGAAATGAGAATCAGATGATCAAATGATTGCGTCTTATAATTTATTTATATGCACGATGCAATAGTCCACTTACTTTATACTGTAGATAATATGTTGTGCGACAACACGCGGAAGATCATATTATCGATTTTCTTATAAAGTATAAACAGATTCTCACAACGGAGTTAGACGGGTACTCTCTATCGGGATGGTTTTAGTGTAGTTTGGTATTAGCTTGTCTTGGCTATAGAAACACATTAGTGCACCTGTGTGTATTGAGCACGACCGCTTGAGATCGTTTGACTTATACTGACTTATAGAAGAACTTGATCTCTATTATTATGGATGTTTGTGCACTTAATCCCTATACAATAACCTCGACACGTAGGGCAGTATGTACTTATTTGATTCATCAATGGGTGAGATTTACATGTAATTAAATCAACAAACTAGGTGAGTTGGGAAGTAGTACTGTCTATATGGTATGTTGTTGAATGTAGAAGGAATCCGTGTCCGTTATAGGTTGATGATGCCTCCTTGAGGAGCTCATAAGGATTATCATGTAAATCCTGCAGGTGAATTTATTCCGGCATGATAATGAGATTAAGTGATACTACTCTCGGATGAGATATTAATTAATAGAGTTGTCAGTAACTTAATTAATTAATGGACATTGTATATCTTAAACATGGGAAGATAACGGGCTCATAATAAGAAGGAGTCCATAACGTAATTATGGGGTTAGAACGGTAGTGAAGTAATAATATTTTAGTGGTATATATTATATTGGACTTAAGTATAAGCTTTGGGCTAAGCTTGGATACTTAAGCCCAATGGAGGCCCAATTCTAATTTCTCCTCCTGGTCACTGCTGTAGCCCATACATAAATCATCTCAACTGTCTGGAAACCCTAATCTATGAGATTAATCATGCTTAACACTATGAGGAGGATGAGAGAACAGCAGAATGAGAAGATCTCAAAGATCGTCGCCCACACGATGTTGAGATTGGACTTGGGAATACAGCAGAAGACTGGAAGGTTATTTTGCTACTGCTGTCTGCCAACTTCTATAATTTTTATAAAATAGTACAGAATTCAGAACAGAACGTGTGATATACTGACGGAAAGCCACGGAAGAGCAGATTATTTTGGCATGTAGATCACTCAATTTTGACATCGGATGAGAGAGTTATGCTCAAAACGGTGAGGCTGCGCAGGCTGCCGACGAGAATTCAACCTCTACATCAACTCTGGTGATAGGTAATATGTTTATTTGGTTTCTTGCTTTCGCTGCATGTTAGAAACGTATGGAACCCTAATGGTTTATGTTAATCAAACAATCGAACGTCGCAACAGTTGTTTCTGAAAAGCAGACATGGTTGCACCTGGTGTTTGATGATACATGATTTGTTTGGTGTTTGAGTCTGCTATGATACATGGATTTTGAGTTGGTTTCCTCGCTTTGGCTAGTCTCTCCTTTGAGTTGGTAACCCTGGATTCTTATGCACGTGGCTCTTTTTGGGGGGAAGGGTTTTTTACTCCATCGTGGCACCCCGCTTTCAACGGCTTCCATGCCAATCTGCGCCCGTTTGCTGATCATGAAGCCTTTGCCCGATTATGGCAAGGTCCTTCTACCCTAGATCAACCCCATTTTATTAGCTACAAACACTGGTCCTCGTTGCTCTCGACCGATAGTCAGTCAGCTCGAAGAGTTATTGGCTTCTCTAGTCAGGTGCTAGACTCTTTATTTTACCAGCCTAATGGATTTCATGGAAGTATTAGAAGATTAGGTTGAGTTCTTTATTCGAGGCCGCCTGTTTGGCCTTTTGAAAGCCCCTTGTTTGGCTTATTTGATTGACTTCGGTCATTTGATTTTTCTTGTACTTTTCTTTTTTTCTTTTTCATTTTGGTAATAAACTAAATAAAAATATTATGACCATTTGGACCACTAGAAACGAACGAATGAACATAGAAAGGGACTTTGCAGAAAGGAGCAGAATGTTGCGAGTCTCCTCCATCACCACAACTGTTGCGGCGCTTATTAAGGAGGCAGGTCAGCTGCCTATTGGAACGATGCACAACAATGTGGAGGACTTAGGAAAGCTCCCAACATCATCTCACTTCGATGGCAACCACCTCCTCCAGGGTGGATCAAAGTGAACACTGACGGACAAGCTTCTGGAGCACCGGGGGTGATCTCGGGTGGAGGCATATTCAGGACCAGCCAGGTGCAACCAAACAAATCCATGTATCATAGCAGACTCAAACACCAAACAAATCATGTATCATCAAACACCAGGTGCAACCATGTCTGCTATTCAGAAACAACTGTTGCGGCGCTTATTAAGAAGGCAGGTCTGCTATTCAGAAAAAACAGTTGTGGTCATAATATGAGTATTAGGTGAGAGTGATATTTTTTAAATTAATATAACTTTTGAGGTTGTTGGTTAATGTTAATTGTTTTTTTTGTGATGAATATAAGTGTAACGGACAAAAACGCAAAGTGTGAATATAAGTATGGGACGAAGGAAGTATAATACTCCCTCCGTCCCGGGTATTTTTACCCGTTTGTACGGGCACGGAGATTAAGACGTTTTATTTTTTTAATACTCCCTCCGTCCCAACTTCAACTTCACACTTTCCGTTTTGGTCCGTCCCAATTTCAACTTCATATTTCCATAAAAGGAAAAGGTACATAACTAATATCCCCCTAACATACTTTAATTTCAAAATTGCCATCACATTTTTAACACACATAACATACTTTATCATTTATTTATTACCCAAAAATACCAAACTACCCCCAAAAATTACTCAAAAAGTGATTTTTCTTAATTTACGTGCGTACAGTAAATATGAAGATGAAAATGGGACGGAGGGAGTATATAATGTAAGAAAAAGTAGGGATAAATTAATAATTTAAAAAGAAAAGTGAATAAAGTTATTGGGAATGATGAATAAAGTGTAAAAAAGTAATTAAAGTTGTTGGGATTGTAAAAAGTAGGTAATAAAATAATATGTATTTTTGCCAAAAATGGAATGGGTAAAAATACGTGGGACACCCCAAAATGAAAAGTGAGTAAAAATACGTGGGACGGAGGGAGTATAATATTTTAATAAAAAAAGTTATAAAATAAGGAGTAAAATATAACTTAGCCGACTATAATTACATTAGCAAAAGAAAATAAAAAAAGAGCAGAGACTACGATTAAACATGAATGAAATTATGAGATTCTCCCTAAATCTTTAGCTCTATATAGGTATAGTTATAAAAATTTATTTAATTTATCTGTGGATCTCAAAAACACAATCGTATACCTAAACCGAAGAAATGTAGCTCGAGTGATGTGCCCTACACTTTAATTGGTAAAAAAAAAAAAGACTAGTCAACCCTCTCAATTTAATAGGTGTGAATTCTGATACAAACGCTGCAAACACCACGATACAGCTCAGCTTTATCTCCATTTCCCACGCAGTGACACATCTTTTATGGTCCTTTTACTCACTTCAACATCCGCACTTGCTAAGCACCTTCATCACCACCACTAGGGGTGTAAACGGGTAGGGTATGGTACGGGTATGCCAAATCCATACCCTACCCTATATCTATTTCCTTCATCCATACCCTACCCTATTACCCTCAAATGTATCATCGGGTAGGGTACGGGTATTATCCATCGGATAAACGGATATCCACCGGGTAAACGGATATCCACCTATTTTAAAATGACCACCCTAATTATCTTACTATTCTCATTTATCCCTATGATGCCGATACTTCTCTTTATTTTATTCGCCTCAAATAAATACAAATGTCCAACATATAAATAAATCATCACTCTTAACCACACAAGAATCATGAATCAAAATACAAAATAAGGCTTCAAGTTATACTAATAGCATTAAAAAACCCAAGTAGCACGATAAAAACTAATCAAACTAATCAAGCAATGTTTATAAAATCATCTTCAACTGTTGCATGGCTTCAAGTTTACACAGATTTAATAACTTCAAATGTAACAAAGATCTTCAAAGTTTCATAATCTCAAATTTAATTGTCAACAGATTCATCCTAAAAAAAATACATATATAAATATTAAAGGACATATTTTAATAACTATCATTATAATAATAATAAGTATAAAGAAATAACTAAATAATATATATATATATATATATATATATATATATATATATATATATATATATATATACGGGTAAACGGGTAGGGTAATCGGGTAGGGTAGACGGATATTTTATAAAAACCATACCCTACCCCTACCCTTAACATTTTAAACGGATACGGGTAATACCCTACCCGATACCCGATTATACTCTACCCTACCCTTACCCGATCGGGTATTACCCGCCGGGTACCCGAACCCGCGGGTAAAATTGACACCCCTAACCACCACACAGTCGCGTATCAAAACTTTTATTGCACATGAAACAAACACCGCCCCTCATACATCCACTGCAAGAAAAACACTGCCGTAAAAAAGACTCATATCAAGGTAAAAGAAATTAATGGAGTTGGATAGAGATCGACCCCATGGAGTTGGATAGAGATCGACCCCATTTCCGCACTTCAAGCACGGGTAGCAACACCGCTGCCACAAGTGAGCTTTTCATTTGTTTTTCTTCTCGCTTCTCCTCCTCCTCCTCTTCCATGAAACTCAGTAAATCTATACTCAGCCCTGGACGCGCTCCCCGAGACGGCCCTGTTGCCCTCTCTTCTTCTCTCAGACGCCGTCTCCGCACCAACGGCAGCGTCAAGGGCGGCGCGTCGCCCTTCTTCACGGCCAGTGGTAAAAAGAGAGGGTGTGCCTATGAGAACCCCGAGCCTTCTTCCCCTAAAGTTACTTGCATTGGGCAGGTGAGAGTGAAGACAAAGAAAAAGGTGAAGCAAAGTCGGAGTCTTTCCAAAAGGCGAAGTGGAGAAGCGAGTTTCAGAAAGATAGACCACTCTTGTGGGGAAGGAGGGCAACCGATAGAAGATAAATCGCTACAACGGTGTTCGAATGCCAGCGGGCGTTACCAGCAAGAGTGTTTGCCTCAAAGAAACCAGAGGTGGGTTCATTTGCCCGTCTCGATATGTGAGGCTTTAAGGGCAGAATTTAGCTGCTTGTTTCCTTGTAAAAGTTCTTGTTTTTCGAACAGTGAAAGGGACCAGAAATGTGTGAAACAGAACGGTAATGAAAATGGATGTGGGGCTGTGTTTGCTAGGTGGATGGTGTCGGTAAATGATGGGGAGGGTGGAAATAGGAGAGAGATCGAGCTGGTGGTGGGCGGCGGAGATGGAGAGGATGAGGAGGAGGAGGAGGCGGAGGCGGAGAGAATCTCGATTAGGAGTTCAAGAAGGCACGTGTTTGAGGATATTGAGGTTAAGGATGATAGGATTGAATTGAAGGGGCAACGTTTGGAGGGAGAGGAGGAAGACGCAAGAGTGAGCATCTGCATACCACCCAAGAATGCTCTCCTTTTGATGAGGTGTAGATCTGATCCTATGAAAATGGCTAATCTTGCCAACCGGTTCAGCTGGGACGGTCATGCTGCCCTTGAAGAGGAAAAAGAAGAAGAAAAAGTTATGGTTGAAGAAGATATTGTGGTTTGTGAAGAGCACGTGGAAGACGTATGCCAAGTTGAAAAAGAAGTTTTTGAGGCTGTTTCAGGAGAACCCATTGAAGAAAAGGGGAACCCAGATGAAGTTGGGTCCATCTTGGAAGTAGAACAAGGAGGAGAGCTCTGCACTGGAGAAGAAATTCAAGAACAGGATATAAATTCTGGCAGTGAGGAAATGGTTGGAGAAAAAGCAGAGATTCTGGAGGTGGAGGAAGAAGAAGAGGAAATGGTTGGAGAAAAAACCGAGATAATGGAGGTGGAGGAAAAAGACGAGGAGGTTGAATCTAACATGTCTTCATTTGAAGCTCTACTATTCCAAGAAAATACAGACCACTACGAAAATTGCCCAGTTCAAGAGAAGGAGGCGGAAGAAGATGAAGAATATCTGGTTTGCCACTTACATCCTTCAGATTCCGATGAAGAAAATGTTGAAAGCGAGACAGAACAATCAACAAACTCTACAGAAAACGATTCAATCTTGTCAACTGATGACCGAGACAATCAGCTAAAATCAGATTCAGAAACAACTACTGGTAACGATGGAGATGAACTAGAAGAGGAAAGAGCAACACCACAAGAAGAAACCGCTGAAGAATTGGAAAGTAGTGAAAAGGTAATGAAGACAGAGAAAGGGTTGCCTGAGTGCTTGTTGTTGATGATGCGTGAGCCAAAGCTCTCAATGGAGGTTTCAAAAGAAACATGGGTTTGCAGCACCGACTTCATCCGGTGGCTGCCGGAAAAGCCCAGTAAGCCTGCCAAAGCCGATGAGGAGCCGGTCAAGGAGAAGACCATTGGCCACGCGCCGCCGAGTGAGCTGCATCAGCCTCCGCGGTCGTCGTGCTCTCTGCCGGCTGTGTCCATGGCTACCATGTTAGAGCAGAGGCTGGTGAATGCGGTGGCTTACGAGCCATTTGTGCTGACGAGGTGTAAGTCGGAGCCGATGAGGAGTGCGGCGGTTAAGCTCATGCCGGAATCGTGTTTTTGGAAGAATGCCATGAGGAAGCTGGAGCCGCACAGGCAAGGAGTCGGCGCGGCTGGAATTGGGTTCTGAGCTTAGCCGAAGTAGGATGAGCTGGCATAAAATAATGAAGGGAATCTTTTCTAGCTTAGAGCGTGAATTTAATACTCCCTCCGTCCCGGGTATTTTTACCCGTTTGTACAGGTACGGAGATTAAGACGTTTTATTTTTTTTAATATATAATGTAAGAGAAAGTAGGGATAAATTAGTAATTTAAAAAGAAAAGGTGAATAAAGTTATTGGGAATGATGAATAAAGTGTAAAAAAGTAATTAAAGTTGTTGGGATTGTAAAAAGTAGGTAATAAAATATTATGTATTTTTGCCAAAAATGGAATGGGTAAAAATATGTGGGATACCCCAAAATGGAAAGTGGGTAAAAATACGTGGGACGGAGGGAGTATTTTATTTAAGGGAAAAGAAAATGAGAAAGGAGGAAAAGAAATAAACTAACGTAGTAGTGCACAATACTTTTGCTTCCAAGTCATGTTTCTTGTCTGTATATCCTTTTTATCTTCATATATTTTTGAGGTTTTATATGTTATTGCTCGGTTCGGATCTCCTTTTACATTTTGGTGTTATATCTTCAGTTACAAATTGTTGGATGATTGACACGTATGATAAATTAATCTATACCCTAACAATCAACACTAAGGGGAAATGTTTAAATTTTCCTTTCCTCATACGTATCACTCATCTCACTTGTATAACAAAGATGTAAAATCAAAATATAACAGAAGATCCAAGATCGTTATTGCCCACTATGAATTAGCCATAATCGAAAATGCACACTATTATCATTTTTATCAAAACTGCCCACTTTTATAATAAATTTACCAAAACACCCTCAGTAAAAAAACTGAGGAACTCCTACTTAATTCCATTGATTGCACACTTTTAAAATTAATAGTAATAATTACTCTTGTTAATTAATTTTATAATTAAATAATATTTCTAGGTATGATGTTATATTTTTGAAAGAAAAAATTACTTTTTTTAATGAGTTTTTTTTTTGTGTTTGTCCCACGGTAAATAACATTGATCTGCACTATCCAGGCGCCATCGCAATGTAGATTTGGCGAAACCCTAGCAGCCTTGATCAATGTTTCCGCCGTTCCGTGACTTGCACACCAAGTCAGCGCGCTGGTCCTTCGCACGTCTGCGGTTCATCTTTCACCATGGATAAGTTGCGCCGCCGGCAGGCATTCGACTCACCCAGCCACCGCTCTTTCACCAGGCATCAGCGAACCCCACCTCCCAACCAAGCCATCGTGCGGTGTATGTTTGTTTTGCCGTGTACAATTAGAGAATACAATAAGAAATTTAATTCTAAACCCCAATCATGTACACATATAAACCCTAGCCTAACGTTTCACGCTTCACCACGAAACCAAAGCTCTGATACCAATTGTTGGCGCTTGGATCATTTGGTTTACGTGACCCGTTACGGTTCCATACGTTTCTAATTCAGCGGAAGCAAGAAAAACCAAAAAACGTATTACCTTTCACCAGAGTATGTTGAAGAAGGTTGATTCTCGCCGGCATCATGTGCAACGTCACGAGAATGGCCATAACTTCTTCATCTGAACTCTGATGGGAATGATCTACAAGCTCAGACGATCCTCTTTTCGGCGGCTTTCGGTCAGTATATTAAACATCGAATTTGAAGCATTGTACGATTTTATATGAATTTGGGAAAGTGGTGGACAGCAGCAGCAAACAACCTTCCGGTCTTCCGCTGTATTTCCAAGTCCAATCTCAACGTCGTGTGGGCGACGATCCTTGAGATGTTCTCAATCTGCTGTTCCCTCACCCCCTCACAGTGTTAGGCGTGTTATTAGGGTTTATGGACAGTTGAGATGACTTATATATGGGCTACAGCAGGGACCAGGAGGAGAAATTGGGTTGGGCCTCCACTGGGCTTAAGTATCCAAGTTTAGCCTAAAGCTTATACTTAAGTCCAATAATAATAATATAGTCCACTAAAATATTATTACTGCACTACCTTTCAATCCCAAAAGTACGTTTTGGGCTCCTTCTTATACATAAAAACATTGGCGGACAAGCACAGTAAAGGCACAAAAACGGCGGACAAGCTATTTTTTGCAGAAATAATGGCAAAATAATGCTAACTAATGGTCAAAAACTCAGCGGACATGCTCAAAAAAATCATAAAATCGGCGGACAAGCTCAATCAGGGTCAATAAATTGGCGGACATGCTATATTGTACTACAAATATTGACGAACAAGGTCACTTTACATACAATTATAGGCGGACATGTTCAACTACGCTAGAAAAATCGGCGGACAAGCACAGTAAAGGCACAAAAACGGCGGACAAGCTATTTTATGTAGAAATAATGGCAAAATAATGCTAACTAATGCTCAGAAACTCGGCGGACAGGCTAAAAAAAAATCATAAAATCGGCGGACTAGCTCAATCAAGGCCAAAAAATTGGCGGACATGCTATATTGTACTACAAATATTGACGGACAAGGTCACTTTACATACAATTATCGGCGGACGTGTTCAACTACGCTAGAAAAATCGGCGGACAAGCACAGTAAAGGCACAAAAACGGCGGACAAGCTATTTTATGCAGAAATAATGGCAAAATAATGCTAACTAATGGTCAGAAACTCAGCGGACAGGCTCAAAAAACTCATAAAATCGGCGGACAAGCTCATTCAGGGCAAAAAAATTGGTGGACATGCTATATTGTAATACAAATATTGACGGACAAGGTCACTTTACATACAATTATCGGCGGACGTGTTCAACTACGCTAGAAAAATCGGCGGACAAGCACAGTAAAGGCACAAAAACGGCGGACAAGCTATTTTATGCAGAAATAATGGCAAAATAATGCTAACTAATGGTCAGAAACTCAGCGGACAGGCTCAAAAAACTCATAAAATCGGCGGACAAGCTCATTCAGGGCAAAAAAATTGGTGGACATGCTATATTGTAATACAAATATTGACGGACAAGGTCACTTTACATACAATTATCGGCGGACATGTTCAAATACGCTAAAAAATCGGCGGACAAGCTCAAAAAGATTAGAAAAATATGCCGATAAGTTCAATTACACTACAAATTACACTGAAATTTCCAATTATACTCAAACAATTATCGTCGAACATGTAAACTTAAAATTCGTCGGACACGGCAAATTCATACAGTGCAGACTTGTTTGCCTAATTTTATAGCACTCACGAGCAAGAATACTCGATCGTTGTAGTAGTATATCCCAAGAAAAATTATCAATCCAATAAGGAGTTATGTTCGGACTAGCAAAATACGTGTGCTCATGTTCATGTCGTTTTTGTAAAGATGATCAGGGGGTTTTGAGATTGATTAACAACAAAAACAAGTAGCAAGTAAATAAGATAGCAAATAAGATAAATGACAAGTAAAGAAAATGGGTGCTAAAGTTCAAGTATGGAAAAACATGGGATTAGAAACATCCAAGCACACTCGATTCATATTATCATGCAAACGGAATTCAACTCAATTGATGTAGACTAAGGGTGATCACGATTGTATCCTAAGCTCCCTTTCGGGTTACAAAGGTTGTTGATCCATTTTGGACTCCCAAAAGTACTTAAGATCAAAGCCCAACATTAACCCCTTCCATCTAGGTACTAGTTAGACTAAACTCTCCCTTTTTGTGTACTAAGGCCAACGAATGGATTGGTTCCCCTCATTGAATTCAAATATCCTTTCGGTCAAACCCAAACTCAATGTCTATTCATGCCTTCCTAATACTATAGAGGGTCGTTTCCGTCTCACTCCAAGCAATACATACATGAAGATCATGATAGCATTTAATTACCACAAATAATCCATTGATCAACAATCCATTAAACCAATAAACATTCATGAATAACAAACCATGCCATCACAACATCAAGACAATTAAACTCCATGAATATAAATCAACATCAATTAAATCAAAAACCAATTTAATCCACATGATAATATAAATCTAATATGCTCTTCATGTTCCTAATCCCACTAGAGGGATTAGCCTATCATAGTAAAAGTAACAAAATAATTAAATGATTCATTACAATTACCCATAGTCTAAGATCTAAAGAAATACAAAATGAATGGATTCTTCCCTATCAATTTCTTGAAGAGAATCTTCTATTCTTCTTGATCTCCACCTCTAGCTCTTGATTCCTTGAGATCTCTCACACCCAATAGAAGGGATGAAGTTTTGAGGGAGAATTAATGGAGATGATGAAGATTGATCAAAATGGATGAAGGTGGATGAAGATGATGGTGGGAAATGGAAGAAATGGTGTGTGAGGTGTGTGTAGATGATAGGATTTTCGGATTTTTTTGTAATTGTTGAATAAAGGGGTATTTATACCCCTTTGGAGGCTTCTAGAAGGATCTGGAAATTTCTGCAGGAAAAATACACAACACGAGTCGTGTTATGCAACACGGCCACGAGGTGGCCGTGTTGTGTCTTCTGATGCTGCCGCACGGCCTCGCCTTACAGGGCCGTGTTACGCAACACGGCTCGTGTGCTGCAACACGGGTCGTGTGTTGTAACACGGGCACAGGGTGATCGTGTTGGCTCTTCTGATGTCGGCACACGGCCAACTCTTTACAGGGCCGTGTTGGCTACACGGCTAGTGCTCCCAACTCGACTCGTGCAACTGGACACGACCAGAAGTTGCCCGTGTTGAATGACTAGATGTCGCCGCACGGCCAACTCTTACAGGGCCGTGTTGGCTACACGGCTCGTGTGCTGGCTCCTGCATTTCTTCACTGTTTTGGCTCGTTCTCCCTCGTTTCAACTCCGAATTGAGATCCGTTTTTTCCTACATCTTCCTTATCATGTTTTACATCCAATAAAAAGTGAAAATCTTAAGTTTAAGCTCATTCACACATATTTCAATAAAAATACCAAACACAACCAAATAACATATAAAATACGGATAAAATAATACGAAAACACATATAAAAAGACACTAAAATATAGGTGAAAATAGCTCTAATCAACCCCCCAAACTTAAGGTGTTGCTCGTCCCCGAGCAACGAAAATGACAAATCAAAAGGAGAAATTTTCACATAGAAAAGACTAAACGAATATAAGCAATAACACATCGTTAGCAATAATAACAACAAACTATGCTAAGTCATCCTACAACATTAAAATCATGACATGAGAAATTAACAAGTTCAATCAAAAGAGAATAAAGTGTAATATAGTTCCTATAAGTCCAAGCCTCACAATGGATATTGATGTCTCTCAACACTCTTTTGAAATAGGGTAAATCACACTCATTAATCGATTGGCTCGACTCGCTATAAGCTTGCTCGCGGACTATATTCACAAACCACCAAAGTTTCAATTAATGATCAAAAAGGTCTTTAATTAGGATGTAATGATAGGCTCTTTGGTATGGTAGGGAAGATATGGATAATAGTGACTCAACAAGTGTAAGTAATCAAAGAGATGACCAATTTCCTCAACTTCTCCACTTTTCTTTCTTCCTTTCTTATCTTTACAATCTAAAGCACTATTCATTAACTTTCCTTGGATTGAGCTTCTTTTGATGCATGCTTCCTATCTTTGAATTTTGTTTACTTGAGCATTTTGATGTTGATTTGCTCCTTTCTTACTTTGAGGTTGCATGTGCATTCTTGTTTTGCTCTTTTCATCCTTTTTCTTGCTTGTTTACCATGTCCTTTTTCTTCTTTTGCTAATCAATCAATCCTTTCTAGCTACCATCTCCTCAATCACCCACACAAAGGTATATATAAGCTTGAATGGGTAATTAAGGCTTGTAATGTGCTAAATTCACAAGAAATATTAACTAAGGATGATGTTCATGGTAGGGAACATATATGGCAATGACTATAATAACAAGGATGGCCTTAGATCATTTCACCAATCTCCACTAATCGGGCTCGTTCCTATAGTCCTTGAGCAAGTTCTAACTTATCAAACACAACCGATCCACTCATGAAGAAATACCATGTATGCATGGTTGATGCTCAAATGCTCACAAGCTTGTGCTCGGACCTTAAGGAACTTATTACACCACATTCATCTCAAAATTGAACAAGTTAAGTAAAACATGTCACAATTTGAAAGTGTAGAGATTCTTAATCCTAATTTGTCATCACTTATCGCCATAACATATCATCACTCACATTCAAAAATGACTCACGACATACCTAAACAAACCACCAAACAACCCAAGACAAAAATGAAAATACACACCAAACATAAAAATAAGGACTCAACAAACAAGACACAACAAAAACACAAAACATGCAAAAACATAAAATACCATCATCCATAAGAAAATTAAGCACACATTCATCCCAACCTTTATTGAAAAGGAAATCCTAATTTACGAAAGTAAACCTCCCATAAACATAACAAATGAAGTAGCATGCTAGTCACAACAATCCAAATCAAACTCAATTCATTTCAAGTAGTAAAATGATAAGGTATAGAGTACTCCCTCAATAGGCATTTGGTAAGGAAAGCGTTAGCTCCAAGCTCCATCATGCTTCCAATACCTCTCATTCATGCTCAAACACTCAACAAACACCATTATTTCAACAATTTCATTATAAATATGGACTATCATGCACTTCAACACCACCAATAATGCCAAAATCAACCCAAACTCATGAGAAAATTTTTAAAATTTGTCCAATTTTACAAGAATCATACTCAAGTGGTGAGTCACACCACACACTCTCCCCCCAAACTTAAATCGAAACAAGAGTTGAGACTTAAGTTTGCAAAAGTGGTGAGACTTACCCTTGTACTTTCCATTGATGATCTTCTTGTTGAGAAGTAACCGCATCCATACGACTCAAGCTAAATCCACCACGCACTAGCACCCCCCAAACTTAACTCGAGACAAGAGTCACGAATTAAGTTTGCAACAAATGGTGGAACATGTCAACTTGAATCCATGAAGCACTTCTCTTTTCTTCAATGTGCATTTTTCTCCATGAGCACAATCAACCTAAAAGGCCAAAATAAACAAGCAACAAAAATAAAGCAATAAAGATAGTGATGGGGTGCCTCCCATCGAGCGCTAAGTTTAACGTCTTCAAGCTAGACGAATGTGTAGCTCATCTTTCACATAAAGTATCCACAAAGAGGGTCTCCCTTTGTGATGGATCCACATAGTGCTTTACACGATGACCATTAACCAAGAACTCTCCCCCGTTCTCATCCATAACCTTTAGAGCTCCCCCATCAAGTACTTCCTTTACCACATAAGGTCCTCTCCATTTGGACTTCAACTTGCCCGGGAAAAGTCTTAGTCGAGAGTTGAATACCAACACCTTCTCACCTTTTTCAAAGCTCTTCTTCCTCAAACGAGCATCATGCCACCTCTTGGTTTTCTCCTTAAAAATTCTTGAGTTTTCATAAGCATTTTCTCTAAATTCCTCAAGCTCATTCAATTGTAAGAATCTTATCTTCTTCGAAGCTTTCATGTCAAAATTCAACTTCTTAATGGCCCAATAAGCTTTATGTTCTAACTCCACGGGAAGATGGCAAGACTTGCCATAGACAATTTGAAAAGGAGACATACCAAGAGTGGTCTTGAATGCGGTTCGAAAGGCCCACAATGCATCATCAAGTTTATTTGACCAATCCTTTCTACTCACACTCACTGTTTTCTCCAAGACTTGTTTGATTTGTCGATTGGAAATTTCAGCTTGACCATTCGTTTGAGGGTGATACGGAGTAGACACTCGATGCTTCACTCCATAAGTCTTGAGAATGTTCTCCATGAGCTTATTTATGAAGTGACTACCCCCATCACTTACCAACACTCTAGGCACTCCAAATCTTGTGAAGATATGCTTCTTTAGAAACCCCATGACCACTCTAGCATCACTTGTTCTTGAAGGTATGGCCTCAACCCATTTCGACACATAGTCGACCGCCAATAGGATGTATAGGAATCCATTAGATTGGGGAAATGGTCCCATGAAATCGATGCCCCACACATCAAATATCTCCACCTCTTGAAAGCTCTTAAGGGGCATCTCATCCCACTTGGAGATTCCTCACATCCTTTGACATCGATCACAATCCTCTACAAATTTCTTACAACTCTTGAACAAAAATGGCCAATACAACCCCGATTGTAAGACTTTTGCAGCGGTCTTTTGAGCTCCAAAATGGCCTCCACTAGGTGAAGAGTGGCAAAACTCCAACACACTATTCCATTCTTCCTCGGGCACACATCTTCGCACAAGAGAATCATTACACATTTTGTATAAGAATGGATCATCCCACAAGTAACTTTTAACATCATGAAAGAACTTCTTGGATTGATACTTATTAAGCTCATAAGGCCTCTTTCCACTAGCCAAGTAATTCACATAGTCCGCATACCACGGGCTTCCTTCTTGCTCCACTAAAGCCTCAATTTGATAGCAATCACACTCCAAGATTTCTTCATCGGGAAAAACCTCCTTGATTAACTCATAAGTACCTTCACAATGCTCCCTCGACTCTAACCTTGAAAGATGGTCGGCTATCACATTCTCCGTGCCCTTCTTATCTCTCACTTCAATATCAAATTCTTGAAGAAGTAGTACCCATCTTATCACCCTTGGCTTTGCATCCTTCTTTGCCATGAGATACTTGATAGCGGAATGGTCGGTGTATACAATAGTTTTCGTTCCTACCAAATAAGGACGAAATTTATCAAATGCGTATACTACCGCCAAGAACTCTTTTTCGGTGGTAGTGTAGTTCCTTTGAGCCGCATCAAATGTCTTGCTTGCATAGTAAATAGCTCGGAATTTTTTCTCTCTTAGTTGCCCCAAAACCACTCCAAGAGCTACATCACTTGCATCACACATCAATATAAATGGCTCCTTCCAATCGGGGGTGATCAAGATGGGTGATGAAATCAAAGCTTCCTTTAGCACCTGAAAAGCATTTAAACAATTATCATCAAACTTAAATGGCACATTTTTTTCAAGGAGATGAGATAGAGGTTTAGAAAATGAAGAAAAATCCTTGATGAATCTACGATAGAACCCGGCATGACCAAGGAACGATCGTACTCCCTTCTCATTTGTTGGCGGTGGAAGCTTCTCTATAGCAACAACTTTGGCTCGGTCAACTTGCAATCCCTTTGAAGAGATGTGATGTCCAAGTACAATGCCATCATTCACCATAAAATGGCACTTCTCCCAATTCAACACTAAATTAGTGTCTTGACATCGCTTCAAAACAATAGCAAGGTTAGACAAACAATTATCAAAAGAAGAACCAAACACCGAGAAGTCATCCATGAAAACTTCCATTATATTCTCAATTAATCCTTCAAAGATTGCCATCATACACCTTTGAAAGGTGGTCGGTGCATTGCAAAGTCCAAATGGCAATCTTCGAAAAGCAAATATTCCATAAGGACAAGTGAAAGCGGTCTTTTCTTGGTCTTCGGGTGCTATGAGAATTTGGTTATACCCGGAATACCCATCAAGAAAGCAATAAAACTCATATCCGGCCAACCTATCCAACATTTGATCCAAGAAGGGTAAGGGGAAGTGATCTTTACGTGTGTTTTCATTAAGCTTCCTATAATCAACACACACACGCCACCCCGTCACCGTCCTAGTGGCTATGGTCTCATCTTTATCGGTCTTCACTATAGTCATACCCCCTTTTTTAGATACTACATGTAATGGGCTCACATAGGGGCTATCACTAATAGGAAAGATCATATCCGAATCTAACCACTTAAGAACCTCTTTTTTTACCACATCTTGCATTATAGGATTAAGTCTTCTTTGGTTTTGAACACAAGCTTTCCCTTCATCCTCAAGCCTTATCTTATGCATGCAAATTGTTGGGCTAATCCCCTTCAAATCATCAATACACCAACCAATAGCCGACTTATGCTCTTTAAGGACATTAAGCAATTTATCAAGTTGACTAGAAGTTAGAGATGATGATACAATTACCGGATATGTCCCACTTTCACCAAGGTAGGCATAAGTAAGATGATCGGGTAGAGGCTTCAACTCCACCTTCTTTTCCTTTTTCTCTTCTTGCTCGAGTGGATCTCTAAGTGGTAAGAACTTTTCATTTCCCTTTGATATGTCGGCTGCAACCTCTTGACCTTCACTAAAATCACCTAAATCAAGCAAACAATTAATCAATTCTTCATTTAAATCAAGAGAAGTAGTAGAAATATTAGAAAGAGATAGAGAATTGCTCAAGCAAAGTTCAAGTGGATCCTTGGTTACAATGGAAGGCCAACTCTCCTCGACACTTCCCTTTACAACATCCACACTTTTACATTCTTCATCATTCATTGGATATTGCATGGCCTTGTGTAGAGAGAATACCACTTCCTCATCATTAACCCTCAACTTCAATTCTCCTTTGTAGACATCAATAAGAGCTCTCCCGGTTGCAAGAAATGGTCTCCCAAAAATCAATGGCACATTTTCATCCTCCTCCATATCTAGAACAACAAAATCCACCGGAAAGACAAACTTATCAACTTTTACCAACACATCTTCAACTACTCCTTTTGGATGTGTCATAGATCGATCCGCCAATTGAAGTGTGATGGAAGTTGGTTTTACTTCACCTAATCCAAGCTTCTTGAATATGGAGAGAGGCATTAGATTAATGCTTGCACCGAGGTCACAAAGAGCCTTCTTCTTCTTGTTCTTTCCAATTTCACATGGTATAATGAAACTACCCGGATCCTTCAATTTTTGTGGAAGTTTCCGTTGTAGAATGGCACTACACTCTTCGGTTAGATTAACCGTTTCATTGTCCACAAGACTTCTTTTCTTTCCCATGATGTCCTTCAAGAAACGAGCATAATGAGGCATTTGATCCAAAGCATCGGCGAAAGGGATATTGATTTGAATCTTCTTGAAGATTTCAAGAAATTTTTTGAACCTCTCATCCAAACCCTTCTTCAAGAACCTTTGAGGAAAAGGAACCGGTACTTGAGTCTTGGGTATTCCCCAACTATCTCTTTCAACTTCAACTTCCTTTTCCCTTAACTCCTTTGCCTTCTTCCACTTTGGAATTCTCTCTATCTTCTCTTCATCTTTCTTTTTCTCAACAATTTCTTTTTTCTTTCTTACTTCCCCCATTTCAATCTCTTCTTGCACCAACCCTTCTTCCACCTTGCTTTCCACTTCCCTTTCAATGACAATACTATCTTCTTTAGGCATAGGAGGTTCCTCATACTCTTTTCCACTTCTAAGAGTGATAGCTTTACAATCTTCTTTAGGATTAGTTACCGTGGTAGATGGAAACTTTCCTTGTTGGTGTTGAGATCCCACGGAAGAAGCAATTTGACCCATTTGATACTCAAAAGCCCTCATCCTATTGTCGGATTTCTTCTCATTTTCCTCCATTCTAGCCTCCATCTTTTTCATGAATGTTAGCAATGTCTCTTCCATCGATGCTTTCCCCTCTCCATTTGGTGGTTTAGCACTCGGATCGAATCCCGGAGGATATGACACGGCGGCTTGAGGATTAGAGTAAGAAAGATTCTCATGCTTCCTCGGAGCTTGATAATTTCCACTTGATTGATTGAAATTGCTTCCCCGAGCTTGTCCTTGATATCCTCTTTGAAAATTACCTTGATTAGAAGGATAATTACCTTGGAAATTCCCTTGGTAATTTCTCCTATCTAAGTAGGCAACATCCTCTATACTTTGCATAACATGGCTCTCATCATTCACAATAGCACTTGTGCTTCCCCCTTGACTTACTCCTTGAGTAATCAAATTCAATTGCTTTGTTAAAGCTTGAATGCTCTCATTAAATTCCTTCATGCCTTCACTTTGGAACATATCACTCTTCACTTTGTTCACACTCTCCACTTGAGCTACCTTTCCAAATGCATAACCTCCCATTACTCGCTCGGAAGGCCATTGATAAGCATTCATTGCAATGTCTTCAAAAATATCCATAGCTTTCATAGCATCCACTCCAAATATAGACCCTCCGGATGAGGCATCTACATGTATCCGATTTTGTTGATTCAACCCTTGGTAAAAGAAAGCCACTTGTTGATTCTCGTGAAAATCATGTTGAGGACACTTTCGGAGCATCTCTTTGTAGCGTTCCCATGCTTCATAAAAATTTTCATCCGGGAGTTGCCTAAATTGAGTGATAAGGCTTTTCAATTGGAGCGTCTTTGAAGGAGGAAAGTACTTGTTTAGGAACCTTTGCTCAAGATCTTCCCATGTATTACAACTTCCCAAAGGAATTGTATTGTACCATGCTTTAGCATTGTCTCTTAAAGAAAAAGAGAACAACCTCATTCGAATAGCATCCTCCGACACTCCCTTCATCTTGACGGTATTTGCAACTTCCAAGAAAGTAGATAGGTGAGTGTTCGGGTCTTCAAGAGGACCTCCCCCAAACTGATTTGCTTTGACCATGTTGATCAATCCGGTCTTGATTTCATAATCATTGACTTGAACCGGAGGAACCATGTTGTGCACGGCTCTCGGTTGGAAGTAATCCCGGATTGCTCTAGGCCTTGGCAACTCTTGTTGTTGAAATATCCTTTGAGCTTCTTGATTTGCAAGCAATTGCATATACTCTTGAGTTTGAGCAAAGAAGTTCCTCATTATCTCCGCTTGATTATCTTGCACTCCTTCTTGTACCCCCCTTTGATCTTGTAAAGGATCTTGGGGTGGGTCATAATTAACATTGTCTCCCCGTTGATTCTCCATTTTTGTTCTTTTTCTAGCTTTACGCCTCTCTCGCTTCCTTTGTCGTGCGGTCCTTTCAATCTCCAAATTCAAAGGAATGATCGATTGATTTCCCTTTGATCTTGTGATCATAAAACACCTACGAAAAGGCCAAGAGTGAGACCACAAACAACAATAGTAAATAAAATAAATTCTTATCAAGAACAACTAAAACAATAACACAGTACTCGACTAGTCCGTCAAACTCCCCTTTGGCAACGGCGCCATTTTCCTGTTTGCCTAATTTTATAGCACTCACGAGCAAGAATACTCGATCGTTGTAGTAGTATATCCCAAGAAAAATTATCAATCCAATAAGGAGTTATGTTCGGACTAGCAAAATACGTGTGCTCATGTTCATGTCGTTTTTGTAAAGATGATCGGGGGGTTTTGAGATTGATTAACAACAAAAACAAGTAGCAAGTAAATAAGATAGCAAATAAGATAAATGACAAGTAAAGAAAATGGGTGCTAAAGTTCAAGTATGGAAAAACATGGGATTAGAAACATCCAAGCACACTCGATTCATATTATCATGCAAACGGAATTCAACTCAATTGATGTAGACTAAGGGTGATCACGATTGTATCCTAAGCTCCCTTTCGGGTTACAAGGGTTGTTGATCCATTTTGGACTCCCAAAAGCACTTAAGATCAAAGCCCAACATTAACCCCTTCCATCTAGGTACTAGTTAGACTAAACTCTCCCTTTTTGTGTACTAAGGCCAACGAATGGATTGGTTCCCCTCATTGAATTCAAATATCCTTTCGGTCAAACCCAAACTCAATGTCTATTCATGCATTCCTAATACTATAGAGGGTCGTTTCCGTCTCACTCCAAGCAATACATACATGAAGATCATGATAGCATTTAATTACCACAAATAATCCATTGATCAACAATCCATTAAACCAATAAACATTCATGAATAACAAACCATGCCATCACAACATCAAGACAATTAAACTCCATGAATAGAAATCAACATCAATTAAATCAAAAACCAATTTAATCCACATGATAATATAAATCTAATATGCTCTTCATGTTCCTAATCCCACTAGAGGGATTAGCCTATCGTAGTAAAAGTAACAAAACAATTAAATGATTCATTACAATTACCCATAGTCTAAGATCTAAAGAAATACAAAATGAATGGATTCTTCCCTATCAATTTCTTGAAGAGAATCTTCTATTCTTCTTGATCTCCACCTCTAGCTCTTGATTCCTTGAGATCTCTCACACCCAATAGAAGGGATGAAGTTTTGAGGGAGAATTAATGGAGATGATGAAGATGGATCAAAATGGATGAAGGTGGATGAAGATGATGGTGGGAAATGGAAGAAATGGTGTGTGAGGTGTGTGTAGATGATAGGATTTTCGGATTTTTTTGTAATTGTTGAATAAAGGGGTATTTATACCCCTTTGGAGGCTTCTAGAAGGATCTGGAAATTTCTGCAGGAAAAATACACAACACGAGTCGTGTTATGCAACACCGCCACGAGGTGGCCGTGTTGTGTCTTCTGATGCTGCCGCACGGCCTCGCCTTACAGGGCCGTGTTACGCAACATGGCTCGTGTGCTGCAACACGGGTCGTGTGTTGTAACACGGGCACAGGGTGATCGTGTTGGCTCTTCTGATGTCGGCACACGGCCAACTCTTTACAGGGCCGTGTTGGCTACACGGCTCGTGCTCCCAACTCGACTCGTGCAACTGGACACGACCAGAAGTTGCCCGTGTTGAATGACTAGATGTCGCCGCACGGCCAACTCTTACAGGGCCGTGTTGGCTACACGGCTCGTGTGCTGGCTCCTGCATTTCTTCACTGTTTTGGCTCGTTCTCCCTCGTTTCAACTCCGAATTGAGATCCGCTTTTTCCTACATCTTCCTTATCATGTTTTACATCCAATAAAAAGTGAAAATCTTAAGTTTAAGCTCATTCACACATATTTCAATAAAAATACCAAACACAACCAAATAACATATAAAATACGGATAAAATAATACGAAAACACATATAAAAAGACACTAAAATATAGGTGAAAATAGCTCTAATCAAGACTCTACTTCCTCGGGGGACAAGAACAGTTACCAAATTCAAACTCTACAGTAACAACTCCAAATTCACTATACTTTAAATTAAATCGCAATTCTGCAAAACCCTAAAATCCTAAAGACGGAATACCTGGTTATCCATATTTGCTTCTGCTAATTTTCGATGTGGAGATGACGATGGATTGAACGACACGCCGGAGGCCCGGACGGAGCGCTGTGTTCGACAGAAAAATCTAGAGTTTGAGAGAGAGAGAGGGAGAGTACGGGAGGGATGTGTGTTGATGAAAAGGGAGAGAGAGATACAGAGAGTAAATAACAAAAATTTTGAGATAAAGGGGTCAAAGATTCTCTCGCCAATTTCAATGCCTTTAAAAGAGGTACTTTTAACCGCTGGGCAGTAATTGCGATTTTTCAAAAAAAAAGGGAAAGATATGACATGTGCCAGGGGGGTAAATTAGGAATATACATAAAAAATAGGGCAAATTAGATGTTTTAAAAAGGATAGGGCAAAAAAGATGTTGCATGGGTGATATATGGCATAAAAAGTGTTGTCCCTTATATCATACATATGCTTCTGTTATAAGAATATTGGTAAACAGTATCAGTGTCTTGGGCTTTTTGAGTAATAGTTTTACATAAACCAAACCCCTATCGATAAAAAAAATAATTTCAAGCATTGATTTGATAGTTGACATGTATTTCAGATCTTGAATTAAAAATATTCCATAAATATAGAAGTGTTTAAAATTGAGGAATATAGATATAGCTGATACATAGAAAGAGAGATGAAGTGATTAATAACAAGAATCATACATTAATTGAGTGGAAATGGTTTACGATATCGGAGGGCAAACAAAGGAGGGACTAAACATGAGAAGAAGGGTGTCCAGAATAGGTGAGTAGGTAGGTAATTGGGCTAATAACATAGAAGCGTGCATTGTAACTAATTCGGAGGGCAAACAGTTGGGTAAATTGAATTCATGGTGTAAACCCTATGGTCCCCCTTCCAGTTAATATATTGCTAGGGTTTAAATTAAATTAAAGGGGATCACAAGGTTTACATCGTAAACCCGATTCACAGGAGACTCAATTCGGAAATGGGGAAGTGTGAGGATCATAGCGAGTGGGCACAAGAAGAAGTAGATTTTTCTTATGCGTGGTGAGTCCTGGGATTGATTCAATGTCGATGTGGTGATTTCCCTGAGGCACAGCCCAATCGAAGGAGTACAAAAGATTTGCCAAGGTTAGGTGCACCGATACCAGCCCCAGATCCCTTCCAGGGCACCCTCTCCTCCCTCCTCCAAAAGGGAGCATCATCTCAAATGCATCCTTCATTTCATCATAATCGCTGCTACTACTCCTCATGAATCTTTCGGGTCGAAACTCCTCCGCGTCTTCCCACCTCTCCGGGTCTCTACCGATGGCCCACCCGTTGATGATGACATCGGTTCCCGGCTCGATGTCGTATCCATCCACCCGCACGCATTTGTCTTGGCTCAGTATTTGGGTTCGATATAAGAGTGGAGCTGGTGGGTACAGCCTCAGAGATTCCAGCACCACTGCCTTGAGGTACGGCAGTTTCTTGATATCATCTTCGTCAACAAATGCTGATAATGGTCTGGCTTTCTTTAAGCTTCTGATTTCCTTCTGTGCCTTGTTCATGATGCTAGGGTTTAGCATTAGTGCTGTCATTGTCCACACTATTGCGGCTGCCACTGTATCAGTTCCAGCGACAAATAGATCCTGCATCAATTAATTGTATAAGCAATCGACCCAGCTATACATATATCCCTCCCCATTCCTAAGATTTTCTTCCCACTCTATTTTGGTCGGTGGTTCAGCATAAAATAAAATATTAATTACTCCCTCCGTCCGGATAAGTTGGTATAATATTTTTTGGCCGCGGAAATTAAGGAGTATAATAATTTAATGTAAAGTGAAGTGAGAGAAATAATATTTAATGTGTAGTGGGTAGTTGTATTAGAAGTGATATGTGGGAATAGATTAATTGTTTTTGTGTGGGTCCAATGTATTAAAAAGAAAATGTGTCAACTTTAGTGAGACAAACTAAAAAGAAAAATTTGTCAACTTCTATGGGACGGAGGAGTAGTATTTATATTTAGAAACATGGTATCAATCCTATAATCTTAAAATGCAATTAATTAAATATAATAAATTCACTAACTCATGTATCATACTATGTACTATCCTAAAAAATCAAGGTAAATTATTTCATGGAACGTCCATTTCATCCTACGATACAGTTTTTGGCTTTTACTGTTTGTTTGTTTTTATTTTTACATTAATTTTTTTTAAATAATTATTATTAATAATGACAACATTAATAATACTCCCTTTATCTCAAAATAGAAGTAAGTACACATTTTACCATGGTAATGCATAGCCTATTTAACCCTCGATTTAAAGAATGTTAATTTTATAAAGGTTCAGTGTTAATTTTAAGGGGTTAAGTGTTAATTTTAAGATTATATTTTGTAAATTCACCCTTGGTTAAAAAAGAAAAAAAGAAAAAAAAAGAAGAAAAATAAAAAAAAATCAGAATTAAGAATTACAAATAAAAAAGAGTAAAATTAAAATAAACTATACTTAAAGTTACGAATTTTGATATTTTCTCTTAATTTTAATAGTATAATTATAATTAATATTATTAATTAATCATAATTTGCAATTTTATTGACTTTTGAGATAAATTTAATATTTTTACGTATTAAATAAATGTAAAATAATTTTATTTATATTAGGTTAGAGTAACAATTTTAAATCAAAATAACTTTTATAATCAAACAAGTGATAAAGATGTGAAAGATGGGTAGCTCTTGCCTGAGACCGTCTCACATAAGACTATTTTACACTTTTTTAAATAGTTATCACTTTTGCTATAAAATGTTATCACTTTCGCTATAAAATATTATCACTTTTCATTTATACATAAATTGTTCATGAAATAACATTATCACTTTTTATTAATTTAGTATCACTTTTCAGTATAAAAATTATCACTTTCTGATCGTCTTATGTAAACCATTACGTGAAACAGTCTCACACAAGTCTTTGTACTAAGGAATTACTATATGAAAGGAACCAATATAAAATGTGTCCAATATTCCTCTTTAATTAATGAATTAATCATGCATACTCCAATTATATAAAAAAAATTAAATTAAATTAAACTGTCAATAAATAATTACCATGAGCAACGCTTTGATTTGATCATCCCAAGTACTAACGGTGGACGAAGAATTCTTGAGTCGGATCATGATATCAATAATGTCGTCGACATGGCCTTCTTTGTGTTCGCCCGGTTGGGCAAGGAGGTGCTCGTCAATAAGTTGCTGATTAAACATGTCCATCTCTCGACAATTCTCATTCAACCTGTCCAACAATCCAGTCACCTTATCCACCCACCGCAAGGCAGGAAAATGGTCGGAGAAATAGAAGCTGACCATCAACGTCTGGGCTTCCATCACAAGCCTATCCAACCTCCTCTTGTCGTACTCGTCGTCATCGTATCTCCTCCCGAAAGCCATTCTGCAGATGAGGTTGGTGGCGAGGGACATGGCGACGATGCTCATGTTAACGACGACCGGATGATCATGAGCAGACGAAGTAGTGCTCATGATCCCGGCTATCATTCGATAGACCTCGTCCTCACGGACAGAGCGGAAGGCGAGGACTTGCTTGGGTGACAGCAAATGGAGAGCACAGATTTTCCTCGTCTGTTTCCAGTGTTGATTGTAAGGCGAAAAGGCGACGTCCAAGCCTCCATAGGAAAGCTTCTGCTGGCCCAGAACAGGTGGTCTGCTGCAGAACGAGGAGTCGTGGGTTTTCAGTATCTGATTGGCTAACTCCATGGAGGAAACCACCAGCATCGGGGTGGAGCCGTGCTTTAGAGAGACGAGGGGGCCGTAGTTTCGAGAGAGCTGCCATAGGTAAATATGAGGGTTCGATTTATCGAATTGGAGCAAGTTTCCGATAAACGGCAACCAGCTACCCGCTGGCCCGGGTGGCCTACCTGCACCTTCATTCTTCTTCATACTCGCCGGCATACCTGAAATTTAAAATCAAAATCGTCTCATACAAATTTATTTTTTCAAAGAGTTAGTCTCATATAAATCGAATTTACATCATAAACTCTTGTAAATCTTGTGGTCGCTTAATTTAAACAACATAGCAATACATAATGTATATGGGATTGGAAGGGGACCATTAGGTTTACATCATGAACCCGGTTTACACAAGTGTTTATGTTCTTCAAAAATAGTGCTAAGAAACTTAATTTCTTCAAAATTAGTACGATAATTTTTAAATTCTCACTAAAATGATTTTTTTTACTTGAAAAAAATCAATTTGTCTTAATTCCATTAGATGTGACTATATTATTACTTTTACAAAGTTATGAGACAAAATTATTAAAATAATATAGTTTTGGGATGGTATTGTAGAAAATGGAAAATATCAAAATTGATCATTTTTGTTTGGTGTAATTCAAATTGAGTCCCCAAGTTTGCTAAATTGGTAATTTTTTATTCTCTATTGTCCGATTTTGGTCATTTATGTCCAAATTTAGTTCTTTAATTTATCAAATTCAATCCTTTAATTTTGGACTAAATCTGAACAAATTTCTAACAAGAAGGATTAAATCTGGGCAAATTCTGATATAAATGACTAAATTTGGACAGAAATGACTAAAATTGAATATTAGAGGATTAAAATTGCAAATCTTGAAAATTTAAGAACTGAATTTGGATTACACAAAACATAAATGACCAAATTTAATATTTTCCTCTTAGAAAAATTGAATTGTTTAGGACAAAAATAAATGTTCTAACTAGAACAAAGTAAAAAAATATAATACTGTTTATGTTTTAATCTCCGCTTACCTGCACCTCCATTCTTCTTCATTAGCATCCTCACTAGCATCACCATTGTCATCAGCGCTGCAGCTACATGAATAAACGTCATTGTCACAAATTCTATTGGTATTCCAATTCTACTCCTCAAATTAACTACCGATTTATTTAGTTATTTATAGAGAGCATGAACGTCTTTTTCTTTCTGGACGGAGCATGCAAGTACAAACGTGAAAAATACTATTTGTATTTTCATTACAACATGAATTAGGGCAATTAGTTCACATCCATATACTACACTATTTTCTCCTCAATTGCGTGATCCGCGTGCTTGCCTAACCTTTAGATCTTCCGACATTAAATTGCAATTGGCTTCATCAATGAACACCTGGGCTTATGTTCTTATGTTGTCCCCACATGATGTTGTGGTTAAGGATTCTTTCAACTATTTTGTGATTTCTTATGCAAATTAATTTAATTAATTAAATATTTAGACAAAAATTTAATTTTTTAAAATTATTAATTAATTATTGTTTATATAACTAACATCATGAATTCATACTACAGTGTTAAATTCAATTTGTCAACTTATTCTATTATTATTTTTATTTAATTTAATTATAGTTGCCTTACAAAATTAATGAATACTTCATTCTGCAAAAAAAATTGTCAAAATCTTGCGTTTTCAATTTTCAATTATTGTATAATTTTTTCAATTATCATTTTCTTTGAATATATAAAACTTTTCATTAGAAATTATTTTCTTAATAATTTTCTTATAAGAATATATACAAGTATTTTGTGACATGTAGTTTAAGAAAATTAACTTTTTGTTGTAATGATGTAAGAATGAGAAGGGATATTTTTGGTAACTTTTTGTATTTTTTAACATTGTGTGTTAAAAAAGGTGGCATTTTTGTAATTTGTAGTATTGTAAGGTTATTCATATTGTGTATTGTTTTAATTTTTTGGGTGTGCAAGTATTCATGAGACGGAGGGAGTATTATTTTTTATCCTCCCTAGGAATTGTTTATATAGTTTTGTTGAACAATTATAATTTTTATTGAAAATGATGCACTTATTATCTGCCTTACGAATTATTTATGAGATTGTTCAACCGAATGATTATCATTTTTCCATGATTAGTATCACATTTTTTTTCATGCTAATTGTTTATGAAACTTTAATTGGATATACTTTCACAGGAAAAATTTCAATAATTATGAGACAATAACTTAGGCCTTTCACAATGATAGAAATGAAAAGTCAATTTTTTTTGTCACATTAGCGCTGCTTTAAAAGCGAAAATATTTCTACCTACAAAAGAAGACTTTAACTTTTGGAAGATCTTGAGTGAGAAGAAGAAGGCATGTTTGAGAGACGGAAGGATAAAGAGTTTTCAGGAGTGTAATGTTCTCAAGAGTTACAACAATCTAATTACATCCTTTAAATGGAGAGTAGATATAGTTTCACAATGTCTTGTTTTACAACTACTAATTTTCAAAACGAAATGAAATGCATCGACAAGTTTTCATATGAAACGAAATACAACAACTAACATTACAATTGCGAAAAATACAATGAGCTAATTCTTCAAATTTACGTCCCCATTTTCATATTTTGATTTCACCCACAACGTGGAGATGAATACATGGTTGATCTTTTATCATCTTCATGGTACCTTTCATTAGTATTTTATAATTTTTAGCTCGGGCAAGGCTGTCAAATCATTTGATATTTTTTCTTGTTCAATTCTGCCAAGTACTAAGGCCTTTTCTGAATAGTATTGTAATCGGAGCTATTTTTACCTAAATTTTAATGCCTTTTTATGTGTATTTTTTTATGATTTTATCCGATTTGGATAGCATTTGGTGGTGTTTTATGTTTATATTGTGATTTGTGCTTGGAAATATTGAATGTGTGAAAATGAGCTTAAATATATTGAAAACATGTGACAAGGAGTAAAACGGAGTCGGGTGCCGAAACGAGAGAAAACGAGCAGAAGTCGACCGGTACGACTCGAGTTAAGAACTCGAGTCGAGTTCCTGATCCTAGCCCTAGTCGAGTTGTGCAGAATCATCCATGGACGTCAACTATACACATCAAAAATTGGTGCTCGGCCTCCCATATGCCCGAGCTCCGCACATGTTGCAAATCTATCGAGGAACTCGCACCAACTTGAGTCGAGCAGCAGAGCTCTAGTCGAGTTTAGGAATTTTGTGAAATTAAATAAATGAGATTTTAGAAGATTCCTAGGCTATAAATACATGATTAATACTGATTTTACGGGAGAATTCATTTGGAATAGTAGTTACACACTTTTCACCTCCATTTTAACATATTTCCTCCTCCATTCCATTCCTCCATCCATTCTATCAGTTCCTACCATCAACCTCCATCAAATCCACTAAATTCTTCCATATATCTTTCATACTTCACCAATCTAAGGAGGAGCAATCAAATTGAAGAGGATTTGGGCATGAGAGAGGGAGGTTCTTCTCAAGTGACAAGGGAAAGCATTCATAATACTCTTGATTTGTTCATTTTCTAATTTTGTAGCAACAATATTTCGTTATCAAATTTGTAATGATCTTATGATGATATTGCAAGGCTTGTCTCATTTGTGAGGCTAGCAATATGATTGTTTAAGGACTATGTAAATATTGCACACCACATGATTGATGGATTGATTGTTATGAATATTTTCGATCATGAATACTTATTCTTATCTTATGTTATTACTTGTGTGGTTATTTGATCATTGCATGTGAAATAAAGATAAGACCTTGATTGTATGTTACGGTTGAATAATTGAATCATTGATGGCATGAGATGGCTCTATTAGTATGACTTGAGAATGAAATACATTTAATGCATGCTTAGAATCTCATGATAGGACATTGGTAAGAATTACTTGCATAAGTGTTTGAACTAATGAGGGGAACCAAACCAAGACTCACTTGACCTTAGAAAGGTGTTACGCATTTTCTTTAACACTTAATAATCCCCAAATATATATTAAGGATATTGATCGTCGTCATTTTCACCTAGGTTTTAGTATCTTTATGTGTGTATTTTCGGATGTTTTTATCCGTATTTGTGTTAATTTTGGTGGAGTTATTGTTGTTTTGAGGAAAGTGGTACGAACTTATAGAATTGTGTAAATGAGCTTGAATATGTGTAAAACAGGTCATGGAACGGACAAAAACAGAGTCGGGAGCGAAAGGGAGACGAAGAATAGGCCAGGCAGCTGCACGGGCCGTGTGCGGAACACGGTCCTGTAGCAGCTGGCCGTGTAATGTCATCAGAAAACGCTGCTCGCCCAGGGATTTGGCCGTACGCTGGTGCACGGGCCGTGCGCTGCTGCACGCCCCGTGTGCGGAGCTCGGCCCTGTAAGAAGAAGCCGTGTATTGTCATCAGAAAGTGCTACACGGCCATGATTAAGGCCGTGTATTGCAGCTCGAGCCGTGTCCGGAAGCACACACAAAAATGTCGAAGTAGGTGTGCCCTACACGGGCCGTGTACTGCAGCACGGGCCGTGTAGGTGCAAAATCCTATGAAAATTTCAGAATGTTCCGGAAGCTTCTAGAAGGTCCATAAGTGATATAAAACCATGATTTGTGCGAAATTGAAAGAGGAATAATTTTGGATCAGTTTCCACACACACTAAACACCTAAATCACACACATTCATCTCCATCTCTTTCATCCTTCACCTCATCCATCCAAACCACTTGATCTCCTCAAATCCATTCATTAATCCATCCATCCACCAATCTAAGAAGAGGAATTCATCATTGATTGAAGATTGTAGCATGATCAAAGGGGAGGAAGTTCACCATCAAAGGGGAGCCAACTTACCTTTATTTTGTTATTTTCTTCATTATTTGGCTCAATTGGAGCAAGCTATGTATTGTATTGATTCTACTATGATTTGTAGTGGCTAGTCCTTATGTGATGCTAGCAATATGATTGGTTAGGGATTATGTAGATTTTGCACACCACATGTTTGATGAAATGATTGTTATGAATATTTTCTATCATGAATGCTTATTCTCATTTTATGTATGATTTGTGTGATTAGATTCTCTATTCATAGTATTAGGATGGCCATTCCAATATTATGTTTAGTGGTTTAATTGAATCATTGATTGCATGAGATGACTATGTTAAGTATGTGGGGAGTTTGGCCATAACCTTCATGTGCTTAGAACCTCATGATAGGACATTATTGATAATTACTTGTGAAAGTGTTTGATATGATGAGGGGAACCAAGCCAATTTTTCACTTGACCTTAGAAAGGGAACACTAGGAAAACATCCCTGCCTACTAGAGAAAATTCTTCGTGATAATATCTTTATACCGGTATATTAATATCCGTAAGTACCTATAGGAAGAGTGAGTATTGGAGACACTCTTTGAGTGCCCTTAGTATCATAACATAAAAACCTTCAATTCATGTGTGTGTGTGAGTCTACATAAGCCTTATCCATGATGTTGCTTGCCTTACATACTTCTTAGATTGTTCACCTTCATCCATTTTCCATCACACTTGTACATGTTCTATCCTTCATTGCTTTCCTAGTTGTTAGTTTGTAGTTTAATCACCCCCCTCATTCTTTGATTCGTCCTACTAGAGTAAAGCATTTCTCAAACACGGCTACCCACTTTCGCCCTTGGGTTCGATATCTTATAAATTTTGCACTTGGTCGCTTACGTGCTACACACGATAGAGTACACTTGCTCTTATCAATTACCGAAATTGAAACCAAGTTCAGATATTAGTTGTAGCACCATAGGTAACCAAGTTAAATATCGAATGCTAAAGACGGTGTATTATTAATTTAATTATAAACTAAATTAATTAAGAGAAGTGTTGGCAATAAAAGCAAGGTATTGATTTATTATTCTACTAAAAAAATAATTAAATAACATAAACGCTGGAAGTATTCAAAGTTTAACCAAGAATAGAGAATAGGTAGTTTTAGGGTAATCTAGTTGTACTACTTAATTTCTTTCTCAAGAGTATTGGCCGACTATGCCTTGTGGAATATGGACACATCACTAAATCATGCAAACTTACTCTATAGTCACAAGCAATAAAGTGTGTAATACATGTGAATCACCTTTGAGCGGGATATATAATTTCACCACCTTTTTAGATACTATCAGTATCAATTCTTTCCTCCAAGATGGTACTCAAACCTGATATTATTTTCCTTTTAAGGTACAATAAAATTACCCTCTTAATCCTGCTTATTAACCCGCAAATTATGCAATTAACAAATATTCATATTTGACAGTTATAATTAAGCTTCAAAAACTCATATCTTAGAATCATAACATGCAACCCTGTTCAGCGATGAACGCACTCAATCTACAAGCAGATATATATTCAGACTCTATATATATAACAGTTGAAGATGCACAAAACGATCGTGAATATGAGTTTAAAAGGTACACTCAAATATTAAATAATCCACAAGTAGTGTTGTCAGAGAATACACAAGAGAATTCAATTAATTAATAAAACCTTCAAAACCTTATCTACCAAAAAGGCTCTAACCCATGGTATTACAAGCAACATACATGGGGTTGATAGATCTCACCCATAGTTTGGAAAATCAGAAAATAGAAGAAAAGATTAAAGAAAACCCTTGGTGTAGCAATCTCCTTCTTTCTCTATTCCGTTTCTTCAAATCCTCTTGGTTCTCCTTCTTGATTCCACAGACGAATCTTCACAGTGATTGATGGATATATAGAGGAAGAATGGATGTGGATGATGGTGTGGGATTAATCCCCTTTGTGGAGGTAGTGTAGGATGATGTCTCACATGAATGTTGATGTAAAATATATATAGATATGAGAAGGGCATCAAATAAGGAAATAAAATATTAAAAAGGATATGGTGTAATCATGGAGGATTATGTGATAAGGAAATTAATTATGCTCCAAGAAATAGGAAAGATATGCTAATTTTTGGAAATTTTCGACTTTGAGCATCTTTCTCGTCTGAACTTTGATTAGAGCGATTCTTACGCCAAAACAATCCTCTCTTCCGTGACTTTCCAAACATGTATCACATTATCAATTTTTATTTGCACACAACCTTAAAAAAATTATGTAATTCGAGCGTATGTTTTTTATCATTCCTCTAATTTTGCACTTTTGATCATTTTTCCACCTAAAATACAATAAAACACCTCAAATGCAATTTTTCTCAAATATATGGATTATAAGACACTTGTGCTAACATATGACAATAATTCCTATAAAAAAGTGTTAAATTGGACACTAAAGCACGCTAATTTTCACTCTCAACAAACTCCAAACTTACATGTTGCTCGTCCCGAGGCAACAAAATAAAAATAAAGAGAGAGAGAGATAGAGTAAGAAAATTAGAGGGGAAATAAGAACTATGACAACTATCTTATTCACAATGCAATTGTCTTCAACTTAGAGCATGCAGCTCTCATTACATTTAATAATCAATTCATAGCATATAAGATAAGACAATCACCACCAATTCAAATGCTCCATTAACATTTTCTCACAGGAAGTTTATATCACTCGCACTCAAGTGTAAAATATGTATAATGGGTTAAGGCGTTTACGCTCATATTCAATTCAAGTGCATGCGTAACCATACGCTTACCCAAATCTCTCAACTCTCCACTACTAAAAGTATGATTTGAAAATGGGATCAAAAAAGACTTTTCTTTTAGATGTAATGTTGGCTCTTTAGTTAAAGTAGGAAATATATGAATAATGTGACACAAAACTTTGGATCAATCAAGCGTCCATCTATCATGATCTTTCACTCTTCTTACTCACTTCAACTAAGCACACATCCTCCTCAACCTTTTCACTTTTTTTTTCAAGCACAACATTTTTTTTTCTTTCTTTCTTGAGATACGAATTTTGGACACTACCTCTCGCATCATCCATAGGGTTCTAAATTTAAGCACTATCCTAGGGCGTTTGATTCAATGGAGTACTAGATTTAAGCACTACTCCATGATTTTTCTTATAAGATGCATTTTCCAGTTCAGTCATTGTTTCAACACCAATTTCATTCTTTCCCAAGCTATTATCAAACTCCATCACTAACACTTTGGAAAGTCATTAATTCTCTTATTGACGGACAGTTAAGGCTAAAAAAATTTGGATGCTCAAAGTGGTTATTTCTTGTAGACTGCGAAAGAATGAGGTTTTTAGGCCCAACGAGGCTAACTATAGATAAACATCATTCGGTAAGGAATTATTTGGTGACTGATAATAATCATTGATGGCCTAAAATCATCTCCCATCATCTAACACACATGTAACTTTAAGTAAGACAAAAAACAAGTTCTAGAATACACACACAAGAACGATACTCACCAAAAAAAATATATTATGTGATTATATAGACGATCATAAGGCTCAAAATCTTACATGGGTTTTTAACAAGTAATAGGGCACTTTACATGGTAAGCAATATCCCACAAGTACATATAGAACTTTATACCACAATATAACTCAAGTACACTTCATCAATTCCAAGAACATACGAATTTTAGGCACAATTTAAAACACTACAAGCTCAAATTGATCACAAAACCAAGATCTCAATTCTTTAACTTCCATGAATTAAAATCACATAAATTAGAATAAGGAAATGAGGACACCTGATTTTTATCCTTCAAAATGTTCACGAGCTCCTCGAGTTGTTCAACTCGGTCAGGTCAAAGCCTTATTGTAGACCTCGTCTTGTCACTCTAGTACCTTTTTCCATCATCAAAACTCAAACACACCTCATCATCACAGGATTTATCAGTAATAAAATAGGAGATATTAGAAAAATAAAAAATTAAAATTATCAAAAAGATAAAAAAATTGTAAAAAATCAACCATAGACACTAGGAAACACACAAAAACAACACACAAAACATTAAGTAAATTGCAAAAAATTGACATAACAACACTAATTAAAATATTAATATACCGCAAAAAATCAACCTCTTAACAAACGAATAACAAGACGAAAGGAAAAAATTATACCCTTAGTGCTCATAAGACAAGGTAAGTACATCACACCCCCAAACTTAGTTTAAATGTAGTTCAAAACTAAGTTTACAAAGAGAGGTAATTGCCTAGGGTTGAGCACCTTAAATATAATAACTCCTCACTCACATAAAAGAAACACGAAAGTAATAAAATGGAAGGGCAAGCTCCCAACAGGTGCTCATGTACGTTTAACGTCGGAGAGTCAAGACGGTATGCAGCTTTTTAGATTACTGGATCAGAGGGCAGTCTTCTCGCATCATCACCTTTCTTAGTCACAAAATATGATCTTTGGAATTTCCTTCCTCCGATGACAATCTAGACTATTCTTTATCAATCTTCCACTCAATTGCCGAATCATATTTCCTGAAAAATTAAGATTAAACAAGTTAGAAACTACATCTATGCACTCGCATGATTGAGTCTCCATGGGTATCTTTATTACTTTTTTGTTTGACTCAAACAGCTGGTCGAACGGACCTTCTGGGCGTGACGGCGCAGTCTCACGGTTTTGAGCATAATTTTCACATTTGAACTCTGATTGAGGTGATTCTTGTGCAAAAATGGTCCTTTCTTGTGTGGATTTCCACTCAAACTTCGTTCAATCATAAGCCTTGGTCGAACGGGATCTGTTCTGGTCAAATGGGACATCGACGATCACAACATCATTTTACAGACCCGTAATAGTCCATTCGACCTAGACCCTTGGTCGAACGGGACCTATGTTGGTCGAATGGGACATATCACTAATCTCCTGGAAGTCCCCAGGTACTCTGTTCAAGAAAAAATAGGTTGTTCGACCATGCTTCTTTGACTAATGGGCCTATAACTGGTCGAACGAGGCTTTTGCTTCTCCTGAATCTAATTCTGGCATCTTCAGACCATCATATTGATGGTGATCAGATCTTATGGTCTACGTAATCCGTTTGGGTTCCATGAACATATAACGCAGTGGAATTATAGAAAGTATTACCTTTCACCAAAGACTGGTGGGAAAGTCTAAATCGGCTGCAGAAATGACCTCTCGATCTTCTGCTATATTCCTATACATCGCCAAGACGTCGTGTGGCCGGTAGGGGTGTAAATGGGTAGGGTATGGTATGAGTACGCCAAATCCATATACTACCCTCAATCCTATTTTTAGGACCCTTACCCTACCCTATTACCCTTAAATATATCATCGGGTAGAGTACGGATATTATCCATCGGGTACATGGATAATCCACGGCTAAATGCTTACCCGCAATTTTAAAAAATAATGCGAATAATAATGTCCAGCCTATCCTATCTGTAAAATCCCGACCTATCATATTCTACATACATGACCAATTTATTTAAAAGAAATCATTATTAATGCAATATATTATGAAATTCATAAATTTATAAAATAATTTAAAAATATAATCATATAAATTTCATATATTATGTAATAGTATGACACTATTAAAATTTAAATTATATAAAATTACAAAGTAATGCATAGTTAAACAAACTAATTCAATAATGTTAACAAATTAACTACAAATATATGGAATTATGTTTATGTATATATTATGTTATTATATAAATATATAATATATATTATGTAAAATATATAATGCTTAATAAAATAAACGGGTAATCGGGTAGGTTAATCGAATATTTTACAAAATCCATACCCTACTCTATCCGTACCCAATAGGGTATTATCCGGTGGATACCCGGATCCATAGATAAAATTGACACCCCTATGTGTGGGCGATGATCCTCTAGGCGATCCCAATCCGCAATCTCCCTCATATTTCTCACGTTTTCTCTTATCTGATGAGAAATCTGATTTCTCATATAAAGAATAAAACTGACGTGAATAATTATTATTTTTCCAGACTGTTGGGATGAATTATTTATATATTACAATAGGGACCAGGTGGAGAAATTAAGGTTGGGCCTCCATTGGGCTTAGGCATCCAAGTTTAGCCAAAAACTTATACTTAAACTCAATAATAATAATTCAATCCACTATATAATTATTATTGCACTACCACCCTAATCTCAAATTTTGTTATGGGCACCTTCTTATTATGAGCTCGTTTAACTCCCCGTGTTTAAGATATACAATGCCCATTAATTAAATGAGTTACTGACAGCTCAATTAATTAATCTCTTATCCAAGAGTAGTACCACTCAACTTTATTATCATGCCGGATAAAATCCACCTGCAGGGTTTACATGATAATCATTATGATCTCCTCAATGGGACATTATCAGTCTAATTTATTAAGACACAGACTCCTTCTACAATCAATAGCACACCATACAGACAATACTATCTCACAACTCACAGAACATATTAATTTAATAATTAAATCTCACCCATTGATGAATCAAATAAATTAATATTGAATTACGTGTTGAGGTTATTGTATAGAGATTAAGAGTACGAACATTCATAATAACTTAGGTCTAATTCTTTTGTATAGTTAGTATAAATTGTATAACCTCATGCGGTCCTGCTCAATACACACAAAGTGTACTAGTGTAATTTTATAGTCAAGACAAACTAATACCAAATCACTCTACAATCATCCCGATAGATTGTTCCCATCTATCACGGTTATGAGCATCTATTTATACTTTATAAGGAGCTGATAATATGATCTTCCGTGAGATGCCACACACCATATTATCTATAATATAAGTAAATAGACCATTTCATCAACATGCAATCATTTGATCAAAGATTCTCATTTCAAATATTGTTATAACATTGTTCATACTAAAGCTAAGCTTTTAGTATACAATCCAACACATACTGCGTTCCAGACCTCAATGTGATGGCTTTGCATGATTTTTTTGGGTTCATAATGCCTTTAAGCGGTAATTTTTCCATCTCCATCTACTGCTTTAGCTTATTTATATTTCCTGCCATCTGCCCCATCAATAAAGTAAGGTCATTCAACTACTTAGACAAATCTGCGTGGTTAGCATTCATAGTTGCCTCAAGTCTATCCACTCTCGCATCATTCCTAGCCATGTATCTGGTCAAAGTATACTCAACACTAGTCTTTCCTTCTTGCTGTTGCATACTAGGCCTCCTTTGTGTCAACTTGCTGATCTACTTCTGTTGGGCTGCTAGTATCTTACTTATGTCCGCGAGACTTATTGTTGTTTCTTCCATCTTGTCTGGCTTAGCAACATGATGCTCCACTTACGCTATCTTCCCCAACACATAAGATCCTCTAATCCTCTTTGAAGGCCATTCACGTGAATTCATAGAGGTGTTTTCAAACAACTTTTCCACTTCTATTGATGTTTTAGATAACAGCGATCCACCTGATGATGCATCAATAAGAACACGTGACTCACAATCCAATCTATTGTAGAAGATACTTATGTACTGAGCCTTAGACATCCCATGCTATTGGCACCGCCTGAGCATATCTTTGAATCTATCCCACGCCTTATAGAATTTCTCACCCTGAGTCTGAGCAAACTGAGTGATGTCTTGCTTCATTTTAAAAACTTTTGAGGGTGACATGTATCTTTCTAAGAACTTCATCTGCAGTTGGTCCCATGTAGTGCAGTTTGTGGCATCAAGAGTCTCATACCATTCTTCTGCCTTATCAATTAATAAAAACTTGAATAGGGCGATCCACCTAGCATCATCATTAGCTCCAACACCCTTCTAAGTGTTAGCATATCCCAAAAATCTCCTAAGATGCTAGTGCAGATCTTCAAAGGAACCCCCAGAAAAGGGATTCTTCTCCACCATGTGATAAGAGCGGGATATATCTAAAAATCATCATCTATCCCCTTGCTCCTATCAAACCCATGTTGCCAATCCTATTATTTTTGAAAACTTCCCATATGGAAATATTTTCTGGATTCTTCCCTGCTCCGGCCATGTTTAGCTCAGTGTGTTATTTCTTCCTATCCTTCCTCTCCTTTTCCTAGTGCACAAGTACCTCAAAAAAATTCAAGGTTATATAGAAACAAATAATCACAAATAAAAGTTTTAATCAAACTATAAATAATTAAATCAATAATCACAACCGTCCCAAGCAACGGCACCAAAAACTTGTTATCCGTTTTCTTGATAAACACACTTAATAATCCCCAAGTATATATTAAGGATACCAGTTGTAGCACCACAAGTAGCCAAGTTAAATATCAAACCCTAAAGAAGGTGTATTATCAATTTAATTATAAACTAAAGTAATTAAGACAAGGGTTGGCGATAAAAGTAAGGTATTGATTTATTATTCTACAAAACAAATTAAATAAATAACAATTTAAATAAAATAAACACTAGAAGTATTCAAAGTTTAACCAAGAATGGAGAATAGGTAGCTCTACGGTAATCCAGTTGTACTACTTAATTTCCCTCTTATATGTTTTGGCCGACTCTACCTTGTGAAATATTGATGCATCACTAAACCATGCAAACTTACTCTATAGACACAAGCAAGTAAGCGTGTAACACGCGTGAATCACCTTGGAGTAAGATATATAATATCACCCCCTATCTAGGTACTGTCAGTATCAATTCTTTACCCCATGACAGTACTCAAACCCGATATTATCTCCCTTTTTAAGTACTATAAAATTACCCTCTTAAACCTGCTTATTAACCAGCAAATCATGTAATTAACAAACATTCATATTTGACAATTCTAATGAAGTTTCGGAGTCCACTCTCTTAGAATCATAACATGCAATCCTTTTCAGCGATGAATGTACTCAATCTAAAACCAGATATATATTTAGACTCTATATAACAATTGAAGATGCACAAAATGATCGTAAATATGAGTTTAAAAGGCACAATCAAATATGAAATAATCCACAAGTAGTGTTGTCAGAGGATATACAAGAGAGTTCAATTAATTAATAAAACCTTTAAAACCCTAAATCTACCAAAAATGACCTATCTATCCCTTGGTGTTATAAGCAACACATATGGGGTTGGATAGATCTTACCCATAGTCTGAAAAATCCAAAAATAGAAGAAAAGAATGAAGAAAACTTGGTGTAGCTATCTCTTTCCTTCTCTATTCCGTCTCTTCAAATCTTCTTTGTTCACCTTCTTGATTACAAAGATGAGTATTCACAGTGATGGATGGATGGAGGAAGGGATGGATGTGAATGATGGTGTTGGGGTAATCCCCCTTATGGAGGTGGTGTAGGATGATATCTCACATGATAATGTAAAATATATATAGGTATGAGAAAGCACCAAATAAGGAAATAAAATATTCAAAAAGATATGTTGGAATCACGGAGGATTATGTAATAAGGAAATTAATTATACTCCAAGAAATAGGAAATATAGGCTAATTTTTTAAAAAAAAATCGAAAATACCCATCAGTAGATGCGCGACCTCACGATTTTGAGTATAACTTTTTTGTCCAAACTTCGATTTGAGCGATTCTTGCGCCAAAACAATCCTATCTTCTGTGGCTTTCCAACCCTATATCATACTACCAGTTTTGAGCTATACACATATACAGAAAAATTATGGAAATTGAGCGTGCGTTTTTTAGCATTCCTCTAACTTTACATTTTTTATCCTTTTTCTACCTAAAACATATTAAAATACCTAAATACACCTCTTTCTATAATATATGGAATATAAGACACTTGTACAAATATATGACAATAATTCCTATAAAAAAAAGTGTTAAATTTGACACTAAAGCACAATGATTTTCACTCTCAACAAATAAGAAGTTTGGCAAACATCCCTGCCTAATAGAGAAAATTCTTAGTGATAATATCTCTACACCAGTATATTATTAGCCACATGTACCTATAGAAATGGTGAGAATTGGAGACACTCTTAAAATCTATTTAGGGACTAGGTTAGGTGTGAATGACCCCCTAGGTAGTCTACATCCTAAGTATCTTATGTGGAATTAGTAAGTGCCCATAATATCATAATATGATGTTCATCAATGCATGTGTGCGTGTATGTGAGTTTATATATGCCTTTTCCATGATTTTGCTAGTCTTGCATACTTCTTAGATTATTCTACCTTCATCCATCTTCCATCCCATTATATCTTGTTCATTAATGCTTTCTTAGTTGTTAATTGTAGCATAATTCCAAACCTTATCTTCGATTAGTCCTTCTAGAGTGAGCATTTCTCGAATACAGATACACATACTTTTTTCCTTGGATTCGATATATTTTATTACATGCTCTCCTCGATCTACACAACGATAGAGTACACTTGCTCTTTATTTTGCTTAAAAAAAGTGCGATCACGTTATCTCTTTCTCCTGCAGAAGTGGTAGCTCAACCTTTATCTTTCCACTTCGCCTTGCTGCGTTCCTCCCCATTGGGGGAGGGGGGTTCTGCGCACCCGATGAGAGTGAAAATAAGCGTATTTTAGTATCCAATTTAACACATTTTTAATGGGAATTATTGTTATATATTAGCACAACTGTCTTATATTTTATATATATGAGAAAAATATGTGTTTGAGGTGTTTTATTATATTTTAGGTGAAAAAATGATCAAAAGTGCAAAGTTGGGGAAAAGGTGCAACTTGTGTAGGAATGCTGAAAAACGTACATTCAATTTGTATAGTTTTTCTGTGTTTGTGTGGAGTTATGAACTGGAAGTGTGATACATAGTTGGAAAGCCACAGAAGAGAGGATCATTTTGGCATAAGGAACACTTCAATCGGAGTCCAAACGAGAAAGTTATGATCAGAATGGTGACGTCGCGCAAGCTGTTTCTACTCAGCACGACTATTTCACTTTGCATGACTTGTTACATATTCAAATATTAGAGTTTCTGAGAGTTCTTTATAATTATATAAAGACAAGGAAGATAGAATCGTGTGAGCATAAGAATCACTTAAATCGGAATTTGGACGAGGAAGTTATGCTCAAACTCGTGAAGTCGCGCAGCTGCCACCGAGAGTTTCCTAGAATTTCCGAAAATATACGAAAATTACCTATTTCTTGGAGCACAATTAATCTCCTTATCACATAATCCTCCATGATTCACCCATATCTCTTATTTCCTTATTTAATTCCCTCTCACACCTATATATATTTTAAATCATTATTCATGTGAGAGGAGGCCACAACACAATACTACACCCCCACAAGGGGGTAATACTATACCCCCACAAGGGGGGATCACCCCCAACCATCATCTACATCCTTTCCTCCATCCATCCATCACTTTGAAGATTCTTTCGTGGAATCAAGAAAAGAACCAAGAGGAGGATTCAAGATGGAGAAGGACGCAATGATGCCCACATCTAGGGTTTCATTCGTTTCTTAATTTATCTTATATTTTCCGGACATAGGGGTAAGATCTATCCAACCCCAATGATTGTTCTTCACAACATCATGGGCTAGAACCATTTTGGTAGATCTAGGGTTTTGAAAGTTTTATGAATTAATTAAACTCTCTTGTATGTCCTCAGTACAACACTACTTGTGGATTGATTTTATATATGATTGTGCTTTCTTAATCCATATTCACGGTCGTTTTGTGCATCTTCAACTATTATATAGAGTCTGAATATATATCTTGGTTGTAGATTGAGTGCGTTCACCACTGAATAGGATTCCATGTTATGATTCTAAGTGAGGGGACTACGAAGCTTCATTAGAACTATCATATATGAATGTTTATTAATTGAATTGAATTCAAGTTAGTAAGCAGGATAAAGAGGGGAATTTTATAGTACCTATAAAGGGAGATCATATCGGGTTAGAGTACCAATCCTAGAGAAAAATAATTGATACTGATAGTACCTAGAAAGGGGGGTGAAATTACGTCTCTTACTCCGAGGTTATTCACACATGTTACATGCATATTTACTTGTGTCTATAGAGTAGATTTGCATGGTTTAGTGATGCGTCCATAGTCCATAAGGCAGAGTCGGCCTGCACTTGAGAGGGAAGTTAAGTAGTAAAACTAGATTACCCTAGAGCTACCTATTCTCCTACTTGACCCACTTTCGTATTCTTCTAGTGTTTATTTTATTTTAATTGTTATTTAATTTCTAGTATTTTAGTTAATTATATAATAATCCTCAATCTTATTGTCACTTGTCTTAATTAATTTAGTTAATTATATAATAATCCTCAATCCTTAATACTGAATTACTTACCATATGTAAACCATGATACATGTGCCAGAAATTGGTTCCAAGTAACAAAATGGCTCAACATCATCAAAGTTAACAAACAACATTTGATCATGGCCAAAAATATCTGGATTCAACTTAATTTGTATGATGCGTGATGTAGGTTTATTGGCATAACAATGCAACGCATACAGAGTGGGTGGTACTTTTTCAAAATCAAGGATACGCGTCTCTTTCTTCTGCTTTTTTTCATGCTTCTAAGTTAAATAAAAATAAATATACAATGAAATATTATTCAAATGTGGTTTATATATTTTTAATATTGTTAGATATAAGAGAATACCTTAACTTGTAAATTTATCAAGTGAATTGGCCATGAGACATCTTATCCAACTGCATCACCAATACTATGACGTTAACTTATTGATAATGGTAAAATTGCATTTGAATCAACGGCTTCATCAATTACAACTCGCATACAATTAGCCCTTGCTCCATCAACTTTTACAATTATTCTGTAAGCAGAAATATCTGTGCATGACTCCAAGCTCAATGCCACAATTTTTCCTCCCTATAATAAGATCTCATGTTAATTTAGATAACCTATTAAAAATCAAATATGTTAAAATTAATGACAGCACCTATTAGATTGAGTTATACCTTTAATTCATTCTCATCATGAACAGCCAACCACTCATTATCCGCAATCTCTTATACGTCATCAACAACGTCAATGGTCCTCTTCGCATGATGGGCGAGATTTATCTTCTTCACTTCTTTTTCAAATTCATCATTCTTTATATTCTCAACAATATCCATGGATGTAGGTCTCTTCACTGAGCAACTACCTTTATCATCAATGTCATTCCGTTCATGAGTTTTGTAAATAGTAGCTTCTAGTCTCTCTATGCGTGCCATGATATGACTATTTGTTACTTTGTCACCATTTTTGCCTTTAGGGAGATTAAACCATGTTGTTGGGGTAATGTCACCCCCAACACCCCTCACTCGACTGCAATGTTTGCTTTTTTCAAAAGCTTTAGCAAGAATACCATCCTTTATTCCATGAAATTGTTGGGTTCCACTCTTCATCACTTCTATGCACTCATTCTATAATACAAAAGATCACAACAATATATCAACACACATATGATATATCTTCAGTCTTTCCATCTTTTTTTCTTGGACTAGTAATCTCATTTACAATATTAAATGGCATAATAATGTCATACACGAGTTTTAGAAGGTTAACTATTTTATCCACTTTTTCATTGAGGTCTTCTCCTTCAACTTCTCCTTTTTTATTTTTCCGACTCTCAATCCAGACGGTAACTCAATCTATCTTCATATTCCCACTCAACTTTGAGGGCTACATGGAATAAATCAATTACACTTAGTTGAAAATAATTCATCATAATTAAATATTAACATTACGAAGACATTGGTAAAGCGGCTAGAGATTGGCACTATACATTTTCTTGTGCATAGTTTGCATAACTTTTACGTGCCAATCTATAGGGATATTTGTTTTGTTTCTGAATTGTTTTATGGTCGTTGCTCACACTCTGAAGAATCAACCAATACTAAAGATTAGCTAACTTAAGTAATGAATAATGAAAAATATATAAACGTTGTTATATTGAGTATACGTACCTTAAAATTCTCAGATAAGTGAGTAATCACAAACTCGCTCCAATCTGATAGGGTAATATGAGGATAATCATCTGGTGGTTATCCTCTCACTTGCACTAGCTCCATAAATATGTCGTGTAGTCAGCATTGTTTTGAAATGTCTCCACTTGGTACCAGCAGATTTCAAACACCCCATTTTCCAGCAAGGGTCAACATTGAAATTCAACTATAAGATGACAATTAAAACATCATGAGATATATAGTAGATACAAGTAACTATAACATAACCTTTAACATACATTGATCGAAGCCTATATTTTTTCTTTCAAATCCAGTGGTACTTTCTTCCAATTATCATATGTAATCTTGACCTTCTCTCTTGCTAGAATTCCAATATAACTTTTCATTGCTTTCACATTATTTCCAACTGGTAATCCATTACGATTGAATTCAACATTTTTCTTTATGCCACTAGTTCTCTCCACAGCTAAGATGTGCATGTGTGTTAGACTTCTTTTGTTTCCTTTCGTTGTTTGTCTGCTTATTCAGCTTGATGGTAGGGTGTCCTCTCCAATTACCTCTTCTTGCTCATCAATTTTCTTCTTCTTCATTGACAGAGTCTATCCGTGGTATTTTACTCTTACGACCAGCCATACCTAAAGTTAGAAAGTGAAACACCAAATTTTAAAAAAACATAATCATAAAGACAAACATCAATGAAAAATAAAAACTAATGATCAAAATAAAATAAACATAATTAACACACTGAAAAAATAGTCAATGTAAATGTTATAACATACGTTGCATCTGTGTACAAGTCTAAACATTTATGCTTTTGGATTATCAATCCAAATTCCGTTACAATCTTCACGCATGCAAGATGGTTCATCTTCATCTGCAATTATGGGATTTGTTGGCGGCATTCCATTGTAAAAACCTGGACTGTGTATTTGTCCTTCATCGAATTCATCACCTTCTTTGAATTCAACATACTCCCTTGATGGAGGCACAAGCGTAACACACCATTTTGGATCCTTAGGATCTTTCACATAGAACACTTATTTAGCAAGACTACCCAAGATAAACGAATCATCTTTGTAGCCAAGATTGTCCAGATTTACCAATGTAAAACCAAGCTCATCAACCTTGATACCAATATTATAGTCTACCCAAGTACATTTGAACATTGGTATTTGAAAGGTTTGATAGTCAACCACCCATATTTCTTCAATAATCCCATAAAAGATCATATCGCAGACAATGGGATTTTTATCTTCTGCACTAGACACTTGCATGGTTTGTGCAACCAAGCGTACGCTTCAATTTTGTGTAGCTATCGAATTGTCACTGAGGAGAGTGAAAATAAGCGTATTATAGTATCCAATTTAACACCTTCTTGATTAGAATTGATGTCATATATTAGCACAAGTATTTTATATTCAATATATGTGAGAAAAAGGTGCACTTGAGGTGTTTTACTGTGTTTTAGGTGGAAAAGGGATCAAAAGTGCAAAGTTTGAGAAAAGGTGCAAATTGTGTATGAATGCTGAAAAACGCAAGTCAAACTTGTGCAATTTTTCTATATTTGTGTGGAGATCAAAACTTGTAGTGTGATACTTGGTTAGAAAGCCACTAAAGAAAGGGTCGTTTTGGCGTAAAGAATACCTCAATCGGAATCGAAACGAGAAAGTTATGATCAAGATGGTGACATTGTGCGAGATGTGCCAAATAGAATGGCTATATTACTTTCTGTGGCTTGTTACACCTTCAATTCTTGGAGTTTCTGTGAGTTCTTTATTTGGATAGAAAGACCAAGAAGAGAGGATCATATGAGCTCAAGAATCACTCAAATCGGAGCTTGTATGTGGAAGTTATACATGAAACGGTGAGACTGCGCACTGCAGTTCGACCAGAGTTCGACCACGACACGAGCGGTTCGACCAAGTGTCGTGGTCGAACCAAAAGCCTGAACAAGCACGAAATCGGGATTTTTACCCCCTGTTCATGAATTTTCGAGCTTTCCAAGAAAAATCTCATCTTAGGTCCATAAGGAGAGCTTACAAGTATAAAAGGAGATGTAGATCACACCAAGAAGACACAACATAATAGAATACGGATTGGGATACAACACAACACAACCATCCTACACCCCCCAACCATCATCCACATCCTATCCTCCATCCATCCATCACTTTGAAGATTCGTCTGTGGAATCAAGAGGAGAACCAATAGGAGGATTCAAGACGGAGAAGGACACGACGACTCCCATATCTAGGGTTATATTTGTTTTTTTAATTTATCTTGTATTTTCCAAACATCCGGGTAAGATCTATCCAACACCCATGATTGTTCTTCGTAACATCATGGGCTAGAGCCTTTTTGGTATAACTAGAGTTGTGAAGGTTTTACGAATTAATTTAACTTTCATGTGTAAACTCCATACAAATCTACTTGTGGATTTATTTTATATATGACTATGCATTTTTAATCCTTATTCACGATCATTTTGTGCATCTTTAAGTGGTATATAGTGTCTGAATATATATCTTGGTTGTAGATTGAGTGCGTTCACCGCTGAATAGGATTCCATGTTATGATTCTAAGTGAGGGGACTCTGAAACTTCATTAGAACTATCATATATGAATACTTATTAATTGAATTGAATTCGGGTTACTAAGTAGGATAAAGTAGATAATTTTATAGTACATATAAAGGGAGATCATATCGGTTAGAGTACCAATTGACCAGGGAAATAATTGATACTGATAGTACCTAGAAAGGGAGTGGAATTATGTCTCTTGCTATAAGGTTATTCACACATGTTACATGCATATTTACTTGTGTCTATAGAGTAGATATGCATGGTTTAGTGATGCGTCCATATTCCACAAGACAGAGTCGGACATCAACAAACGAAAGAAAGATTAATGAATGAAGCTGGATTATCTTAGAGCTACCTATTCTCCTACTTGATCCACTTTCGTATTCTTCTAGTGTTATTTATTTTACTTGTTATTTTAATTAGTTGATTAGTAGTTGATAATCAAACCTCAAACTTTTATTGCTATTTGTCTTAATTAATTTAGTAAATAATTAAATTGATAATACGCCGTCCTTTGGGTTCGATATTCACTCGGTCACTTGCTTAAGCTGCAATTGATATCTTTAATACTTGGGGATTAATTTTGCGAGCAAAGAAAATGCGCATCAAATTCTTGGCACCATTGCCGGGGACGGCTGTTATTATTAGTTTATTATTTCAAGTTGATTAAGACTTTTATTTATGATTATTTATTTCTATCTAACCTGAAATTTTTCTGAGGTACTTGTGCACTAGGAAAAGGAAAGAAAGGAAAGGAAGAAATAACACACAGAGCTAAATATGACTGGAGCAAGGCAGAATTCAGATAATATTGTCATACATGAAAGTTTCACGAACTATGAGATTGGTAACATGGGTTTGATAGGAGTAACGAGTAAGGGGGAAAGATGATGATTTTGAGATACATCCCACTCTTATCAACATGGTGCAGAATAATCCCTTTTCTGGAGATTGTTTTGAAGATCCATATCAATATCTCAAAAGATTCCATGATTATGCAAACACTCAAAAGGGCGCTGGAGCTAATGATAATGCTAGGCGGATCACTCTATTCAAGTTTTCATTAATTGATAAGGCGGAAGCTTGGTATGAGACTCTTGATGCTACAAATTGCACTACATGGGACCAACTGCAGCAAAAGTTCTTGGAGAGATACATGCCACTCTCAAGGATATTAAGAATGAGACAACAGATAACCCAATTTGTTATGAATCAGGATGAGGAATTTCATGAGGCGCGGGACAGGTTCAAAGACATGCTCAAAAGGTACCCATAACATGGGATGTCTAAGGCTAAATACATAAGCATCTTCTACTATGGATTGGATTGTGAGTCGCGTGTTTTTATTGATGCATCATCAGGAGGAGCGCTGTTATCTAAGACAGCACTAGAATCCCAGCATAGGTAGATTGCAAAGTTGATACAAAGGGACCTAGTATGCAGCAGCAAGAAGTGAAGAGTTTTGAAGATACCTTCAATTGATACATGGCAAGGAATGATGCAAGGGTTGATCGTCTTGAGGCTACTATGAATGTTAATCATGTGGATTTATCTATGCAGTTGAAGGACCTTACTTTAATTATGGGGCAGATGGCTGGCAATGTGAATTAATTGACACAAACGTTGGAGAAAGAAAAGTTCCCATCTTAAGAAGAGTGCCATGCCATCACGTTAAGGTCTAGAACACAGTATGACGGATGTATGAAGCCGAAAATGAATTCTAAAGCTCTCGAAGCTCGATTTGACCTCGGTTCGACCAAGCAAGCAGGTCGAACCACATCCTAGAGGTCGAACCAAGCACCTGGGCAACCTCCGGAGCATCTAGACTTCCGGTTCGACCACGACTATCATGGTTCAACCAACCTAGTTGGTCGAACCAGCCTGTTCACGACCCCCTATTTTATCTGAAGTGCGATTCGACCACGTCAAGCATGGTTCGACCGACCCTATTGGTCGAACCGTGGTCGAACCACCCTGTGAGGAGCGCTTTGTTTTATCTGAAGCAAGGTTCGACCACGATCACCATGGTTCGACTAAGCTTATTGATCGAGCCGTGGTCGAACCGACCTATCCGCGGAGAACACAATTTCTGAAGCCCGGTTCGACCAGCACTCTTGGTCGAACTGTGGTCGAACCATCTCTAGTCCAACACCATTTTTCCCGCATAATACTATACCTAATGTACAGAGTACTCCAATGCCATCCCAAGGGCAGAATACTGAGCTTATAATTGAAATGAAGTGGGAAAGAGCAAAGAGGTTGAGAGCAGAGAAGCTTAGACTGTAGATGGATAATGAAGATGTGGTTTTCTCTTTTGATCAAGCAATGAAGATGCTCATGGAGACTCAATCATGCAAGAGCATAGACGTGGTTTCTAACTTGTTTAATCTTAATTTTTCTAAGACAGATGATTCTGAATGTAAGTGGAAGATTGACAAGGAGGTGTCTAGACAGCCATGGGAGGAAGAAAATTCTAAGGATCATATTTTTGTGACCAAGAAAGGTGAGGTGTTGAGTGTAGACAAGAAGAGAGAAAGAAAGTATTTTAAGGTGAGGATGCGAGAAAACCGTCCTCTGATCCAGTAGCCTGCAAATGTAACATCCGTTGTGACTCTTAGACGTTAAGCATATGCGCTTGTTGGGGGTTTGCCCTTCCGTTTTATTGCTTTATTTATTTTGTGTGAGTAAGAAATTTTTATATTTAAGGTGCTTACTAATCGGTAATTACATCTCTTGTCAAACTTAGTTTTGACTTATGTTTTTACTAAGTTTGGAGGGGGGTGTGATGTTATTACCTCATTGAAGCACCAAGAGTATAATCTTTTCTTTGTAATGTTTGTTAGAAGAGTTTATTTTTTGCAGTATGTTAAAACTTTAATCAGTTTTGATGTGTCAATTTTTTGTAATTTGACTAGTTTTCAATGGTGTTTCTAGTGTGTGGAGTCGATTAGATAGTCAATTGAGTCGTTCTTAGAGTTTTCCTATTTTATTATTGATGAATCTTGTGATGATGAGTGTGTTTGAGATTTGATGATAGAAAAAAGTAACTAGGTGGCAAGACGAGTTCTACATTGAGGCTTTGACTCGCGGAGCTCGTGCGTACATTGAAGAGAAATCAAGTGCCCTAATTTTTTTCTAATTTTTATATGTGCTTTTAATTCATAGGAGTGGAAGGATTAAATTTAAGGTGGTGATCCATGTGAGCTTATATTTTTAAATTGTGCCTAAAATTCATATGCTCTTGAAATTGATGCAGGAAGTGTAATTAAGTTATATTGTGGTATGAAGTTCTATGTGTACTTGTGAGATATTGTTTACCATGAAGAGTGCTTTGTTATTTGTTAGAAACCCATGTGAGATTTTAAGCCTTATTGATCATGTTACATAATCACATGATATATCTTTTCTGGTAAGTATCGTTCTTGTGTGTGTATTCTAGAACTTGCCTCTTGTCTTACTTGAAACTACATGCGTGTTAGATGATGGGAGACGATTTTAGGTCATCCTTGAATTTATGAGTCACTTTGCCAAATAATTTTCTACCAAATAATTTTATATCCGTAGTTAGCCCTTTTGAGACTAAAAGTCTTATTTCTTTGGCAACCTACGAAGATAGCCACTTTGATATCTTATTTGAACCTTAAATTCCTATATTTAGAGGAGAAGTATATGCTATCAAAGTGTGTGAATTGATTTTCATGGAGTTTGGAAGGAATAAAATATTTGGAGCTGTACAAGTGATTATGAGCTGAAAAATAAGTTGTTTAGGTGTAATGCCCGAAATTGGTACTCCGAGATATTAGAGGTAGTGCCCGAAACTGGTACCTCGAGAAAAAAAAGAAAGGAAAGAAAAAGTATGTTAAGCTTGAAGGAAAGGAGAGAAAAAAAAATTAGAAGAGCATGAAGCTGTATAGCCTTGAAGTGTAAAAATCTACAGTACAAAAGATCTCCAGTTTTAATTCGCTACTAATTGAGTCACTTTATCCATATGTTTCCTACCCTTACCAAAAAGCAAACATTACATCCTAATAAAAGTTCTTTTTGATCCCATTGTTGAATCATACTTTAAGTGGTGGAGAGTTTGAGACGTTTGGCAAGCTTATGGTTACGCATGCACTTGACTTGAATCTGAGCGTAAACACCATAACCCATAAGTGTACATCTTTTACACTTGAGTGCGAGTGATATATACTTCCCGAGATAACATGTCAATGGAGCATTTGAGTTGGTGGTGATTGTCTTATCTTGTATGCTATGAATTGATTATTACATGTAATGAGAGTTGCATGACCTATGTTGAGGACAATTGTATTTTGATTGGGTCATAGTCCTTGTTTCCCTGCTATTTTTATTTTGTTGCCTCAGGACGAGCAACGGGTAAGTTTGGGGAATTGATGAGAGTTAAAATAAGCATGTTATAATGTCCAATTTAACACATTCTTGATTGGAATTGATGTCATATATTAGCACAAGTGTCTTATATTCAATAGCGCAAAGTGCAAAGTTGGAGAAAAGGTGCAACTCGTGTATGAATGCTGAAAAATGCACGTCCAACTTATGCAATTTTTCTGTGTTTATGTGGGATCAAAACTGGTCATGTGATATTTGGTTGGAAATTCACTGAAGAGAGGGTCGCTTTTGGCATAAAGAACACCACAATCGGAATCCAAACGAGAAAGTTATGATTAAGATGGTGACGTCGCGCGAGATGTGACGAACAGAACGGATGTGTCACATTCCATGGCTTGTTACACCTTCAATTCTTGTAGTTTCTATGAGTTCTTTATATAGATAGAAAGACAAGGAAGAGAGGATCGTGTGAGCTTAAGAATCACTCAAATCCGAGCTTGTATGTGGAAGTTATATGCGAAATGGTGAGACTGCGCACTGCAATTCGACCATAGTTCGACCACGACACGAGCGGTTCGACCACATGTCGTGGTCGAACCAGAAGCCTGAACAAGCGCAAAATTGGGATTTTTACCCCTTGTTCATGAATTTTCATGCTTTCCAAGAAAAAGTCCATCCTAGGTCCATAAGGATAGCTTACAAGTATAAGAAAGATGTAGATCATACCAAGAAGACACAATACAATGGAATACGGATTGGGATATAACACAACACAACCATCCTACGAGGCCCCACAAGGGGGGTTCACCCCCAACCATCATCCACATCCTTTCCTCCATCCATCCATCACTTTGAAGATTCATCTGTGGAATCAAGAGGAGAACCAAGAGAAGGATTCAAGACGGAGAAGGACGCAACGACTCCCACATCTAGGGTTTTATTCGTTTCCTAATTTATCTTGTATTTTTAAGATATCCGGGTAAGATCTATTCAACACCCATGATTGTTCTTCGTAACATCATGGGCCAGAGCCTTTTTGGTAGAACTAGGGTTGTGAAGGTTTTATGAATTCATTTAACTTTCGTGTGTAAACTCCGTACAACACTACTTGTGGATTTATTTTATATATGACTATGCATTTTTAATCCTTATTCACGGTCATTTTGTGCATCTTCAATTGGTATATAGAGACTGAATATATATCTTATTTGTAGATTGAGTACGTTCACCGCTGAACAAGATTCCATGTTATGATTCTAAGTGCGGGGACTCTGAAGCTTCATTAGAACTATCATATATGAATACTTATTAATTGAATTGAATTCAGGTTATTAAGTAGGATAAAGAGGATAATTTTATAGTACTTATAAAGGGAGATCATATCGGGTTAGAGTACCAATTGGTCAGGGAAATAATTGATACTGATATTACCTAGAAAGGGGGTGGAATTATATCTCTTACTCCGAGGTTATTCACACATATTACAAGCATGTTTACTTGTATCTATAGAGTAGATATGCATGGTTTAGTGATGTGTCCATATTCTACAAGGCAGAGTCGGACATCAATAAACGAAAGGGAGATTAATGAATGAAGCTGGATTATCCTAGAGCTACCTATTCTCCTACTTGATCCACTTTCGTATTCTTCTAGTGTTATTTATTTTACTTGTTATTTTAATTATTTGATTAATAGTTGATAATCAAACCTCAAACTTTTATTTCCATTCGTCTTAATTAATTTAGTAAATAATTAAATTTATAATATGTCGTTCTTTGGGTTCGATATTCACTTGATCGCTTGCTTAAGCTGCAATTGATATCCTTAATACTTGGGGATTAATTTTGCATTCAAAGAAAACGCGCATCAGTCACGCTCTTTTGTAGAAAAAGTCACCCCATTAATGCGACAAGTATGATACTTTAACACGTATGGGCTTGGTCCTTGAGCAAGCATTTTCACCCTTGTTGAATGATGATGACTAGACTGTGAATATTCATCACTTTCAACCTATATAACAAAATATATATTAAAATAGTCTTTTAATTGAAGCTTAAGCCACTTAGGATCTAGATTAATACAATATAGGTGGTACTTACACGATCTCGCAACCAGCTTATGAATGATTTATTGTGTTGATCTTGTAACCATTTCTTGGTCCTTGATCTAGAGTAGGATGTAGATTTCAAGTGCTCCATATGTTCACTGATAATAAGCCCTTCATATTAGAGTCTTAAAATAAAATGAAAGTAGCACATATAAAGTTTATTATAAGATTAAATACCAAATGTAAAGGTCTGCCTCTGCATCATTTGTCAATACATGGAGATGTGCTTGCTCCAAATCCTCTTTGCTCACACGGACAACTTCACCGGTTGATAATGCCTTGGTGGGCTCTATCTTTAGAGGTTTAATTGGAATTCCGACTGTACTCACATTTGTAAATAGTCTGAGCAAAATTCAACTGCCTCTTCTGCAATATAACACTCAGCTATGCACCCTTCTGGGCGATTGTGGTTTCTCATATAGCCCTTCAAGACTTTCATGTATCTCTCAAATGGATACATCCATCTATACCATACAGGTCCACAATACCTGACCTCGTGCACAAGGTGAACACATAGATGTATCATGATATCGAAGAATAATGGGAAAATGCTTCTCAAGTAAACACAAAGTAATCGCAATCTCTTCTTCCATAGCATCCCACTTCATCTATCACTTTACTGCAAAGCTCATTGAAAAAAAGCACAATCGAGTGATGGCATGTCTAACGTTAGCAGGCAACACGCCAGGAATTGTCACTGGAAGTAACTGTTGCATTAAATTGTGACAATCATGTGACTTAATGCCAACAAACTTTGAATCCTCAGTCGAAACCAACTTCTTAAAGTTGGAAGAGTAACCTATAGGTAACATCATTCCTTCCAGAGATGCAAATACCTTTTTCTTTTCTTCCCTACCTAATATGTATGCAGCATGAGGCAAATAGGTTCTACTTCCCACAAAGGCAGGTGCAAACTCGTGCCTGATATTCATCTCCACAAGGTCTTTTCTTGCTACCACCCCATCCTTTGTTTTTCCAGGAATATTGAGTAATGTACCTATCAAACTATCACACACATTCTTCTCAATGTGCATAACATCAAGTACATGTCTTACATGTAGATGTTCCCAATACTCAAGTTGAAAGAAAATTGATGGCTTCTTCCAACATGATTTGCATACATCCTCTTTCTTTTTAACACCACCACTTTTCTTCTTAACACCACCACCTTTCTTCTTATCACCATGTTTTTTTTCCCCCATCTATAATTGATTTTGGAAACTCTTTTGAAAACCTCTTTACCAATCAATGGTTTTGGGGCTAGGTTATACTGATTTTTACCATTAAATGCTTTCTTTTGCCTTCGAAGAGGATGTTTTGCTTTTCCAAAAATCCTATAATCCATATATACAATTTTTTTACTATGCTCCAGCCTAACGCTATATGTAGACTCACTGCAGACCGGACATGCTTGATACCCCTTTGTGTAGCTACCAGACAAGTTTCCATATACTGAAAAGTCGTTGATTGTCCATAATAGGACAGCTCTAAGAAGAAATGATTCATCTCGATTTGCATCATATACATTAAGTCCTACCCATAAGCATTGCAGATCCTCGATCAAAGGGGCCAAATAAACATTAATGTCATTACCAGGTTGCTTAGGGGCAGAAATCAAAAGAGTTAGCATCATAAACTTTCTCTTCATAAACAACTCTGGATGCAAATGGATTTTGATTAGTATAACTGGCCAACAACTGTATTTTGATGACATGTTCCCATGAGGATTGATCCCATCTGCTGACAGAGACAATCTAAGATTTCTTTTTCCTTTGCCAAATTCTGGCCATTTACGATTAATGACTTTCCAATTTGGTGAGTCTGCAGGATGACGAAGGGAACCATCGCTAACTCTCTCTTCAGCATGCTAGATAAGTTGTCTTGACACATTCTTGTTGTGGAACATTCTTTGAAATCTTGGAATAGGTGGGAAGTACCACAACACTTTCCCCGGCACTTTTTTTTACCCTCTCCATTCTTAGCTATCTTTCACCTTGAATCCCCACAAGTAGGACAGCTAGAATGATCGCATACTCTTTCCGATATAGGATGCAATCGTTGGGGCACGCATGAATTTTCTCATAATTCATCCTCAACACTGCCAAGCTCTTCTTTGCCTCATACAAATTTAGAGGCAATTCATTACTAACAGGGAGCATCTCTCCAAACAATTTAAGCAATTTGTTCATACTACTATCACTCCAACTATATCTTGCCTTCAAGTTATATAGTTTCACAATTGTCGACAGGTTGGTGAACTTTGTGCATCCAGGGTATAAAGGCTTTTCTGCATCCTCAAGTAGTTCCTTGAGTTTATCTGGATTTATATTTTCATCATAGGCATCGTGCACCTTGTCATCTAGGGGTTCATCAGGATAGTACACATGTTCAACCTGATCAACGTGTTCACTATCATTCCTTGGAAAAACATTAGAAGTTCGTTCACCATGCCATATCCATGTTTTGTATGTCATATCCATACCATTAGTTATCAAATGTGACCTTATGTGCTCTATCTCACCTCTCCTAAGATTTCCACACTATGAATAAGGGCATGATATGACATTAAAATCGACATTATCGTTTGCAAACTGCAAGAAAAATTCTATCCCTTTACTGTATTCAACATATAATCGATCTTTATGCATCCATGTTTTGTCCATTTTGTTGATATATATTAATCCTACTTAACCAAGCATATAAGAAGTATCAATATTACCAAAAAATATCTCATATCACATGTAGTTAGCAATGTCTAAGCTCATTCCATAAGCCTTACTATAAAAGAAATATAAAAAAGCATTATGTAAGAAAACGATACCATATAAAAAAATTACTATAAAAGATGATACAAAAAATTTCACATCCTACACATATAATAGTTACAAAAGCGACGTCATTACTACTAAAAACACAACTAGGTAATAAAAAGTATCACTATTGCATTCTAATCATGATATTTTAAATTATCTATAACTTATAATAATCATATTTATATATGACGCATCTAGCTTATTGCATGGTTTCTATATGGAGTCTTTAATACTGCTACTTTTTTAATATCAATACATTTAATAATAATAAATATTACTTACTATAAATAGTAAGTTACTATAAATAACAACTTACTGTTACATAGATAGAGTTTGGGGTGTGGGTTTATCACCCCCCAATATAAATAGGGGATACTAATTTGGGATGAGGAACAGTGACCAGTTCGCATTGAAAAAATAAAAAATGGGGTCGTGACACCATCTCCCAACTCTTATTATAGATAGACACACTCACCTCTATCTCAACTTCTAATTTTGAGTCCAAGCTTTGATACTTCTTGCAAACGAGATCGCTCAATGACTCATCCCGTTCGCAAGTTATATCTTCGATATAGTTTGGCTGCATTTCAATGAAAATAATTCAGTCTCACACAACACATACGATATGTAAAGAAAGAAAACATAGACTGATATTAAAAAGGAGTGAAATGGGATGCGTAGAGCACAACTACTCATTGAAATTTTACGCACTACTAGTTGAAATATTTACGCACAACTAACTTAAGTTAAGAGTACCAAATGGCTTATGCCACATTTTAAAATAAGGACTAAGGTTTCAAAATGACGTACGATTCTAATCATCAGTATAGTACAATCACTTGAAGTGATAAAGTCAACAATTCCATGATAAGTTGATTGGAGAAATATAAATAAATAAATAAGGATTTTTGTATAATAATAATAAAAAAAGAAAAAGAAAACATTTTCCACAGGGAGGGAAATAAAAACGAGGTCAAAGTGTCAAAGTTGAAAGCCCTCACACTCGGTTAATAAATATAATATTTTTATAATAATTAGAACCCCTTCCCTTCCCTTCCCTAAAAAAGCAAAGTAGGCAAGTATTTTTTATTAGTGTGTGGAAAAATGAATAAATAAATAAATAAAAGAGAAAATTGCGGCTTTCAAATACTTTCTTTCTTCCAACGGAGTCTGAGCATGTGATTTTCAAAGATTTCACCCTCAACTATATAATGATCCAAACATTTCGTAATTATGGAGATTTCATATCATATTACATGGCATGTCAACTATACTTTCCTAATTCAAAAACTATTTCATATACGATTGGAGAATTGATATCAAATCTTACACTTAATTTAAGAAAGAAAGTTTATATATTGATTTCAATTCAATTTGAAAAATTCCTAAATTGAAAAATTATACAAATAATTAAAATATATTAATATATGTATACCATTTCATAAATAGATACAATTGATTATCCCTCAGCAACATTAAACAGCTAAAATGTAATTAATTAATTAAAAAAAGAAAAGAATAACTAGTACAATAAAAGACAACAAGCATAACCTTTGCAGGAGTGGTGGCGAAAACTTCTTGATGGTGAGGAAGAGTATAACCTTTGCTGGAGCGGCAGTGTCGGTAAGGGCAGCGACGAAGACAATGAGAATGATGAGAAGAATGAATATCAGCAGTAAGGGCAGCATCGATAAGGGCAGTTTCGAAGAGAAATGAGAATTCTAGGGCTTGTATACATCAGCGGCAAAAAATGAGAAGAATGAATATCAGCGGAAAAATGAGAAGTGTGTTTCAGGCTCGTTAGGATTAAATGGGTTGGAGGGAAAGAAGAATTCTAAAGTTTAAATTTAATTAGATATGTATTTCTTTTTTCAAAATTTTAGTAAGATATGATTTGGTAAAAATGGCTTGAAAACTTAAATGGTGAAGCATATGGCCAGGATCGAACCTCTATCTCGAAAAAAAATTTAAAATTAAAATTTTGAATTACATCACATAATAGACATCGGTTAGTGAAATCGATGTCTATCAAAGAATATATATCATATAAAAGACATCAGTTTAGTCTATCGATATCTATCAGCGCATTTTTTTTAGGTTGGGAATGAGCATCACTTGATAGACATCGGTTAGTTAAAACCGATGTCTATCAGTGCATTTGAAATTAAAACCGATGTCTATCAGCGTATATTTTTGCTGATAGATATCGATTATTGAAAAGACATTGGTTCCTCACAAAAAGACATCACATTTTACTCAAAATCGATGTCTATTCAGTGATGTCTTTTCACAGATTTGTAGTAGTGGTTGCTCGTCCCGAGGCAACAATATAAAAATAAAGAGAGAGAGAGAGAGAGAGAGTATGAAAATTAGCGAAAAAACAAGGATCATGACAAATACCCCATTCAACATACAATTGTCCTCAACTTAGATCATGCAACTTTCATTACATGTAATAATCAATTCATAACATACAAGATAAGACAATCACTACCAATTCAAATACTCCATTGACATGTTCTCATGGGAAGTATATATCACTCGCACTTAAATGTAAAAGATGTACACTTATGGATTAAGGTGTTTGCGCTCAGATTCAATTCAAGTGGATGCGTAATCATAAGCTTGCCTATTATCTCAACTCTCCTTTTACTTGTAGCTATCAAATCATGGATCAAAAAGGTCTTTTATTAGGGTGTAATCTAGGCACTTTGGAAAAGATAGGGAATATATGGATAAGTGACTCAAAACTCGGATCAATCAAGCCGCAATCTCTTTCGATCTTTCATTCTTCCTCATCACTTCAATCAAGCACAACATCATCTTCAAACTCTCTCATCTTTCTCCTTCAAGCACATCATATTTTTTTTTCAACTTCTCAAACTTTTCAACTCCATCATTCTCATTTTCTTCACCCTTTTTTCTTTCTTTTTATTTTCAAGGTACCAGTTTCGGGAACTACCTCTCACATCCTCCATAGGGTACTAGATTTAAGCACTACCCTAGGGTGTTTGCTTCCATGGAGTACTAAATTTAAGCACTAATCCAAGAATTTTCCTTTTGATCCTTAAGATACTTCCTTCATCATCCCTCAAATCACCACTCTCTTCAGGTAAAGTATATGGGAAAAGATGGGCTATATAGCAAAGATGGCCTAATATCATTTCCATAATCCGCTAAACTAATCTTGAATATTCAAGAAGACTCAAGACAAGTTCTAGAATACACGCACAAGAACGATACTAAAAAAAAAAGAAAATATCATGTGATTATGTACAAGATCAACAAGGCTCAAATTCTCACATGGGTTTTAACAAGTAATAGAGCACTTTTCATGGTAAGCAATATCCCACAAGTACACATAGAACTTCATATCACAATATAACTCAAGCACACTTCCTTCATTGATTTCAAGAGAATATGAATTCAAAGCATAATTCAAAATATAAGCTCACATGGATCACCAAATCATAACTCAATCCTTCCACTCCATGAATTAAAAGCACATAAAAATTAGAATAAGGAAACAAGGGCACCTGGTTTCTCCTTCAAAGTATTTACACACTCCTCGAGTTGTTCAACTCAAACATCTTGCCACTTCGTTATCTTTTTCTATCATCAAAGCTCAAACAAACTCATTATCACAGGTTTCATCATTAATAAAATAGGAGAACTTGAAGAAAGAATCAATTCACTATCTACTTGACTCTACACACTAGACACATCAACACAACACACTAAACATTAGGTAAGTTGTAAAAATCGACATATCAATACCGGTTAAAGTATTAATATGCCGCAAAAAATCAACCTCCTAACAAATAAACAACCAACAAAAGGAAAAATTATACCCTTTGGTGCTCATAAGACGAGGTACGTACATCACACCCCCCAAACTTAGTAAAAACGTAAGTCGAAACTAAGTTTGCAAGAGATGTAATTGCCAAAACGTGAGCACCTTAAATATAATAACTCCTCACTCACACGAAAGAAATAATAAAGCAATAAAACAGAAGGGACAAGCCCCAACAGGCGCTCATGTTTAACGTCGGAGAGTCACGACGGATGTAACCTTTATAGACAACTGGATCAGAGGACAGTCTTCTCGCATCCTCACCTTCAAATACTTTCTTTCCCTCTTCTTGTCTACACTCAGCACCTTACCTTTCTTAGTCACAAGTATATGATCCTTGGAATTTTCTTCCTCCCATGGCTGTCTAGACACCTCCTTGTCAATCTTCCACTTAAATTCAGTATCAACTGTCTTAGAAAAATCAAGATTAAACAAGTTAGAAATCACATCTATGCTCTTGCATGATTGAGTCTCTATGGGAATCTTCATTGCTTGATCATGAGAGAAAACCACATCTTCATTATCCATCTGCAGGCTAAGCTTCTCGGCTCTCAAACTCTTTACTCTTTCCCATTTCTTTTCCACTATAAGCTCAGTATTCTGCCCTTGGGATGGCACTGGAGTGTTATGAATAATAGGTATAGCATTCTGGATGAAAAACAGTACAGGACGAGATGGTTCGACCATGATTCGACCATGAGTGCTGGTCGAACTAGGTGTGTAGTGGTCGAACCGAGCTTCAGAAAGTGCGTTCTTCACTAGACATGTCATTTCGACCATGGTTCGACCAATAGGGTTAGTCGAACCATGATGATCGTGGTCGAACCGTGCTTCAGATAAAACAGAGCGCTACTCACAGGGTGATTCGACCACGGTTCGACCAACTAAGTTGGTCGAACCATGCTCGATGTGGTCGAATCACACTTCAGATAAAACAGAAGATCATGAATAGGCTTGTTCGACCATAGTTCGACCAACTGGGTTGGTCGAACCATAATGGTAGTGGACGAACCAGACGTCTAGATGCTCCAAAGGTTGCCCAGGTGCTTGGTTCGACCTCCATGATGTGATTCGACCTTTTAGCTTGGTCGAATAGAGGTCAAATCGTGCTCTTGGTGCTTCCAAAATCATTTCTGGCATCATCAATCCCGCATACTATATTTCAAACCTTAATGTGATGGCTTCGTACTCTTTCGGGTTCATTATGCCTTGAAAAGGGAACATTCCTTTCTCCAAGTTTGTGTCAATTGATTCACGTTCCCGGCCATCTGCCCCATAATCAAAGTAAGGTCCTTCAACTGCTTAGATAAATCTGCATAATTAGCATTCATAGTAGCCTCAAGACGATCAACCCTTGCATCATTCTTAGCCATGTATCGATTGAAGGTATCTTCAACACTCTTCACTTCTTGCTGCTGGATACTAGGCCCCCTTTTTGTCAACTCTTCAATCTGCTTCTGCTGGGACTCTCGTAGCTTGTTGATATTAGCTAGTCTAGAGACGATCTCATCATCCCTATTCGGTTTCACCACTTGACGTTCAACCTGAGCTACCTTACCCAATAAATTAGATCCTCTTACTCTTTCCATATGCCAGTCACGTGAATTCATAGAGATGTATTTAAATAACTTTTCTGTTTCAAGTGCTGTCTTAGATAACAGTGCTCCTCCTAATGATGCATCAATAAAAACATGCGACTCACAATTCATTCCATAGTAGAAGATGCTTATGTAATGAGCCTTAGACATTCCATGTTGTGGACACTTCCTGAGCATATCTTTAAACCTATCCCACACCTCATGAAATTTTTCACCCTGATTCATAACAAATTGGGTGATCTCTTGCCTCATCCTTAAGATCCTTGAGGGTGGCATGTATCTCTCTAAGAACATCTGCTGCAGTTGGTCCCATGTAGTGCAATCTGTGGCATCAAGAGTCTCATACTATGTTTCTGCCCTATCAATCAAAGAGAACTTGAATAGGGCGATCCGTTTAGCATTATCGTTAGCTCCAGCACCCTTTTGAGTGTTTGCATAACCAAGGAATCTTTTGAGATACTGATATGGATCTTCAAAACAATATTCAAAAAATGGATTCTTCTCTACCATGTTAATAAGAGCGGGATGTATCTCAAAATCCTCATCTTTCCCCCTTGCTCCTATCAACCCCATGTTACCAATTCCATAGTTCGTGAAAATTTCACATATGGTAACATTATCCGAATTCTGCCTTGCTTCGACCATATTTAGCTCAGTATGTTATTCCTTCCTTTTCTTACTCTCCTTATCCTAGTGCACAAGTACCTTAGAAAAAATCAAGGTTAGATAGAAAATAAATAATCACAAATAAAAGTCTTAATCAACTAGAAATAATAAACTAATAATAATAGCCGTCCCCGGCAACTGCGCCAAGAACTTGATGCGCGTTTTCTTTGTACAAAAAATTAATCCCCAAGTATTAAGGATATCAGTTGCAGCTTAAGCAAGCGACAAGTGAATATCTAACCCAAAGGACGGCGTATTATCAATTTGATTATTTACTAAATTAATTAAGACAAAAGGTAATAAAGTTGATGGATTTATTTATTAAACTACTAAGCAGAATTATTAAATAAAAAATAAAATAAAATGTCACTAGAAGAATATGAAAGTGGATCAAGTAGGAGAATAGGTAGCTCTAGGGAAATCCAGTTTTACTACTTATCTTCCCTCTCAAGTGCAGGCCGACTCTGCCTTGTGGACTATGGACGCATCACTAAACCATGAAAATCTACTCTATAGACACAAGTAAATATGCGTGTAACACGTGTGAATAACCTCGGAGCAAGAGACGTAATTTCACCCCCCATTTCTAGGTACTATCAGTATCAATTATTCCCCCTAGGATTGGTACTCTAACCCGATATGATCTCCCTTTATATGTACTATAAAATTACCCTCTTTATCTTGCTTACTAACCAAAATTCAATTCAATTAATAAACATTCATATATGATAGTTCTAATGAAGCTTCGGAGTCCCCTCACTTATAATCATAACATGGAATCCTGTTCAGCGGTGAACGCACTCAATCTACAACCAAGATATTTATTCAAACTCTATATAACAGTTGAAGATGCACAAAACGACTGTGAATATGGATTGAGAAAGCAGAATCATATATAAAATTAATCCACAAGTACTATTGTACGGAGGACACATAAGAGAGTTTAATTAATTCAAAAAATTTTTAAAACCCTAGATCTACCAAAACGGTTCTAGCCCATGATGTTGCGAAGAATAATCATGGGGGTTGGATAGATCTTACCCTTATGTCCGGAAAATTCAAGATAAATTAAAAAACGAAGGAAACCCTAGATGTGGGCATCGTCGCATCCTTCTCCATTTTGAATCCTCCTCTTGGTTCTCTTCTTGATTCCACAAACGAATCTTCAAAGTGATGGATGAATGGAGGAAAGGGTGTGGGTGATGGTTGGGGGGTGATCCCCCTTGTGGGGTGTAGTATTGTGTTGTGGCATCCTCTCACATGAATAATGATGTAAAATATATATAGCTGTAAGAAGGGAATTAAATAAGGAAATAAAAGATATGGGTGAATCATGGAGGATTATGTGATAAGGAGATTAATTGTGCTCCAAGAAATAGGTAATTTTCGAAAATTTTCAGAAATTCTCAAAAATTCTCGCTGGCAGCTGCGCGACTTTACAAGTTTGAGCATAACTTCCTCGTCTAAATTTTGATTTAAGTTATTCTTGCATTCCCGCGATTTTCTCTTTCTTGACTTTCTATCCATATTAAGAACTCTCAAAAACTCTAACATTTGTATATGTAACAAGTCATGCAAAATGGAACAGTCGTATTGAGTAGGAACAGCTTGCGCGACGTCACCATTTTGATCATAACTTTCTCGTTTGGAATCCGATTGAGGTGTTCCTTATGCCAAAACGATCCTCTCTTCTGTGGATTTCCAACCATGAATTATTCATCCAGTTCAGAACTCTAAACAAACACAGAAAATTTATATAAGTTGGATGTACGTTTTTCAGCATTCCTACACAAATTGCACATTTTTCCCAACTTTGAACTTTTGATCATTTTTCAACCTAAAACACAATAAAACTCCTCAAACGCACCTTTTTCTCGTATATATCAAATATAAGACATTTGTGCTAATATATAACAACAATTCCAATTAAAAAGGTATTAAATTGGACACTCAAATACGCTTATTTTCAGCATCATGGCTTCATCTCCAGCTTTAGATTCAGTGTTTGAAGATACAACACACTCTCCAGTCACCGAGACTCTTGACCTTTTTTATCCTCCAACATCACAATTGAGATCGGCGAACTTCAAACTATCTTTCAATACTTTGCAAGTTTTTTATAAAAAAAGAATTGAAACCATGGTTTTCTTTAAATTGAACCTTCGTTTTATCTTCAATAACAGCATCACTGCAACCACTTTAACAAGGCCTTCTTCTACTGATTATAATAGCAATTGAACTATTTCACATGTTTCTGTAGTACGCAATAATGTCACTTCAATTTAGCGATAGACCTAAATATCATATCATTTGAAAGGTTATTGTTGTAAGCCTCGGCAATCCAATCCACATTTTCTCTGTCTTTTGATCATTTTCGACAATAGATTCCTTGCTTATATCGGGCCAAAAACTTGCGAGAAAAATATTTTTATCTAAGAGTATGGATTCTCGTTAGCAAAAGGATCTGTTAGTGGAACATCAGTGGCCTCAAAGTTGACAATGAGATTTACCCGATCAAGTCCTCTTTGAGAGAATAGAGATGAGAATGTTGAGCGCTATGAGAAAAACATTTTCATCAAAAGATTAAGAGTTCTTTTAGCAACAGGAGTTGTTGGTAGAACTTTGCAGCCTCAAAGTTGGCAGTGAGATTTACCCGATCAAGTCCTCTTTGAGATAATTGATTGGAGCTATTTTCACCTAGATTTTAGTGTCATTTTATATGTATTTTCGTATATTTTGTACAGTTCATATAGAATTTGGTGTTGTTTTATGTTCATATTGAGATGTATGCTTGGAAATGTTGAATGTGTGAAAATGACTTAAATATGTTAGAAACAGGGAAAAAATAGAGCAAAATGGAGTTGGGAGCCGAAATGGAAAAAATATGAAGTAGGGGTACGAACTCGTGTCAAGCTCAAGACTCGAGTTGAGTCCTGCTGTACAGCTCGATGTCGAGTTGGTGCAAAAGGCCGATTGTACATATCTGCAACTTGGACACGGCCTCTCCTGTTACTCAAGCTTAGAGCTCAAGTGGAGTCCCGTCTTGCGCCTTGAACTGCTGAGAAATTAGCCGCTGCTCGCGTCGAGTGCATCACTCAAGTTAAGTGCGGCCAATTTTGAGAAATTAAAACAACGGGATTTTTATAAGATTCCAGGCCTATAAATACATGTTTAGTGCTAGTTTTAAGGGAGGAATTCTTTTCTGGAGTAGTTACACCTAGTTTACGCCTTAGATCACACACATATCTATCCATCTCATTCTTTGATCCATTCCTTATTTCCAGCACATTCATCCTAATGGTGATCGGATCTTATGGTCTACGTAATCTGTTAGAGTTCCATGCACATCTAACGCAGCGGAATTATTAGAAAGCTTTACCTTTCACCGAAGATCGGCGGAAAAGTCTAAATCAGCTGCAGAAGACTGGCGGAGAAGTCTAAATCAGCTGCTAAAACGACCTCTTAATCTTTTTTGTATTCATATGCCTCGTCTAGACGTCATGTGGTCAACGATACTCGAGGTGATCTCAATCCACAGTCTCTCCCGAATTTCTCACGTTTCCTCTTATCTTATGAGAAATCTTATTTCTCATGTAAAGAACTGATTAAGCATGTAACTCAGATGACTGTGACTGCTAAGATGGCTTATTTAGAGGCTACAATAGGGACTAAGAGGAGAAATTAGAATTGGGCCTCCCATTGGACTTAAACATCCAAGTTTAGCCCAAAACTTATACTTAAGCCCAATAATAATAATTCAGTCCACTAAAGAATTATTATTGCATTGCCACCCTAATCCCAAATTATATTACGGACTCCTTCTTATTATGAACCCATTTAACTTCCCGTGTTTAAGATATACAATGCCCATTAATTAAATGAGTTACTGGCAACTCAATTAATTAATCTCTTATCCAAGAGTAGTTCCACCCAACCTTATTATCATGCCGGAATAAATCCACCTTCAGGTTTTACATGATAATCCTCATGAGCTCCTCAAGGGGTACATCAACCTAATTTATTAGGACACGGATTCCTTCTATAATCAACAACACACCATACAGACAATACCATCTCCCAACTAACCGAGCATGTTGATTAAATCTCACCCATTGATGAATCAAATAAATAAATACTGAATTATGTGTCGAGGTTATTAACTAGGTATTAAGAGTACGAACACTCATAATAACTTAGGTCTAGTTCTCTTATATAATCAGTATAAATCGAACAATCTCACGCGGTCCTACTCAATAAACACAAAGTGCACTAGTGTAATTTTATAGTCAAGACAAACTAATACCAAATCACACTATAACCATCTCGATAGATTGTCCCCATCTATCTCGATTGTGAGCATTTGTTTATACTTTATAAGGGACTGATAATATGATCTTACGTGTGACTCCACACAATATATTATCTACAATATAAAGTAAATGGATTATTGTATCAACATATAAACATATTATAAGATTCAATCATTTGATCAATGATTCTCATTTCAAATATTGTTATAACATTGTTCATACTAAAGCTAGGATTTTAGTATACAATCCAACAATCTCCCACTTATACCAAAAGACTATGCTGTCTTTTTAACTGCCATACATCTAATTCTCATTCCTTCTACTTCACCATCAAAAACTTTCTCCTTAAGGTCCCTGTAAAAGGATCTACTAGGTTATCATCCAATGCAATCTTGGCAATAAAAACCTCCCCTCTTCATACGATTTCTCGTATCAGGTAGTACTCGCGCTCATGATACCTTTAAGTTTGCAACTTTACCATTGTTATCACAATTAATTGTGATAACCTTGGGCAAACATAGGAGTCACATCCAAGTCCATTATGAAGTTTCTGAGCCATACAGATACTTTGGCTGCCACAAAGGTTCCAATTTATCATTTTTTTATGGTTGAGTCTGAAACATATTTTTGTATAACACTCTTCCATATTATGGCTCTACTTCCCAAAATAAAAACATAACCTTGAGGTGGATTTACTACCATCCATTTCCAATTTGAAAATCCGAATCTATATAACCCACAAGAAGTGAGGAATTTATTTGGTAAGCCCACATATAATTTCCAGTCGTTTTTAGGTACTTTAAAATATCTCTTACCATACTCCAGCTTGCTTGTTCTGGGTTACCTTGATACCCACTGACCATGCCATCGGCAAAACATATATCCATTCTCGTGCATAGCATTCAATAGATTAGGCTTCCTTATTGTCAAAGCATAAGAAAACGCCTTCATCTCCTTTATCTCCTTTTGTCACTTAAGATACATTTTCTTAGATAAAGTTACTCTATTTTTGAAAGGTACAAAACCTTTCTAGGAGTTACATATGAGTAAGGATTGTATCAATATACGAAGCTTGAGATAAGCGCAACATTCCTTTTTTAGATCATTATCACTATGATCGCAAGAATATATTTTTCTTCTCTTAAGTCCTTCATTTCAAACTGCTTTGACAACCATATTCATATGCTCGACAGTATTGTTTCATTGTTTCCAATGAGCAAGATAATATCTACGTACAGTACATGAAATGCCACCACGTTTCTGTTATTTTCTTACATACACAAGACATATCCGCACATTGAATAAATCCATATGGCAGGATTTCCTCATCAAAATGGATGTTCCTTGATCTTAATGCTTGCTTTAGTCCAAAGATGGGCGACTTTAAGCTTTCAAACAAAATGCTCTTTGCACTTTGCAATGAATCACTCTGGTTGTTTCACATAGATTTTTTCTTCAAGACTTTCATTCAGGAAAGCTGTCTTGACATCTATTTTTGCCATACCTCATAATCCATATGAGCAGCAATAGACAAAAGAATCCGGATCGACTTTAACAAAGCTACCGGCGAAAATATTTCTTCATAATCGAACCCTTCTTTCTGAGTGTGCCTTTCACAAAAAGCCTTGTTTCAAAAGTTTTCACCTTACCGTTTGATCCTCTTTTATTTTGTATGGCCACTTCCAATGTCTTTTACACCATTTGGCGATTCTAAAAGATCATAGATCTGATTTAGAATCCATATATTCTATTTCAGAAATCATTGCGCTTTGCTAAGATTCTGCATTTCTATCTTGTATTGCTTTTTCATGCCCATGGGTGGATTTCATGTTCACCGGGGACCAAGTCGTCCGACGACTCTCCCAAAAATATGAATCTTTTCAGTTGTTAAATAACACTTCCACTATGACGAGGTGCTATAGGAAATTATGTATTAGATGTGACACGCGGTGTAGCTACTTGTGGTATATCCTCTTTTACAATTGATACTATACTTTGTGTATCCCCTCTCACACCTCCAGAAGAATTTATTCATGGGTTTGTGGTTCATTACATAGTCCTTTTTCCAAAATCTGGTGTTCATGTTAACAATCACCTTCTGATCTTTTGGACTATTAAATGAACCACCTTTCATTCCTCTAGGATATCCCACAAATAGATAAACATCCATAAGACAATCTAACTTATCAGTATCTCCACCTAACACGTGCCGAAGTACCCTAAATCTGAATGTATCTGAGATTAGGCTTGCGCCTTGTCCACAATTCTTTAGGTGTAGAGGGTACTGATTTAGAAAGTACTAAGTTTGTTAGTCGCTGTTTCTAGGGCATACCCATAAAATGAATTTAGTAATTCCAAATAACTCGTCACTTATCTAACCATTTCCATAAGAGTCATATTCCTTCTTTCCACCACACCATTCTGTTGGGGTTTGCCCAGTGTAGACAATTAAGATTCAATCTCATCCTCTGATAAAAAGCTCCTAAACTATCCTAAAAGGTACTCACCACTACGATCAGATTGCAGTGTCTTGATATATTTTCCATGGTGCTTCACCGCATCCACCTTGCACTTTTTAAATTAATCAAAGTACTCAGACTTGTGGTGTATCAAATAAATATATTTGTATCTAGAATAATCGTCAATTAAGGTAACGAATATTCATAACCACCTCTCGCCTGGATAGTCTTAGTACCGCTTAAATCAGAATGAACCATTTTCAATATATCTTCGGCTCTATACACTTTTGCCTTAAAAGGCCTTTAATCGTTTTCACTTCCAAGCAATACTTGCAAGTCAGATAGTTTCCACTTCCAATAAATCCAACGGTCCATCGGCTATCAATCTTTAAATCCTACTGATGTAAAATGACCTATTCTTAGATGTCAATGGTATGTTTGGTTCATTTCCGAAGGTTTCTTTCTTTTATTAAGATTAGAAGATGCGTTATTAATTTAATTTTTTGCACCGAGAGAAACATGATTTATTAGTATACAAATTATCTACCAAAGTACCATAACAGATTATAGCTTCATCCTTCATCAAAATGACCATGTCCTTTAAATGAAATAGAATATCCATTCGTAATAATATAGAAACTGAAATCAAATTCTTTCTAAAGGAGGGTACGTAAAGACAATTTCTCAAAATCAAACGTTTATTCTAATTATAAGATAAATAAACAAGTCCCACTGCAACAGCCACCAATTTCGAAGCATTACCCATGTACACAGTAATTTCATCATCAATTAGTTACAGACATGATTTGTGATTTAGGTATCTACACGTGTCAGTAGATGCCACCACTAATCATGCTTCAACAACTAGTGAATAAGATACTAACCTTGTTCATACCTTGATGAAAATGACTTTCCTTCGCCACATGTTTTGTCAGGAGTTTCCCACCATATACAACCTTTTGTATTTCAGGTGGAACTTGCTCAAAATATCTAGGCAAAAGATCGCTATTTTATTTCTCCCTCAAGTGTAAGGGATCGATTGTAGCACGTATGACCAAGTTAAATTATCGAACCCAAGGGATAGTTATAAATTTAATAAATAATTCTATGTATGACAATTTAATTGCAAGATAAATCTGGGGGTTTTTTAGAAATATTTAAGTATCTAATAAAAAGTGAAATTAAATAATTAAACTAATGCGAAGTATATAAATCACAGAAGAGAAACGATTTAAGAATTCAAGGATGGAGAATTGGTAATACTAAGGCAAACAACTTAACTATGTTACTAATTAATCTAAACCTAAATTAATTACCTTCAGACATTTATAAGAGGATCATTAAGCCTAGTTAAGTCACCTTGATCGGGTAGGATCTAACACTTATAATGAGCTGCAAATCCTAGGATCGATAATGAATTAACTCTCACTCCCTCTATAGGTATTTCATGCTAAATTCCATTAAAGGTTAGAGCACTAAACTTTTCTTTTTAGGCACTAAATTATTAACCCATTTTGTCTCCTTACCAATTATCTAATAATGATGTTTTACCAAGTAATTAGTATTCCAAATTAATTGTCCAACAATCTTAGGAATTATAGGCCAGTTCCCTAAGAATGCCACAGGAAACAACAATTATAATGTTGAAACAAATAATCCTATCAACTATCAATCAGTAATACCGTCATGAATAATTAAAGGAATCAAAACTCAAAATACAATGGTATGAGGAAGTCTCAAAATATCTTCATCAATAAGGAAATAAACATTCTGCAGTGTAATAAATCCAAGTCAGGGCAATCAAATCACATAGTTAAAACTATTTTAACGCCCTAACATTATCAACAAAGAAACTTAGTCCATGGATTTACGAGGGCAAATCACAAAGATGTAATAAGCCTCAACCATTGTTATAAAATAACAAAGATAAATAATTGAAAAATAAAGAACCCTTGTAGAGGACTCTAATTCTTCAATCATGATCTCCGTCGGGATCTCCGTCTCCGATGGGTGGATGTGGTGATAAGCGATGTGGTGGTGAATGTCGTAAATGAGGATAAAGTGGGCATGTATGATGATCAGGATTTAGGCGTCTCTGTTTTCTTTCTTCTTCATAAGGGCGTGAGGTATTTATGTAGGCATGTGATGGGCCCACGCCCATAACCAAACACGTGAGGCTTGAAATTGAATCGGCTCGGGCTTTTGAATAAAAATGGGCTGCTCACAAGTCACATATAATAAGTTGTATGGTAATGTGGTGGGCCCCCTTCTAATTACCCCAAATGGATTCAAGAATACATGGCAACTTTCATACTCGCTCAATAGTGACTGGTGACGTGGCAAAGTGGTACATCCCCAACTCAAACTTGCATGTATGGCCCCACTTGGCAACACGACTCTTTTGCATGTTGACGTGCCTTTGCATGACTCAAGCCTCTCAACACCCACTTGACAATCTTTGCATGGGCCCCGCCACGTAATAATTTAATTTCTCATGCATCATGTCCAAAAATTAGGGAATTTCAAAAATTCCTTTTGCAGCTGCGCGATTTCACTGTTTTGATCATAACTCCTTCGTCTGAACTCCGATTGATGTGATTCTTGCGCCACGCGACCCTCTTTTCCGTGTATTTCCAACCATATATCACACAACCAATTTGAACTCCCACAAAAATACAAAAAAATTATGTAAAAGTAGGTGTTTGTTTGCTTGCATGCTTGCACAAGTTTACCCTTCATTCCAACTTTATATTTTTTATTCAAATTCCTATCAAAAGACAACAAAATACCTCTGAAGCACCTTTTAGTTAATAATAATTCAAAGTACTAATATTTGTGCAAATAATAGCAATTGACACTCTCAAAAAGGTATCAAATTTGACCAAAAAATACATAAATTTCCACTCTTATCAGCAAATTATGGAGAATAAAATTGACCTAGGTTTCCCCTTCAATTTCTACTCCAAGTATTTTCAATTCATTCATCAAGTCAACTATGACCTCCGGTCTTTCAACCTTACTCAAGTATCCAAAGAGTTGTATGAGATTGATCATCATAATTCTATAACCTCTCACCTCTCCACTAGATACTTAAATAGGCATCAGAGGACATCCTTAGTGAAAATACATATGTTTTTTTAAGCAGTAAGAATTAAAACTAAGATTTTTTTTTAATCATCTAAATTTGGACCAGTAAGTATGTCTTCTTTTATTTAACAATAAGTGAAATAAAATCATTTGAAAATACAGAGAATCACGTAAATAAATACACCGATCAAATACTTTGAATTTAAAATTTATATTGATTCCTTCAAAACAATATATAAAAAATTTTACCGACATCTCAAGCACCGTGAATTTGCATGCTAGGATCGTGTGGACGTATACAAACCCTAACATTCGCAAAATAAGATTTTACCCCTTAATTATGTTTGTCAATTTAACTTTATGACAAATAATTAATAGTCGGTTCCTCTTTGGCCATGCAAATAATAGCAGTGACTCCGATGGGGATGACACATATTTTAAATTCAGTTAATAATGAATTAAGTAAAAACAAAGACACTATTTGGTTATATTAATTAACTTAATTTTTGTAGCAGTGAATTGCATGGGAGTAGGTATAACAAATATTTGTAATATTAAATTTGATAACAGTTTAATACAAATCACAACTTTTTTTATTGTTTCAGTGAAATTATTTTTATTTCAAGGTTAAAAGGACCAATATTGCTAAGTGATATATTGTTGAATTTCTAATGAATAAATTGATTGCAAGTTTTTATATTATGTTTGAGTGAATTTATTTTATTTCAAAGTTAAGGGATGAATATTGCAAAGTGATATATTGTTGAATTTCTCATGAATAAATTGATTCCAAGTTTTTATATTATATATTACACTCATTTTATTGAATTATATATTATATTTTATGTATAGGATCCTTAGAATTATTATATGCTAAAGAATAAAAAATTCAAATTATAAGTGAAGTCGTTACTTAAATAAAATTATATTAATAAAAAGAGTAAAGAATATTAAGAATCCGACTATTACAAAATTATTGAGAGCATGATTATAATTTATTGTGTTACGTATTTTTTATCTATGCAAGCTTGTTCTAGATCGGGACATGTGTGTAATAATCTTGTTAAAATTGACTCAATATGCTTATTTCTATAATTAAACCAATTTTGCGCAAATAAATATTGTCCTTATATTTTTTTCAATCATGCCTATTGAGGCAAATAGAGATATAAATTTCATTGCAGAATACCTATTTTTTCATTAGTGATATTTGAATCCATCAGAACAAAAATACACAAAGACGAACTATAACACTTCAACCAGTAAAGGTTAATTATAAATTAATCAGTGCACACATAAAAGGAGAATTGTACCTCTAATTATAAATAGAATGCCATTTAGAAGTAAAATGTATGATGACGTACCTGATTGATTCATGTTCATGAACTAACGATGTTTTGATGCCTCTTTTACTCCAACAATGAATTTATATATACTAATCCAATGAGTAGTATATGTAAGTTATTCTCCAAGACTGCCTTATTAGAAGAAGCTCCACATGGAACATTATTTATATTTTAACTAGAACAATAAATGGAAATGAATAAAAAAAAATATAACTGTTTGCATAAGGATTGTTGTTTACAGTGGCGGACTGACACTAGGCACAGGGGGCACTGGCCCCCCCTGAGAAGTTACACTTATTAGTATATATGTAGTAATTTATTTTTAATATATTGCTTTGTCCTAATGGTTGAGCATCACGTCTATCCTACCATAATACCATGAGATATGGGGTTCAAATCCCATTGCTCAAACCTTTTTCTGTTTTTCCTTTAATAATTCATTCTTTTTTCTTTGTTTCTTTTTCATGCACTTATTTTTTTCCTCTCTCTTTCCTGTTTTTTTCCCCTCTTTTTTACTTAATTCCAATAATATTTATAGTGTTATGTTTTAAATTTAAAATTTTCTCATTTCTATATATTCTTTTGTTAAATTATTAATTTTATTTTTAATAATGATTTTTTAAATACTTATTCAATTTATGTATATATTAAAAATATTTCTTCCTTCATATAACTAATTACTTGCCCTTAAATTGTTTATATCTTGTTATTTTTTAGATTTAATTTTTAGTTTTAGGGTTTATAATATTTAAATGTATAATTATTATTAAAATTAATAAGTAAATATGGTTTATGTATACCGTGATTTTTTAGGAGACGAACTTTATGACACTCCTAAAAAATCGAGCCCCCCTATTCAAAATTCCTGCGTCCACCACTGGTTGTTTACACCTTAAATTAAAAAATACGACCTCTACATCAACATCTATTCGTTGGACAAATTCCATAAATGAAATAATTATTAAATCCATTAATTATTCCAAAACAGTGGGGTGATGTGGAATATTTACATATACAAATATAAAACTAAACATGGAAATATATTGAAAAAAAAAAGAATAAGAAGCATAAATTTCAGAAATGTAGTTAGGAAAATGTTAGTTTGTAAACTAAATTTAATAGAGTTAAATATTAAACATTTCTAAATACTTCCCTAAAATGTAGTTCTAGCAAATGGACTTATCGTGGTTTTCCTTATTCTGTAGTAATATCTTCAAACCTTTCTTGCTGGTGCATCTCGACACCACGACGTATAGTTGACCATGACTAAAAATTGGTCTTTCCAAGAATAAACCAACGATGTTCATATATTGTTCCTAACTCTCATTGATAGTCATTGAATATGAAACTATTAATGGGAATTGTCTTCTTTGGAAGTTAAACGGCAACCTAATATATATTGGTGTCAATGTCAGTAGTGGTATAAGAACTATATCACCTACAGTATTTCCCGACAATACCCTTGCTTGAAGAATGCAGTCAACTACTACTGCAAATCAGCAGTCTTGTTCCATTACATAAACCCCTAAAGTAGTTAATATTACATAGAAGCATGACAGTCGTTCTAACCTTAATTTTAAGTTTGTGATTTGGTACCCCAGAGCACTACAATGTGTTAAGGAATTCTGGGTGTGGACATCAACAAGGATATCAACATTGGCATCAGATTTACATGCAGAATTTGAGCTAAAGTACGTCCATAGTTTGTTCCTATTTTACCCTATGACGTAGTCATTAATGTTGTCTACAATATTTAGTGTTAGTGCTAGGACTGCTCTATCCTATAGGTACTTTGAATCTTCCATTATATTCAAAAAAATAGGATAAGTGCTTCTCATAATTGATCTAATAGGATCATCTTCTGAATCAAGTAGAATATCATTGGGTATTCTGAGATCAGTACCGTAATTTGTGACGTTTCCAATTTTTTCATCTCTAATGTTTGCAACCCATTCTGCATACTGTTTAATGTCTTCAGATTCACTATTCAAAGTCATGCTCATTAAACGCATGTTCTCAGTCAGCTTCAAAATCTTAATGTTTTTCCACATATAAGATGAATTTATCGTAGACCTACTATGTTTGTCTCGAGCCCCACAAATAAGATAAATTTATTATAGACCTACTATGTTTGTCTCGAGCCCTTTGGGATGACTGAAAAAATTTGTCTAAAGTCATCACCAAATATAATGGTTTTTTTTCCAAACGGTCTTGAAGATGAAAGCTAATCCTTCAATTGCATTATGTCTCTCATTGTTCTATCAAGAGTTTCAATTAAAAATCTGTTAATCATAGGTGCTTCATCCCAAATTATGAGTTTACACTTTGATATCAGTTGTGCCAGGTTATTGCCCTGCCTAATATTACATGTCGAGTTCTTGTGAATGTTTATCGGTATTGCGAATCTGGAATGTGCAGTCCTACCACCTGGAAGTGTTGAGAGTGAAAATAAGCGTATTTTAGTGTCCAATCTAACACCTTTTTGATTAGTATTGTTGTTATATATTAGCACAATTGTCTTATATTCAATATATTAGAGAAAAAGGTGCACTTGAGGTATTTTATTGTGTTTTAGGTAGAAAAAGGGATCATAAGTGCCAAGTTGGAGAAAAGGTGCAATTTGTGCAATGATGCTGAAAAATGCACGTCCAACTTGTGTAGTTTTTTGTGTTCATGTGGAGCTCTTAACGGGAAGTGTGATATATAGTTGGAAATTCACAGAAGAGAGGGTCATTTTGGCGTAAAGAACACCTCAATAGAAATCCAAACAAGAAAGTTATGATCAAAGTGGTGACGTCGCGCAAGCTGTGCCGAACAGAACGGCTGTTCCAATTTATATGACTTGTTATACATTCAAATATTGAATTTTCTGAGAGTTCTGTATATGGATAGAAAGTCGCGTGAGCGCAAGAATTACTCAAATTGGAGGTTAGATGTGAAAGTTATGCACGAAATAGTGAGACTGCGAGCTTGCTCGACTAGAGGAGATCCATTCGACCTTCGTTCGACCAGAATCACTTTGGTCGAACAGAAACACACAGATCTGATTTTCATGTTTTTCAAGAAAAAGCTCATCCTAAGTCCATAAGGAGAGCTTACAAGTATAAAAAGGGATGTAGATCACACCAAGAAGACACATTAGAATAGAATCATATTGGATTGGAGAGGCGCCACAACAATACTACACCCCACAAGGGGAGATCACCCCCCAACCATCATCCACATCCTTTCCTCCATCCATCCATCACTTTGAAATTCATCTGTGGAATCAAGAGAAGAACCAAGACGGAGAAGGACGCGACGACACCCATATCTAGGATTTTATTCATTTCCTAATTTATCTTGTATTTTTTGAATATCCGAGTAAGATCTATCCAACACCCATGATTGTTCTTCGTAACATCATGGGCTAGAGCCTTTTATGTAGTACTAGGGTGGTGAAGGTTGTTACGAATTAATTAAACTTTCATGTGTAAACTCCGTACAACACTACTTGTGGATTTATTTTATATATGATAGTCCTTTTTTAATCCATATTCACGGTCGTTTTGTATATCTTCAATTGGTATATAGAGTCTGAATATATATCTTGATTGTAGATTGAGTGTGTTCACCGCTGAACAGGATTCCATGTTATGATTCTAAGTGAGGGGACTCCAAAACTTCATTAGAACTATCATATATGAATACTTATTAATTGAATTGAATTCGGCTTATTAAGTAGGATAAAGAGGATAATTTTATAGTACCTATAAAAGGAGATCATATCGGGTTATAGTACCATTTGGCCAGGAAAATAATTGATACTGATAGTACCTAGAAAGGGGGTGGAATTATATCTCTTGCTCTGAGGTTATTCACACGTGTTACACGTATGTTTACTTATGTCTATAGAGTAGATATGCATGGTTTAGTGATGCGTCCATATTTCACAAGGCAGAGTCGAACATCAACACACGAAAGGGAGATTAATGAGTGATATTTGATTATCCTAGAGCTACCTATTCTTCTACTTGATCCACTTTCATAGTCTTCTGGAGTTATTTAATTTATTTGTTATTTTAATTAATTGTTTAGTAGTTGATAATTCAAACCTCAAATCTTATTGACTTTCGTCTTAATTAATTTAGTAAATAATTAAATTGATAATACGCCGTCCTTTGGGTTCGATAATCACTTGGTCGCTTGCTTAAGCTGCAACTGATATCCTTCATACTTGGGGATTAATTTTGCGTGCAAAGAAAACGCCCATCAGGAAGCAATAGTGATGCAATACAATTAGATGCAACATTAAGTACAATATTCCATTTTGATCTAACAGCTATCAAGAGAGTTCTTTAGGTGATGTTTGGTTTGGAGTTATATGGGTTTTGAAAATCATGAATAGTGTATTCTATATTTGTTTTGGGTTTTGAGTTGGATAGGTTTTAAATTTATGTCAAATCAATGTATTAATTTATTTAAAAGTTAAATGAGAGAGGAGAGATAAAGAGAGAAAGTGTATTAATTGAGGAGAGAGAATGTAGTAGGTATATATAGGGGAGGATTTTAAAATCTGGATGTGGGTTTTGAAAATAAAAACTTGGGTTTGAAAACTGTAAACGAACATTACCTTAGAGAAAGGTTTTTTATTTTTCACCATATCCATATACAAAGAAAACTAATCCAGAAGTATCAATAAGGGAATTCATGATTGTATTTTTGCTCACCCCTACTAGGGGCCAAGGGGGCACTAGATCCCCTGAAATATTTATAACAAGTAACATATAGTAATTATTACAAATTTATTTGGTAGCCTAACTGCAGTGAAGTGTGCATGTTAACTATTTCAGAGGTCTAATGTTTGAATCCTTGCCAATACAACACTTTTAAAAATATCTTAGAACAATAAATGCGAACCGCTGTATGAAAGGAATATAGTATTATTATTTGGGGCCTCCTCAATAGAATTCATGCATCCGCCACTGATTATACACATGACATTGTTCATCGTTTAGCTTTTGTAGCATCGACTCATGTTCCCTTCTCATCTCATGTTTGTGGTAACACAATTCAGTCATTGTCATTCTATTCTCAAAGTGTGCTTCATGATCAAAATATGGGACAAGCATTCCATCATAGTCACTCAAATTTTTCCCCATTCCTCTCAGTAATTAATCGATCTTTAAAAGTGTGGTATTATCGTAATTTCATCCTCAGCCATCACCAACTCTATTATTTTCATAAAAAAATACTAAATAGGAAAACAAAGTTGAATCAATTGAATGAATGTTTATGCTTGAGAAAATCTAAGAATGCTGAGTTCAAATAGAATTTACTTTAAATTAAAGTTGAGAAATGGAACAGTTTGAAAATATTTATTATATCTATTCTTGATGAGTGATATTTTCACCTAAATTTTAGTATCTTTTTATGTGAGTTTTTGTATATTTTATCCATATTTTATGTGTTATTTGGTTGTGTTTTGTGTTTTTATTGAAATGTGTGTGAATGAGCTTGTTGAGAGTGGAATTTCACGTATTTTAGGTCTCACATTACACCGTTTTTGATAGAATGTGGCCATGATTTTGTATAAAATGACATGGTTTTCATATCTTACATAATTAAGATGCTACTAAGGTGTTTTGTTGAGTTTTGAAGGGTAAAACATGATCAAAAGTTCAAAGTTGGAATGAGGAGTGAAAGTGAGAAGGAATGCTGAAAAATACAGTCCATGTTGCACAAATTTCTGTATTCTTATAGAAGTCCAAATTGATCATATAATATATGGTTGGAAAGCCACAGAAGAGAGGGTCGTTTTGACGTAAAGAACACCCCAATTGGATTCCAAACGAGAAAGTTATGATCAAAGTGCTAACGTCGCACATGCTGTACCGAGCAGCCACTTTGCATGACTTTTTACATATTCAAATGTTGGAGTTTTTGAAAGTTCTTTATATGTATAGAAAGCCAAGGAAAATAGGAACGTGTGAGCATAAAAATATTTCAAATTGAAGTCCGTATGAAGAAGTTATGCTCAAAACGGTGAAGTCACGCAGTGCAGTCTCCGCAGCTCGGGAGGCCGCTCGGCTCGAGCGGGACCAACTTTGTGCGAATTTTCAGCCGAGTTTGGTTTCTTCAGAACCTACATGACGGCCCCATTCCAACCATATGCTGCTCGGCTAGTTTGGGGGCGGCTCGGCCATGAGCTCGGCCCGAGCAAGGTGCCGAGCGGCCCAAAATCGGGCCCAGACGAGACCTGTTCGATGCAGCAGCGTATATATACCCTCAAGTCGCGATTCTGAAGCAGTTTCGATCGCGAAAAAGCCCTGCATCAGTCCAAGAAACAATTAGGGAGATCAAGACACAAATTGGAGAGAACCCATCCATAACCCATCATCAATTCACACCTCCAACACCTCCATATCAGAATAACAACCTGATTTCATCATCCATCCACTTCCAAGAGGGTTCCAAGTGCTAATCAAGGGAGAATCGAGCAATTGGAGAGACGGAGAAGGAACGAAAGACTACGTCTACACTAGGGTTTCATAATTCCTATCTTTCTCTTTCTTTTACTTTGATTTTTGGTATGAATTGCTTAGCCATGAGTGTTGCTTGTGACCTCATGGGCTAATTTTATATACAGTTCTAGGTTTGATGGATTGATTTGATTGATTTGGGGATTTAGACCAAAGATTGGGATTTTATGTAGTTGAGCTTTTGATTTTACTTATTTTACTAAGACATGTTAATCTGCTTCGTAACGTCTTCATAATATATTCATGGCATCCGCTATAATGCTTGGATTATTGTATTAGCTTGTGTGCGTTCATGATTGGTATTGTCTATCTGTTAGAGATTAGAGTAGCTCCGCTATAAGCACTTTAATTTCATGAACTGGTGAATCAAATACTTGATTAGTTTAGTGGAACAATGCAATTAGACAATCAAGTAGGAAGTGAATAGAACCTTGTAGTAATTTCAGAAAATATCTTGTTAGTCGAACTTACCATCCGGAGGTATTGTTGTTCGCTGGATTAGTATCTAGGAATAAGGCTTGGTAATATTTGCGCACCTTAGGATTTAAACCAGATTATACTGTTAGCTTAGAATCGAATCATATTCGGTGGGATAATAGGGATATGTGGTGTATTTTCAGTGAAACTGCATGAATGAACAATCGTAAGTTTAATAACCCAAATTGATTGGTCTCTACCTGATACCTTAGAACTGTTTGTCATCTCTTGATTAGAAACTTGCTTTTATTTTTCCTTGCTTTTAATTAATTTAGTTATTTATATTTTCAGTAATTTAGATAATTAATTCATTACAAAATCACTTTGAAAATCAGTTACACAATTCTGATTAATTAGTAATTCATAGTAAATAAATAATTAACTGTCTTAGCGGGATCGATAATTTAACTTGGGTACTTGCTACTACAATTGACATCCTTATACTTGAGGATTAAATTATAGTGCGCAGAAAAAGCCTATCAAGTTTTTGGCGCCGTTGCCGGGGACGGCTTAATTATTTATTTTTCTTTTATTGCTAGTTTAATTAGAACTTTTTATTGCTTTTTTTATTTTTCTTATTTGGATATATTCTGACTATAAATTATATTTGAGGTACTGAGATGGACGAAATATTGAAAAGATATGGAAATCAGAATATTATGGATCCTTCTCCATGCATAGACAAAATATTGAAACGCTATGAAAATCATAATGCTATGGTTCCTTCTCCATATTACATGGATGAGAGGAATTATAGTTATGATTCTTTAGTGAATCAAAGTCATTCTCAGTACTACAGTCAAGTCAGATATGAAGATGAATGGTCTTGTGCTTACAATAAAAATTTATATCAACCTTATCAAGAGAACACTTATTCTGGATCGATTGGAGTTTCCCAAGAATTACAAGACGCGTTTGATACTTCCATCAAGAAGCATGAAGAAAACATGGGAATATTGGAAGCTCTAGAAAGAAAGATGAAAGTTCAATCGCAGGAGAGGGAAGTTGCATCGCAGGAGTTTGATCAAAGAACGAGAGACATAAACAATCTTCTTGCGAAAATCACTTCAAGTTTAAATTCTCAAGGTCAACAAGAGGAAAGAATGGATGAAGAGGAGTTTGAGGAAGATATTGTTTTTCCATTGTGCCCTGGAATGCAATTTGAAGGTCCTATGCTGTCGTTTGAGGAAATAGAACTCGAAGAGGAGTCCACTCGATTAAGTCAAGTGGTTCCACTTGAATTGAGCTATCAACTGGAGTCAATTGTTGAGGAAGAAAAGAATGAAGAAGCGCAAAGCCATGAAGCAACCGAAAAGAACTTGAAGAATGAAATGAGCATTTCTAAACCTTTAAACTCTTTAAGTTGCATTGAATTTGATGATATTGTTTCTATTGACTTTGTTTTACCTAATGATTCCTCACATATTTTTAGGGATAAAAAGAAGTTAGAAGAGAGGTTGGGAATTTTTGTCGGAAGAAGGAATAAGTGGTGGAGTAGAATGAAGAGGTTGATGAAATTTGATCTTAACATGGTTGGCAAGGTCAAGATAAATTTTAAGATTGCCAACGAGGCCATCCCTTGCCATAAGTATTGGATTGATGAAGAAGCACAGCGATTAGAATACGATGGAAAGGATGAAAGATATCCATGGCCATTCCGATGAGCTTGAGGTATTACGTCGTGACTCTTCGACGTTAAACATGAGCATCTGTTGGGGGCTGTCCCTCCCGGTTTAATTGCTTTTCTATGTCTGTGTTGGTGTAATAATTTTATTAGGTATTGCTCGACTACGGTACATACTTCTTTGCAAACTTAGTTTCTCACTTTGTTTGATCTAAGTTTGGGGGGAGGTTACGTACATACCTTGTCTTGTAGTACCAAGTAAAATTTTTGCATTGTGTTGTTGCTTGGAGGGTCAATTTTTTGCGGATTTTTAATATTTTCAATTTATTTGATGATGTTGAGGGTTCGATTTTTTGCGATTTTCCAAGTTTCGTGTTGTTTTTGTTTGTGTTTATTTGTTTTGTGTTAATCCTAGTGTTGGTATAGTTGATTTTTGGTTCTCTATGATGATTTTCTGATTTTTCTTGGCACTTGATGGTATTTTTGTATGATTGTACTTGAGAAGCATTTTGATGTTGTGCTTGGATATTGAGATACTTGAAATTTGATTATGTGCAAGGATGATTAGCTATGTAGCTTGATTAGGTTTGCTCGTTCATTCCTATAGCCATGTGAGATTTTGAGCCTTTTGAAATCATGACTAGTTGCATGATTTAGTTTATTCTTGTGAGTGTCGTTCATACACACGTATTCTAGAACTTGGCTTTGTATCTTGCTTGAAGCTACGTGTTTGACTAGACAATAGGAAATGATCTTAGGCCATCTTTGTTTTTTATTAGTCACTAGCCATATTATTTTTCTACCTAATGAAATATCCGTAGTCAACCCTTTTGAGCCTAAAAGCCTTATTTGTTGGAAGCCTGCGTGATTAGCCAATTGATCCCTTTTGCTAGCCTTAAAAAAATTCCTACCTAGTAGAGAGTTGAAGGAGTCAATTTGGTGTCTTGTGAAGAAACATAAAAGGAGAATAAGTTGGAAGTGATGAAATTTGTTGAAGAGAGTGGTTAAATTGTTGCATAAAGGGGTAGTGCCCGAAACTGGTACCCCATGAAAAGGGTAGTGCCTGAAACTGGCACCCTTATTTTAAAAAAAAAAAAGAAAAGAGGGAAGAAGAAAAAGAAATTTCAAGTAAGGATGTGGTGTTCAAAAGTGAAGGAGGAATCAAATTGTAAGAAGCATTGAAAGAGCGATGAAGAAGAAAGAAGAAAGTAAAGCTGTTTGTTGAAAAGCTGTAAGTCTTCTTTGATTCTCTACTAGTGATTGAGTCACCTTATCCATATACTCCCTACCTTTACCAAAGAGCCAACATTACAACCTAATGCAAGACCTTTATGATCCTATTGTTGAAATTATCCCTTTAGTCGAGAGTTGAGATGATTGTCAAGCTTATGGTTACGCGTGTGTTTGAATTGACTTTGAGTGTAAACACCTTACCCTGAAGTGTATATCTCACACTTGAGCGATGAGCGTAAATACTACCCATGAAAATGGTGGATGAGCATTCCGAAAAAGTGAAGTAGTTGATTTGAATTGTATGTTCTTAGATGGATGGTTGTCTTAGTATTTGAAGTATGATTTTTGAATTGTTATATTTTCTTGGATGTGAAGTTGTGAAATTTCCTCTCAATTACTCTATTGGTTTTATATGTCGTTGCCTCGGGACGAGCAACAGGTAAGTTTGGGGGTTTGTTGAGAGTGGAATTTCACGTATTTTAGGTATCACATTACACCATTTTTGATAGAATGTGGCCATGATTTTGTATAAAATAACATGGTTTTCATATCTTGCATAATTAAGATGCTACTAAGGTGTTTTGTTGAGTTTTGAAGGGTAAAACATGATCAAAAGTTCAAAGTTGGAATGAGGAGTGAAAGTGAGAAGGAATGCTGAAAAATACAGTCCATGTTGCACAAATTTCTGTATTCTTATAGAAGTCCAAATTGATCATATAATATATGGTTGGAAAGCCACAGAAGAGAGGGTCGATTTGACGTAAAGAACACCCCAATTGGATTCCAAACGAGAAAGTTATGATCAAAGTGCTAACGTCGCACATGCTGTACCGAGCAGCCACTTTTCATGACTTTTTACATATTCAAATGTTAGAGTTTTTGAGAGTTCTTTATATGGATAGAAAGCCAAGGAAAAGAGAAACGCGTGAGCGTAAAAATAATTCAAATTGGAGTCTGTATGAAGAAGTTATGCTCAAAACGGTGAAGTCGCGCAGTACAGTCTCCACAGCTCGGGAGGCCGCTCGGCTCGAGCAGGACCAACTTTATGCGAATTTCCAGCCGAGTTGGGTTGCTTCAGAACCTACATGACGGCCCCATTCCAACCGTATGCTGCTCGGCTGGTTTGGGGGCTGCTCGGCCATGAGCTCGGCCCGAGCAAGGTGCCGAGCGGCCCAAAATCGGGCCCAGACGAGACCTGTTCGATGCAGCAGCGTATATATACCCTGCATCAGTCCAAGAAACAATTAGGGAGATCAAGACACAAATTGGAGAGAACCCATCCATAACCCATCATCAATTCACACCTTCAACACCTCCATATCAGATTAACAACCTGATTTCATCATCCATCCACTTCCAAGAGGGTTCCAAGTGCTAATCAAGGGAGAATCGAGCAATTGGAGAGACGGAGAAGGAATGAAAGACTACGTCTACACTAGGGTTTCATAATTCCTATCTTTCTCTTTCTTTTACTTTGATTTTTGGTATGAATTGCTTAGCCATGAGTGTTGCTTGTGACCTCATGGGCTAATTTTATATACAGTTCTAGGTTTGATGGATTGATTTGATTGATTTGGGGATTTAGACCAAAGATTGGGATTTTATGTAGTTGAGCTTTTGATTTTACTTATTTTACTAAGACATGTTAATCTGCTTCGTAACGTCTTCATAATATATTCATGACATCCGCTATAATGCTTGGATTATTGTATTAGCTTGTGTGCGTTCATGATTGGTATTGTCTATCTGTTAGAGATTAGAGTAGCTCCGCTATAAGCACTTTAATTTCATGAACTGGTGAATCAAATACTTGATTAGTTTAGTGGAACAATGCAATTAGACAATCAAGTAGGAAGTGAATAGAACCTTGTAGTAATTTCAGAAATATCTTGTTAGTCGAACTTACCATCCGGAGGTATTGTTGTTCGCTGGATTAGTATCTAGGAATAAGGCTTGGTAATATTTGCGCACCTTAGGATTTAAACCAGATTATACTGTTAGCTTAGAATCGAATCATATTCGGTGGGATAATAGGGATATGTGGTGTATTTTCAGTGAAACTGCATGAATGAACAATCGTAAGTTTAATAACCCAAATTGATTGGTCTCTACCTGATACCTTAGAACTGTTTGTCATCTCTTGATTAGAAACTTGCTTTTATTTTTCCTTGCTTTTAATTAATTTAGTTATTTATATTTTCAGTAATTTAGATAATTAATTCATTACAAAATCACTTTGAAAATCAGTTACACAATTCTGATTAATTAGTAATTCATAGTAAATAAATAATTAACTGTCTTAGCGGGATCGATAATTTAACTTGGGTACTTGCTACTACAATTGACATCCTTATACTTGAGGATTAAATTATAGTGCGCAGAAAAAGCCTATCAGAGCTTAAACCTATGATTTTCACTTTTTATTGGATGTTAGATATGATAAGGAAGGCATAGGAAAAAGCGGATCTAAATTCGGAGTTGAAACGAGGGAGAACGGGCAAAAACGGAAGAAGTAAAACAGGGCGTGCACCTACACGGGCCATGTACAGAACATGGCCCTGTAAGAAAGGACCGTGTGCCGATGCCAGAAGCACCAACTCGGCCATCACTGTGGCCGAGTGCAGGACACGGACCGTGTGTAGAAACACGGGCCGTGCACCAAGCACGGCCCTGTAAGAGAGGGCCGTGCGACAACGTCAGAAAACACAACACGGCCACCCCTGTGGCCGTGTGCTGCGCACGAGCCGCGCGCTGTCCAAAGCTCGCCGTTGACCAAAAGCCCTAGACACGACTCGGGCCGTGTTACAGCACACGAGCCGTGTAGGTGTCAAAACTGCTAAAATTTCCAGAAACTTCTAGAAGCTTCCCAAGGGGTATAAATACCCATTTATTCAACAATAGAAGAGATCCAAAATTCAACCCTTCCACACACACATCACACACAATTCTCTCCATTTTACACCATCATCTTCATTCATTCACCATCCTTTGGATCTACCATCATCCAACTATAAAAATCATCATCCAATTGAAGAAATGAAGCAAGGAAGAGAGGAAGATAACAAGGGAAGGAAGGAAATCACCATTGAAGTGACATCAAGGGAGTTTCCATTCATTTCTTGTATTAAACCTCATAGTTTCATCATGTTTTGTAAGGATCTTAATGTCTATGTTCATTTCCTTCTTAATATGGTAGGCTAATCTCCCTTGTGAGATTAGCAACATGAGAGTTGTTGGATAATTTTGGGGATTTGTGTATTCAAATTCATAAGTTGATTAGATCTATGATTTTCTACCATTGATTATTAATTGCTTGAATTGTATTGATGATTTGTGTGTTTAGTTGTTCTAGATATGTGATTAGATTGAGAAATCAATTATATGCTTAGGATAATTAAGTGAATCATTTCATCAAACACTTCATGTGCATTATAGATTGTGAAGAGATTGAGAAGTCCTTCATAGTTTAGAACCCTTTGGTAGGACATGTGATTGGTTTGATCGAGAGATTGATTAATTGTGTGAAGGGACTCTCATTTAAGCTTAGTACCTAGTTGGAATTGTTTAAGTGAGAACCAATCCATTGAGCTATTTAATATTCATATCCTATCCATCTCGAGAGGGAGTTTAGGTGATTTTAGTATTGGCCCTTAGTCTTCAATCCATGACACATATGAATTTGATACATAATTCCTAGAATTACCACTTCTTGATTGTTGTTAATCTCACTTTTAATCAATTTGGTAAACCACTTTTCATCCATCCATCTTGTTCGTTTGATCATTGCTTGTTCACTTGCATTGATTGATTTAATTTCTTGTTTGATCAACCTCCCTTTGATGATTAGTCTCTATAAAATTATAAGAAACGTGAGATCGCTTAAGCACTAGTGCCTACCTCCCTTGGGTTCGATAATTTCTTGAATTGGTCATTCTCCACTAAACTATGGCTAATCAATTCTCATCTACACATTAAATATTATTATCTCTTGTTTTTTCAGAGGAACAGAGAAAGTACTTTCTAAAAGGAAAAAATAATACTTTTATATATTAGTGACTATAATTTATTGGTGAAAATTGACGGTTAACATTTTGAAGAGTAATATTTTCTTGAAACAATTTGAAAGAGTAATATTTTATTGAACGAAACACTTACACTCAATTATATGAAAACTAAAGGAATAAAAATTAGCTGGGCAATACTTGGCGAATCATATACTCGTTATGCAATTAGCAATGTTTATTTAAAACCTACGTACCATATGCTAATTATCTTTTTTCTAACTCTTGTTCATTTCTTTTTCGTTAATTAAATTCTTATTAAAGCTAGCTAGATGTACTTTTGTTGATTTTGTTATCAAGGATAAGGTACTACTAGACTTTAGTTTAAATTAAAAATAATAATAAATTTATTGTTAAAAATTATGAGTAATTCTTTCACATTATAAACAAGTAGCATTACTAATTTTATTAGCTAAGGTTATGTGTGAGATCATTTCTTGTAAGCCCTTCGTGAAATGAATAAAAAGTGATAACATCAATAATGAAAAAGTGATACTCAATTCAGTGTTGTCGTAACCGGACCGGACCAGCCGTTTCAACCGGTTGGACTGAAAACTGAACTGGAAATCAGTATGAAAAACCTATAGAAAAGCTTTTACGGTTATACCGGAATAAATCAGATCAAATTGGTAAAAACCGATAAAACGGGAAGAACCGGAGTAACCAAAAATGGTCCGTTATTCAATTTAAAAAAAAAAATAAATGCAGAGACGAACTGCTATGCAATCAACCATTCACATATTCAAAATTTACCAAAAATTGAAACCTCCTCAACCTATTACACTCAATTCTCCCCACAATTAAATAGTGTTGCAGAGGAGAATAATATAAAGAAAAAAAATAAAATGAAAGATCTCTCTTCCAAGGAGATGCCTGTTGCGTTCGATCATTTGGTTAACGTGAACCATTAGGGTTACATACCTTTCTAAAATACAGCGGAAGTAAGAAAACAAAAAACGTATTACCTTTCACCAGGGTATGTTAAAGACGATGAATTCTCGCCATCAGCCTGCACAATCTCACCGTTTTGGGCATAACTCTTTCATCCGATATCGGATTTGAGTGATCTATGCGCCAAAACGATCCTCTCTTCTGTGGCTTTCTTTCGGTATATCACAATTCCTGTTCTAAAGTGTGTACGATTTTATAAAAATCATAGAATGTGGCAGACAGTAGCAGCAAATAACCTTCCAGTCTTCTGCTGCAATCTCGACGTCGAGTGAGCGATGATCCTCGAGATCTTATCAATCTGCTGTTCTCTCACCCTAATCACAGTGTTAGGCATGATTAATCTCATAGATTAGGATTTTCGGACAGTTGAGATGACTTATATATGGGCTACGGCAGGGACCAGGAGGAGAAATTAGAGTTGGGCCTCCATTGGGCTTAAGTATCCAAGCTTAGCCCAAAGCTTATACTTAAGTCCAATAATAATAATATATACCACTAAAATATTATTACTGCACTACCGTTCTAATCTCATAATTACGTTATGGGCTCCTTCTTATTATGAGCCTGTTAGTCTCCCCATGTTTAAGATATTCAATGTCCATTATTAATTAAGTTACTGACAACTCCATTAATTAATATCTCATCCGAGAGTAGTACCACTCAACCTCATTATCATGCCGGAATAAATCCACCTGCAGGGTTTACATGAAAATCCTTATGTGCTCCTCAAGGAGACATCATCAACCTATGATGGACATGGATTCCTTTTACAGTCAACAGCACCCCATAGAGACAGCACTACTTCCCAACTCACCGAATTTGTTGATTTAATTACATGTAAATCTCACCCATTGATGAATCAAAGAAATACATACTGCCCTACGTGTCGAGGTTATTGTATAGGGATTAAGAACACGAACATCCATAATAACTGAGATCAAGTTCTCCTATAAGTCAGTATAGGTCGAACGATCTCAAGTGGTCCTGCTCAATACACACAAAGTGCACTAATGTGATTTTATAGCCAAGACAATCTAATACCAAATCACACTATAACCATCCCAATAGAGAGTCCCCCATCTATCTTGGTTGTGAGCATCTGTTTATACTTTATAAGGAAACTGATAATATGATCTTCTGCGTGTTGTCACACAATATATTATCTACAATATAAAGTAAGTAGACTATTGCATCGTACATATAAATAAATTATAAGAAACAATCATTTGATCATATGATTCTCAATTCAAATAAATTGTTTAAATATTGTTCACACAAAAAGATAGACTTTTAGTATACAATCTAACAATGCCAAGCCATTGGAGTCTCCACAAACCTTTAAATTACCGTAGTAATCTTTTATGGACTAATATTGTGATTGCTTGCTAGAGAAGAGAGAGAGTTAGAGTGGTCCGTAGAGAGAGAGCTGTAAGAGAGAGAACGCATGACTAGAGCTGTTAAACAAGTCGAGCGAGCCCGATTAGTGGGTGCTCGAACTCGACTCGAGCTGTTAATGAGCCAGGCTCGGCTCGAAATTCATTACGAGCTTACAACTGAGCTCGACTCGGCTCGAAAAATTTTACATTTATGCTCGAACTCAACTCGTTAAGTAAAATGAGCTAATCTCGTTAGAGCTCGAACTCGGAGCTCGACAATTCAACAATTTATCGTTATTCTACTCATACAAAGTTCATCTTCCCATTCTTGCCATAAAAAGGAAAATTAATTTGCATCCTACATTAATTAGTATTACAATCAAACCATAAATAAAACAATGTTGATTTTTTTTAATCATAAACTGGAATCAACCTAACAGTATTGATGCTCTTTGTTACAAGCAGCAAAAAAATAAAGATCTGTAAAACCTAATTTTTTTTAAATTTTTAAAAGTGAAAACTAAAATTCCAAAATGAAATCACTAAATAGAAATAAAGAAAATAAAATGAAAAATAGATGAGGAGATCCTCCTTCACGGCTGGAATCAGAGAACAGAAATGGAGAGTTGAATTCGACAGATGGGAATGGCGCCCTTCTATCCCTAGATCGAGTGGCCACCCCACTCGCTGATGCAGATCAGGAAGGCTCGCGCGCAGGTCGCCAACTGTGGAAGCAAGACACGGTATTGGCGCAGATCTGAAATTGATGAGACAAATCAAGGTTTGGATAGGGTAAGATGGGGGAGTCACTTGGAAGGAAGAGATGGGGGGAGTGACAGAAGTCCTATGGCCACTGCTTTGTGTGATGAAGTGGAAGCAGATTTTCTTTTATGAAATGTAGTGGAGGCAGGTGAGTGGATTGCTAGGGTTTAATATATATATAATAATAATAATAATAATAATAATATTATTATTATTATTAAAATAATCTAGTACTCGCGAGCTTCACGAGTCGAGTCGAGCTCAGCTCGATAACTTAACGAGTATTAAATGGGCTCGAACTCGAGCTCGAACGAACACTAGTCGAGCCGAGCTCGAGTTTTATCGAGCCGAGCTGAGCCGAGTTGGCGAGCTGCTCGAATTCTGTAACACCTCTACGCACGGCGCAGTTGATGGAGTTTGATGGAGGATAAATGGATAATAACAAAACCTACCTTTTATTCCTTTCATATAATAAAAAAGTTGAGGTTTAATTTTTTTAACAGTGGGCCTATTTGTTAGAAACGTGTCAAATGTGGACTTTGGGCTTTTTTTAAAGGTTGGCTTTCATTTTTATTAAAAAATAAATATTTATAATCCTATATTTTTATAATTATTTTAAAATATAATTAAAAATATATAAAATCTATTTTTCGGGTTAAATCGCCGGTTGAATCGGTTCGACCGGTTGAACCTCGAATTGTTGCCTCCACCGATTTTATCTTCGATCCGGTTATAAAACATTGACTCAATCCATGAAAAGTGATCATAAATAAAAAGTGGTAATATTTATAAATAAAAAGTGGTAATATTTAAAAACAATTTATAGTATATATATAAATAAAAAGTGGTAATATTTATAGCGAAAGCGATAATGATATTATCACTTTTTATCTATCTCACGTAAGGGCTTACTTGAGACGGTCTCACACAAGTCTTTGCTATTTTATAAAGAGTTACTCTCTCCGTTCCCAAATTACACACATATTTGGTAGCACAATGTTTAAGAAAAATAATTTGGGGAGATCTTAGGTGAGTCCGTCTGACTGATCCCTTTATATGAAACAGATTATCATGGATAAAAATAAGTATATTTTAAATTCAATGAAAAGAGAATTAAGTAACAATAAGAGTCTATTTTGTTATATTAATTAAGGCAATAACTAGGGTAGAGTTAATCTATCAACTCCAAAATTTACAACATATGGGGCCCACCCTTAACCTCAGCTCCATTCCTTCCATTTGCTTACTTGTTGTCGCTGTTTGTTTTATTATTATTTTTAAAAAAATACTCCCTCCATCTGGTTCTAAGGTATCCATTTGCTTTTTGCACGTGGATTAAGGAGTATTATTATATGTAAAGTGGGTAGTTGTATTATAGGGAAGTGATGAGCCATATTGTGTACTTTTTTACTAAATAGGGGAAATGGATACTTTTGAAGCGGACGCCAAAAATAGTAAAATGGATACCTTAGAAGCGGACGGAGTGAGTATTAATTTAAGGGGTATAATTGTAATTTCAACTTATAATTTAGGATATATTTTACCCATAAGGTTTATTTATTATTTATTCTTAGGGTTTAGGATTAATTTTAAGGGCATAATTGTAATTTCACCCTTATAGTTAGGGTATATTTCACCCTTATGATTTAGGATTTAAGGTATAATTGTAATTTCACCCTTATGGTTTAGGGTATATTTACCCCCTAGTGTTTAGGGGTTAGGGTATAATTGTAATTTCACCATTGTAGTTTATATTATATTTCATCCCTAGGGTTTCAGTTTTAGGGTATAATTATAATTTCACTCACAGGATTTAGGGTATAATTGTAATTTCACCCTTATAATTCAGGGTTATTCACTGATTTGTGTGCGTCCCCAAGTATAGGGAACCAGTTGCACCTCAGCGTGTGACCAAGTATAATATCAACCAGAGGGTAATAGACTCTAATTAATTCTATTTATGACAATTCTAATTTAAGACAAATCTAGGTATTAAAGGGAATTAATTAAAACTAAGGATGCAGAAAATAATTATTTAAAAAAATAAATTATACAAATAAAAATAAGCAAGTTTTTCAAGAGAGAAGACAAGATAGCTATACGAAATCTAGTTTAAATTGGTAAAATTATATCACTAGACAATCAGTTAGAATTCCTGCAGATTTTATAACACATGAATCTGGTTTAAACCCTAAAATTCAGAAGAATAATTCCTACTCCCTTTCTAGGCACTTCGTGCAAAATTTCATTAAAGGTTGGAGCACTAGACTTCCCTTAATAGGCACTTAAGAAATAAACTTCAACTCCAACCTAACAATATAAGAATTCAATCCAATTCAACCATCAAAACCTAAAACTATCCAGAAAAGTACTAACACATGGTGTTTGATGAGTGTGTTAATTCACAAGTTTGGCAGCATGTTTTGTGCTAGTTTTGGAGAGTTTTGAGGTGGAAATAGGTGGAAAACCTATATATATTGTGAATTAGCATGAATCAGGTGTTAGTGGAGCTATTTAAGTGATTTTCAGAGCAAAATCAAAGTGGAAGTGCCAAGAATCGAAGAGACGAAGTGGAGACCACGCGAACCGCCAAGGAGAGAGGTGGGTTCGACCTGTTGGAGGAGGGTTCGACCTCTCCCACAGGTCAAACCAGCATTACAAAGTGTGCAGGAGGAAGGTTCGACCACGACTCAAGGGGTTCAATCTGTCTGTCAGGTCGAACCATGGTCGAACCAGTTCGCGAGAAGATGGGTTCGACCACGACGTTGGGGTTCGACCTAACGGTTAGTCAATCAGGAGCAGAAATTGTCCAATGTTGGGGTTCGACCAAGACCCGAGGGGTTCAACCTATACAAGAGGTTGAACCAAGTGTAGAATACTTCCAGTAGGTAGGTTCGACCTGTGGTTCGACCTGCGGCCAGTGGTTCGACTTGTTTGATGAGGTCAAACCGACGTGCGGGAACTTACCTATCTGGATTTTCGAGGCCAAAACACGTGGGATCACTTGAAAAGCTCATTCCAAGCCCTAGAGACGTGATTACAAGTATAAAAGGAGGCTCATGCAGTCACTAATGAGGAGCGGAAAAAGAAAGAAGAAAGGGATCATCATCAACAACACAAGAGGAGAGTAGGAGAGTTGTGACAGAGGTTCAGCTGGAGATTCAAGTAAGATTGGTCCAACTAACCATGATTGTTCTTAGATCAATCATGGGCTAGAGCCACTTCGGTAGTTCTAGGGTTATGAAGGTTTCATGAGTTAATTTGTATTTCGTGTGTATACTCCGTACAACACTACTTGTGGTTTATTTTATATAAGATTGCACGTTTTTAATCCATACTCATAGTCGTTTTGTGCATCAATAATCATTGTGTAGAGTCTGAATGCATGACATGGTTATTGGTTGAGTGCGTTCACTAATGAGCAGGGTTTATTGTTATAATTCTAAGTGAAGGGATTCCGAGGTTTTATTAGAACCGTCTTATATGAATGTTTGTTAATTGAATTGAATTCGGGTTAACAAGTAGGATTAAGAGTATAACTTTATAGTACCTAAAAAGGGAGATCAAATCGGGTTAGAGTACTAAGTGCACGGGAAATAATTGATTATGATAGTACCTAGAAAGGGAGGTAAAGTATACGTCTTGCTCTGAGGATACTCACACGTGTCAAAAGCTTATCTATTTGTGTCTATAGAATAGATTTGTATGGTCTAGCGATGCGTCCATAAACCACAAGGCAGAGTTAGACATCGACACACGAAAATATAAATTAACGAATGAAACTGGATGGCTTGACGAACTACCTATTATCTTATTTGATCACAACTACTATTTTCTTGTTCTTGTTATTTATTTGCTATTTTTATTATTACTTAGTTTACAAACTACAAATATAATTTTCAACATAGTCATAATTGCTAGAAAATAACAAAAGTAATATTTATCCGTCCCATGGATTCGATATATAACTTGGCCACCTTCGAAACTACAATTGATATCCTTCATACTTGAGGATTAAAGTTGTGTGCTGAGAAAATCATCAAGTTTTTGGCGCCATTACCGGGGAGGGCTTAAAATATCTTTTTGTTATTTCTAGTTTATTAGGGCTATTTTTCTTGTTTGCTGTTCTAGTTCTTTTTAGGTGCATGCTCACGAGATCAAAGAAAGGTGAACTTGAACCCTATAATCCTGAAATCGGAGCATCGTCAAGAAAAAAGAAGAAGAAGAAGAGCAAGGCAAAGACTATTGATTCAACTGAAGCTCTGAATTTTGGAGTTGAAGTTGACGAGCAGAATTTGCAGATGATTGAAGCTACAACTGAAGTTAATTCGGGAGTAAGGACAGTCAACATGGCAGTGAATCCGGATAATCTAGCCATCCGAGAGGTTTCAGAAACAATGGGGCTGGAAATATTGGGCTTCTAGGAGCGAGGGGAACTAATTCAGCTTTCGATCTTCATCCCGCTCTTATTAGCATGATAGAAAGGAACTCCTTTTCAGGAGGGTCTTTCGAGGATCCGCAGCAGCATCTGAACAAGTTCTTGGGCTATGCAAGTACTCAAAAAGACGCAGAAGAACATGAAGATGCTAGGAAGATCCTTTTGTTCAAATTCTCGCTTACTGAAAAGGCGAGAGATTGGTATGACACTATCAACCCAGCTGAGTGCACCACTTGGGAGCAACTGCAGTTAAGGTTCTTGGAGAGGTACATGCCACCTTCAAAGGTGTTTAAGATGAAGCAAGGCATTAACCAATTTGCTATGGGTGGAGGTGAAAAATTTCATGAAGCATGGGATAGATTCAAGGACATGCTTAGGAAGTGTCCTCAACATGGGCTATCTAAAGCTCAATATATTAATATATTCTACAATGGATTGGACTATGATTCATGAGTGTTATTGGATGCTTCTTCTAATGGAGCATTACTTACAAAGTCATCCGTAGAGGCCGAAAAATTGTTTGAAGATATTTCGATGAATTCGAGGGATTGGCCAACTGATAGAGTTAGAGGTACTTATGTCCTTGGGAAGGTAGCTAAGGTTGAACATGCAATGGTGAAAACAAGTAGAGAGGATGAGATCATCTCTAGCTTGTCCAATATCAACAAGCTACTTGAATCCCAACAGAAGCAAATCAGCGAATTATCTCAGCGCGTACCAATCATGCAGCAAGAGTTGAAGAATGATGGACCAATCCAAGAGGAGTTGGAAGAGGCACACTATGCCATGGGTCTAAGTATTCAAGGGACTAGGTATCCAGATCAAGGAAACCGGAACTACCAAGGGAACTATTGAGGAAACTTTAATAATCGTGGTCCCCCGGGTGGTTATCAACAGCCTAGAAGGCCGGAGTTCTCATGGAGCAATCCGAATAATGCGATTCAACCTCCAATGGGTGTTGATCCGGGTGCTAAGGTGGAAGAAGGGAAACCGGGTCTTGAGGATACTGTGAACAGGTATATGGCCAAGAATGATGAAAGAGTTAACCGCCTTGAGGCCAAACTTGAAAAGAAAATCGATGCAAACCATGAGGTTATATCTAAGCAGGTGAAGGACCTTACGTTGCTGATGGGGGAGATGGCAGGAAGTGTTAACAAGCTTACTCAAACTCTTGAGAAGGGAAAGTTCCCATCTCAGAGTGTTGAGAATCCAAGGTCCTGCAACGCCATCACATTGAGGTCGAGAACACAGTACGAGGGACCTATGAGGCCGGAATCAAATTTGGACATGTCTAGGGCCCGGTTCGACCATGGTTCGACCAACATTGAAGGTCGAACCATACAGGGGAGGTCGAACTAACACACTGGACACGATCAAGAGGCATTGCAGCATTGGTTCGACCAAACTGCAGATAGTTTGACCTATTCCACAGGTCGAACCTTGGTCGAACCTCACAATTCGGAACACTCTATTTTATCGTAGCAATGGTTCGACCTATCGAACAGGTCAAACCGCACCACTTGGAGCACTCTATTTTATCGCAGCAACGGTTCGACCACGACAGTCATGGTTTGACCTATCAAACAGGTCGAACCTTGGTCGAACCGGGTGGCGGAAGGAGTACAGTAGGTCGATTTGACCTAGGTGCCCGTGGTTCGACCTACTCAACAGGTCGAACCCAGGTCAAACCTCAAATTCAAAAAGAGAGCCATTGTCCAGAAGCAAGGTTCGACCAGTACGTGCCTGGTTCGACCTGTTCCACAGGTCAAACCCTGGTCGAACCCAACCAGAAATTGCATGTTGCTACTCCAAACACTCTCGATGATGTTGATGCTACTCTAGTGGTTCGGAATTAGCAAAGTACAGACATAATAGCTGAGAAAAAGTGGGAGAGAGCCAAGCGATTGAGAGCCGAAAAGGAGAAAGCGGAGAAGGTTGATTGTGATGAATGGTGGATTTCCATAACAAAGATACCTCTGCCGTTTCCTTACAAGCTTGTGAAGAAGGGATTGGAAGAGAAGTTCAAGAAGTTTTCAAAGATAATGAATAAAATAAGCTTGAGCATTCCTTTCTCAGAGGTAATCATGGAGATGTCGTACTATGCCCGATTTCTTAAATACATATTGTTGAAGAAGCGGAGCTTAACTAGAATTGAAACGGTGAATTTATTTGAGAATTGCAGCTCAATCATCCAAAGGAAGCTGCCGCAAAAGATAAAGGATCCGAGGAGCTTCACTATTCTATGTGAGATCAGAAAGGGGCCGACACGACGAGCTTTGTGCGATCTAGGGGCAAGCATCAATTTGATGCCTTTGTCCATCTTTCAGAGGCTTGGTTTGGGGGATTTGACCCCTACAACAGTGTTTCTCCAATTGGCGGATAGGTCAATGACGTTTCCAAAAGGTATAATTGAAGACGTTCTCATCAAAGTGGAGAAGCTAGCCTTTCCTGTGGACTTTCTTGTGCTAGAGATGGAAGAAGATAAGGATAATATCCCTTTAATCTTGGGGAGACCTTCCCTTGCTACTGCTGGAGCTATGATTGATGTACAGAAAGGAGAGCATAGATTGTGAATGGACAAAGAAGAAGTTCTTTTCAACTTGGACAAAGCAATGAAGATGCCCATGGAGTCGCAATGTTATAGTATTGGCGTGGTGGAGGAGATTGTGAAGGAGGATATGTCTCTGATCCTGTCAAAGGATCCTCTTGAGACATGTTTGATGGAGTCTCTTACTTATCCCACTACGGAACTTGACGGACTCTCCAACGAAGTATGTATTGAATTTCTTGAAACCTTACTTGCTTTGGGTGATGACAGGTTTGAATCGGAAAGAACTAAGGTGGAGGAAGTCAAGTGGACTAGGAAGTACTTGCCTTTGGATAACGAGAGCTCTCCGATGGAAGTGAGGAAAGAGGAGTTGAAACTTTTGCCAGAACACTTGAAGTACGCCTTTCTTGGCGATAATGAAAAATATTCGGTAATTGTATCTTCTTCTCTTGATGATGATCAACTTGAGGAGTTATTGAACGTTCTTAGGAATTATAAATCTGCGATTGGTTGGTCTCTTGAGGATTTGAAAGGAATTAGTCCTTCGTATTGTATGCATAGGATAAGATTATTAGACGAGGCAAAGGCAAGTGTTCAGAATCAGCGGAGGGTTAATCCCGCGATTCAAGAGGTGATTAGGAAGCAAATCCTTACGTGGTTGGATGCTGGAATCATATATCCTATTAATAATAGTCCCCATGTGAGTCCATTGCATGTAGTTGCTAAAAAGTGGGGTATGATTGTTGTAAAAGCTGAGGATGGAGAAGCGATAGCCACAAGGATTCCTACGGGATGGCATACATGTGTAGATTATAGGAAGTTGAATGAGAACACGTGTAAGGATCATTTTCCTCTTCCTTTCATGGATCAAATGTTAGATCGTCTTGCAGGGTATGAGTTTTATTGTTTCTTGGATGGATACTCGGGGTACAACCAAATTATGATTGCCCCCGAGGATCAAGAAAAGACCACTTTTACTTGCCCCTACGGGACCTTTGCTTTTTGGAAAATGCCATTTGGGTTATGTAATGCGCCTGCTACTTTTCAGAGATGCATGATGGCAATATTCGATGGGTTGATAGAGAAGATCATGGAGGTGTTCATGGATGATTTTTCTATTTTTGGTTCCTCCTTTGATATTTGTTTGTCTAACCTAGCTACTGTTTTGAAGAGATGCCAAGTGACTAATCTTGTCTTGAATTGGGAGAAGTGCCACTTCATGGTGAAGGATGGGATTGTTCTTGGGCATCATGTTTTAGCCAAAGGGTTGCAGGTAGATCGTGCTAAAGTGGTGGCAATTGAGAAGCTTCCACCACCGAACAATGAAAGAGGAGTGCGGTCCTTCCTTGGACATGCCGGTTTTTACAGGAGATTCATAAAAGACTTCTCAAAATACTCTAAGCCCTTATCTCGCTTACTTGAAAAGGATGTTCCTTTTGTGTTTGATGAAGATTGTCTAACAGCTTTTCAAGTTTTGAAGGAGGCGCTTATTTCTGCACCGATCTTGATCACACCGGATTGGACTCAACCGTTTGTACTAATGTGTGATGCAAGTGATATAGCACTTGGAGTGGTGCTTGGGCAGCTGAAGGAGAAGAAGTTTTGCGCCATTTACTACGCAAGTAAGACTTTCGATGCGGCACAAAAGAATTACACGGTGACTGAAAAGGAGTTTTTGGCGGTTGTGTACACATTCGACAAGTGATGCGCGTTTTCTTTGCATGCAAAATTAATCCCCAAGTATTAAGAATATCAATTGCAGCTTAAGCAAGCGACCAAGTGAATATCGAACCCAAAGGACGGCGTATTATCAATTTAATTATTATCTAAATTAATTAAGACAAGTGATAATAAAGTTTGAGGTATGGAATTATTAATCTACTAAGCAAGTAATTAAAATAATAAATAATATAAAATATCACTCGAAGAATACGAAAGTGGATCAAGTAGGAGAATATGTAGCTCTAGGGTAATCCAGTTTTACTACTTAATTTCCCTTTCATGCGTTGATGTCCGACTCTGCCTTGTGGAATATGGACGCATCACTAAGCCATGCATATTTACTCTATAGACACAAGCAAACATGCGTATAACACGTGTAAATAACCTCGGAGCAAGAGATATAATTTCACCCCCCTTTCTAGGTACTATCAGTATCAATTATTTCCCCCTAGGATTGGTACTCTAACCCGATATGATCTCCCTTTATAGTAACTATAAAATTACCCTCTTTATCCTACTTAATAACCCGAATTCAATTCAATTAATAAGTATTCATATATGATAGTTCTAATGAAGCTTCGGAGTCCCCTCACTTAGAATCATAACATGGAATCCTGCTCAGCAGTGAACGCACTCAATCAATAACCAAGATATGTATTCAGACTCTACATAACAGTTAATGATGCACAAAATGACCGTGAGTATGGATTAAGAAAGCACAATCATATGTAAAATAAATCCACAAGTAGTGTTGTACGGAGTGTACACATGGAAGTTCAATTAATTCGTAAAACCTTCACAACCCTAGTTCTACCAAAAAGGCTCTAGCCCATGATGTTGTAGGAACCACACATGGGTGTTGGATGGATCTTACCCGGATGTCCAGAAAATACAAGATAAATTAGGAAATGAATAAACCCTAGATGTGGCGTCATCGCGCCCTTCTCGCTCTTGAATCCTCCTCTTGGTTCTCCTCTTGATTCCACAAACGAATCTTCAAAGTGATGGATGGATGGAGGAAAGGATGTGGTAGGGGGGTGATCCCCCCTTGTGGGTTGTTGTATGTTGTGTTATTTTCCCCCTTGATTGGACGTCTTGCTTGACTGCATGAGCCTCCTTTTATACTTGTAATCACGTCTCTAGGACTTGGAATGGACTTTTCAAGTGATCACACGCGTTTAGGCCTCGAAAATACGAATTTGGTAAGTTCCCGAAGCGTGGTTCGACCTCCCAAACAGGTCGAACCAAACAGGGGAGGTCGAACCATGGTCGAACCACCCTTCTGGACGTCCCAGGTGCTTGGTTCGACCAGAAAAACAGGTCGAACCAGCATGTCGTGGTCGAACCAGTTTTTCCGCCGTCTGGTTCGACCTTGGTTCGACCTGATGCTCAGGTCGAACCCACCTGTCATGGTCGAACCGGTCGGAATCAGCTTGCGTAGTCTCACCGTTTCGCGTATAACTTTCACATCCGAACTCCAAATTGAGTGATTTTTGTGGTCACGCGATCCTCTATTCCTTGGATTTCTATCCATATAAATAAATAACAAAAACACCAAGAATTGAATATGTAACAGGCCATGGAAAGTAGCACTGCAATTCTGTTCGGCACAGCTCGCGCGGCGTCACCACTTTGCTCATAACTTCCTCGTTCGGACTTCAATGATGGTGTTCTTTATGCCAAAACGACCCTCTCTTCAGTGGCTTTCCAACCATATATCAAAAATCCAATTCAGAGCTCCAAATCAATACAGAATAATTACACAAGTTCGACGTGCGTTTATCAGCATTCTTGCACAAATTGCACCTTTTCTCAAACTTGGCTCTTTTGATCATTTTTCCACCTAAAACACAATAAAATACCTCAAGTGCACATAATTCTCACATATATCGAATATAAGACATTTGTGCTCATATAAGACTACAATATCAATCAAAAAGGTGTTAAATTGGATATTAAAACACGCTTATTTTCACTCTCATCAAACCCCCAAACTTGCCCATTGCTCGTCCCGAGGCAACAAAATAAAAATAAAGTGTGAGAGAGAGTAAGAAAATTAACGGGGAAACAAGGACTATAATCAATACCCCATTCAAATACAATTGTCCTCAACTTAGGTCATGCAACTCTCATTATATGTAATAATCAATTCATAGCATACAAGTTAAGACAATCACCACCAATTCAAATGCTCCATCAACATGTTCTCATGGGAAGTATATATATGATCTCTCACTCAAGTATAAAATATGTACACTTATGGGTTAAAGTGTTTACACTCAAATTCAATTCAAGTGCATGCGTAACCATAAGCTTGCCAAACGTCTCAAGCTCTTCACCACTAAAAGTATGATTCGACAATGGAATCAAAAAGGACTTTTCTTTTGGATGTAATGTTGGCTCTATGGTAAGGGTAGGAAACATATGGATAAAGTGACTCAATTAGTAGAGAATTAAAACCTGAGATCTTATGTACTGCAGATTTTTACACTTCAAGGCTATCCAGCTTCATGCTCTTCTAATTTTCTTTTCTCTCCTTTCCTTCAAGCTCAACATACTTTTTCTTGTCTTCAAGCACATCCTTTTTCTCTTGAGGTACCAGTTTCGGGCACTACCTCACGCATTCTCCATAGGGTACTAGATTTAAGCACTACCCTAGGGTTTTTTATTCCATGGAGTACTAGATTTAAGCACTACTCCATGCTTCTCCTTAGATGCATTATCATAATCCATCACTATTAATTTTAACACCAATTTCATTCCTTCCCAAATTGTTATCAAGCACCATTAACACACTTTGACAGCATTTAATTCTCCACTAAATATAGGAATTTAAGGCTCAAATAGGATATCAAAGTGGCTATCTTCGTAGGTTGCCAAAGAAATAAGGCTTTTAGGCTCAACGGGGCTAACTACGAATATATAATTATTTGGTAGGGAATTATTTGGCTAAGTGACTCATAAATTCAAGGATGGCCTTAGATCATCTCCCATCATCTAACACACATGTAGTTTCAAGTAAGACAAGAAGCAAGTTCTAGAATACATACACAAGAATGATACTCACCAGAAAAGAAATATCATGTGATTATGTATCATGATCAACGAGGCTTAAAATCTCACATGGATTTTTAACAAGTAACAGAGCACCTTTCATGGTAAGTAATATCCCACAAGTACACATAGAACTCCATACCACAATATAACTCAAGTACACTTCCTTCATCAATTTCAAGAGCATATGAATTTCAGCACAATTTAAACAATTTAAGCTCACATGGATCACCAAAAATATAAACTCAATTCTTTCACTCCATGAATTTAAAGTACACATAAAAATTAGAATAAGGGAACGAGGGCACCTGATTTTTCTTCCATGTACGCACGAGCTCCTCGAGTCAACGCCTCAATGTAGAACTCGTCTTGCCACCTAGTTACCTTTTCTATCATCAAAGCTCAAACCCACTCATCATCACAAGATTCATCAATAATAATAAAATAGGAGAACTATAAGAAAGAATCAATTGACTATCTAATCGACTCCACACTAGAAACACCACAGAACACTAGGCAAATTGTAAAAAATCGACACATCAAAACCGATTAAAGTTTCAACATACCGCAAAAAATCAACTCCCCTAGCAAACATTACAAAGAAAAGATTATACTCTTGGTGCTTCAATGAGGTAAGAACATCACACCCCCCCAAACTTAGTAAAAACGTAAGTTGAAACTAAGTTTGAAAAGAGATGTAATTTCTGAATATTAAGCACGCCAAATATAAAAATTTCTTACTCACACAAAATAAATAAAGCAATAAAACGGAAGGGCAAGCCCCAACAGGCGCTCATGTTTAACGTCGTAGAGTCACGATGGTAGAGGACGGTCTTCTCGCATCCTCACCTTCAAATACTTTCTTTCTCTCTTCTTGTCTACACTCAATACCTCACCTTTCTTGGTCACAAGTATATGATCATTGAAATTTCCTTCCTCCCATGGCTGTCTAGACTCCTCCTTGTCAACCTTCCACTTAAATTCAGAATCACCTGTCTTAGAAAAATTAAGATTAAACAAGTTAGAAACCATATCAATGCTCTTGCACGATTGAGTCTCCATGGGCATCTTCATTGCATGATCAAGAGAGAAAACCACATCTTCATTATCCATTCGCAGTCTAAGCTTTCCTTCCTTAACATCTATCATAGCTCCAGCTGTGGCAAGGAACGGTTGTCCCAAAATAAGGGGAATGTCACCCTTATCATCTTCCATCTCAAGTACAAGAAAATCCACGGGAAAAACTAACTTATCCACTCTCACTAAAACATCTTCAATTAAACCCTTTGGACAAGTCATGGATCTATCCGCCAATTGAAGAGCAATATTCGTGGGTTTAAGATCCCCCAAACCAAGCCTTTTAAATATGGACAAAGGCATCAAGTTAACGCTTGCCCCCAAATCACACAAGGCTTTATGTGCCGACCCTTTTCTAATGTCACAAAGAATGGTGAAGCTTCCCGGATCCTTTAACTTTGTAGGCAACTTCCTTTGAAGGATCGAGCTGTAATTCTCTGATAGGTTCACCGTCTCCACTCCGTTCAAGCTTCTCTTCTTTGATATAATATTCTTGAGGAATCGGGCATAGTATGGCATTTTCATGATTGCTTCAGAGAAAGGAATGTCCAAGCTTACTTTGCTCATGACATCATGAAACTTCTTGAACTTTTCTTCCAATCCCTTCTCGGCCAATCTCGAAGGAAACGGAGGAGGTATCTTGGTCTTTGGTCTTCCCCATTCATCACGTTCAACCTCCTTCGCTTTATCCTTCTCGGCTCTCAATCTCTTTGCTCTTTTCCACTTTTACTCAGCTATTATCTCTGTACTTTGCTCATTCTGAACTTCTGGAGTAGCATCCATATCATAAGGAACATTAGGTGCAACAACAGGCACGTTTTGGCGAGGTTCGACCTGGGTTCGACCTGTTTGAGAGGTCGAACCAGGTACGTAATGGTCGAACCTATCTCCTAAAAGACTGCTCTCTTTCTGCTCTTGAGGTTCGACTAGGGTTCGACCAGTGTTGGAGGTCGAACCACTGCTCCCTAGGTCGAACAGCCTCACTGTAAAGTTTCTATCCTCCGGTTCGACATGGGTTCGACCTGTTTGAGAGGTCGAACCATTACGGTCGTAGTCGAACCGTTGCTGCGACAAAACAGAGTGCTCTGAATGATGAGGTTCGACCATGGTTCAACCTGTATGCCAGGTCGAACCCTCTTGGTGTTGGTCGAACCGATGTTTAGTCATGTCCAAATTTAATTTCGGCCTCGTTGTTCCTTCATACTGTGTTCCAAATCTTAACGTGATAGCTTTATCTTCCAATTTTTGTGTCAATTGATTCACGTTCGCGGTCATCTGCCCCATAATCAAAGTAAGCTCCTTCATCTGCATAGATAAATCTGCACGATCAACATTCATGGTATCCTCAAGATGATCAATCCTTGCATCATTCTCAGCCATGTATCGATGGAAGGTATCTTCAATACTCTTCACTTCTTACTGCTTCATACTAGGCCCCCTTTGTGTCAACTCTGTGATCTACCTCTGCTGGAACTCTAGTAGCTTGTTGATGTTAGCTAGACTAGAGACGATCTCATCATCCCTATTCGGCTTCACTTGATATTCAACCTGCGCCACCTTGCCAAGTATATATGATCCTCTATCTATCTCTACTGGCCAGTCACGCGTATTTATAGAGATGTCTTCAAACAATTTTTCCGCTTCAAGTGCTGTCTTTGATAACAGCGCTCCTCCTGATGATGCATCAATAAAAATACGCGACTCACAATCCAATCCATAGTAGAAGATGCTTATGTATTCAACCTTAGACATTCCATGTTGTGGGCACCTCCTGAGCATATCTTTAAATCTGTCCCAGGCCTCATAAAATTTCTCACCCCAATTCATAACAAATCGGGTGATCTCTTGCTTCATTCTTAAGATCCTTGAGGGTGGCATGTATCTTTCCAAGAACTTCTGCTGCAGTTGGTCCCATGTAGTGCAATTTGTGGCATCAAGAGTCTCATACCAAGCTTCTGCCTTATCAATTAAAGAGAACTTGAATAAGGCAATCCGCCTAACATTATCGTTAGCTCCAGCTCCCTTTTGAGTGTTTGCATAACCAAGAAATCTTCGGAGATGTTGATATGGATCTTCAAAACAACCTCCAGAAAAGGGATTCTTTTCCACCATGTTAATAAGAGCGGGATGTATCTCAAAGTCATCATCTTCCCCCTTGCTCCTATCAACCCCATGTTACCAATTCCATAGTTATTGAAAATTTCACGTATGGTAACATTATCTGGATTCTGCCTTGCTCCGGCCATGTTTAGCTCAGTGTGTTATTCTTCCTTTCCTTCCTTTCCTTTTCCTAGTGCACTAGTACCTCAGAAAAATTCAAGGTTAGTTAGAAATAAATAATCACAAATAAAAATCTTAATCGACTAGAAATAATAAACTAATAATAACAGCCGTCCCCAGCAATGGCACCAAAAACTTGATGCGCGTTTTCTTTGCACACAAAATTAATCCCCAAGTATTAAGGATATCAATTGCAGCTTAAGCAAGCGACCAAGTGAATATCGAACCCAAAGGACGGCGTATTATCAATTTAATTATTATCTAAATTAATTAAGACAAGTGATAATAAAGTTTGAGGTATGGAATTATTAATCTACTAAGCAAGTAATTAAAATAACAAATAATATAAAATATCACTCGAAGAATACGAAAGTGGATCAAGTAGGAGAATAGGTAGCTCTAGGGTAATCCAGTTTTACTACTTAATTTCCCTTTCATGCGTTGATGTCCGACTCTGCCTTATGGAATATGGACGCATCACTAAGCCATGCATATTTACTCTATAGACACAAGCAAACATGCGTATAACACGTGTGAATAACCTCGGAGCAAGAGATATAATTCCACCCCCCTTTCTAGGTACTATCAGTATCAATTATTTCCCTCTAGGATTGGTACTCTAACCTGATATGATCTCCCTTTATAGGTACTATAAAATTACCCTCTTTATCCTACTTAATAACCCGAATTCAATTCAATTAATAAGTATTCATATATGATAGTTCTAATGAAGCTTCGGAGTCCCCTCACTTAGAATCATAACATGGAATCCTGCTCAGCAGTGAACGCACTCAATCAATAACCAGGATATGTATTCAGACTCTACATAACAGTTAATGATACACAAAACGACCGTGAGTATGGATTAAGAAAGCACAATCATATATAAAATAAATCCACAAGTAGTGTTGTACGGAGTGTACACATGGAAGTTCAATTAATTCGTAAAACCTTCACAACCCTAGTTCTACCAAAAAAGCTCTAGCCCATGATGTTGTAGGAAACACACATGGGTGTTGGATAGATCTTACCCGGATGTCCGGAAAATACAAGATAAATTAGGAAACGAATAAACCCTAGATGTGGCATCATCGCGTCCTTCTCGCTCTTGAATCCTCCTCTTGGTTCTCCTCTTGATTCCACAAACGAATCTTCAAAGTGATGGATGGATGGAGGAAAGGATGTGGTAGGGGGGTGATCCCCCCTTGTGGGGTGTTGTATGTTGTGTTGTTTTCCCCCTTGATTGGACGTCTTTCTTGACTGCATGAGCCTCCTTTTATACTTTTAATCACGTCTCTAGGGCTTGGAATGGGCTTTTCAAGTGATCACACGCGTTTAGGCCTCGAAAATACGGATTTGATAAGTTCCCGAAGCGCGGTTCGACCTCCCAAACAGGTCGAACCAAACAGGGGAGGTCGAACCATTGTCGAACCACCCTTCTGGACGTCCTAGGTGCTTGGTTCGACCAGAAAAATAGGTCGAACCAGCATGTCGTGGTCGAACCAGTTTTTCCGCCGACTGGTTCGACCTTGGTTCGACCTGATGCTCAGGTCGAACCCACCTGTCGTGGTCGAACCGGTCGGAATCAGCTTGCGCAGTCTCACCGTTTCGCGTATAACTTTCACATCCGACCTCCGAATTGAGTGATTTTTGCGCTCAAGCGATCCTCTATTCCTTGGCTTTCTTTCCATATAAATAAATAACAAAAAATCCAAGAATTGAATATGTAACAGGCCATGGAAAGTAGCACTGCAATTCTATTCGGCACAGCTCGCGCGGCGTCACCACTTTGCTCATAACTTCCTCGTTCGGACTTCAATGATGGTGTTCTTTACGCCAAAACGACCCTCTCTTCAGTGGCTTTCCAACCATATATCACAAATCTAATTCAGAGCTCCAAATCAATACAGAATAATTACACAAGTTCGACGTGCGTTTATCAGCATTCTTGCACAAATTGCACCTTTTCTCAAACTTGGCTCTTTTGATCCTTTTTCCACCTAAAACACAATAAAACACCTCAAGTGCACATAATTCTCACATATATTGAATATAAGACATTTGTGCTCATATAAGACTACAATATCAATCAAAAAGGTGTTAAATTGGATATTAAAACACGCTTATTTTCACTCTCATCAACAAGCTTCGTCAGTATTTGGTTGGCATGAAGACTATTGTGAACACGGATCATTCAGCGATTCGGTACTTGATGGAAAAGAAGGAGACGAAACCTAGGATAATAAGGTGGATTCTTTTGCTTCAAGAGTTTGACATGGAGATCCGGGATAAGAAAGGTTCTGATAATGTGTTGGCGGATCATCTTTCGAGGTTGGAGACTAGGGAGCATTGTGATAATTCTTTCGAGTATATTGAGGAAATATTCCCGGATGAAAAGATCATGGTCGTGTTTGTTAAAGGGGCTGAGCGGGCGTGTGTGATTGTTGCGCAGGGAGTTGATCCATGGTATGCGGATTATGTTAATTATATTGCTGTGGGAGAAATTCCAAGGGATCTCAACCGATATCAACTTGCTAAATTCAAAAGGGATGTTGAGACCTTCATATAGTATGATACGTTTGTGTACAAAATTTGCACGGATTCTATCATCCGTAGGTGTGTGCCCAAGATGGAGATGGAGAGTGTTCTCGAGTTTTGCCATGCACAATCTAATGGGGGGCACTTCGGCGCTCAAAAGACAGCAGCAAAGGTACTTCAGTCCGCTCTTTATTGGCATATGTTGTTCAAGGACTGTGAGACCTATGTGGCATCTTGTGATAGGTGTCAACGCATGGGGAACATCGGTAGGAGAGACGAGATGCCGCTTCAGCCAAGCATAGTGGTCGAGATTTTTGATGTGTGGGGTATCAATTTTATGGGGCCCTTTCCCTCATCTAATGGATTTCTCTACATTCTACTTGCGGTGGATTATGTTTCTAAGTGGGCGGAAGCGATTCCTACTCGCTTGACTGATTCGAAAACTGTTATATCTTTCTTGAAGAAGTATATCTTTGCCCGTTTTGGAGTCCCTAGAGCACTTGTTAGTGATGGAGGTACACACTTCGTCAATAAATTTCTTGAGAAGGTGCTTAAAGGGTATGATGTTAAGCATAGGATTACTACACCCTATCATCCTCAAGCGAATGGGCAAGCGGAGGTCTCTAACCGTCAAGTCAAACAGATTTTGGAGAAGGTGGTCGGAACCAATAGAAAGGATTGGGCTTTGAAGCTCGATGATGTCATGTGGGGGTTCTGGACCGCGTACAAGACAGTGTTAGATATGTCACCGTATCAGATTGTCTATGGAAAGCCGTGCCACTTACCTGTAGAGATTCAACACAAAGCGTTTTGGGCTTTGCGAAGCTTGAACTTGACTCTCAAGGATGTGAAGGAGTTGAGGATTACTACTCAAATCAATATTTTGGATGAGTTTCGGAGTCGTGCTTACAAGAATTCAGAGATCTATAAGGAAAGGATTAAGAGGTGGCATGATTCGAAGATCTCATACAAGGAGTTCAAGCAAGGAGATGAGTTATTACTTTTTAACTCTCGTTTAAAGCTTTTTGCAGGCAAGTTGAAGTCGAAGTGGACGGGACCGTACATGATTCATCGAGTCTTAGGATTGACAAGGATGGAGACATTTTTGCGGCGAATGGACATCGCTTGAAGCATTACAAGTCGCCGGATGATATTTGTGTCATCTTTTGGATACTTTGATCTGATTTGGTACCGTCGTGACTCTCCGATGTTAAACATGAGCGCCTGTTGGGGGCTTTCCCTCCCATTTTATTGTTTTATTTCTTTCGTATGAGTAAGAAATTTTTATATTTAAAGTGCTTACTTATCGGCAATTACATCTCTTTGAAAACTTAGTTTCACCTATGGTTTCTACTAAGTTTGGGGGGGTGTGATGTACTTACCTCAATAAGCACCGATAGTATAATCTTTTCTTTGTGATGTTTGTTAGGGAAGTTGGTTTTTGCGCCATATTTAAAATTTTAATCGATTTTGATGTGACGATTTTTTTACAACTTGCCTAATGTTTAGTGGGTTTTGGTTGTGTTTTCTTTAATGGAGTTACTCATGAATGATATTTTGTGGAATAATTTTTGATGAAGTTGTGCTCTAGTTGGTACCTAACGATTCGTATTGAAGTTTGAAGTGTGTAGGGATTGAAGAACACTCAGTTTGGAAGCTTAGAAGGGTGGTTCGACCAAAGCCAGGAGGTCAAACCAAGCAGAGGAAGTCGAACCGATGCAGAAAATCATCCAGCGAGGTGGTTCGACCTGATCATTGTTGGTTCGACCTGTCTAACAGGTCGAACCAAGGTCGAACCCGGTGACTTAAAACTTACAGTAGGGTTGTTCAACCTGAGCTGTTATAGTTTGACCTGTTCAGAAGGTCGAACCTAAGATCGAACCAGTCCGTTCAGAGCACTCTATTTTTCAGGTGATAGGTTCGACCAAAACAAGAGTGGTTCGACCTGTTCAAAAGGTCAAACCTAGGTCGAACCAACAGGTAAGTTTGTCCAGAAGGTATGTTCAACCTCGTCGCTCGAGGTTCGACCTGTTCCACAGGTCGAACCCGAGGTCGAACCCAGTCAGGTACGCATTTTAAGTTGTTTTTTTAGAAGGGTTCGATCATTCATTTTATTCACCAAACCTCAAACCCTCCCCGAACCTTAATACCCTTACACAAATTCGTCAATTACACTTGATTTTACACCGATTACACAACACTACACTCTTGATTCTTGAATTGGACGTGGATTTTGGGTAATTTCATCACGAATTAGGGTTCAGTTGTGCGTTTTTGAGTGTTGTGTTCCAATTTTCGATAGTTAACCATGGGCAAGACTAAAGGTACGTTTTTTTTCAACTCAATTACCTTAGGATTGAAGTTTATTGCAAGAAATGTGTTGTGGGTAAGTTGAGTAATGTTGATTTTGGTTGAAATTCATGGTGATAATTGATATTTTTGAATTGATTCATATGAATTCATATTTATTGGTTTGAGATTGCTTGATTATGGATAGAACTTGAGTTTTATGTGGATTGATCAAGGATATAATGCATCTAGAAGAATGAGCATGTGAATTAGGTTTGAACTGTTGATAATTGGAGTTGTTCATGAAGTTCAATTGTTGAAATTCTTGTTGAATAGCTTAAATGGATTGATGCATGCCTGTTGTTTATGATTTGAAGATTAAAGGTAGTGTGATTGAAGATGTTTTGAGCATGTTAAATAAGCAAGTGATGTTGAGATGATAGTTAGGTTGATTAAGCATGGATGCTTGAAGTCTTGAGTAGAGTATAGGATATGCTAGTCATATACTTGTGTTCTTGTCTTGTTGGTTGTATTGAAGTAGTTGTTTTCAGGAAAGGGACAAGGATCAAGTAAAGGGAAAGGTAAGGCGGATGAAGCAAGATCGAAGAAGAGGAATGACAGGCCTTCGAATGTGGACACAGTGACCAGGAAGCTGAGGCTACAAGATCGTTTACCCGAGAACTTCAAAATTCAAATGCAAAACTGGGATGAGATTAAAGAAAAGTGGGAAGAAGTCTCGGACAAGATAGCTCGTACTCGATACCAAGATGATGAGGCGATGAGGATAATGAGAATCGGGAATGACATTTTCTGGATGTTCGATCAAGTGGGTATCCGGAAGTTTATGGAGTTAAAGAGGCCGACGTATTTACATGTTACAGCGGAAGTAGTCTGCTCATTCGAGATGGTGAAGGACCCACTTGGGTACCCGTATCAGTGTACATTTTAGCTTGGTGGAGTGAGTAGGAGATGGACGTCTGAGGATTTTAATGAGCTGTTTGAGATGCCTTTGGGGATCTCTCGTTTGGAGAATGGTGCGTTCGACGCTATTAGGTTTTGGAGAGAGATTACAGGGGAGATTGGAGATTATAAGATTAGGCAGGCTCGTGCTTCCTCAATAAAGAATCCAGTTTTGAGGTACATGGATCGTGTCTTGAGCAACACGTTGTTCGCCCGCTCAGAGGGGAGTGTTGTATCTAGAGGAGAGCTTTACGCTTTATGGCGTATGCCAAATGGGGTGCAGTTTAATGTTGGCGTGTATTTCATTGCACAGCTACATCAATTCAGGATCATTGGATTTCAAAAGGTGAATATTGGAGGGTTACTGACGATCGTGGCTGAGCATTATAACTTGAATTTCACCGGCATCACACCAGTTAGAGGAGAGCCCGATTTGGCGATGTTTACATGTGTGAAGGGAGGATTTACCCATTTCAGAAATGGAGATTGGTTCTTCACGAGGGGACTCAAACCCTTCGATTTCATGTTCCCCTTCGACGTGAGTAACTTGACAACTATTCGGGGGGCGAGGAACAAGTTGATGGATTCTCTCGGACACAATGTCTTATCCGTGGTAGTGAGGTCGGGTGGTGATTGAAGGACTGTATCGCAGATGTGTGCGGATGGAAGAATGGTGGAGTTACAGCATATTGTTGATCAAGGAGAGTTCTATCCACCACAGCAGCCCGAAGAAGAGGAGTATCAAGAGGAGGAGCAGCAGGATGAGGAGATGCCGATGCAGCACGACGCACATCAGCATGAGCCAGCACCGCAGCAACAGCGGGCTTTCCTGAATGATACACGGGAGCATCTCCGCCTTATTCATGAGCAGCTGGTCACGATCGTTGCTAGCCAGCAGGAGACAAACCGACAGCTCGCACTTGCCAACGCCAACTATGCTACGCTGAATGAGAGGTACACGGCCTTGAATGAGAAAGTTGGTAGGTTGGGTGATCGAGTTGATTACTTGGATAGACACATCGATGATCTGTACCGGATTGTGGAGCGGAGGCTTGATGATGAGGATGATGATGCTCCGGATGAGAAGTTTTTTAGGTTTTCTTTGGTTTCCTCCAATTCATCTTGATTCCATTATTCTTTTTTTATCTTTATAGGTTGTGTTGTGATTCATGCGTGAGTGGAATGTATAAGTGATATCTTGTATGATTGATTGGGTATGAGCTTATTGATTTTGTGCATTCATATATTCATGTGTTAATTTCTATTGATGAAAAGCATGTATAATTTGATAAGTATATTGAGTTCTTGTAAAATTGATCTTAATTATATGCTATGAGGAGTACTTAGGATTCTAATTACCTATGTGAGGATTTGAGCCTTGATAATCATGCTTGATCATGATTATTTTATTCTTGAGAGGATCATTCATATGAACGTATTCTAGAACTTGGCTTGGAGTCTTGTGTGAGACTTATGATTGATTAATTGCTAGGACATGATCTTAGGCCATTATTTTGTGATTAAGTTACTTAGCCAAATTTATCCTTTCTAATGACTTTATTAACCTTTGGATGCCCTGTTGAGCCGTCAAAGCTTTTTCTTTGGTAGCCGAAGTAAATAACCTTATAAACCTTTACTTGAGCTTTGATTAACCTATTCATTGGTAGAGAGAGTTGAAGTGAGTAAGTGTTGCAAGAAGAAAAAGGAAGATAGAATATGGTTGGATGAAAAGAATATGGTTAAATCTTGTTTAGGGGTAGTGCCCGAAACTGGTGCCCTGATTGTTTTTATACATGGTGCGTGAAGCTTAGCAGCTGACGGCCTATACATGAGAAGAAGGGTAGTGCCTGAAACCGGTACCCGAATTGTCTAAAGAGAAGATGTTGATACCATGAAATGAAGGAAAATTCAGGAATTTTACAAGTTCAAGAGACGACATTGGAGGAGAACTTGCTGTAAGAAGAAAAAATCGAGAACCGCCAAGGTAACTCTCTACTAGTGTCTTAAGTCACTAAGTCTAAATTTTCCTACCTTTTCCAAAAAGCTAACATTACAACCCGAAAACAAGTCCTTTGTGATCCTAGTGAAGAGTTGATTATAAGTTGATTTTAGAGACCTTTGCCAAGCTTATGGTTACACATAAATATGGATTGATATGAGTGTTTATATTAACCTATATAGTGCCTCATGCACTTGAGTGAAAGAGAATAAATACATATCTTGTGAGCGAGATTACTTAGTACTCCGAATGGTATGTGATTGGATTGCTTTTGCATGAGTGATATATATGAAGCAATTAATACTTGTTTGATTTAATGAAGTTGCATGTGTGATATGTGTTGTACTTGAATCTTGGTGAATTATACACGACTCATGTGGTTTGATTTGGTTGCCTCGGGACGAGCAACATATAAGTTTGGGGGTTTGATGAGTGTGTAAATTCACAAGTTTGGCAGCATGTTTTGTGCTAGTTTTGGAGAGTTTTGAGGTGGAAATAGGTGGAAAACCAATATATATTGTGAATTAGCATGAATCAGGTGTTAGTGGAGCTATTTAAGTGGTTTTCATAGCAAAATTGGAGTGGAAGTGCCAATAATCGAAGAGACGAAGTGGAGACCACGCGAACCGCCAAGGAGAGAGGTGGGTTCGACCTATTGGAGGAGGGTTCGACCTCTCCTACAGGTCAAACCAGCATTGCAAAGTGTGCAGGAGGAAGGTTCAACCATGACTCAAGGGGTTCGACCTGTCTGTCAGGTCCAACCATGGTCGAACCAGTTCGCGAGAAGATGGGTTCGACCACGACGTTGGGGTTCGACCTGACGGTTGGTCAAACCAGGAGCGGAAATTATCCAGTATTGGGGTTCAACCAAGACCCGAGGGATTCGACCTGTACAAGAGGTCGAACCAAGTGCAGAATACTTCCAGTAGGTAGGTTCGACCTGTGGTTCGACCTGCGGCCAGTGGTTCGACTTGTTTGACGAGGTCGAACCGATGTGCAGGAACTTACCTTATCCAGATTTTCGAGGTCAAAACGCATGGGATCACTTAAAAAGCCCATTCCAAGCCCTAGAGACGTGATTACAAGTATAAAAGGAGGCTCATACAGTCACTAATGAGGAGCGAAAAAAGAAAGAAGAAAGGGATCATCATCAACAACACAAGAGGAGAGTAGAAGAGCTGTTACAGAGGTTCAGCTGGAGATTCAAGTAAGATTGGTCTAACTAACCATAATTGTTCTTAGATCAATCATGGGCTAGAGCCACTTCGGTAGTTCTAAAATGAAGGTTTCATGAGTTAATTTGTATTTCGTGTGTATACTCCGTACAACACTACTTGTGGTTTATTTTATATAAGATTGCACGTTTTTAATCCATACTCATAGTCGTTTTATGCATCAATAATCATTGTGTAGAGTCTGAATGCATGACATGGTTATTGGTTGAGTGCGTTCACTAATGAGCAGGGTTTATTGTTATAATTCTAAGTGAAGGGATTCCGAGGTTTTATTAGAACCGTCTTATATGAATGTTTGTTAATTGAATTGAATTCAGGTTAACAAGTAGGATTAAGAGTATAACTTTATAGTACCTAAAAAGAAAGATTAAATCGGGTTAGAGTACTAAGTGCACGGGAAATAATTGATTATGATAGTACCTGAAAAGGGAGGTAAAGTATACGTCTTGCTCTGAGGATACTCACACGTGTCAAAAGCTTATCTATTTGTGTCTATAGAATAGATTTGTATGGTCTAGCGATGCGTCCATAAACCACAAGGTAGAGTCAGACATCGACACACGAAAGTATGAATTAACGAATGAAACTGGATGGTTTGACGAACTACCTGTTATCTTATTTGATGACAACTACTATTTTCTTGTTCTTGTTATTTATTTGCTATTTTTATTATTACTTAGTTTACAAACCTACAAATATAATTCTCAACATAGTCATAATTGCTAGAAAATAATAAAAGTAATATTTATCCGTCCCGTGGATTCGATATTTAACTTGGTCACCTTCGAAACTATAATTGATATCCTTCATACTTGGGGATTAAAGTTGTGTGCTGAGAAAACGCTCATCAGTGTTACAAGCAGCACCCATAGTTAGATATAAAAAAATCCGATAGGTCTATAATTCAAAAGTAAGAAAGATAGAAAAGAAAAATCCTGGATGTGGTTTGATTCTCCCTTCTTTCCTCCGTGATTCTGAACCTTCTCTATTCTCTTTCTCAAGTACTCAACACAGATGAACTCTCCTGGATGGGTGGATGGGATTAGAGCTGTCAATTTGGTTGAACCCAATGGGCCAACCCGCCCCACCCCACCGAAACCCGCAAGTAACCTGACCCAAAAAAAGCTCGCCCGCAGTAACCCACTAACAAGTGGGTTGCGGTGGGTTGTGGGTTAACCCGCCCCAACCCACTAACCCACCATCAACTTATAATTTTCAATTCACCTCTTACCCCACCCTCACACTTACCACCCCCACCCACTCTCACCACCCCCCACCCTATCGATATCGATACCAAAATTTTGATATTTCGAAAAATCGATATTTCGATAAATTAAATTCAATATCGTACCGAATTTATATCGATATCAATATCGATTTTTCGATAATTATTTATTAATATCGATATTTTAGCATATCGTTTCACATTGAAAATTTGACATACCGAAAAAATATCGATATATCGAATGATACCGAAAAATGTATTTAATTTTAAAATAAAATTGACATTAAATATTTCAAAATAATTTGAACATGTATTCCAAAATAATGTAATTAAATATAGTTTCATATAATTTATTTTTAAAATAAATAAATAAATTTTTTTGATATTTTTTTATACGATAAACACTTGTATGAATCGAGTTTATATAATTGTGTGAACTAATAATTCATTTTCTATAATCATTAAAATCATAGGAGACATTTGGAAAAATCGAAAAATCAAATAATATTTGAAAATCAAAAAAATATCGAAAATTAAAAAATCAAAATATTGTCCGTACCAAACTAGTGGACGCACAAAAAAATACATACCATAATTTAATGTTTATTATTAGAGTTTAAAATATTTTTAAGGGTACAAAAGTTAATGTGAAATGTCATAAAAATTTTATTAAAAAAATTGAAAAAAAATTTAAAAAAAAAAAGAGGAAAGGGGCTAACCCGCAACTAACCCGCCCCACGAGTGGCCCGCCCCACCAATGACCCGCTTCATAAGTGGCCCGCCCCACTTGAGCCCATTTAAGAGTGGGTTGTGATGGGTTGTGGATTAAACCATCCCTCCAACCCATTCTGACAGCTCTAGATGGGATGGTGTATTTTTATTTCGGCATTATGGTAGGAAAAGGATATAAAAAGTGATGAAGAGTTATGGAGTGTTATTATTTTGTGACTCCCAAGGGCTCCTCTTATAGTTGAGGACTAATAAATCCTGAATTCTGACTCAAAAGTTGGCTTTTTCACTTCAAAAATACGAATGGATCGAAAAAATATAATTTGGACACGCTTGGACATGGCACAAGTCTTTCCAGCCATGGCATGGGTCGTGTCGTGCCGCCCACTCGTGCCGCACGTCCGCACAGGTCGTGCCACCCATCGGCAGCCTGCGCGACCTCACGGTTTTGCTCATAACTTCCTCATCCGAACTTTGATTGAGGTGATTTTTACGCTCACACGATCTTCTCTTCCTTGGTTTTTCAACTATATAAAGAACTTCTGAAAGATCATTTAAGAGTAGCACGAGTCATGCCACAAGTGGCACAATTCGTGCTCTTTCGGGACGTCATGGGCGGTACAACTTGCACGACCTTACCGTTTCAATCATAACTTTATTATCTGAGCTTCGATTAACGTGTTTCTCAAGCAAAAAATAACTTTTTCTTCCATGGATTTCCAACCATATATCAAATGACTAGTTTGGACTTCCACAAAGATACAGAAAAATTATGCAAAGAGGACATGAGTTTTTCAGCATTCTTTCACGATTTCACTCTTCATTCCAACTTTGCACTTTTGATCATTTTTCTACCTAAAAATACAAAATAACACCTCAAATGTACCAATATCTTAAATATATGAAAAATTAACCATTTAGTACTAAAATACAAATATAAATTTCACAAAACGGTGCTAAATCGGACTCTAAAATATGCAAATTTTCACACTAAACAAGGGTATACTTTACCCCTAGGGTTTAAGGTTTAGAGTGTAATTATAATTTCGCCCTTTTAATTTAGGGTATATTTTACTCCTAGGGTTTAGGGTCTAATAGTTATTCAAGTATAATAAATTTTAAAATAAAAATAAAAAAAACAACATTAATGAAGGGATAAATTAATTTAAAAAATGAGGACCACATATTCCACCAATTCATTTTTTTAGATTGGTTCCACCCAAGTAACACTCATTAATTAATTATAATTGAGGATAAAACCAATAATTAAGAATTCAAGTAAGGCTGCCGTGTTATGCTGTAAAAAATTCAAAACAAAAATTTGTCGGTTAAGCAAGGGGGACCTCAACACTTGCTTTTTCCACCAATCGGCTTCGGCAAGGAGAAAAGCTAATCGTATTTCCAAACTGAAAAATGATGCTGGGGTGTGGATTGAAGATTTAGATGGTATTTCTTCTTTGTTCAAAAACTATTATTCAGATGTCTTTGAGGCGAGTTCGGAGAGGATCCCCAATTTTATCGTCGGTCTCACCCATGATTACTAATGATGTGAATATGGAATTGACTAACACTTTTAGTAAGGACGAGTCAACTTGCGATACACAAATGCATCCTGATAAATCCCCAGGTCCATATGATTTTAACCTAGCATTCTATCAAAAGTTCTGGAGCACTGCAGGAGATGATGTTTTTGAGGCTTGTGTATCTTGGTTCAATACTGCAAATATTCCAGACGGGCTTAATGACACCAACATTGTACTTATACCTAAGTGTGAGAGTCCTACCACAGCAAAGGATTTTCGACCTATTACACTTTGCAATGTGATTTATAAAATTATGTAAAAAGTTTTATGCAATAGGCTTAAAAGCTCTCTTCCTGGTTTAATTGACAAAGCTCAATCATCATTCATTACGGGGAGGACAATTCAAGATAACATCCTCATAGCTTTTGAAACCATTGATTAGTGATATTTTTACCTAAATTTTAGTGTCTTTTTATATGTGTTTTCGTATGATTTTATCCGTATTTTATGTGTTATTTGGTTGTGTTTTGTGTTTTTATGTAAATGTGTGTGAATGAGCTTAAACGTATGATTTTTAGGTAAAAATGGATCCTAGACGTGATAAGGAAGATGTTGGAAAAAGCGGATCTCAATTCGGAGTTGAAACGAGGGAGAATGAGTCAAATCAAGCAAAATGCTGAAAAAACACACGTCCAACTTGTGTAATTTTTCTGTACTCTTGTAGAGCTCAAAACTAGAAGTGTAATAAATGGTTGGAAAGCCATAGAAAATAGGATTATTTTGGTATGAGAAACACTTCAATTGGAGCCGAAACGAGAAAGTTATGATTAAAATGGTAACGTCGCGCAAGCTGTTCCTACTCAGCACGGTTGTGCTACTTTGCATGACTTGTTACACCCTCAAATATTGGAAGTTTTGTCAGATCTTTATATGGATAGAAAGCCAAAGAAAAGAGGATCGCATGAGCGCAAGAATTACTCAAATCAGAGATCGGATGTGGAAGTTATGAGCGAAACGGTGAGACTGCGCAGCCCGTGTTACGCAACACGACCCGTGTTACGCAACACGGCCCTGTAAGCCCTGGCCGTTTTCTGACATCAGAAACGCCTACACGGCCACCCTGTGGTCGTGTTGCAGCACACGAGTCGTGTTGCTGCAGTATCAGAAACACATCAGAATCTTTCTAGAAGCCTCCCAAGGGGTATAAATACCCAATACTTCAATATGTGAAAAAAAGATCCGAATTCCAACCCTTCTACACACACCTCACACACCATTTCCTCCATTCTTCACCTTCACCTTCATCCATTCTTCATCCTTTGGATCTACCTTCATCCAACCATCAAATCCTTCATCCAAGTAGCTAGAGAAGCAAGGAAGAGAGGTGAATTGCAAGGGGAAGAAGAAGATCACCATTGGAGACATCCAAGGGAGTTTTCATCTAAACTTTGTATTGAAACCTATTGTTTATCATGTTTTGTAAGGAATTTAATGTCTATGTTAATTTTCTTATGGATATGAGAGGCTAATCTCCCTTGTGAGATTAGCAATATGAATTGTGTTGGATAATTTTTGGTATTTTGCAATTGAATGATTATGTTGATTGGGTTAATTGATTTTCTATCATTGATGCTTTAGATCTTGAGGTTTATGATGATTTGTGTGTTTAATTGTTTTAAGCATGTGATTAGATTGAGAAGTCAATTGCATATTTAGGATAATTAAGTGAATCATTTCATCAAACACTTCATGTGCATTATAGATTGTGAAGAGATTGAGAAGTCCTTCATAGTTTAGAACCCTTTGATAGAACATATCATTTATTAGATTGAGAAGTCAATAGATTATGTGAAGGGACTCTCATTTCAAGCTTAGTACCTAGTTGGAATTGTTTGAGTGAGAACCAATCCAATGAATGTCATTCCATATCCTATTCATTCCGAGAGGGAGTTTAGGTGATCTTAGTGTTGGCCCTTAGCCTTTTTCCCATGACACATATGAATTCATTGCATGATACCTAGATTTTCCATACTTTAAGTATTGTTAATCTCATCTCTATCTACTTGGCTCATTCATCCATCTTCCATTCATCTATCCTTTTATTTTATTGTCATTTCTTGATTATCTCCCCTTCTCATTCATCTCTATAATACTATGACAAATATGAGATCGATTAAACTCTAGTACCTTCCTCCCTGTGGTTCGATAATTTCTTTAATTGGTCATGCCCACTATATTATGGCTAATCAAATGGCGCCGTTGCCGGGGAGGTAACGGTCACTAGTAGTTTGACGAATGATTGTTTAGAGTGGTCTTAATAAGGATATTTTTTTTTATTTTTGCATCTTATATTTGCTTTGAAAAATTTTGTTCTATTTTTCTTTCTTTTATAGGAGCATACCTTGAGAAGGAAGAAAAAGGAGAGCAACCCCAAAAATATGAGCTACATGGATAATCTTCGAGATATGGTGAATAGAAGTGTTCATTCCACTATGAACACACAAGAAAATTTTCAAGGATTTCAAATGCCAAATTGGGAGCCTAATTTGCAACCAGATTATGGAGTACAAGATATGCAATTCCAACAACAAGGTTATGAGAATTTTGGAGTTCCTCATCAAATGCATCATCAAGTATACCCTCAAGGTGTGGAAGATGGTTTTCAAGGAAATTTTTCTAGAAATCAAGATGGAAATCAACCACAACTATGGGGAAATTTTCAAGACTCCAACACCTCTTATTTCGCCCAACTTGACTATAGAGAGAAGCTTAGAGATGAGTCGATCGAAAAGATTATGGAGCGCATAGAGAAGGAGAGTAAGTATAATGAAGCGTGGGTGGATCGAATGGGAAATTGGTGTGAAATGGTGACAAGTGCAATAGTATCATTCGGTGCTAGATTGGATTCCATTGAGTACCAAGTTAGTCAAGTTGTATCCACCGTTGAGAACAACAAGCCTTCTACCTCCGGAACGAATCTATGCATGGCCATTAAAAATCGAAAAGAGGATAGTTTGGGGGTTGATGAGGTTATGAAGGAAAAGAGAGAAAGGATGACTAAGTGGGTGAAAGCTAAAGAGTTGAAAGAAGAGTTGAAGGGGGAATTCGATAGATTTGTCGAGTCTCTTGAAGAGATTGTAGAGAAAGTCAAGATTCAAAATCAAAAAGAGATTCATGCCATTATGGAAGAAAAGAAACCTCCGGAAACTAAGATCATGGATTCTACTCCCCACAAGCCAAAACCTTCTCATTCTATTGAAATTTCAAATTCTCTTAAGAACTTCCATGATTTCATTGATAAAAATTTATTTGGTGATTGTAGGAAAAAGGTTGCAAGAGGGCACCAACACTTGTCAATGCCCGAATTCTTACCGGGGGATGTGGTTGAAGTTCAAAATTCACATAGAGCTCCATGGAAGAAGTGGAACAAGTGGAAAGGGTCATTTCTTGTGAAGAACGCCTTCGGAGAACAATTGCTTGAGCTATTTAACAAGAAGGGAACCGTTCTAGTGGTTGAACGGGAGAGCACAAGGCACTACTTCAAGAAGAAACCTATGATAGTGCCTAAGGACTATTCAAGACCACCATGAGCTAAAGACTATCGTCCGGCTTGAAGACGTTAAACTTAGCGCTCGATGGGAGGCAACCCATCATTATTTTTATTACTTTATTTATTGCTTTCAATAAGGATGGTGGATTTGTTTGTTTTGCATTTTTGGTATGTATGTTGATTGTGCTTGTGAGGAGAATGCGTATTGGACAAACGATAAGTGCTTGATTTGAAGTGTGAAAGTAAGTCACACCACTTTTTGCAAACTTACCTCGAAACTCTTGTTTCAATTTAAGTTTGGGGGGATATGGCGTGGTGTGAACATACTTTGTCTTGAAAGCATATACTTTTCGTATTTTTGGGCTAATTTTGAATTTTTCTCATGAGCATTGGTTTGATTTTGGTATGATTGGTCGTGTTGAAGTGCATGATAGTCCATATTTTTAATGAAATTGTTGAGCTAATGGTTTTGTTGAGCATGTATGAAGGGTATTGGAAGCACGAATTGAGCTCGGAGTTAACAACTTCCACTATCAAATGCTTATTGAGGGAGTTCATTCTACACCCTACCACTTTTACGTGCTTAGCATAATTTGATTTGATTTGTATTGAGGTGATTAGCATGCTACTTAATTTGTTATGTTTTGGGATGTTTACTTTTCGTAAGTTAGGATTTCCTTTTCAATAAAGGTTGGGATGATTGTAAGCTTAATTGATTATGGATGTTATGAATGTGTGCTTCATTGTTTTATGATGGTGATTTTTATTCTTGCATGTTATGTGTTTTTGGTTATTTCTTGTTTGTTGAGTCTTTATTTTATGTTTCGTGTGCATTTTTATTCTTGTTTAGGGAGTGTTTGGTGGATTGTTTTTGGGATGTCGTGAGTCATTTTTGAATATGAGTGATGATATGTTATGGTAATAAGTGATGACAAGTTATGATTAAGAATCTATACACTTTCGAATTGTGACATGTTTTATTTAACTTGTTCAATTTTGAGATGAATGTGGTGCAATAAGTTTCTTAAGGTCCGAGCACAAGCTTGTGAGCATTTGAGCCTCAACCGTGCATACATGTTTTTTTTCTTCATGAGTGGATTGGTTGTGTTTGATAAGCTAGAACTTGCTCAAGGACTATAGGAACGAGCCCGATTTGTGGAGATTAGTGAAATGATCTTAGGCCATCCTTATCATCTATATTCATTACCATATATTTCCCTACCTTGAACATCATCCCTAGTCAACCACTTTGAGCCTTAAAGCCTATTTATTGTGATATAAGCACATTACAAGCCATGATTACCTACTTAAGCCTTACATATATACCATTTGTGTGGGTGATTGAGGAGATGGTAACTAGAAAGGTTTGATAAGGAAGTAAAAGAAAAAAAAGAAAATGGTAAACAAGCAAGAAAAAGGATGAAAAAGAGCACAAGAAAGAATGGACATGCAACCTCAAAACAAGAAAATGAGCAAAGCAATAACAATATGCTCAAGTACTTAAAAGTTCAAAGAAGGAAGCATGCATTAAAAGAAGCCCAAAATCTAAGGAAAGTTGATGATTAGTGCTTGTGATTACCAAAGTTGAGAAAGGAAGAAAGAAAAGTGGAGAAGTTGAGGAAGTTGATCATCTCTTCGATTACTTACACTTGTTAGTCACTATTATCCATACTCTTCCTACCCTACCAAAGAGCCTATCATTACATCCTTAATAAAAGACCTTTTTGATCACTAATGAAAACTTTGGTGGTTTGTGAATGTAGTCCACAAGCAAGCTTATAGCGAGTCGAGCCAATCGATTGATGAGTGTTGATTTACCTACTTTAAAGAGTGTTGAGTGAAATTTATAACCTATGTGAGGCTTGGACTAAAAGGGACTATATTACACTTTTATTCTCTTTAGATTGAACTTGTTAATTTTTCATGTTATGAGTTTAATGTTGTAGGATGCCTTAGCATAATTTGTAATTCTTGTTGCTAATGATGTGTTGTTACTTATGTTCGTTTAGTCTTTTCCTAGGTGAAAATCACTCTCCTTGGTTTATCATTTTCGTTGTGCGGGGACGCACAATACTTTAAGTTTGGGGGTGTGATGAGTGATATTTTCACCTAGATTTTAGTGTCTTTTTATATGTGTTTTCGTATGATTTTATCCGTATTTTATGTGTTATTTGGTTGTGTTTTGTGTTTTTATGTAAATGTGTGTGAATGAGCTTAAACGTATGATTTTTAAGTAAAAATGGATCCTAGACGTGATAAGGAAGATGTTGGAAAAAGCGGATCTCAATTCGGAGTTGAAACGAGGGAGAATGAGTCAAATCAAGCAAAATGCTGAAAAAACGCACGCCCAACTTGTGTAATTTTTCTGTACTCTTGTGGAGCTCAAAACTAGAAGTGTAATATATGGTTGGAAAGCCATAGAAAAGAGGATTATTTTGGTATGAGAAACACTTCAATTACAGCCGAAACGAGAAAGTTATGATTAAAATGGTAACGTCGCGCAAGCTGTTCCTACTCAGCACGGTTGTGCTAATTTGCATGACTTGTTACACCCTCAAATATTGGAAGTTTTGTCAGATCTTTATATGGATAGAAAGCCAAAGAAAAGAGGATCACATGAGCGCAAGAATTACTCAAATCAGAGATTGGATGTGGAAGTTATGCGCGAAACGGTGAGACTGCGTAGCCCGTGTTACGCAACACGACCCATGTTACGCAACACGACCCTGTAAGCCCTGGCCGTTTTCTGACATCAGAAACGCCTACACGGCCACCCTGTGGTCTTGTTGCAGCACACGAGTCGTGTTGCTGCAGCATCAGAAACACATCAGAATCATTCTAGAAGCCTCCCAAGGGGTATAAATACCTAATACTTCAATATGTGAAAAAAAGATCCGAATTTCAACCCTTCTACACACACCTCACACACCATTTCCTCCATTCTTCACCTTCACCTTCATCCATTCTTCATCCTTTGGATCTACCTTCATCCAACCATCAAATCCTTCATCCAAGTAGCTAGAGAAGCAAGGAAGAGAGGTGAATTGCAAGGGGAAGAAGAAGATCACCATTGGAGACATCCAAGGGAGTTTTCATCTAAACTTTGTATTGAAACCTATTGTTTATCATGTTTTGTAAGGAATTTAATGTCTATGTTAATTTTCTTATGGATATGAGAGGCTAATCTCCCTTGTGAGATTAGCAATATGAATTGTGTTGGATAATTTTTGGTATTTTGCAATTGAATGATTATGTTGATTGGGTTAATTGATTTTCTATCATTGATGCTTTAGATCTTGAGGTTTATGATGATTTGTGTGTTTAATTGTTTTAAGCATGTGATTAGATTGAGAAGTCAATTGCATATTTAGGATAATTAAGTGAATCATTTCATCAAACACTTCATGTGCATTATAGATTGTGAAGAGATTGAGAAGTCCTTCATAGTTTAGAACCCTTTGATAGAACATATCATTTATTAGATTGAGAAGTCAATAGATTATGTGAAGGGACTCTCATTTCAAGCTTAGTACCTAGTTGGAATTGTTTGAGTGAGAACCAATCTAATGAATGTCATTCCATATCATATTCATTCAGAGAGGGAGTTTAGGTGATCTTAGTGTTGGCCCTTAGCCTTTTTCCCATGACACATATGAATTCATTGCATGATACCTAGATTTTCCATACTTTAAGTATTGTTAATCTCATCTCTATCTACTTAGCTCATTCATCCATCTTCCATTCATCTATCCTTTTATTTTATTGTCATTTCTTGATTATCTCCCCTTCTCATTCATCTCTATAATACTATGACAAATACGAGATCGATTAAACTCTAGTACCTTCCTCCCTGTGGTTCAATAATTTCTTTAATTGGTCATGCCCACTATATTATGGCTAATCAACATTCTATGAAGCGAAAATCTAAAGGAAAATTTGGGAATGTGGCATTAAAGATTGACATCAGTAAAGGCTATGATAGGTGATGAGTGTGTAAATTCACAAGTTTGGCACCATGTTTTGTGCTAGTTTTGGAGAGTTTTGATGTGGAAATAGGTGGAAAACCTATATATATTGTGAATTAGCATGAATCAGGTGTTAGTGGAGCTATTTGAGTAGTTTTCATAGCAAAAACGGAGTAGAAGTGCCAAGAGTCGAAGAGACGAAGTCGAGACCATGCGAACCACCAAGAAAAGAGGTGGGTTCAACCTATTGGAGGAGAATTTGACCTCTCCAGCAAGTCGAACCAGTGTTGGAGAAGTACAGGAAGTAGGTTCGACCACGACTCGAGGGGTTCGACCTGTTCATCAGGTCGAACCAGTTCGTGAGAAGCTGGGTTCGACCACGACGTTGGGAGTTCGACCTGATGGTTGGCCGAACCAAGAGCAGGAATTGTCCAGTGATGAGGTTCGACCAAGTCCTGAGAGGTTCGACCTGTTCAAGAGGTCGAACCAGTGCAGAATTCTTCCAGTAGCGGGGTTCGACTTAGGGTTCGACCTGTGGCCAGTTTTTCGACCTGTTTGACGAGGTCGAACCTACGTGCGGGAACTTACCTTATCCGAATTTTCGAGGCCGAAACGCGTGAGATCACTTAGAAAGCTCATTCCAAGCCCTAGAGATGTGATTACAAGTTTAAAAGGAGACCAATCACGTCCAAATAGAAGAGCTTTTGATCATCAATCATAAGGGAGGCAAGAGTAGAGGTGGTGATCCATCCGGAGGGCTGTGACAGAAGTTCGCTGAAGGTTCAAGTAAGAATGATCAATCTAACCATGATTGTTCCTAGATCAATCATGGGCTAGAACCGTCTTGGTAGTTCTAGGGTTATGAAAGTTTCATGATGTAATTCGTATTTCGTGTGTAAAACTCCGTACAACACTACCTGTGGTTTGTTTTATATAAGATTACATATTTAATCCATACTCATAGTCGTTTTGTGCATCAATGATCGTTGTGTAGAGTCTGAATACATAACATGGTTATTGGTTGAGTGCGTTCACTACTGAGCAGGGTTTATTGTTATAATTCTAAGTGAAGGGATTCCGAAGTCTTATTAGAACTGTCTTATATGAATATTTATTAATTGAATTAAATTTGGGTTGATAAATAGGATGAAGAGTATAACTTTATAGTACCTAAAAAGGGAGATCAAATCGGGTTAGACTCTAGACGTGGAAGATAATTGATTATGATAGTACCTAGAAAGGGGGTGAAGTATATCTCTTTCTCCGAGGTTATTCACACGTGTCAAGCGCATATTTACTTGCGTCTATAGAGTAAACTTGCATGGTCTAGTGATGCGTCCACAAACCACAGGGCAGAGTCGGACACCATCACATAAAAATACGAATTGCTAGTGAAACTGGATGACCCGACGAACTACCTACTATTCTTCTTGATCACAACTCACTTTTCTCTAACTCTTGCTATTTCTTTTTGCTATTTCGATTAGAAGTCATTATTCCTTAAACCTTTACAATTACCAAACATAGTCTAAAGTATACTAGAATATAATGAAATTGATGTTTAACCGTCCCGTGGGTTCGATAATGTAACTTGGTCATCTTCGCGACTACAATTGATATCCTTATACTTGAGGATTAATTTGTGTGTTGAGAAAACCCCTATCAAGTTCTTGGCGCCGTTGCCGGGGACGGCGTAAAATATCTTTTTGTATTATTTCTAGTTTATTAGGACTATTTACCATGTTTTGTTGTTTTCTCTCTTATTCATTTTAGGTGTATGCTCACAAGATCAAAGAAAGATAATCTTGAACCGTATAATCCTGAGATTGGAGCATCATCAAGAAAGAAGAAGAAGAAGAAGAGCAAGGCAAAGACAATTGACCCAATTGAAGCTCTGAAGGCAACGATACTATTAACGCAGCTGAGTGCACCACGTGGGAGCAATTGAAGTTAAGATTCTTGGAAAGGTATATGCCACCTTCGAAGGTGTTTAAGATAAAGCAAGATATTAACCAATTTGCTATCAGTGGAGGTGAGAAATTTCATGAAGCGTGGGATAGATTCAAGGACATGCTCAGGAAGTGCCCTCAACATGGGCTATCTAAAGCCCAATATATCAGTATATTCTATAATGGATTGGACTGTGAATCAAGAGTGTTACTTGATGCTTCTTCTAATGGAGCATTGCTTACAAAGTCATCCGTTGAGGCCGAGAAATTGTTTGAAGACATATCGATGAATTCGAGGGATTTGCCGACTGATAGAGTTAGAGGTACGTATGTCATTGGAAAGGTAGCTCAGGTTGAACAAGCAATGGTGAAAACAAGGAGAGAGGATGAGATCGTTTCAAACTTGTCCAATATCAACAAGCTACTTGAGTCTCAACAGAAGCAGATCAGCGAGATATCTCAACGAGTACCAATCATGCAGCAAGAGATGATGAATAATGGAACAATCCAAGAAGAATTGGAGGAAGCAAATTATGCCATGGGTCAAAGTATTCAAGGAACGAGGTACCCAAATCAAGGAAACTGGAACTACCAAGGGAACTATCGAGGAACTTAAACAATCGTGGTCCCTCTGGTGGTTATCAACAGCAACCAAGGAGGCCCGAATTTTCATGGAGCAATACAAACAATGCAGTGCAACTTCCGATGGGTGTTGATCCGGGAGAGAAGTTAGAAGAAGGAAAGCCTGGTTTTGAGGATACCTTGCACAAATTCTTCAATTACACTTGATTTCACACCAATTACACAACACTACACCTTGAATTTTCGATTCGGTCGCGGATTTGGGCGGATTTCATCGCGAGTTAGGGCTGAAATTGCGATTTTTAGTTGTTGTGTGTTCTTGATCGGTTGTTCATCATGGGCAAGTCAAAAGGTATGTTTTTCCAACTCAATTACTCTAGGATTGAAGGTTTAGGTAAGAAATTCAATGTGAATAAGAGGATTGATGTTGAGTATGGTTGAATTTCATGGTGAATGTTGATATTGTGACTTGTTTCATATGAATTCTTGTTTCTTGGTTTTTGGTTGTTTGATTATTGATAGAACTTGAATTTTTATGTGGATTGATCAAGGATAGAACATCTAATAGAATGAGCATGTTGATTTGGTTTGAAATTGATGAAATTGAAGTAGTTCATTGAGAGAAACATGTTGAATTTTTTATTGAATTGCTTGAATTGATTAATGCATGCTTGTTGGTTATGTTTTGATGATTAAAGAAGGTGTGATTGAAGATGTTTTGAGCATGTTGAATAAGAAAGTGGTGTTGAGATGATAGTTTGTGTGAATATGCATTGATGCTTGAAGTCTTGAGTAGAGTATGTGATGTACTAGTAAAATACTTGCTTTCTTGTCTTGTTGGTTGGATTGAAGTATTTGTTTTCAGGAAAGGGACAAGGATCAAGTAAAGGTAAAGGAAAGGCAGGGGAGAAAAGATCGAAGAAGAGGCATGACAGGCCTTCGAATTTGGACAAAGTGAAAGGAAACTGAGGCTACAAGATCGTTTACCCGATAACTTCAAGATTCAGATGCAAGATTGGGATGAGATCAAAGAGAAGTGGGAAGAAGTTTCAGACAAGATAGCTCGCACTCGATACCAAGATGATGAAGCGATGAGGATAATGAGAATAGGGGATGATATATTTTGGATGTTTGATCAAGTAGGGATCCGAAGATTCATGGAGTTGAAGAGGCCGACGTAATTCCATGTTACAGCGGAAGTAGTTTGCTCATTTGAGATGGAGAAGGACCCGCTTGGGTACCCATATCAGTGTACGTTTCAGCTTGGCGGAGTGAGTAGGAGATGGACGTCTGAGGATTTCAATGAGCTGTTTGAGACGCCTTTAGAGATCCCTCGTTTAGAAAATACTGCATTAAGTGCAAAACAGTTTTGGAGGGAGATCACCGGGGAGATTCATGATTATAAGACCAGACAGGCTCGTGCTTCCGCAATAAAGAACACAGTCTTGAGGTACATGGACCACGTCCTGAGCAACACGTTATTCGCCCGCTCGGAGGGGAGTGTTGTGTCTAGAGGAGAGCTTTACGCCCTGTGGTGTATGCTAAACGGGGTGAAGTTCAATGTTGGAGCTTATTTTATTGCGCAACTGAATCGATTCAAGACCATTGGATTTCAAAAGGTGAATATAGGAGGGTTATTGACGATCGTGGCTGAGCATTACAACTTGGATCTCACCGGCTTTACACCAGTAGAAGGAGAACCCGATTTGATGATGAGCACGTGCGTGAAGGGAAGATTTGCCCATTTTAGAAATGGAGATTGGTTTTTCACGAGGGGTCTCAAGCCTTTCTAATTTATGTTCCCCTTCGACGTGAGCAACTTGACAACTATTCGGGAAGCAAGGAATAAGTTAATGAATTCTCTTGGACATACCGCCTTATCCGTGGCAGTGAAATTGGGTGGTGATTGGAGAGCGGTAGCGCAGATGTGTGCTGAGGGGAGGATGGTTGAGTTACAGTAGATCGTTGATCAAGGAGAGTTCCGTCCACCTCAGCCACAGCAGCCTGAAGAGGAGGATCAGGTAGATGAGCAGCCGGAGATGGAGATTCAGGAAGAAGAGCAGCATGATGTGCCTCAGCATGCTCCGGTACCGCAGCAGCGGCGAGCAGTTCCAGGTACCCGGGAGCAGCTTCGCTTGATTCATGAGCAGCTGATCGCGGTGGTAGCTGCACAGCAGGAGACGAACAAGCAGCTCGCGCTCTCTAACGCCAACTACGCCACGCTGAACGAAAGGTATTCTGCCTTGGATGAGCGTATTGGTAGAGTGAGTAGTCGAGTGGATATGATGGATATGCACATTACCAGTCTGTGACGAGCTGTGGAAAATAGGATGGATGAGGATGACGATGATGATGAGGATGATGATGCTCCTAGGGAGTAGTTTCAGGTTTTCTTTTGGCTTCTCCGATTCATCTTATCTCCCATTCTTCTTTTTATTTTTACAGATTGGGATGTGATTCATGTGTGAGTGGCATGTACTTGATATAATTGATCTTGTATCATTGTTTTATATATGGGTTATTGATTCTGTGCATTCATGTGTTTACGTGTTTATTTTCATTTGAAAAGAGCATGAATAATTTGTTAAGTATATGGAATTCATGAGGAATTGATTTTGATTATGTGCTATGAGGAGTATTAGGAATTGATTACCTATGTGAGGATTTGAGCCTTTATCATGATTAATCATGATAGTTTATTTTTGAGAGAATCATTCGTATGAACGTATTCTAGAACTTGGCTTGGAGTCTTGTGTGAAACTTACAATTGATGAAATATTAGGATATGATCTTAGGCCATTATTGATTAATTGAGTCACTTAGCCACATTTTACCTTTCCTAATGATTTTATAAATCTTTGGTAGCCCTGTTTGAGCCTTTTAAAAGCTTTTTCTTTGGCAAGCCAAATATAAGAGCTTTAATTACCTTATTTGAGCTTTGAAAATACCATATTCATTGGTAGAGAGAGTAAGGTGAATAAGTGTGGAAGAAGAAAAGGAAGATGGAATGAGGTTTAGTAAGAAAAGTGCATGGTTAAATCTTGTTAGGGGTAGTGCCTGAAATTGGTACCCCGAATTGCTTATACATGGGGCTTGAAGTTTTTAAGAAGCAGCCGAATGATGTTCGAGAAGGGTAGTGCCTACAACTGGTACCCGAGCGATCAAAAGAAGAATGATGTTGATGCAAGGAAGAGAAGGAAAATTGAAAATTGCAAGTGCAAGAGAAGAATTGGAGGAGAATATGAAGCCGAATGAGAAATCAAGAACCTCCAAGGTAACTCTCTACTAGTGTCTTAAGTCACTATGACCAAATTTTCCTACCCTTTCCAAAGAGCCAACATTACAACCGAGAAACAAGTCCTTTGTGATCCTAGTATTAATCTAATGTATGTTGATTTTTTAGACCTTTGCCAAGCTTATGGTTACGCTTGAATATGAATTGATATGAGTGTTTATACTAGCCTATAGTGTCTCACGCACGAGTGAAAGAGAGTAAAGACTTATCTTGTCGGCGAGATTACTTAGTACTCCGAATGGTGTGTGATTGGATTGATTTTACATGAGTGAAATATATGATGCAAGTAATTCTTGTTTGATTCAATGAAGTGGCATGTGTAATATGTGTTGTACTAGATCTTGTTGAATTATACACGACTCCTGTGGTTTAAATTGGTTGCCTCGGGACGAGCAACATGCAAGTTTGGGGGTTTGATGAGTGTGTAAATTCACAAGTTTGGCGCTATGTTTTGTGCTAGTTTTGGAGAGTTTTGATGTGGAAATAGGTGGAAAACCTATATATATTATGAATTAGCATGAATCAGGTGTTAGTGGAGCTATTTGAGTGTTTTCCTAGCAAAAACGGAGTGAAAGAGCCAAGAATGGTAGAGAAGGAGTCGAAGCCATGCGAACCACCCAAGAATTAGGTGGGTTCGACTTGGTTGGAGGAGGGTTCGACCTCTCCAGCAGGTCGAACCAACATTGCTGAGCTTGCAGAAGAGGATTCGACCACGACTCAAGTGGTTCGACCTGTCCATTAGGTCGAACCATGATCGAACCAGTTCGCAGGAAAGAGGATTCGACCACGACGTTTGAGTTCGACTTGCCAGTTGGTTGAATCGGGAGCGGGAGTTGTCCAGTGTTGAGGTTCGACCTAGGGTTCAACCAAGGCCTAAGTGGTTCGACCTGTCCAGAAGGTCGAACCTGTGCAGAATTCTTCCAGTAGCGGGGTTCGACCTGGGGTTCGACCTGTGGCTAGTTGTTCGACCTGTTTGACGTGGTCGAACCTATGCGCGAGAACTTACCTTATCCAGATTTTCGAGGCCGAAACGCGTGAGATCACTTAGAAAGCCCATTCCAAGCCCTAGAGACGTGATTACAAGTATAAAAGGAGGCTCATACAGAGAATGAAGGGAGCTTTTGATCATCAATCATAAGAGAGACAAGAGTAGAGGTGGTGATCCATCCAGAGTGCTGTGACAGAGGTTCGCTGAAGGTTCAAGTAAGAATGATCAATCTAACCATGATTGTTCCTAGATCAATCATGGGCTAGAACCACCTTGGTAGTTCTAGGGTTATAAAAGTTTCATGATGTAATTCGTATTTCGTGTGTAAAACTCCGTACAACACTACATGTGGTTTGTTTTATATAAGATTGAATATTTAATCCATACTCATAGTCGTTTTGTGCATCAATGATCGTTGTGTAGAGTCTGAATACATAACATGGTTATTGATTGAGTGCGTTCACTACTGAGCAGGGTTTATTGTTATAATTCTAAGTTAAGGGATTTCGATGTCTTATTAGAACCGTCTTATATGAATATTCATGAATTGAATTAAATTCGGGCTGATGAATAGGATGAAGAGTATAACTTTATAGTACCTAAAAAGGGAGATCAAATCGGGTTAGATTCTAGACGTAGAAGATAATTGATTATGATAGTACCTAAAAAGGGGGGTGAAGTATATCTCTTGCTCCGAGGTTATTCACACGTGTTATACGCATGTTTACTTGTATCTATAGAGTAGATATGCATGGTTTAGTGATGCTTCCACTAACCACAGGGCAGAGTCGGACACCATCACATGAAAATACGAATTGCTAGTGAAACTGGATGACCCGACGAACTATCTATTATTCTTATTGATCACAACTCACTTTTCTCTACTCTTACTATTTCTTTTTGCTATTTCGATTAGAAGTTATTATCCATTAAACCTTTACAATTACCAAATATAGTCTAAAATAAACTAGAAGATAACAAAATTGATATTTAACCGTCCCTTGGGTTCGATATTGTAACTTGGTCATCTTCGCGACTACAATTGATATCCTTATACTTGAGGATTAATTTGTGTGTTGAGAAAACCCCTATAAATATGCATGCCAAATATACCATAAAATATAACATATGCCATTTAATAAAATAATTTGCACTTTGTCGTCCGATAACTCAATGAAAATATTTTAGACCGAATCGTCATCCGATAACTTGTGTTAGTTAGTATATGTACACCAGGCCATCACCCCAGTACAATGTTAGCATATTTGAAGTACATTTTAGTACTGAACCGACGTAGCCAGTAACTTGTGTTAGTTGGTATATGTGCACCGAGTCGTCACCCCGTACAAGTGTTAGTAGAAAATATTTGTCATCGAACTAAAAGCACACATGATACATAACATGACATATCAGTAACACATATCACATCTTAATATAGCAATCATGACATAAAATTGTAGCACTCGATAAAGAGTGAAAGTTACCCGCACCTCAAACTTTCTTGGAAATTGTAAAGTGGACAAGGCTTGCTCTTCGATTACATAAATTCTTGAAATGATATACTAATTTTATTATAAATATAAAATAAAGGTTTTTCATTTAAAATAATAATAGTGATAAAATTATAATAATACTATATAAAATTTATAAATGATAAGTAAAATAATAATATTTAAAATAAAAAGTTAAGATAATAATATAAAATTATAATATATAATTATAAAATAAGTATAATATATATACTATAATACGTACTACAGCTTGCATCAAACCTTCAAAACTTTATTTATTATTATATAAAATATACTTTTTATAAATTACAATTAAGTCCCTACATTATATTAAATTCTCATTTAAACTTACCCTAAACTTTATACTTATTACAAAATGACCCAACTTGAGTTATACAACTCCATTTGAAAATCCAAAAATACCGTTGGAATACTCGTGAGGTGAGAATCACATCAGTATCAATTTTGTATCAAAATATTGAAGTTTAGAAAATATAAAATTATACCGTGAAGTGGGTTTCTTTGTAAATCCTTCGTTTTACGTCAAAACTCAAAACTAATTATACTTTTGTGATCCTCATGAGGAGAGCCTCAAAACAGACTATAATATCAAAGTTAACTCACACCGAAACAAAATCTGTCATTAAAGGGGTTGAAACTTTGACGGAACTTTTCTAACTCAAAATGACATTTGCTTTATAAAAGAATTACATATTTGGAATCTACACTTCGAGACGAACATTTTCGTATATAACATGATAAGAATAAATTACAAAATAAATGAGTTACAAAAGAAGCAGTGTGTGTGGCGTGTGATATATATATATATATATATATATATATATATATATATATTGTATAAGTGAGTTATGTGTATATGTATAAGCAAGAAAAGAAGGATGTGATGATGGCAGTGACGTACATAACAACTTGTAGATCAAGTGCTTATCCAATACTGATGTTAATATTATTATAATAACAACTTGGTGATCAAGTTGATCATACAACACACAGCCACACGTCACTCTCTTAAACTTATCCTTATCTAAAATTTTTAATTCTTATCCAAAATTTTTAATCCACTTGCACACACACCCACTTGTTATTATTAATATTATATTATTATTACTATTATTATAATTATATAATATAAAATAATTTAAATATAATATATAAAAAATACAGTTTTATTAAAAAAATAAAATTTACGAGAATATAAATTATGAAATATTGGTGTGTTACAGGTATAGTTTTGAGAGATGATCAAGGTGCGTTCGTGAGTTGTCGTTCCTTGGTTTTTGCGGGAAAACCTAGAGTGGAGGAAAGAGAAGAATTGGGCTTACATGAAGCCCTTTCATGGATCAAAGCTATGGGGATGAGTCAGGTTATAGTGGAAGTTGATCCTAAATTAGTAGCTAATGCAGTATATTCGGTTCGGGAAGATGATTCAACTTTTGGAGTTATCTTGACAGCTTGCAAACAATCTTATTGTCAAATTCTGGGTTTGTAGTGCGTTTTGTTCGTCGTAATGCCAATATAGTGGCACATTGTCTTGCTAGGGCCTCTCGTTCTTTTTCGAGCTCTCATTGTTGGGTAGAGCCATCGTCTTTGTTGGATGGCCTACTTGATGTTTGTTCTTGTGAACTTTAATTATTTTTGTCAAAAAAAAAAAGAATTCAAGTAAAGCTGCTGTGTTATACTGAAAAAAAATCAAAACAAAACTTTTTTTTCTTATTTTGTTAATAAATAATTTTATTAATTATTAAAAATTTATATTTTTATTTTAAAAATTTATAATCAGACATCACTTTTTATTATTAATATTAACACTTTTTATTCATTTACAAATTTATTATAAAATAATTTATTTAATTAATAATTATTTTTTTAATTGGATATCATTTTTTTATTAAAATTATAATCACTTTTTATTCATCTTACGAATGGTTTATAAAATAGTGCAATTGGATGATTATCACTTTTCATTGATAAAATATGAGTTTCTATTAAAAATTGTATAACTTTTTATCCGTGTTACTAATTATTCATGAAATAGTTCAATCGATCAATTATTATTTTTCCTTAATATCACTTTTATTAAAAATAAATCACGTTTATCAATTCTATAAATTGTTCTTGAAATTCACTTTCGTAATTATTTATCACTTTTTATTAATGATGTTATCAGCATACTTTTAAATGTTATCACTTTTAATTTAGAGTATAAACGGTTCATGAAATAGTTCACATCACCGCTATTACTTTTCAACAATAGGATATCATCACTTTTCCTTATACAAATTATCACTTCTTATCATTTTCACGGAATTTATTAGTAAGGCGAACTTACATAAGTCTTTAACATTTTGAATTATTCAAAACATTATTCAAATTAAAAGTTATCACTTTTATTTAATCAATAATTTTTTTATATTAAAAAATGTTACTACTTTTTAAAAATATTATCACATTTTATAAATTTATAATATTTAAATTAAAAATAAATTAAATGATTATAAATTTTAAAGTACTCCCTCCGTCCCGGGTATTTTTAACTGTTTGTACGGGCACGGAGATTAAGACGTTTTATTTTTTTAATATATAATGTAAGAGAAAGTAAGGATAAATTAGTAATTTAAAAAGAAAAAGTGAATAAAGTTATTGGGAATGATGAATAAAGTGTAAAAAAGTAATTAAAGTTGTTGGGATTGTAAAAAGTAGGTAATAAAATATTATGTATTTTTGCCAAAATTGGAATGGGTAAAAATACGTGGGACACCCCAAAATGGAAAGTGGGTAAAAATACGTGGGACGGAGGGAGTATTACATTTTAAATAATAAAAAATATAAATTAAATAAGAAAATGTAGAAAAAATATAGTATATACATAGCGTAATTAATTAATGGGGGCGGCTATTTGCACCCCGGATCTACTAAACGAATTCCAATTGCTAAATATACCCCACTAAAATTATAATAAACAAGCATCAATCACTAAATATACCACATGCATGACAATTTTATCCTTTTATTTAGAATTAAACATATGATACAATTTTTACAAAATATACCCCTTAAATAAAATATATATATTAATCAAAAGAAATTAAAAGGTTAAAATAATATTTGTAATTAAATAAATAAAATTAAAAAGTCAAAACATGAATTTTAGAAAAAAATTATAAAAAAAGTTAAAGAAAAAAATATTAACATATTTAAAATTTTATTAATGAAAATTTTTAAAAATATAAAAAATTCAATAAAAAATTAAAAAACACACTCCATGAATTTGAGAGTAGAAGAAAAAAATATATAAGAACATAATTTAATTTAATATATGTATAAAAAAATTATATCAATTTCAATTTAAAAATAAATTGAATTAAAAAAATATATTTTTTCATTTATGATTTAATTTTTTTTTTAAATTGATTTTAATATACTCCATGAAATTAAAAATATAAATACCATTTAGAAAATTATTAATAAAAATTCAAAATGGAGTATATTTAAATGGAGTTTATATTAAAAATTCAAAAATATATTTTTATTTTTAATTTAATTTAAGGGAGTGTATTTTTGAATTTTTAATATAAACTACATGGAGTATATATATTTTCATTTATATTGAATATTTTCTTTGACTCTCAAATTGATGAAGTATATTATTTTTAATTTTTATTAATTTTTTATATTTTTTATTAATAATTTTTTTGTTAGTTTAATTTTTTTAAATATTTTAATAGTGTTTTTTCTCAAATTCATATTTTTTCTTTTTAATTTATTTATTTAATTACAATTAGGAAAAGATTTGGGTGAGACCATTTTACGGATTCCTTTATATGAGACGGATCATGCATTAGTCTATTAAGGATATTTTTAAGGGCCATGTTTAGTTGGTTGCAATTAAATTAGAAATTTTAAAATTTAATTATGGAAGTAAATTAATTAGGTTTATATATATATATATATATATATATATATATATATATATATATATATATATATATATATATATATATATATATATATATATATATATATATATATATTAATATACTAAAGGAGAGTTTAATTTTTGACGAGGTGTCACTACCAGAATTAATCTTAATTATTTTAATTTTTAATTAAAATAAAAAATCTTAATTTTTTATTATTAATTAAATTTTAATTTAAATAAATACATATATTACTTTTAGATTTGAATGCAATATTATCAAACCAAAATTAATTATTATTTATTAAAAATTAATATAGATAAATACATCTATTTACTTTAGGATTTAGAAAATTTATCCCTTCCCACCTATAAATAAGATTCTTTATTCATTCGTTCTACAAGCATAAATTTATTCATTATGATGAGCAAAGCTTTCTTCAAATTCTAAAGAAAGGTATTCATTATTCTCTTATTATTATTATTGATTTTTTTTGTTTATTTTATATTTTTTAAGTTCTTCCTGCATAGCCTCTATCCAACATTCATCTTTTAAAGCTTCAGAAATATTCTTGGGTTCAACATAAGAGAAATAACATTCAACACATACCTGATTGCATATGTTAGACATTCAAATCGATCGCACTACATCTCTATATTCACCTTTTCTTTTGGTTTGAACACCAACAAAGGACTCACCAATAATCTGTGATGAAGAGTGATCTTTCTTATATCATTGAACAAGAGTATTTCTCAGAGTTCTGTGGAGTTGGTTCTCATCTTCTTATGAATCAACACTAGATGTTGTAGGCAATGTGATCACATTCGGCTCAACATTGTTCACTGGTTCTGTTTACCTTTTTGGCATGAACAACATACAGGTGGATCTCTGAAACTGAGCTTAGACAATCCTTTAACAGCTTCCAACTTAACCAATTTCTGTAAATTTTTTGTAATTTACATGGTCAAGTTTTTTATGCCTAAGTACACTTTCATCATGTTGTGAGATGTTGCAGTAAATGTTGTTATCAATCAGATAAAATTTATCAGCAGATCAACTACCAATTATCACATAGTCATCAGTTTCATTTAGCACAAACATGAATTCTTATCAAATTTCACATGCAAATTAGCATCACATAATTGACTTATGCTTATCAAATTAGCACGTAAACCTTCAACATGAAGCATGTTCTTCAGATTTGGAAAATCTTTAACATTTAAAGTTCCTTTACAAACAATGTTACCCTAAGAGCCACCGCTATAAGCACCATCAAAAGTTTCATAATCCTTTAAGTATTCAACATTACCAGTCATATGTCTAGAACAACCACTATCAAAATACCATAGACCAGGTACACATGCTTGTAAAGAAGTACAAACAACATTACAAAGCACTTTTGGTTTTCTGACCCAAGCAAATTTAGGTATGTGTGAATACTTGTGCGGTAACACTCCAGGCAATATTTTTTCAGAAAGTATATCATCTTTCAGTGTGAAATAGTAAGGACAAATATGACCAGGGTTTGAACAGTAATGACAAACAAGGGTCCTACTACCTTTCTAATAGGAAACTTGTTCGAAAAATAATTTGAATCATGTTTCACAAACTTTGAATCAGGTTTCACAAACTTAACAGAATTTTCAAAACTAAATGGCATGCATTCTGGTGTATCCGAGACCAAATTTATCAGTTTTTCCAACAGATAAAGCTTTATTTAAAATAGATGTACCTTTGCTGTACTTTTTGAAGCTTAACGTGGACGCAACTTGTTGGATTGTATACTAAAAGTCTAGGTTTAGTATGAACAATGTTATAACAATTAATTTGAAATGAGAATCATATGATCAAATGATTGCATCTTATAATTTATTTATATGTTCGATGCAATAGTCCACTTACTTTATACTGTAGATAATATGTTGTGCGACAACACGCGGAAGATCATATTATCGGTTTCCTTATAAAGTATAAACAGATGCTCACAACCGAGATAGACGGGGACTCTCTATCGGGATGGTTGTTGTGTGGTTTGGTATTAGCTTGTCTTGGCTATAGAATCACTCTAGTGCACTTATGTGTATTGAGCAGGACCACATGAGATCGTTCAACTTATACTGACTTATAGAAGAACTTGATCTCTGTTATTATGGATGTTCGTGCTCTTAATCCCTATACAATAACCTCGACACGTAGGGCAGTATATATTTCTTTGATTCATCAATGGGTGAGATTTAGATGCAATTAAATCAATAAACTCGGTGAGTTGGGAAATAGTGCTGTATCTATGGTGTGCTGTTGATTGTAGAAGGAATCCGTGTCCGTCATAGGTTGATGATGTCCCCTTGAGGAGCTCATAAGGATTATCATGTAAACCCTGCAGATGGAATTTATTCCGGCATGATAATGAGGTTGAGTGGTACTACTCTTGGATGAGATATTAATTAATTGAGTTGTCAGTAACTTATATTAATTAATGGACATTGTATATCTTAAACATGGGGAGACTAACGGGCTCATAATAAGAAGGAGCCCAAAACGTAATTTTGGGATTGGTACGGTAGTGCAGTAATAATATTTTAGTGGAATATATTATTATTATTGGACTTAAGTATAAGCTTTGGGCTAAGCTTGGATACTTAAGCCCAATGGAGGCCCAACCCAATTTCTCCTCCTGGTCCCTGCTGTAGCCCATGTATATAAGTCACCTCAGCTTATCTGGAACCCTAATCTAATTCATTATTCACGTGTGATGAGGGTTGATAGCAGATTGAGTAGGTCTCGTAGATCGTCGCCCACACGACGTCGAGATCGACTTGGGACATACAGCAGAAGACCGGAAGGTCGTTTGCTGCTGCAGTTCGTCATGTTACAAAATTCATATAAAATCGTACAGTTATCCGATTTTAATGTATTATATACTGACGGAAAGCCGTCGAAGAGAGGATCGTCTGAGCGCAAAGACCACTCAATTCCGACATCAGAAGAGGAACTTATGGCTATTCTCGTGGGACTGCGCAGTCTACCAGCGAGAATTCAACCTCTACATCAACCCTTGGTGAAAGGTAATGCGTTTCATGTTTACTTGCTTCCGCTGCTTGTTAGAAATACATGGAACCCTAACGGGTCACGTTAACCAAACGATCGAAAGCCAACAATTGGTATCAGAGCTTCGGTTTCGTGGTGAAGCGTGACATGTTAGACTAGGGTTTATGTGATTAATTTTTCGGAATTAGGATCACATGTTTAGGGTTTTGGTTTTATTGCGCAAACCATGAATATCCCTATATGATATATACCCTGTATCATATCTGTTCGTCCATGGTTGTGTGTGAGAGGATTCGACGAAAACTTTTCGTCAATTTCACATGCAAGGAAGAAGAAAAAGAGGGCAAAAATAGAATCACGTTTTTGAGAGAAAATCCAGCGCAGTGATATTGCAGATGCAATTACCGGAGTTTCAACGGTCGGATCGAGCTGTAATTTGGTCATCACGTTCAGACCTTATGGATGTACATTCTGAACGGTGGAGATCGAATTTGGAGCTTTTTCTTGTTGGGATTATGCTGAAAACAGAAGCAGATATTTGGCCGATTCTGTTTTGCGCAGTCGAGGGAAAAGAGCCGTTTCTCTCAAACTATCCGTTGGATCGGACTGTAATTTGGTCAGAACGTTCATACCTTGTGTATGTACATTCTGAACGGTGGAGATCGAATTTGAAGCTTTTTCTTGCTAGGATTACGCTGAAAACAGAAGCAGAATTTTGGGCGATTCTGTTTTGCGCAGTCGAGGGAAAAGAGCCGTTTCTCACAAAATAACCGTTGGATCGACCTGTAATTTGGATAGCATGTTCAGGACTTACAGTTATAGATTCTGGACGGTGGAGATTGGATTCTGACATTTTTGCAGTTTCGAACTACGAACGAGAGTTGGTGTAGTTTGGTGTTGCGCGTTGGGCTGAACTTGATTCCATGCAAGTAGGCCCTTGGACGAGCGACAGTCCGGGCGAGGGGCGCTCGTCAAGGCACTTGGAGCGCTCCCTGACGCGATTGATGGTGGGATATGACGATGGACGTCTTGGGGCACAAGCAATCCTGCTTGTTGCGTAAGGCATCGATTCCACAGTAGGAGTGTCGGACAAGACATTAATATTTAGAGGCGTTTTTATTCCTAATATATATAACTGTCATAATTGATTTAATTGTCTATTATTGTTATATATATATGGATGCCTGATCTCTATGATTTATTGTCTTATATAGAAGCATGCTAGATTGCGTATTATATTTGGTATATTATATGCATGTATTGCTAGAGTGTTGGATAAGACATCCAATTTTAGGAAAACTAATTCCTAATATATAACTGCCATAATAGATTGTATATTATTGTTATATATGGATGTCGAATTAATTCCTAATATATGACTGCTATAATTGATCTAATAATCTATTATTGTCATATATGGATGTCGAATTAATTCCTAATATATAACTGCTATAATTAATTGTCTATTATTGTTATATATGGATGTTGAATTAATTCCTAATATATAACTGACATAATTGATTTAATTATCTATTATTGTTGTATATGGTTGCTCGTCGATATCGATGATTTCGATAATCTAGACGATATCGACGATCGATATCGATAGTTTTGGAATGTTGATAATCTTGATGTTTTTCGAATATTTGATAATCTAGTCGATATCGATGATTTTGATAATCTGGACGACATCGACGGTCGATATCGATGGTTTCGAAAATTGGACAATCTGGAAATTTTAAAATTTTGATAGTTTGGAAGTCTTTGCTGATATTCGTGCCTGATGGCGAACAATCGAATTCGCTGATATATAACTGTTAATGATTGATTTAATTATTGATTATTGTTATATATGTATGCATGACTCTTTGGGATTTACTGCCTCATGTGCCGTGATAGGAGCATGCTAGGATTGCGTATATTATTCTGAATATTATATGCATGTAAAAACCCTCGGTTTTAAATAACTAAGTGGGAGAGGGAATTGGTAAAAATTCCCGCAGCCTCCATTATTGGTTTGTAAGTGATGTGAGTAAACTTGCGTGTTGGCAATAGGCCTTCCTCCCTAACGGATGAGTTTATTCACAAATCACTGGTACAGACTTCATTACATAATTATTGTTTGTAATGTGGCACATGAACTTGCGTGTTGGCAATAGGCCTTCCTCCCTAACGGATGAGTTTATGTGGGGCTCACTGGTACAAACTTATAATTGATGATTGTAGGAAGCTATCCGAGCGCGTGTGTACTTCTCCAACTGTAAGGCACACAAGCTCGCGCAGTGGACTTGGGATCAAATAATGGTGTACACTTAGGTGTAAATAATTAGTATCCTCCCCAACGGAGTCACTGCTATTATTTGCATGGCTAAAGAGGAACCGACTATTAATTATTTTGTCATAAAGTTAGGTTGACAAATGAAATTAATGGGTATAACCTTCTCTTGTAAATGTTTGGGTTTGTAAACGTCCACACTAACGTGGCTTGCAGACTCACGGTGCTTGAGATGTTGGTGAATTTTATTTTTATATTGTTTTGAGGGAATCAATTTAAAAGGATAAAATTTGAAGATTTGATCGGTATATTTATTTATGATTCTCTGTAATTTCAAATGGTTTTATCTCTCTTATTGTTAACTAAAAGAAATTATATTTACTGGTCCAAAATTAGATGATTAGAAAAGAATCTTGGTTTTGATTTTACTGCTTAAGAAAATAAAAATGTGTTATCCCTTAAGGATGTTCATGATGCCTATTAAAGTCTCTAGTGGGGAGGTGAGAGGTTCATAGAAATATGATGGTCTCATGTAACTCTTCAGATACTTGAGTAAGTTAAAAGGTGGTAGGTCATGATTGAATTTGATGAATGAATTGGATACATGGAATAAAAGTTGAAGGGGAAACCTAAGTCAATTTTATTCTCCATAATTGCCTAGATGTTTTGAGTAAGTTTCTCCTAAATTACAAGAGGTTATATATGGTGGGGAATTTCTGACAAAACATGTGGCAAAGGAAATTCAATTTCATCAAGATGTGAACAAGACTTGTATCTCATTCACTAGTCGTTGAATCGTGATTAGTGATGGCATCTACTAACACGTTGTGTGTAGATACAGGAATCACTAAAAGCCTACGACTAAGTGATGATGAGATTTTTATGTACATGGGTAATACTACGAGAGTAGTGGTTGTTGCAGTGGGAGTTGTTTATTTATCTTGCGATATGAATAAACGTTTGATTTTATGAAATTGTCTTTACGTACGTTTTCATAGAAAGAATTTGATTTCGGTTTCTATGCATTAATAGATGGATACTCCATTTCATTTAAATGACATGGTCATTATAATGAAGGATAGAGTTGTAATCTGTTATGGTACGTTGGTGAACAATTTGTATACTCTGAAATCATGTTTATCCCCTGGATGTGACAAATAGTAATTAATAATGAGTCTTCTAATCTAGTAAGAGAAAGGTACCTTCAGAAATGAATCTCCCACCTTAATGGTGTGACGAATAGAAGGAATAGCACTCTTATGGTAGTGATTAGATAGATGATGAATTATTTGGAATTACTAAATTCATTTTATGGATATGCCCTAGGAACAGTAATTCGTAAGAATGTTTTTCTGTTTGTGGGGTATCCTAGAAAAATGAAGGATGATTTATTTAGTCCACAAGATCGAAGAGTGATTGTTAACATAAACACTAGATTTTTGGAAAAATGACTATGTAATAAATCAAATACCCATGTATAAGTTGTTCTAAAAGAAGTGAGAGGAAAACACAAAGTATTAGTACCAAGTGTACAAGAGGATATACCACAAGGTAGACTGCAACGCTTGTCACGTCTGATACACAATTGCATGTAGTGCCCTGTCGTAGTGGGAGGGTTGTTCGACAACCCGTAAGATATATATTTTGGGAGAGTCGTGAGACTTGGTCCCTAGTAAATATGGAATGGACCCACGGATACGACGAAGCACTACAAGATAAAAATGCAGAATCTTAGCTAATTGCAATGAATGTTGAATTAGAATCGATGGATTCTGAATTAAATCTGGGTGCTAGTAGAGCCGCTAAATGGCGTAAAAGCCATTGGAAGCGGGCATACAAGAATAAAAGAGGATCATAGCATAAGGTGAAAACCTTGGAAGCAAGCTTGTTGCGAAAAGGTATACTCAGAAAGAAAGGGTTCGATTATGAGAAAACCTGTTCGCCGGTAGCTGTGCCTATATTGATCCGGATTCTTTTATATGTTGCTACTCATATGGAATATGAGGGATAGCAAATAGATGTCAAGACAACTTTCCTAATTGGAAGTCTTGAGGAAAACATCTATGTGAAGCAACCAGAGTGATTTATTGCAAAGGGCTAAGAGCATTGTGATAGGAAGCTTAAAAGTGTCCATCGATGGACTAAAGCAAGCTTCAAGATCATGAAACATCCGTTTTGATGAGGAAATCCAAAGATATGGATTTATTCAATGCGCGGATGTGTCTTGTGTATTGAAAAGAGTGATGAAAACGTGGTGGTATTACTTGTACTATACATAGATATTATCTTGCTCATTGGAGACAATGAAAGAGTATTATCGGGCGTATGGGGTATGGTTAATAAAGCGGTATAAGATGAAGGACTTAAGAGGAGCAAAAATATCCTTTTGATCACGGTAATACGGATCACAAGAAAGGATGTTATGCTTATCTCAAGCTTCATGAAATGATACAATCCTTACTCGTTTTAGCATGTGACTTTATCTAAGGAAATGTGTCTTGAGACACAAAAGGAAGATAAAGGAGATGAAAGCAGTTCCTTATGCTTCGGCAAATGAGGAAGCCTAATCTAAGGAATGCTATACATGAGTATGGATATCTGTTTTGCTAAATGCATGAACAGTGGGTATCAACGTAACCCGGAACAAGAATGATGAACTGTGGTAAGACATATATGAAGTGCCTGAGAAGGACTGGAAATTATATGTAAGCTTACTGGGCAGATTCACTGCTTCTTGTGGATTACGTAGATTCAGATTTTTTAGTCAGATTGGACGGCAGTAAATCCACCTCAAGGTTATGTGTTTAATTTTAGGAAGTTGAGTCATAATGTGGAGGAGTGTTATATAGAAATATATTTCAGACTTCGGACTCCATATGGAAAGATGATAAATTGGAGCCTATGAGGCAACCAATGTATCTGTATGACTCTAGAAACTTCATGATGGACTTTGTAGTGTTTCTAAGTTTGCCCAAGGATATCAAAATTTATATTGATGATATTGGTGCAGTTGCAAACTTGAAGGAATCACAAGTCCATAAGGCAATTAAACATATGGAGCGCGAGTACCACCTGTTACGAGAAATCGTATGATTAGGGGAAGGTTGTTGTCACCTAGATTGCATCGGATGATAACCTAGTAAATCCATTAACAATGACCTTAAGGCGAGAGCTTTTAATGGTCGTGTAGTGGGAGTGGGAATCAGATGTATGGCGGAAGACATAACAACATAGTCTTTTAGTATAAGTGGGAGATTGTTGGATTGTATACTAAAAGTCTAGGTTTAGTATGAACAATGTTATAACAATTAATTTGAAATGAGAATCATATGATCAAATGATTGCATCTTATAATTTATTTATATGTTCGATGCAATAGTCCACTTACTTTATACTGTAGATAATATGTTGTGCGACAACACGCGGAAGATCATATTATCGGTTTCCTTATAAAGTATAAACAGATGCTCACAACCGAGATAGACGGGGACTCTCTATCGGGATGGTTGTTGTGTGGTTTGGTATTAGCTTGTCTTGGCTATAGAATCACTCTAGTGCACTTATGTGTATTGAGCAGGACCACATGAGATCGTTCAACTTATACTGACTTATAGAAGAACTTGATCTCTGTTATTATGGATGTTCGTGCTCTTAATCCCTATACAATAACCTCGACACGTAGGGCAGTATATATTTCTTTGATTCATTAATGGGTGAGATTTAGATGCAATTAAATCAATAAACTCGGTGAGTTGGGAAATAGTGCTGTATCTATGGTGTGCTGTTGATTGTAGAAGGAATCCGTGTCCGTCATAGGTTGATGATGTCCCCTTGAGGAGCTCATAAGGATTATCATGTAAACCCTGCAGGTGGAATTTATTCCGGCATGATAATGAGGTTGAGTGGTACTACTCTTGGATGAGATATTAATTAATTGAGTTGTCAGTAACTTATATTAATTAATGGACATTGTATATCTTAAACATGGGGAGACTAACGGGCTCATAATAAGGAGCCCAAAACGTAATTTTGGGATTGGTACGGTAGTGCAGTAATAATATTTTAGTGGAATATATTATTATTATTGGACTTAAGTATAAGCTTTGGGCTAAGCTTGGATACTTAAGCCCAATGGAGGCCCAACCCAATTTCTCCTCCTGGTCCCTGCTGTAGCCCATGTATATAAGTCACCTCAGCTTATCTGGAACCCTAATCTAATTCATTATTCACGTGTGATGAGGGTTGATAGCAGATTGAGTAGGTCTCGTAGATCGTCGCCCACACGACGTCGAGATCGACTTGGGACATACAGCAGAAGACCGGAAGGTCGTTTGCTGCTGCAGTTCGTCATGTTACAAAATTCATATAAAATCGTACAGTTATCCGATTTTGATGTATTATATACTGACGGAAAGCCGTCGAAGAGAGAATCGTCTGAGCGCAAAGACCACTCAATTCCGACATCAGAAGAGGAACTTATGGCTATTCTCGTAGGACTGCGCAGTCTGCCAGCGAGAATTCAACCTCTACATCAACCCTTGGTGAAAGGTAATGCGTTTCATGTTTACTTGCTTCCGCTGCTTGTTAGAAATACATGGAACCCTAACGGGTCACGTTAACCAAACGATCGAAAGCCAACACAACTAACTGACCTTGGAGTTTACCAATCTCAGCATCCTTCTTATTAAGATTTACCTAAAGTCTTTTTATGGTCTCAATTAAACCATCATTCTCTTGGTTGACAGCTTTCAGTTCATTTAGAAGTTCAAAAATCTTCAACTCTAGAGGTTCTTATGCAGTACCTGCTTTAGAAGAGAAAGCATTAGTACAGTTCATATCAAGATCAGAAGTAGACATAAAACTGCATAATGTTGTTTCTGATGTTGGCACACCAGACTCAACATCTGAGTCACTCTTAGAGAAATTCTCCTTCACACATTGTGTTAAGAATACAAGTTCTTCTTTATTTGCATCTGGATCTCCTTTAGAATCATCATCACTCAAACAAGCATTTAGGCTCATCATTTTCTTCAAAATAGTGTTAGCACATTCATCTGCATAATGATCAAAACCGTTACATTCATAACAAATGATCTTTTTTCTAAACTCTTGATCATACCTAAATTTTCTTCTTTGAGTGAATTTACGAACATGAGTATGAGGGGAATGTTCTACCTTGGGCTGAATGTTTGCTTTAGACTTGTTCTTCTTTTGTCTAAGATAAGACTCAAATTTCTTAGCCAGTAAAGCAAAGCTGTCAGTGTCATCAGGAATGTTGTCAACATTTTCATCAACTTATTTAATATCAGTTATGGTAGACGTCTTATCAGAACTAGAACTAGAATAAGTACCAATTTCACCTTTAAAAATAACAACACCTTTTTCTATCATACGCAGAATCTTGTTGAGACAAATTCATTTTGTAAGTTTTCAAGATACTTATCAATTCATTATGACTCAAAAATATCAGTGTTCTTAGATTCTTCTATAGCACATATTTTACCATTAAATCGCCTAGAAAGTGTGCGTAAAGTTTTTTTGCTAACCTGATGTCGGAGATAGGATCCCCAAGTGACTGCAATTCATTCACCACCTCATAGAGTCGCTAATTATATGATGAGATTGTCTCTTCTTCCTTCATCCTCAAGCTCTCGAATTGTGTGTTCATCATCCTCACCTTTTCCCTTTTGACACTTCCAGATCCTTCGCAGTGCTTTTGAAGCCTTTCCAAAGCATCCTTTGCTGATGTACAGTTCTTGATCAGGTTGAACATTACAGTATCAACCGATGAGTTAATTGCATTGAGTGCTCTGTAGTTCAGCATCGACTGAGTGTTCTCCTCAGCGGTCCATTCAAGCTCATTCTTGATGATTTGATCTCCATCTCTGTCTTGAACTGTAGGAGGTGTCCAGCCTGCCAGAATGGCTTTCCAAGCACGTTCATCCATGGACTTGATGTGACTTCTTATTCGGCTCTTCTACAAGGCATGATTGGTTCTATCAAGTATGGGAGGACAGTTGATCGATCCAGCGGAGTATTCCATGACATTTCAACACTAAACACTAGGAATCAACACTTAGTATCATCAAGTATTGGCTCTGATGCCACTTGTCGGGGATCCCGGGGTATGTAATTGTATTTACGTCAGTGATGTTGTCCTTAGTGTGGTAACATTTCGTACAACACCGGCTCTTATCAGAATGAAACTTGAATACGAATATACAAGTTTGTATAGCGGAAGACTTAAGATACGGAATTACTCAATCTTTCTACAAACTTATGAATAAGTTTGCAGCGGCTTAATGGCAAAAATATTACTAACTTGAAAAAAGTGATTTAAAAAATTAGATTCAAAGAGATGGAAACATTTCTTCCACTCTTTGAATACACACATGGATATAAATTCTAAACAAACTCCCAAATAACAAAGCCTACTTCAAGTATACAGTTCCACTGCCTGTGATCAGTACACACAAAACGTATGGGATAATACTATACACGTGGTGCAGAACGAGATGTTACAACACCAGTTAAAACACTACAAAAGGAATGTAGTCGAATAAACTCTACATCCGGCGACTCTCTATGTAGGAACTTTCCAAGTTTTTTCACGCCCAGGAATGAAGTCTGACAGCTACTATTTGTAGATGTGAATCATGTGGCAGCCTTCTTCAAATATTTTGTCCACTATGAGATATAGAAACCACCAATGATCAGCAAATAGCCAAACCATTACAATGGGTAGTTATCTTCAACTTCTAGAATTTTCTGGACTTCTAGAACTTTCCAAATTGCTCTTCAGGCTTGTGGGTCCCATTTAGCACGTTCTTCATTCAACTGCCACAACCCTGAAAGCAACATCAAGCACAATACTATACAAACGCGTTAGTGGTTAATAATAATTGGTGGAGGATCGGTGTGATTCCAAATGCGACGACATTGGTCTCAACACTTCACATCAACAAAATGCAATTAAACTGATGCAAGAAATAAATGATAAAATGATTGCAAGAATAAATGAACGGGTTCCAAATGATACAAGGATGAGAATAACAACAATCATGGTATAGATAATAAAGTAATCATGCAATTAATTCTAATCTCTCATTAACATGGCATAGAAGCGATCACTAATGTATCCTAAGCTCTTTCTCAAGTTATTTAAGTTGTAAGTCCCTCAACAAGACTCCCAAAAGCACATAGGATCGATACCATAGCGAACACCTCCCAATAGGTACTAATTACTCTACGAGTTCCCTAATTAGGTATTAAATCATAGGCAATATTCCCTTTTAAGGTACTATGAATTCACTAATGGTTGGGATCTCCTCATCTAATCAACCAATTTCTCAATTAAGTTAATTAAATGTTCTATCAAAGGGTTCTAAATCTAGAAGGATATCTCTATCTCATTCTAAATTAATGCACATGAAGTGTATGATGAAATGATTCGATGAACTATCCTACACACATAATTGATCAATCTAATCACATGCCCATGATAATTAATCACACAAATCAACCATATAAATCAAGCAATTAAAAAATAATGATAAAAATAACACAAAGCTCATTTAAGATTAAAATCAACTTACATAAAAACTAAATTATCCAACACCAATCATGGAGCTAATCTCACAAAGGAGATTAGCCTATCGTAGTCTTAGAGAAAACAACATAGACAATTGTATCTACAAATTCCATGATCAAACTAAAAAGAAGTCTCACAATCCCTTGCTTCCTTGATGACTTAGATGGTGGATTTAATGGACGGATTCAAGTGTAGGAGAATGGATGGAATGAAGTGTAAAATATTAAACTTGAATTGTAGAGGCTTTCATGGAAGATGTATTTATAGTAGTAGGGTGAGAGGAATTTTGAGTGAGTTTCCAATGTGGGACAAGTGGGTTCATGTAGTGGTAGAGTGAGAGGAATTTGTGGTGAGTAATCAATGTGGGATAATTTAGCTCATGGGACAAAAAAATGAAATTTATGAAATTGTTTCTTATTTTGGCCCGGTCTCGTTCGTTTCACTCCAAATCGAGCTTTGTTTTTTCCTATGTCTTCCTTTTCGCGTCTAGAATTCATTTTTACCTGAAAATCATACGTTTAAGTTCATTTTCATATATTTTCATAATGACATAAAACACCACCAAAATATACATAAAATACGGATAAAATAATACGAAATACACATAAAAATACACTAAATTTTAGGTAAAAATAGCGACAATCAGAGAGTCTCTATGTAAAATGTTTAAAAACAAAAGTTTTGTTGATAGCGAGTTTTCAGGATGACTTGATAATGATGTGGCTGTGACGTGGACTCAGTTAATCAAACATAAATATAAATGAAATAAGAATTTCTCCCAGACCTTTGTCTCTGGAAGGCAAGAATATTGCTTTTTATTTACCGTTTCTCCTTTTCCCGTTTACAATTAGGGAAATAATTAAGGAGGCAAGTATATGTATCTTGCAGTGATCGAATGGGCTTGCTAGTATCTCAACCCTCCTTTATATAGAAGAGTGAGGATAAGATAATTAATGTGGTGGGCCCTAGGCATTAATTGTCAAGTGAGCCCTACTATAGCCTGCTTGAATCTAAGTCTTTGGAGGTGAAATGGTTTTACTACCTTGATTTCCCTTGATCATACCACAGGCGATATGAGTATGTTGGGCATTTAAAGTGGTGTCTCATTCGGATGGGACGCTGGAGCAGGCTTTGGTAGATGGACTTCTTTGGGCCTTTTATTGGGTCGGACAAAAATTGCCCATCACAAGTATATAAAGAGAAAAAAATATATTAACAATTATTTTATAAGATGCATGATTATTAAATATATGTCTTTTATATCATTTACCTTTGCCACAATAATATTTAAAAGTTGAAGAAAAAATTATAATAAATAAAATAAAATAATTTTAATTCTTATTCTCTGGCCAGCCTTTTTCATGCTTTATGTACCGGTTTTACACTCTTCAGAGAAGAGTTTATCATCTCGAAAGAAAGATTTGTGGTATCAAAATTACGGGTAGGAGAATGGTTTGAAGTGATTTGTAGAATGCAGGCAGAAAAAGTGGCTCCAAGATGTGTTGTAGAGGTATTCTTATGAGATTGAGAATGTGGATTTAAATTAGGAGGGGGTGTGGATTTAAATTATGTAGAGCTCGAGATGGTGGACGAGGATAGATGAACAGAGGTTTTCTAGGGACAATGCTTTGACGACTTAGAAATGGATAGGTGATTTCTTAGAGTGGTAAAAAATATGCTCGGTTGATATGGTAGAGAGATAAGGTGATCTAAGGTTATTGTTAGAGTGATTTGATTAAATATTAAACGATTCAACTCTCTATCAGCTTAAGCTTTTAGATGAGGTGGTTATTTAACATGGTATCAGAGCCCATGATTAATAAAGGTCCAGGGTTCGAACCTCACCGCCACCCATTTATGAGAAAATTCCACGACATAGGAATTTATTCACCCCGCTATAGCCAACCCTGTATCAGAAGTTTTTAGATGAGGGGTTTTGGTTTGGACATAGGAATTTTTTCACCCCGCTATAGCCAATAATAGAATGATTTTAACAAAATTTGTAGATTTAATAGAATGATTTTATCAAAATTTGTAGATTTAATTGACTAATTTAAAAAAGACAAAGTCTTTTGTGAGATACTGGACATAGGAATTTTTTCACCCGCTATAGCCAATAATAGAATGATTTTAACAAAATTTGTAGATTTAATAGAATGATTTTATCAATATTTGTAGATTTAATTGACTAATTTAAAAAAGACAAAGTCTTTTGTGAGATACTGGACATAGGAATTTTTTCACCCCGCTATAGCCAATAATAGAATGATTTTAACAAATTTTGTAGATTTAATATAATGATTTTATCAAAATTTGTAGATTTAATTGACTAATTTAAAAAAGACAAAGTCTTTTGTGAGATACTATTTACATGAAACAGTTTGTGAGACGTCTTAAAGTATATTTATTATTTAGATAAAGTATGTTTAATAATTGTTAAAATATATTTTCTAAAGTATTTTAAATTATGCATTAAAGTATGATTGAATTTCAAACATGGATCGATAGATTGAAATTAGGGACAAATGAACCTCACCGCCACCCATTTATGAAAAAATTCCACGACATAGGAATTTATTCACCCCGCTATAGCCAACCCTGTATCAGCTTAAGTTTTTAGATGAGGGGTTTTGGTTTGGACATAGGAATTTTTTCACCCCGCTATAGCCAATAATAGAATGATTTTAACAAAATTTGTAGATTTAATAGAATGATTTTATCAAAATTTGTAGATTTAATTGACTAATTTAAAAAAGACAAAGTCTTTTGTGAGATACTATTTACATGAAACGGTTTGTGAGACGTCTTAAAGTATATTTATTATTTAGATAAAGTATGTTTAATAATTGTTAAAATATATTTTTTAAAGTATTTTAAATTATGCATTAAAGTATGATTGAATTTCAAACATGGATCGATAGATTGAAATTAGGGACAAATGAAGGGAAGCATATTGCAAAATGGATAAATGAATTTTGGGGGTGAGCCAATTTCTTTCTATCCTACACCCTATACACATCACAAGACACGTAAGTATCAGAATTTAAAAAAAAAAATTCCATGTTAGCGTAACTGGGTGAAAACCCCGCTATAGCGAATGATTTTATCAAAATTTGTAGATTTAATAGAATGATTTTATCAAAATTTGTAGGCTTAATTGACTAATTAAAAAAAGACAAACTCTCTTGTGAGACACTATTTACATGAGACGGTTTGTGAGACGTCTTAAAGTATATCTATTATTTAGATAAAGTATGTTTAATAATTGTTAAAGTATGTTTTCTAAAGTATGTTGAATTATGCATTAAAGTATGATTTTAGTGTGATATAATATGATTTATTATTGACATACTTTAACTATAAATAAACATATTTTATCTATACAATTAACATACTTTAGTGATGGGTCGACCCGTGTCATACTTGTCTCACAAGAGAGTGTATCTTTAAAAAAGGGTGAAACCAATGAAGCAATTTCAAAGTTGTGAAAAGTTAATGGAAAAAATATATATTAACCCTATAATATCTAATTGATGAATAGTTGTAACCGTTTAAGTAAATTATTTTATGATTAATTTATAAGGCTTTCCACAATCATAAACCCGGAAAAGCAGGTTTTCTCCACCTAAAAAATAAAAAACCTCTACCTACAAAACAAAACTCCTCCACAACAATAAATCCAAAATGCAGGGTTTATTGGGGAGTAAGATTCTTGTGCGCCCGGGCACACGGATTTAGATCCGTGCGCCCATTGAGTCAATGGATATTATATAAGGTTAAAAAATAGATTTGGGTTTAAGGGTCAGGTCGGGTATGGGCGCACGGATCTTAATCCGTGCGCCCGGGAATATAAGAGTTTTTGCCTTTATTTGGAACCCACCTTAATTTCTTTTTATTCTTATTTAATTTATCAACTATATTTATCTAATTTCAAAATAAATTCTACTCCCTCCGTCTAGTTCTAAGGTATTCATTTTACTAATTTTGGCGTCCGCTTCAAAGGTATTCATTTTCTCTATTTAGTAAAAAAGTACACAATATGACATATCACTTTCCTCTAATACAATTACCCACTTTACATATAATAATAATACTCCTTAATACACGTGCAAAAAGCAAATGAATACCTTAGAACCGGACGGAAGGAGTAAATAATTATATATTTTTATTATTTTAATTTTATAAATTTTTTTAAAAAATGAAAAATATATTATTAACTTCTTTTCATTATATAAAACATATAAAAAAACATATTGTCCATATCAAAGAAAACATATCGACGTTAATTTTTCAAATGTTAACCTATCTTCTAAAAGCTTTAATCTATTTTCTAAAACATTATCATTTCATGTAATTTATAATTTAATATACCTTTTTGAAAAGTAAATCTATCTCTTGAAATATTAATTAATCTATTAAAACTTTTTAAGTAATATAGTTTGAAAAAAAAAAGCAAAAATAAAAACATTAATAATTTTTTAAAAAAAAGTAAAGAGTGGGGGTAAGCCTGTAACGACGTGTGTTGATAAGCAGTGAAGAAAAAAAATGTAAAGCGTGAGGTGTCACTCCGGAGGTAGGGCCCCACGACACACACGCTTGAAGGCCATGCGCTCGGCTATTCCACTGAGAGGGCCACTCTCTCCTCTCCCATTCTCTCCAATTTTATAAAATTTAGGTTGAGAGCACTAAACTCATGAAGAAACCCCTACAACTTTACAATGCAAAATATCCATTCTTTAGGTTTTTTTCTTTTGACACGCTTGCAAAAAAAATCTCCTGTTGGGAAGGCCTAAATGAAAAATAATATAACATTTCTAATTTAAAAAATAAAATGATTGTATTTTATTTAAAAAGTAATAATTAATTAAAAAAATATATTAAAAAAATGTCAATGCAAGAAGATGTCATGTTTTTTTTATTATTATATTCTTGTAGACATCTAAGCACTATCACAATGAATAATTTATATATTAACACTGATTCAAGTATTTAGACTAAAATACAGGCCCGATTCACAATAAATAATATTATTAAAAGAAAAATTCTCTTGTGAGACGAATTTTTTGTGAGACGTCTCATAAGAGAGTTTGTCCTATTAAAATTAATTTATTTCACTGTATATAATGAATCCGTGCATAAAGGCGCCCAAGAGGCCCAATTAATTATGCGTGGAGATGTGTTGAGATGATTTTTTTTAATAGGTATAACAACGAAGTTATTTGTAGTAATACTTATTTCAATAAGTATAACAAGAGTATTCAATAATATTATATTTTAGGGATACTTGTTCTCAATTACAAAATAAAATATATATTTATTGTTAGGCATAAATTCAAAATTTAATCATTATGAGATATAATATTATAAAAAATAATGTCCTTCATGCCCTCAATCTATGAGATACAAAATTATAAAAGATAATACCATTCTTGCCCCAATTGCACACGTATTTACCAAAATTAAATTTATAAATCCCTTGATTAGTGGGATTTGTTCCCTTATCCAAGTTATTTTATTGGAAACAAAATATATTTATAAAAAATCAATTTTGCTGAATAATAATTTATTGTATTTATCATAAACTGACATATTTATCCTAAATTTAATAGTATTAAGCTACTAAATAATTAAAAAATGATAGTATTTAAATGTATATTAATTATATCTGCACAATAAATGTATAAATTTGCACAATATAATTAAATTATTGCACAACATATAATTATATTATTGCACAACAATATTGAATAATTTAATATCAAGTAATGAGAAATCATTTCTTATAAATCTGCGCATCATTATAATTAGATTTCTGTACGTCTTATATTGTTACACAATATATAATTAATTTGCTGCACGACATGGTTATATTGTTGCACGATAAGGTTATATTACAGCACAATTAATATATATTTTTGCACAACCTATTTTGGGTACGTTTTCATCCCAATCTTCTGTGTCGTATCGTTATCACGTAAATGTGTGTTGGAATTTCTTTTTTATTTCTTTAATTAATTTAAGGTAACATGGCAATTTAATTGTCTTAAAGATAATTAATGATATAATAAAAAGTAGTACTCCCTCCGTCCCGGGTATTTTTACACGTTTGTACGGACACGGAGATTAAGACGTTTTATTTTTTTAATATATAATGTAAGAGAAAGTAGGGATAAATTAGTAATTTAAAAAGAAAAAGTGAATAAAGTTATTGGGAATGATGAATAAAGTGTAAAAAAGTAATTAAAGTTGTTGGGATTGTAAAAAGTAGGTAATAAAATATTATGTATTTTTGCCAAAAATGGAATGGGTAAAAATACGTGGGACACCCGAAAATGGAAAGTAGGTAAAAATACGTGGGACGGAGGGAGTATAATATTTAAAAAATAATAATGAATATTTATATTTTTTTTAAGTAAGATTCAAGATAATGGATATAATAGGAAGATTATCATTAATTTTTGTACTTATTACTAATTTTGTATGTACCTTGTATCTATAAGTAATATACTAATATAGTATGTAGTTAAGAGTAATTATTCCTATATTGGGATTTGATTATTAAATTAATGGTATTCATTTTAAGAAGCAAGAATATTATTTTGGGTTAATTACAATAAAATATAATATCTTTTTCTATTTTTTCAATTTAATTACAAACTTTATTTTTTGTCAAAAAATTACATGATTTTTTTATTTTTCTCAATTTAATCATAAAATTTATTTTTTTCAATTAAATACATCTTTTTGTATTTTTTCAATTTAATCACAAATTTCTCCATTTGCTCACAAATTTTTCTTTTTAGTTAAATACATTATTTTTTTATATTTTACCATTTAATCAAAATTCTTCTATTAATAAAAAATCAATTCACGTTAAATATTTTAAATGTAATATATATATATATATATATATATATATATATATATATATATATATATATATATATATATATATATATTACGTTTAAGAATTCGTGTAATTTAACCTTGAACACATTTAATTATCTTTTTAGATTATTTGAGAATGGATAAACAAAAAAAAAAAAAACTTGAATGGAATAATATAGAGCTCAATAAAATATTTAAGAATTGATGCGGTTATGATCATAAATTAATAACACAAGCAAGAGAAGTTTGAATTAAATTGTAAATGTCGAGAATTAAAATCGATTTTAATTATCTAAATATTTAAAGAAGAAAAAAAAACAACAATAAAAACACTCAGATAAAAAGAATTTGGGAGAATTATTAATTTAATGTTACCTCTATTTTTAAAAAGTTAAATATAGAAATCACTTCCTAATTATTGTTAATAAGATTATTATATTAAATTTAATATATTTAATTAATTTATGTATGAAATAATTTTTGACTAATGTTAGCAGTAGGTGAACCAAAAAATATAGTTACTGTTAAATTTTGATTATCTGGAGTGTGTATGTATTTTTTTAAATCTAGTTATTTTAATTATTAATAAGATGACGTTAAAATTGTTAAATAGAATTTTTTATTCACAAAAGAATTTTCATTAAATGGAAAATATAAAAAAATAATGTATTTGACTAAAAACGAAAATTTTGTGATTAAATTGGGAAAATACAAAAAAATATATATATATTTAATTAAAAAAAGTCGTGATTAAATTTAAAAAAATTAGAAAATCGTGCATCTTTTTAATAAAAAATAAAATTCGTGATTAAATTAAAAAGTAAAATAAATTGTATATTTTATTGTAATTAACCATAATTGTTAAGATATTTATGTTACACTAAAAAAATAAATTTTCAATTTAAAAAATCAAAGATATTAGGCATTACATTTTATTAAAAATTAAAAGAAAATGTGAGATCTATTAATTAAAAATTAAAAGAAAATATGAAATCTTTAATTGGATCGAGTGGATATTACTTCTTTTTATCACAGGCTACTAATTTATTAGAAGAGCTTTTAGAACATCCACTATAATTTGAAGTAGATACACCGCAGGTTACTACACATGAAACTAACCAAGTCAAGAAGCACTCGTTTACATTTGGAATTAATAAATCAACATTAACAACTGTTCAGGTTGAGTGTAAAAACTTCTCCGAATAATTTATACAAATTGAGATTTAACCACAACTGAGGTCCTACAAAAATTGCCAAAACTTGAGATATGATCGAATTAATGGAACCAATTTGACCCTTATAATGCAGCAGCACCGTTAATTATGGTGTCTACTGCCATCGCCACCGCCATTCCGAGAGTGCTCTCACCTATGCTTCTTTGCCGAACCATTTTCACTGAACCCTTTCACCTTACTGTATTTGTTCTCCTTGAAAGCCTTCCTTTTCTTCCCCGATGATTTCACATCACCGTTTCCACGTGGAAGCAGTTCTTCATCTACATCATCTAATGGCCAATTACAATAAATCTCCTGTTGGTCCATAAGTTGATGCTGCAATGGATTTCTAGCATCAGGGAACAAGTTATTGAAAGTGAGGTTCCCAGTACATCCTCCTTTCCGTTCCAACAATACTGCATCAGGCCTAATTATAGCACCAAGAATACTCCTATTCGGACCAAGACTCATTATGGTCTTAACGTTGGTCAAGGTACTAAAAGCCATAGCGAATGCAGATCTAGCCTGTGGAAACACCAGAACATGTGAAACTTTAATTACACATTTAACAGGCATTTATGGGTAAAGTGATAATCTACGAAAACTTCCAGCTAGACAGTTATGATCAAAGTTGTCCTCACAGTCCGTTGATTCCCACAAAGAAAAGGAAAATATTACACCTATGTTTAGTTTTATTTCATTCTCAATATTCAAAAATCTAGTACATGTTTTTTAGTTTTCCAGGAAATTTAACGTTCTCCAGAAATATCAATAATATTGAACCCATTAACTACAGTTAAACAACGTTAACAAAAAATAGCTACAATTAAAAATGTTAAACTCTCCAGTAGTAACCTCAACAAAAAAATACACACAAGACAACAACAATAAAGAATGGTTTCCCAGTAACACATCAATTTGCTTTTTTCCAAAACATCCAAACAGAGTTAGTATCTCTACAGAAACATTTCCCTACAACATTGAACAAACTGAAATTAAACCAAAAGCACATTCCTATTTTCACCAATTTTTAACAGTACGCGCAAAAACATGCAATCAGCTAATTGATCAGTCTTACAATAATAAGAAAGTTATGTCACATGACAACTCAGGTTTTCTATCATTTTATCAGGATGTACTGGTTAGGACTGAAATGCATGGTAAGACACGCTATCCTCACCGAACTTATGCGATGTTGTGAAGGTGCTAGAAGACAGACTAGGGACTAGCCTCTAGTCCAGATTAGCCTGGCCTACGCAAGTCGAAAGCAAGCTGCAAGTCTAGGCGTGAAGTTCAATAACAGTGAGTGTTATCTAGGCTGACTCACTATCTTAAAACTTGCCATTACAGAAATATAAATAAAATACATACTAAAAGATGCATAAAAAAAAAGATTGTTTTTTTTCACAAAATAATGAAATGAAATAACTTAAAAAACAAACCGAAAAGTTAAGTTAATACAAAAGTGCAAAACCATGAAAAATCAGCTCCCGAGCAACATGATCACACAAATGTATAATAATCCAAAAATTCATGGAGATTTTGTGTCCTTGAGGCAAGAGCAAAAGGTTTTCTAAAAGAATAGCACATCAAATGCATTATCCCACCAGTTCACCAGTAGAGTTGTCAAAGTGGGTTTGTTGGCATGGAGATTTTGTGTCCTTGAGGCAAGAGCAAAAGGTTTTCTAAAAGAATAGCACATCAAATGCATTATCCCACCAGTTCACCAGTAGTGTTGTCAAAGTGGGTTTGTGGGTTTGGTGGACCCACAACCCACCATTTAGTGGGTTAGAATGGGATGGGTCTATGGGTAGGGTAATTGGTGGGGCAGTGTGGATTGGCCCACACGGCCAAATCTTGTTTTTATATAAAATTTATAAGAAAAACCCAAATTAAACATATGAAAATGTCATCGAATTGAAGTAATTGACAAACATTGACAAGATATTCATAAATATCAATTATTTTTCAGAATTAAACGTGGTGGGTTGGGCCATTTGCGGGTTGGGTTGTTAGTGGGCGGGTTTTAGGTGGGTTAGATGGTACGGGGCGGGTTGGGCTGCAGGGGCCTAGCTCATTTTGACACCTCTATTCACTAGTAATCGAAATTTTTCAACACAAACACTCCTTAAATCATAGATGATAGAGGCGTGCCTGCCAAGAGGTTGTAAGTATTGTAACCATTTTAAACTGAGGCAGGAGCATGCCTCCTTGCACCTCTGCCCCACACCTGCCTAGTTGCCTTCAAACACATTATTATTACATCTTTAGATGTCTTGATAGATATGAACACTTGAACAAGAAGAAAATAAGACACACAGGGATTCCTCAATGAGGACCACAGTGACAAGTTCTACCACAAACCAATTAGGATCAACAGATAATTTCTTGATAAACCCTAGATGAAACTTACAAAGGTTTAAATAGGTTTAAGTTCCATGAACAAAGCCTTAAGCCCAAGTACCGCAGGAAAGGAGAACCCAATTTACTAAAGAAATAACTAATCTAAATAAGGAAATAAACAATTTGAATCAAAGTACTAAAATAAATTAAAAGTGAATTCATGTCTTCTCTGTCCTCCTGTAGACCCGGATAGGCTTCGGACTCACTCTGTTATGTATTTTGCCTTTTAAACACTCTTATTACTACACAGTCTCTTCTACCTAGGGTTTCTGTCATTTTCATAAACTTGAGAAAAAAAAAATTGACAGTTCTTTCACAAAAGATAATATCTGAACATTAGGATGATCACTAATAATTTGATTGAGTATTCGAGTTGATTATAAACTAGTCATAAGTTTGCTAGTTTGGTAGCAATTTTACTTAATGCATTTAATGTTGTTTTCTAGAAGATCTAGAATTGAAATTTATAACTTCAGTATTTTAGTATTTACATTATTTTCATGTTTAATGTTGTTTCTGAGTTATCAAGTAATATTGCATGTTTTTTAACTTTATTTTATTAGGTAGTTATGTGCAAGATTGGTTAAATTCAAGTGTGGGAATTGTAGATAATGTTATGTCTTCAATGCACAAGAGGTAACCACTATGCCTTAAATATCAGTTCTTGATGAAGTACAGGAAACTAGAGTCCGTAAAAGATAAATTGTTCATAATCAGTTCTTGATTGTGAGTTATGAGCAAATAAGACCCTACTAAAAACAACAGATTTCATAGTGGTGAGCTGAGATTTTAAACAGCCAAGGTCATTGGTCAGCATAGCTGATACAATGAAAATTATGTAAGATAATTTGTATAATGTTTCGTGTTCGCAATGAGCAGTAAATAGATAAGCATATTCATAGACTTCAACCTACAACCTGTAATGATTAGGTCTACTAATAATAGATTTAAAGCTTTGATGAGTTCCACTAACACATGTTGCCACATCACATCACCAGCAGCCAAGAATGTTGGTGAGTTAGCAGGACACGTGGCATATTGGAAGTCACTGCAATTTCCAGGGTTGAGTTGGGCTAACTCAATTGTGGCCAGGTGAATGATGTTTGTTTCTGCAGTGAGTATGACATATGGTGGGTATGACATCTAACTTGAGACAGGTCAAGGCCAAATTGAATAATTAAATTGGTTGAAATAGCTGATGTAGCCTAGCTGATTGAATCATCCGAGCTGGGTCAGTGGACTTACTAGAAAGAGTGGCCAAGCTTGTCATCCAAAGTGAGAGAGAGGGGTGACAGCCGAACTGAGAGGAATACTTGTTGAACCGACCTGATGAACTGGATAGAACAATTACCGAAATGGTCGACCGAGCAGCTTGGTACACCCTGCCCAGCAGAATAGGTCCGAACTGATTAGTGACCAAGCTGGTGAAGCTGCTAAATGATAATCAGTCGATCCCATTCGATCTGTATTATTTCCTTACTCCTGCAGAGGCTAGCTAATCATGCTAGTTGTGATGTCTAAAATTTTAATTCGGGTACTACCGTTATTAAGAGCACACAATCATCATTAACCCCTAAAGTCAATTTCAGAAATGAAACAGTGATTGACTTCACTATTTGATCAAGTGACGACTTCAGTGCTAATCAAGCATGGTCCTTAGGAACTCAAGGTGATGGCATAGTTGTTAAAGGCGCGCCTAAGGCGCTCGGGCGCTCGGGCTCAGGGGTCTGCGCCTAGATTGTTGATTTTTTGCTATTCCAGGCTCATGTATCAAAGGCGTGCGCCTAGGTGCGCCTAGATGCGCCTAGGCGCGCCTCTTCAACATCCTGTTTTTTTCTTTTTTTTTTTAAAGTTTTTTGAAATTGCTACTCAATTATTAAAGGGTTTACACATTTTTAAGATAAAAATGGACAGCCCACTTATAAAATGATATAAATAGAGAATTAGGGTTAGGGTTTTAGTACTTGAACTTTCAAAACAAAGACAAAAAGGTGGGCTGCCTTCACCTCCATCATCTGCCGCCTACTTGAACTTTATTAGTGTGTATGTTTTATGTGTTATAATGCTATTATGAGTTATTATGTATCATTATGTGATGTTATGTGATTTTTATCTTAGTTTAGTTAGGTAATATGATTGTAAGTAGGATATATTTGTGTATATGCATTGTAAATCAGTTTTGGGCAAAATGTAGCTCAGGGCGCGCAGCGCGCCTAGGTGCGCCTCTCGCTTTTAACAACTATGGGTGATGGTTAAATGAACTAGGAGAAACAATGACATGTAATTTGGCAAAGATCGCCTTGTAAATAATTAGTCGAGCTAGATACCTGAGGTGTCAATAAAATGATTGGTTGAGGTTTCAATTTGAATTCTTTTTTTCTTTTTTAAATTGAATTTAGCTTCCTCACAATGGCGAGGATTCACTCTAGCTACTCAAAGTACCCATTCTCTTTTCACGGCTTAATTGAGGAATTGGTGAATGATTTTCACTTATCCACTGTCTAGATTAGGGGCTTAGGTAATAATGTCCCTAGGTTTGAATAATGCTCTTATACCACTACGTACTTCACCTTGGACGGAGTGGGGTACCTAAATTTCATAATAAAAGGGTCACAATTCCGAGGGTGATTTACCCATTTGGAGTGGACTGAGAAAGGGCAACTCGTGCTGCCTATACACCTCAATTATTGTCCTTGGTAAAAGGAATCACCTTCAACGTGAAATAATTGATACTAATGCAGTTCATATGTGGAAAATCAGCAAACTAGCTTGTTTGATAAGCAATCCAACCAAGTCAAACACGAGCCAAGGTCGAGTAGTTTGATAATTCACACGTATCAAGCTCGAGTCGAGCTTTTGATATATCGAACATAAAGGTCTACTAAAACGAGCTTTTACCAAATGATTTTGAGTCAAGTACCAAGTAGTATGGTTTGACTTTCACCCAATCCTCCACATCTACCCCAAGTAGGTCCAGATCTACCCAAGATGGACCTCAGGCATCAATGATACATCTCTAATAGGTATTATATTAAGGTTGGGTGCCTAGGGTCTATTGGATCATCAATAAGGTTAACCATGCTTATCCTAGGGTCTATTGGATCATCAATAAGGTTAACCATGCTTACTTAAGTTCTCTGTAATCGCTGCTGCCAACTGAGCTACCTTCACCACTATGTAACATAATTGTAAGAAATAGAAGAGCCAAGGCCCAAGGATACTTACTAAACAAAGGACCAGAGACTGTAATGCCTCACAATCAAGCTTCTTTGCTCCCACACTGTCGTTCAACTCACAAATATGATTAAAAACTTTGAGGATTCGAGAAATAAATGGAGAAGGGTAAAATACAAAAGGGGGGGGGGGGGTGGTGGTGGTGTGGGTTGTTCAAGAAAGTTGTGGATTTCTCTATCTCCAACATGTGCCATGGGAGGTGAAAAGTCTCAGACACAGCTAATTTCAAACACCTGAGGTGATAGCTCAGCGTAGTTGATGCCACAGAAATTATGGCAAGAGGATTTGTAGTTATCTAGGAATGAATATGTCGGAGTAGCTGATGGCATAGAGAATTGCATCAGCTAGTAATGATTAGGTCTACTAACCATAGTTTGTAGCTTTGATGAGTCACCAGGCTGGTCAGTTAGCAAGACGAGAGTTGGGTTGACTAAAGTGTGACCAGCTGGAATGATGTTTGTTTAGGTAGCAAATCCAGTGAGTACGATAATCATGCACAGTACGCTTATGGTTAAAGAAGCAGCTGAACGACTAAGCCAAACTGGTGGGTAAGTCATCAGACTTGAGAGGGGTGATGGCCACGAAATATGCGCTGATCTGAATCAGCTGAGCTACGAGAAAAAGTAGCCAAACTCATCATTCGAAAAGAGAGTGGTGACACATGAACAGAAATGAACAATGGCTGAATTGACCTTCCTGGTGAGGTCAACTAAGATGGATGGAACAGTGGCAGAAGAAGTTAACTGAGCTACTTGGTAGACCATGCCTAACTGAATCAGCCAAATTACTTGGTTACCAAGCTAGTGAATGGACTGAATGATCAATTAATTCCATCAATCCAATCTGGGCTGCGTAATTTCCTTTATACGCGTAGAGATTATATTAAGCGTGTTGGGGTTACTGAATATTTTTATTCGGGTACTAAGTTACTAACGTAATTAAGAGCAAACTATCTACATATAGAAGAGAAGTTTACCTGATAATAGTTGAAAGAGTTTTTGCCAATATCATTATCTGGAGCCTGTTTCACGTTAAAAATTATGTATTAGTGTATCAAATTCAAAATTATGGATCACCATTTAACTTAGTAACAAAGGAAAATGTCCCATAATATTCAAATCTGGCAAAACCTAGTTACATGATCAAATTAAAAAAAATAAAAAAAAGAGAATAAAATATGAAGCCACTACCACGCATGCATCACATGGATGACTAATAGAGATACAAAATGGGGTCAGGTTTATGTGCACAAGTAAAAAGGAAAGTCGGCTGGAAATTTGGCTTTGGATCATCAGAATAATTAATGGCTCAATTTAAGGATTTTATTAATAATTAAATTGATATTATGACGCAAGCTTTGTGCATGGGCCTCTTTGTTGTAATAGATATTTATAGTCGTGTTGTAACTGGGGAAGGCATTGAGAATCCTACGGCATGATTGGTATAATTGAATGGAATTATGTTGGAATGGAATGAACTCATGAATGGATAGAGACAGGAAATTAATGATTAAAAATAATTATTACCATGATTGGTATTGATTAGGAATAGATGAAGGAATAGAAATACATTTTTTTTAATTTGATTCAAATCTCATTATTAATATTCTATTTATATTTTAAATTAATTAAAGTCTCAATAATTTAATATATTTTAATAATTATACAATAAATTATAAGGTTAAAGATAAAATAAATATTTATATAATTTAAATTTAAATTTAAAATTATATGTAATTTAATAATTATTAAGTGATTAATAAAAAAAAATATAAAATTTATATTTAATATTACAAACATGTGTATTTAATTTAAAAATAATATTATAATAAATATTTATTGAATATATAACTTTTTATTTTTTAAATAATTTAAATTTTATTATTTTTATTATAATATGAATTGAAATATATGATTTCTTTTATTTAGATTTTAAATAATTTAGTATATTTATTAAATAATTTAATATATTAAAATTATTAATATGAAAATTATATGTTAATTTAAAAAAATATATATTAACTTATTTTTAATCGTCGTAACTATATGAAATGAAATGTGAGAAAAATAATTATTTATAAATATACATTACACAAATAGATAAAATAAATAAATAAATAAAAATAATTGATTCCCATGGGTATGGAATAGCTAATATCATGGGGTACGGAAGGAATGGTGATTCTCATGTTTAAGGGAATACACATTCCTTATGGAATGAGCATTCCCATTAATAAATTATACCAAACATGGGAATGTGAATGATATTGGGAATGTTGATTCCACTCCCAAGTCATTCCACCATACCAATCATGCCGCTAGTATTTTGCAACCTTGGTTGTGGCCTATGTGGAGGAATAATACATTCAGTTTTTTTTTATCATCTTGACTATCAATGACATAGGTAGTTTCCTGATAGATCTCTAGCATAACAAAAGGGTGAATAGATCAAAACTTAAAGAGCTAACCTGTGGGTCTTCAATGGCAATAAGAGATGGCCGGCCTTCAACTGAAAATCTGTAATCATCATAATTCACAAGGCCAACTTACAAACAAACTTCCATGAATAAATAACACAGCTACGTAGTATAATTACTCAAAAATTAAAACTCAACAACTTTTACCCTCTACTACTTTTCTGGAAGAAAGTTCCCTCGTCATTGCAAGATACACCAACATCTACAGTATTTAATTTACATCCGTACATGTCAAAAAAATTCACCTAGGTTTCACCAAAAAATCCAAAATATAAATAAGTTTAGTTGCACAATAATAACTACATCTCATATCAGAACAATTAAAACATGAAAAGATATTGACATATCAACATACCAGTAACACTCCTAAGTTATGCTCAGGAGAAGCTTGTCGATGTTGCTGAGTCTGAAGTAATATATCATATCAGGTAAATATAATTCAGAAAAGAAGGAATAACTAAGATAGTCAATAAAAAGATTCTTTATATCATCTAGAATGATTTTTGTACAATAATCCATTAAAAAGGCAGGTAGAATATTTACTCCTATGCAACAAAATTTTTACTTCTAAATTGAGGCTAAAGCCTAGTTATTAAAGGCGAGAGGCGCACAAAGGCGCAAGGGCCTTGTTGGAGCCTGAGGGGCGCCTCTTGTACATCCTTCCCTAGAACATATATACATGAATATATCCTAATGAACACAAAATCACCTAACTTAATGAAGATTAAAATCACATATGGCACATAATAATATTTAACAACCCATAAATAACATAGTAACACATAGAATATCCTATCATAATCAACTTCAAACTTCAAAGTCAAATGCATAATAAGCAAATAACTGAAGGCCTTCTAGTTGTATAAAATTATCAAGTGTCAAATGATTAGCAACTAGCAAACTTATCATAATCATCATGGCCGACATGTCCATCATCCTCTTCCTCTCATCATTATCAAATTCAGTGGCGGACCCAATGGGGGTTCATGGGGATACAACTGTACCCCTAAAAAACCCCTAAATTATTATATATATATATATATATATATATATATATATATGTTTATAATTTTATATGTATAAATATTTGTATATTAATTAATTTGTACCCCCAAATTATTAACTTCAATACAAATTTATACTCAATTTATTAATATTTTTATAAATTTATACTCCCTCTGTCCCACGTATTTATTCGCAATTTTCATTTTGGGGTGTCCCACGTATTTATTCACATTCTATTAATAGTAAAAATACACTATACATCTCACCTACTTTTTGCACTTTATTCATCAATCCCAACAACCTTATTCACTTTTTTATACTTTATTCATCAATCCCAACAACTTTATTCACTTTTTTATACTTTATTCATCATTCCCAATAACATTATTTACTTTTTCTCTTTAAATTACGAATTTACTCCTACTTTAACTTAAATTATATATAAAAAAAACAACACTTCTTAATCTTCTGCCCGTATAAACGTGAACAAATACGTTGGACAGAGGAAGTACTATAAATTCATAATAATAATGTCTTAAATTGGTTTTTTACAAATAATAAAAATTCGATGGTGTTAATAGTAATTATAATTTGAGTTTTGATATATTTATTGTTCGATTTTGAATCATGGCTACCAAAAGCATGCAAACAAAAAACAAAAGAATCATTTAAAGAACATTGCAGGCATGCAACATTAGTATGCGTTGGAGCACATAAGAAGCAATTAATGTGGTAACGCCATTAAGTTCATAATTAACAATACTCACATGGTTCAGAATAATTTTAAGCTGGTATTTCAGAATGTGGTAAAATTACCCGTAACATTGCTATTAGCATGGAAAGAAGTGCATAGGAGCCAATTCCACCAGTGTAGACCTAATGGAGAATGGCAGTATGGGGTAAACAGGAATGTTTTTGCATAGTGTATAGATAAAGGAAAAGGGAAAAAAAATAAAATAAAATAAAAAGCTAGTCACCTCATTTAAGTCTCTTTGCTGCAGGAAGACTTTCAAAATCAGACACAGTGGTTTTAATGGAGGCCATTTAGTAACAGCATCCTGCACATTATAAAGATAAATTTGTAAAATGAATAAAAATAGAAAATGTCAATGTCAATGGTCTTAACATTGCACAAAAGAAACAGATCAGTCCAACAGTGGAAAAAAGATTACCTTGATAAATTCTGCAGCTTTCGGTCCATTATTAACATCAAAACTGTCACCAATGGATATATATTAATTCCAGGCAATGATAATAGTGGAAAATGAAGTACAGGTAACCAGAAAAACATAAGATTTTAGAACCAGCATAATTTCACATGCACTCAGACCAAAGTAGGGCAAAGGGCGTTCAGTGGTGTCTAGCTGTACATTGGGGATAAAACTTGAGCTGCTGAGCAGCACATCCTGTACTCGAAAGAACTTATATGACTCAAAACATAATAAAATAACTTTGAACACATATTATACCACATAATGACTCAAAACAACACATAGTGAAGGTGTTGGCACAGCTGAAGCAATAAGTGGAGGTGGACAACAGCAAGATTGAAGGAAACAATATTTTGGTGGAACAATAAAGCAGCAATCATTTTTCTCTCAAGTTTAAGAGAGAAGAAAGAAACCCTAGGAGAAGAGGCAGGTGGGTAATAATATAGAAACATTTTTTGTCTCCTCAACAAGACAACACATCACAAAAATAATGAAAAGAATATAAGTAGACTAACCTGACATCAAATGCCACACCACTTTTCTTCTCCACAAATTTAATGATTGGTACCCGTGCCTTTGCAATAACCTAATATTGGAATAGAGAAGACATTTATGGTAAAGCACAAAATTGGGAACGGTGAGTTCCAAGCACTAAATATACCTGCATCTTTTTTGCAATTCCTCTTTGAGATAGTGCCCTGGAGAGAGCATGTAGACCCATCTGAGGATTTCTTACATTGGAACCTAATATAACAACCTATCAAATATTTGAATAGCCAAGACAATGTATATCTAGTTAGCAGTATTCCCCAGATATAATGTTTATAGAAAACATTTTAGATGCATATATGTAGACTAAAGAGTTTTTCAGAAAGTAGAAACTAATTAATAGAAAATGCTTGGGACTTTTCTATAAGGGATTAAAAGAAAAAGAAATAAAAAAATTAAATCTAATATAAATAATATCCAATAATTATAATTACTAGAATTACTTTATACATTTATATGATGTTAGAAACTTTACAAACAATGAAAAGGCACTAAGGGGGGGAGGGGGTTAGCAAAATATTGTAAAATTAATAAGCAATATCAATAAGCATACCAATCTAAAAGCATTTCAAATCTATGGTACTTCATGACTCTAAGCTCCAAAAATTCAAAACAGAATATAGTATATTATTTCAAATAAGAAACAAGAAATTAAAATTTATTAATTAATAGAAGGTGTTTAAAAGGGTTCGGCAAACTCAGGCACAAAACTTTCAAAAATACAAATGAAGGGCATAGAGACAATTTCCAATTATGCCAGAAGAAAAAAAAAACCATAACTTTTAATGATTGCGCACCCACAAGCAACCTTACCTTATGTCACGCCTCCTCTAGGGATTCCTCTCAATTTTAAAATACTATGTTGTTCAGTTCATTTCTAACCACAAGGAATAACTCACAGTATGTCAATATCACAGGAATAATGGCTCTACATAAGGCTATGCCCTTTTAGTTAAACAACAATTCATAAATTGGACAAAAACAAAGGGCAAAGATGATGGAATCTACAGAAGGTCCAACTTCCTAAAAAATACATAGAATTTAGCATAGAAGTGAGTGCAAAAGACAATGTATGCAATTATGATCTTGACCATCGGAAATCCTCCCGACTCAAACACACCAATTTGGGACAACAGAAAAGAAGAATGATGCCTTGGAAAAAAGAAAATAGATACAAGAGAACACTTTTGAAGAATCCCAAACCCACCTCCTAACATTTCCCGCATATTCAACTAACTTTACCCTTCCAAATTTCCAAGCAAAAAAGCTTTCTTTTTCTTTTACTTTTCTTTTCTTTTTTTTTTGTTGGGGTGGGGGGGGGGGGGGGGTGAGGAGAGGACAGGTGAGCAAGAAAAAGAACTCAGAGAAACAAAGGATATAGGTTTCTGTTGAAGAAAAATAATGTGGTATACAGGTGGAAACAAGGCTGCAAGAGAGTCTTTCATACCCCAAACATCCTCCCAAAACCTCACAATATTACGACCCCCTAACCTGGCTGGACCTTGTGTGATTGAAGAAAAATAATGGGGTATACAGGCCGAAACAAGGCACCAAGAGAGTCTTTCATACTCCAAACATCCTCCAAAAACCTCACAATATTACAACCCCCTAACCTGGCTGGATCTTGAGTGATTGATGAAAGAATATTCTTTGCATGGCTTCTAAAAGGTGAGTCAAGCAACAATTCAAGCATCCAACTAATTTTATTACATTCCATGTAGAGCATGTGATAACTCTTCCACTCAAAAAGTCATATTTTTCTAGGAAATGGAAGCATCACCATTCCCAAATAACACTTCAATTTTAAGAGAAAAATACCAATACCCAATCCTTGATCCTTCAACTTCTGAGGTCTAGAAATAACATGACAAAAATAACCTTACTAAAAAAATCCATTTTTTTCTCCAATACATTTGCAACTCATTTTGGGTACCCTGAACAAAATGTGGCAAACAAATGGAAACAAGAGTGTCATTTCTTACCCCCTAAAATTGTCCCAAAACCTCACAATATTACAACCCCTAGCAGACATTAACTGATTGAAGAGAATCTGCTTACAGTGCAGTTCCACGGCTTCTAAAGGTGGTTCTTACTGCAATTCCAGCGTCCCACTTATTTATTGAATTTAATCCATATAAAGTTTATGATATGACAACTCTGCTCTATCATTTCCCCAATAACAAATTATTTTCAAGAGAAATAATACCAAAAACTAATCTTTCAACTTCTTGTCACAACTTGGCATAAGTCTCACTTACTTTAGAATCCATAGGTATAGGTATTTTGAAATTCATAATTGCTTACTCATACAATACTTAAGAAGTTCCACTGAGATCAGTATATATCAATTACCACTTAAAAGAGGATAACATGACAGTGCCATTATGTTCCATCATCCATGCACTGATGCAAATACAACAAAGGATAAAAGTCGACCAATACATGTAAACATGCTGTCTCATTTTCAAAGGCTTTCGAGGCAATTTACATTTTATTTCACAAGCCACAATGGCAAGTGAAAGCCAGTGGTCCAGGAAAATTTCCAGTTAACTCCTAGAACATTTACGGAAGTAACCATTTAATTATATTTGTCCATAGGGAAAAAATGCTCCAAATGCACAATGTTTTTAAAAACTTCTAACTTCTAAGTTTATATTTACTAATAAAATATTAACACATAAAATACCAACCATGCAACTCCGGTCATAATATTCCAGACAGATTTGTGTTAAAGTTGGATACAGACAAGAATACAATTTTCAATGAATCCTGAAGCAGTGTACACAACAATATTAAAAGCAGATGTACACGACAAGCTTACATCGATATCACTGGATGGAAGGTAAAGCCCAGTATTAAAAGATCCAAAAACTTCCACCTGCATGACAAAAATTCGGTAAAGTACCATGATACTCTAGGCATACAACTATAAGCTAAAAAAACATCCACTTGAATTGCATCTAAACAGATTCGTATATACCTTAGCATTAGGCCAGATATAATTAATGACATCAAATACAGATTCTATAGCAGCCGTTCTGGATTCTTGCTCCTCAGGAGTTGGCGATAGGAAATCGCAAAAATCAATTATCTCTATACAAAATCCAATATCATAAAATCAGGTATATTTGTAAATATCCTTGAACAGCAATTTAACAAGTTCAATTCATACTTGCAGGTAACCAAAAACAAATGGAACGTTCCGCACTCAACAGAATTTCATGCAATATAAATACTGATTAAACAAAAATCTAGATAAGAAACTATTCTATTGATTTGAATAAGCAATCAACCAATTTAAGACCTTTGTGCAGACGGAGCATGGGGCTTTTAAAACGGGAATTAGCATGAAACCAGTTGCCTTCTAAACTCCTCTCCGCCGCCGGAGTGGAACTTTCCAACGCCTTGGGCAGCAGATGAGAAGTCGCTGGAATTGTTGCCTCTTTACCATCTCCTTCATTCACCTCAAGGGAGAAGTAATCAGGTGCTTTAGATTCTGGCGACGGGCACTGGACAGTGGAGAGGGAAACACGGTTGCGCAAAACAATGTAAGGTTCGATTTCGGAGGAGGAAGATGTCGGCGGTTGCAATGGAAGCGGCACCGCCGGAGGCATGTCAACATCGGTGTCGGTTTCCCAAAGAGGGCCTAAGGTTTCATAAAGTATGTGCGGCGACTCCATAGCAGTGCGGAATACGCAGGTGGGCAGGTTAGATTTTCCCTTTGTCCGCAGTATATTATTAAATATACGACAGGCCGGTTGTCCTGCCTCGCAGGGTTTAGGTTTGGGCTTCAGAGTTGAGACTACCCTGTTATAATTTGAACAGTAATAAATAAGACCGGTAATGCGATTTGAAAAACACTCTTCTTATTTTGCAAACCTCCACTTATTAAACACACACTCCATCCATAATTATAAAAATAAAATTAATATTTTTAAAAAATCTAAATTACATTTATTTATTAAGTACACACCTTCATCATAATCATAATAATATATTAAAAGTGGCTTAGCAATAGTTAACATTTTTCCCATTTTATCTTTGCCTATATTTCTTTAATATATTTTTACCCTTCATTTATTATATTACTAATATTAATAATATATTAAAAGTGACATTATTAATTATGAAATATAAATGTGATGTCTTTTTATTTTTCATATAATTTATTTCAATAATTAATTTTCATGTCATAAGTTTTTTAATCTTATTGATTATATTAATAATTTTATCCTAATATAATAATAATAATATACTATATATAATAATAATAATATATTAAAAGTGGCTAGCACTTGAAAAACATATTTTTTTCAATTATATCATTACTTATATTTTATTTTTACATCTTAATCTTAACTCAATTAATAACATACTATTAAATATAAATAATATTTACTGAGGTGAGAATTTATAAAGTCTAATTCACAATTATAAATATTCACCTCATCACATACAATACATTTATTGAGAAAAGAATTTAAAAGGTCTATTTTACATGTATAAATATTCACATGCAATCAACCAAATTACCTAAAATTATCAATAAATTTATTCTTCCCTACAATTGATATATCATCATTTTTATTTTGATAATTATTTTTATTACTATATTTTTAACAATGCTCAATTTTTTCATGATAGAGTATCATTCAACAACCAATGGAAGATTTCTTCTATTGATTTCAAGGTCACGACTCAAGATTTTTTTTATTCATTTGAAAGTCACTACTCAACAGAAGTGGGCTATTTACAGAGCTTTTGGAGTTGCTCTAATGTTGTATTCTTTTTAAATAATGGTTGTTCCCTTTCTGTATTCATGTTCTACAAGTTTTATATGATACCTGAATAATTTAAATATAATTAATGCATTGATTATGACTTTTTTTAACAGCACTTTTTTTATAAAAAAAATAAAAAAATTAGCACCTGGATGTATTATAGGATTTAAAGCAACTGTTGAATTTTATACTAGCTAAGATTCTTATCATATATACCAAATTTAAAAGAATTTAAACGTACTATTCTTTCTCTTGAATTATGTAAATTGGTTAGAAATTGTATTCATTTTTTCTTTTCATAAATTATATTCTCGAATCTCGATCATCATTTTTGTTAACAGGATACAATTTTTTTAAGAGCTAAATGTCAAAAGGCAGAACTAAATAAATGAACATATCCTCAAGACCTCAGCAGTATAAAAAAAATAAAAGAGAAATTATGATTATTTAACGGGGTGATAAAATAAAATGAGAAGATAGTACCCAACTCTTAACCTCCCTTCTTTATAACAACTAAAAGATAACTATTTCAATAATATTATTATTTACTCATCTAAACTTCAATATCCTTTAACTCTTTGATAACTAAAATTTTATTTATTGCTATGATCTAAATTTCACCATAATACTTACTTCAACCATATATTGACAAGTTTCATTAGATGCAGTTAATAGAGAAATAAAATTCAAGAAACTTTCCAATTGGTGTATACGTTTTGGCCATTTCTTGATTGTTTTTAATTTATAAAACCATGCCTTGATGGATTTCTCTACTATGCATGTATTTTACTTTTGCTGAAAGTAGTTCCTGATCAATTCATGTAATAATATTTAATTATTTAATTATTTATACTTTTGGCAGATGTAAAGTTTTATCCAACAGCATACATGTCTTCTGTGTTAATTATGCACAACATTCTAACTTTAATATATTCAAGTTCATGATTCAGCTTATCAATATCTAGATCTTCTATTTATATAAGATACATAATATTTATTATTTATCATGTTTATCTTTCATATATTTTATATAAATGTATTAATGTCTTTTTACTGGTTTATGAATTAAAAGGAGAAGATACTTATGGATTTTGTGAAATTAGATTTATAATATTTAAATATTTAAATCTAATTTTTTTATAATAAAATAATAATAATATTATTAATTTACAAAATAAAACGTGTCGACGACGTGCATCGCACGTCTTAAATATCTAGTATTTTATATATATCAATATTTTATAGACCCTCATATATATTTTAGTTATATACCAGTATCTTATAAACCTTAAATTGATTATTTATTCTTTAAACACACTTCATGGGTTATTGAGCAAATTAATTTGAAGATGGAAAAGGATGAGGAAGACATTGACCTGGAGAAAGATAATGAAGAAGACTTTATCGATATGAGTTAATTGTATTCTGATTTTGACGATGAAAATATTAGTTGTGCGTCTTTCACTTTGATAATTTGTTGGTAATTGTACTCACATTCCCTCTTTGCTCCGAGTGGTTAGCATACGTATGGGTGCGCGCATAAATTACTACTCATAGAGATCTACGAAATTCCATATCTTGGTTTATGAGTTTAATATGTTAGAAAATAATGCACATAGAAATTCAGTTTTAATTTTTCAATCTAATTGCGTGAAACAACTGTCATAAACAATTATGCAAGAGAATGATGTTTTTAATCACTTTGGAAGACACATATTAATTAAAAATAAAAAATTCTAGGAGTTGAAGGACTATGGTCTTCAATAAGAGACACAAACATTAAAATACAATGATAATAAAATAATTAAATACGCAAAATTATGATTGCTAACATAATGTATATCATGACTCATTTTTACCAAAGTTCAGAGAAGTGTTGTAAGTTGACACGTATTGCGAAATAACATCCTCTAAATACACTATTCAATTTATTGATATTATAAACTAATTCTAATATTTTGCACATTACTGTGAGTACAGATGTGGAGTATATAATATGTGATTATTTATTATATATATGAAGTTATTCACACTTGACAGAGTCAAGCCTGTTTGAGATTTATTTATAACCATTTTTTAGCTACGTACTCTAAGTTACATGTTTCTTGAATACTCTAACTTTTAATAATATTTTAATATTTCAGGATCATAACATAGAGTATGCTGATTATTCTATCGTATTTTCAACAAAAGAAGTATTGGAATCACGCCAGACTTTGATAAATTGGGTTAGAAAAGTTGCAAGACCCTATCTTATGGTCATAGTTGTGAAGTGATCCAATAATAATCATGAAAAAAAAATATCAAGAGTCTATTTGGGTTGTGAACGCAGTGGTAATTATCGTGGGTTAAAAAAATGAAGAAATAATCTCCTGACAAAAATTATAGCACAAGCGAGCTAAAAATGAACTCTACCATCACACGGAGTACTGAGACAAAAATTGTGGGTGTACATTTGCATTAAAAGGTAGGCAAATATCCACATTAGGTGAATGGGTATTGGAAGTTCAGTGTGGTGTACATAATCATCCAATTGGAAAATATCTAGAGGGTCACTCTTATGCTGGTCGGCTCTCTCCCGAAGAGGAAGAATTGGTTATTCATATGTCGAATATCAACACCATGTCGCCGAAGGATATAATGCAAGGTCTTAAAGGAATGTCTTCCTGGAACACTTCCATAATAAGTATTATAAATAATTGTAGAGCGAAATACAAGATTGCCGAGCAGGATGATCACTCACAAATGCAGTTTCTTATGGCGAGGCTAAAAGATCACACATATTACTTCAAAGACAGAAGATGTGAAGGCTCAAACATTGTAAATGATCTATTTTATGCACATCCAACTAGCATTGAATTATTACATGCTTTTCCAAATGTGTTGTTGAATACTTTATGCACATCCAACTAGCATTTAAAACTAATACTTATAAGTTGCCTTTGATGGAAATTGTGGGTGTCACATCAACTGGCAAGATATTTCACGTCGCATGTGTCTATTTGAAGTTAGAAATAGAAGATAGCTACACGTGGGCATATGGAGTTTTGAAAGATTTGATGGGTGGATCATGCCTTCCAAATGTGATTGTTACGGATAGAGATATAGCATTGATGAAAACAATTGGATCCATGTTCTCCACAACCCATCATTTTCTTTGTAGATGGCATATCAGCAGAAACGTTTTGGTCAATTGTATGAAAATGTTTAGTACAAATTAACAGTGGACAACATTCAGTTGTGCTTGGAATCAGCTGTGTAGAATCTGAAATGACATTTTATGAACAATGTGCCATTTTCCAAGTAGATTTTACAAATTGTCCCCAGGTTGTTCGGTATATGATGGATCAATGGATTGTTCCTTACAAAGAGAGATTTGTCTCAACCTGGACGAATCAAGTCAAGCATTTTGACAACACAAACAATGAGCAGGTATGTAGTTGTATTGTCATACTATGTGTAGTTTAATTTCACTTATAATAATAAAGTTTATTATAACTGGTTTATTATTTTATTTTCATGGTAGAAAGCCATCATGCAGCATTAAAAAGACAACTTAAATCCTGCAAAGGGGATTTTGAAACAAATTGGTCTAGGATTCACACTCTATTGGAAACGTCACACAACGCAATAAAATATTCATTTGAAAAAAGTAAAAACGTAGCAATGCACAAGCTCAATTCAAACGTGTTCAAGTTGATACAAGGTACAATGCCCATATATGCTTTGGAGAAAATTTATAAGGAGTTTGTACGGGTGAAAGAGGGAGATGCCAACCTTAAGGGGCCGGTGTGCATGTGCAATTAAAACAGTGTGTGGTTTACCTTGTGTGCACGATATTGCAAGAGATGTTCAATTAGATACTCCCATCATACTAGATTTGATTGATAAATTTTGAAAAAGCTTGACATGTTGCCAAATTCAATTTATGGAGATGATGAAAATGAGCAGCGCCTTCGACTGATGAGGGGTTTTGATTGTGTGAGCATATATTTGAAATTTCAAACAAGTCAGAGAGGGATCTCATTCTAAAGCGAAAAGTAGACGCAGCAAATCCAGTTACCACACCATTGTTAGAGCCCAAGGTTAGTGTACGTACGCGTGGTCACCCAAAATTTAACAAAAGGAAGGGTATAGATGCATCAAAGAAAATAACATTCCCTGATGATCGCAAGAGAAAGAAGCAAGTACATGTTAATTAAATTAGATGAAACTAACATTTTATTTTAAAATTATTCTCCCCTTGATGAGAGTGAAAATAAGCGTGTTTTAGTGTCCAGCTTAACACCTTTTTGATGAGAATTGTTGTCATATATTAGCACAAGTGTCTTATATTCAATATATGTGAGAAAAAGGTGCACTTGAGGTGTTTTATTTTATTTTAGGTGGAAAAAGGATCAAAAGTGCAAAGTTGGAGAAAAGGTGCAACTTGTGCAAGAATGCTGAAAAACGCACGTCTGACTTGTGTAATTTTTCTGTGTTCGTGTGGAGCTCTGAAATAGAAATGTGATACATGATTGGAAAGCCACAGAAGAGAGGATCGTATTGGCGAAAAGAACACCTTAATCGGAATACAAACGAGAAAGTTATGAGCAAAATGGTGACGTCATGCGAGCTGTGCCGAATAGAACAGCTATGTCACTTTCCAGGGTTTGTTACACCTTCAAATTTTGTAGTTTTTGTGAGTTCTTTATATGGATAGAAATCTAAGGAAGAGAGGATCGCATGAGCGCAAGAATCACTCAAATTGGAGCTTGTATGTGGAAGTTATACACGAAACGGTGAGACTATGCAAACTGATTCGACCACGAACGAGTGGTTCGACCACGACAAGAATGGTTCGACCAAGCCATCGTGGTCGAACCAAAAGCCTGAAAGTGTGAAAAATTGCCAATTTTGATTCGACCAAGCCCATAGGCTGAACCAAATGCCTGAACAGCGCTAAATCCGTATTTTTACACTCCTAGTGCATGTTTCTGCATGTATTCGTCTTAAAAAGTCCATCTAAGGTTCATAAGGAGAGCTTACAAGTATAAAAGGGGATGAGTATCACATCATTATTGATTAGAGAGAAGAACAACACAATCATCCTACACCCCACAAGGGGGATCACCCCCAACCATTATCCACATCCTTTCCTCCATCCATCTATCACTTTAAAGATTTGTTTGTGGAATCATGAGGAGAACCAAGAGGAATATTCAAGACGGAGAAGGATGCGATGATGCCTACATCTAGGGTTTTCTTTGTTTCCTAATTTATCTTGTATTTTTTGGACATATGGGTAAGATCTATCTAACACCCATGAATGTTCTTCGCAGCATCATGGGCTAGAACCGTTTTTGTAGATCTAGGATTTTGATGGTTTTATGAATTAATTAAACTCTCTTGTGTGTCCTCCGTACAACACTACTTGTGAATTTATTTTATATATGATTATGCTTTCTTAATCAATATTCACAGTCGTTTTGTGCATCTTCAATTGCTATATAGAGTCTGAATATATATCTTGGTTGTAGATTGAGTGCGTTCACCGCTAAACAAGATTCCATGTTATGATTCTAAGTTAGGGTACTCCGAAGCTTCATTAGAACTATCATATATGAATGTTTATTAATTGAATTGAATTCGGGTTAGTAAGTAGGATGAAGAGGGTAATTTTATAGTACCTATAAAGGGAGATCATATAGGGTTAGGTTCCAGACGTGGGAAATAATTGATACTGATACTACCTAGAAAGTGGGGTGAAATTACGTCTCTTGCTCCGAGGTTATTCACACGTATTACACGCATATTTACTTGTGTCTATAGAGTAGATTTGCATGGTTTAGTAATGCGTCCATAGTTCACAAGGCAGAGTCAGCCTGCACTTGAGAGGGAAGTTAAGTGGTAAAACTGGATTACCCTAGAACTACCTATTCTTCTACTTGATCCATTTTCTTATTCTTCTAGTGCTATTTTATTTGTTATTTAACTTTAGTATTTTAGTTGTTAGATTAAATCCTCAATCTTATTGTCATTTTGTCTTAATTAATTTAGTAAATAATTTAATTGATAATACGTCGTCCTTTGGGTTCGATATTTCACTTGGTTGCTTGCTTAAGCTGCAATTGATATCCTTAATACTTGGGGATTAGTTTTGCGTGCAAAGAAAACGCGCATCAAGTTCTTGGCGCCGTTGCCAGAGACGACTGTTATTATTAGTTTATTATTTCTAGTTTGATTAAGACTTCTATTTGTGATTATTTATTTCTATCTAACCTTAAATTTTTTGAGGTACTTGTGCACTAGGAAAATCAGAGGAAGGAAAGAAGGAGTAACACATTAAGCTAAACATGGCCAGAGCAAGGCAGAATCCGGATAATATTGTCATACGTGATATTTTCACGAATAATAGAATTGGCAACATGGGGTTGATAGGAACAAGGGTGGAAGATGATGATTTTGAGATACATCCCACTCTTATTAACATGGTAAAGAAGAATTCCTTTTCTGGAGGTTGTTTTGAAGATCCATATCAACATCTCAGAAAATTCCTTGGTTATGCAAACACTCAGAAGGGTTCTGGAGCTAATGATCATGCTAGATGGATCGCTCTATTCAAGCTCTCTTTAATTGATAGAGCAGAAGATTGATATGAGACTCTTGATGCCACAGATTGCACTACATGGGACCAACTGCAGCAGAAGTTCTTAGAGAGATATATGCCACCCTCAAGGATCTTAAGAATGAGGAAAGAGATCACCCAATTTATTATGAATCAGGGTGAGAAATTTTATGAGGCGTGGGACAGGTTTAAAGTGTTGGTTTGAATAATACAAGTCTAGCTTTTTGTATGAACAATGTTATAACAATTTATTTGAAATGAGAATCATATGATCAAATGATTGCGTCTTATAATTTATTTATATGTTCGATGTAATGGTCCACTTACTTTATACTAGTAGATAATATGTAGTGCGACAATATGCGGAAGATCATATTATCGATTTTCTTATAAAGTATACACAGATGCTCACAACCGAGATAGACGGGGACTCTCTATCGGGATGGTTGTAGTGTGGTTTGGTATCAGCTTGTCTTGGCTATAGAATCACATTAATGCACTTTGTGTGTATTGAGCAGGACCAGTATGTATTTCTTTGATTCACATTTATATGTAATTAAATCAACAAATTCGGTGAGTTGGAAAGTAGTGCTGTCTCTATGGTGTGCTGTTGATTGTAGAAGGAATCCGTGTCCGACATAGGTTGATGATGTCCCCTTGAGGAGCTCATAAGGATTATCATGTAAACCCTGCAGGTGGATTTATTCCGGCATGATAATGAGGTTGAGTGGTACTACTCTCGGATGAGATATTAATTAATAGAGTTGTCAGTAACTTAATTATTAATGGACATTGTATATCTTAAACATGGGGAGACTAACGGGCTCATAATAAAAAGGAGCCCACAACGTAATTATGGGATTATAACGGTAGTGCAGTAATAATATTTTAGTGGTATATATTATTATTATTGGACTTAAGTATAAGCTTTGGGCTAAGCTTGGATACTTAAGCCTAATGGAGGCCCAACTCTAATTTCTCCTCCTGGTCCCTGCTGTACCCCATATATAAGTCATCTCAGCTGTCCAGAAACCCTAATATAAGAGATTAATCACACCTAACACTGTAAGGAGGGTGAGGGAATAGCAGATTGAGAAGATCTCGAGGATCGTCACCCACACGACGTCGAGATTGGACTTGGGAATACAGCAGAAGACCGGAAGGTTGTTTGCTGCTGCTGTCTGCTATTTTTTATGATTTTTACAAAATCGTACAGTACTCAAAATTTGATGTGTGATATACTAACGGAAAGCCACAGAAGAGAGAATCGTTCTGGCGCACAGATCACTCAAATCTGATATCGGATGAGAGAGTTATGCCCAAAACAGTGGGACTGCACAAGCTGCCAGCGAGAATCCATCTTCTTCTACATTCCCTGGTGAAATGTAATATGTTTCTTTGATTTCTTGCTTCTGTTGAATTATAAACGTATGGAACCCTAACGGTTCATGTAAAATAAATGATCAAACGCCAACAATTGGTATCAGACCTTCGATTTCGTGGTGAAGCGTGAAACGTTAGGCTAGGGTTTGTGTGATGTATATGATATTATGATTTTTTAAAACTTATTTTCTTGATGAACACCCTAACTGTACACAATACACACACAATGTTGTGACGGGCATGATTGCTGGTGGCGGAATCGTGATGAGCGAGGCTGGCCGGTGATGGAATTGACATCGGGATGGCGTGTGAAAGACGACGTGATTTGGCTAGTGATGGGGGCACGACAGGGCAGTGACTGGTTTTAGCAAGACTTACTGACTGGATGAATAGCATGACAGTTTTACGGCGATGGCATGGACTAAATCGGCTTTGCGCAATGGCGCTAACAGTAGCCAGTTGATGTTAAGTTGACAAAGAGGTAGGGCAGGGCGTGCACGATTGTCCATGGGTGGCACTCTGACGACGCGAGATGGGCGGCAGGCAGCCTGGTCTTTGCTGAACGACAGCGAAGTCGTGCGTCGATCATGCTACTAGTGTTGCCTGGTTACGACGTAGGCTATTTCGAGTGGTGTGTCATGGCGGGCTAGGCAAGGTCACGATCGAACCATGCGATGTTTTGATCGGGCCTAGTGTTATTCCAAGCGAGTATGAAGCTATTCAGGTCTGGTCTTCTGAGAATTCCGATCGGGTTTATCGCATTTTCCTGTCGAGTCTCCTTGGCATGCTGGGCATGGTTGCCGGTAGATTCTGCAAGGCTGCACCATTGAGTCTTGATAGCGCACGAGCAGTAGGAGGCTAATGGATGACAAAAGTTAAACCATGACGTGCTGGCAGTTGGCGGCACAGCGCGACTGTTCGAAAGCCTGACCTGATGGTGCACAGGTGGCAATCCATCAACAGAAGGCGCTGGGTTGTAGCCAGGTTACGACTCGGAGACTGGGCTGGACAGGTGCCGAGCGGCAGCACAGATGGAATCAGCGGGCTGCATCAGCGTTGGTTGGTAGATGGCCAAGACGTGAAGCGGTGGTGGTCGGCACTTGCGGGCTGACTTGTAAGGTTGGCGTGAGATGGATGGGTCATGCATTTTCCGAGCGAGTCTCCGAGGATTGTGCTCTGTAGGCTGCACGGCTGCGCACCTGATAGCACACAGAATACAAGACCTGCACGACTCACAGCACGATCTACTGGCCGGCATGGGCAGTTGGCGTAGCCAGCACGACCAGGTTGCTTGGTCCGCATGACCAGCAGGCGGCTGGCACGATCGGCTAGTGTTTGCAGCACTTCTGGAATAGAGATTCGCGGTGGGACGGGCGTCGATAGAAAGCAGCACAACTGTCGCTGTCAGCCGGTACGATCCATACGGGTGGCCGGCACGAGTCGTGCCGGTGGGTTCTTTTTGGAAGCATGGTGAGTGGCTGGTAGGCGTGTGGAACTGCATGGGATAGCACAAGTCGTGCAGGTGATGGTACGAGTTGTGCAGTGTGTAGCGTTGGCCGAACACGCTCATTTTCACTTCGACTTGCAGTTCGAGAGCATGGGTATGAATCGTGTCGAGTTTGCATGGTGAATGGGCGGCTAGGTGTGAGAATGTCGACCAGGGTGCCGGAGTGGTAGAACAGATTGCCGGTCAAATAATCTAGAGGAAAATTCGTGAAGACCGGCTTTTAATTTTCAGATTTGATCCCTGCGACCTCACTGGGGAGATCGAACCCCTTATAGTCGCGTTTGCCAGCATTCGTGATTAGTGGCGAACAATCAAATTCGCTTATATATAACTGCATTAATTGATTTAATTATCTAATTATTGTTATATATGTATGCATAATTCTCTGTGATTTACTGCCTTATGTGCCATGATAGGAGCATGCTAGGTTGTGTATTATATCTGAATATTATATGCATGAAAAACCCTCGGTGTTAAATTACTAAGTGGGAGAGGGAATTGGTTAATAATTCCCGCGGCCTCCATTATTGGTTTGTTAGTAATGTGAATAAACTTGCGCGTCGGCATTAGAGCCTTCCTCCCCATCGGATGAGTTTATTCATGGATTGCTGGAACAGACTTCATTAAATAATTATGTTTGTAATGTGATGCACATGAACTTGCACGTTGGCATAGACCTTCCTCCCTATCGGATGAGTTTATATGTAGTTCTCTAGTACAAACTTATAATTGATGATTGTAGGAATTTATCCAAGCACGTGTGTACTTCTCCATCTGTAAGGCACATGAGCTTGCGCAATGTACTTGGGTCAAATAATGGTGTACACTTAGATGCAAATAATAAGTATCCTCCCCATCGGAGTCACTGCTTTTATTTGCATGGCTAAAGAAGAACCGACTATTAATTATTTTTTCATGAGGTTAGGTTGACTAATGAAATTAATGGGTAAAACCTTCTCTTGTAAATGTTCGGGTTTGTAAACGTCCACACTATCGTGGTTTGCAGACCCACGGTGCTTGAGATGTCGGTAAATTTTATTTTTATATTATTTTGAGGGAATCAATATAAATGGATAAAATTCAAAGATTTGATCGGTGTATTTATTTGTGATTCTCTGTAATTTCTAATGGTTTTATCTCGCTTATTGTTTACTAAAAGAAACATATTTACTTGTCCAAAATCAGATGATTAGAAAAGAATCTTGGCTTTAATAATTACTGCTTAAGAAAATATAAATGTGTTCTCACTAAGGAAGTCTCATGATGCCTATTAAAGTCTCTAGTGAAGAGGTGAGAGGTTCATAAAAATATGATGGTCTCATGCCACTGTTCGGATACTTGAGTGAGGTTAAAAGGCAAGAGGTCATGGTTAACTTGATGAATGAATTAGAAATGCTTGGAATAGAAATTGAAGGGGAAACCTAGGTCAATTTATTCTTCATAATTTGCCTGGATGTTTTGAGCAAGTTCTACCTAAAATACGAGAGGTTGTATATGGTAGGGAACTTCTGACAAACATGTGGTGAAGGAAATCCAGTTTCATCAAGATGTGAACAAGGTTAGTATCTCATTCACTAGTTGTTGAAGCATGATTAGTGATGGCATCTACTGACACGTTGTGTGTAGATACAAGAATCACTAAAAGACTGCAACTAAGTGATGATGAGATTGTAATATACATGGGTAATACTACGAGAGTAGTGGTTGTTGCAGTGGAAGTTATTTATTTATCTTACGATATGAATAAACATTTGGTTTGAGAAATTGTCTTTACGTACGTTTTTCATAGAAAGAATTTCATTTCAGTTTCTATGTATTCACGGATGGATACTCCAATCATTTAAATGACATGCTCATTATAATGAGGGATGGAGCTATAATCTGTTGTGGTATGTTGGTCACAATTTGTACTCTTAAATCATGTTTATCCCACGGATGCAACAAATAGTAATTGATAATGCGTCTTCTAATCTTAATCAGAGAAAGACTCTTATGGAAATGATTAGATAGATGATGAATTATTTGGAATTACTAAATTCATTTTATGGGTATGCCCTAGAAACAACATGTCATATAACGTTTGTTTGTTTGTGGGATATTCTAGAAAAATGGAGGGTGATGATTTATTTAGTCCAAAAGATCGAAGGGTGATTGTTAACACAAACACTAGATTTTTAGAAAAGGACTATGTATTAAATCACATACCCATGTTTAAATTGTTCTAAAGGAAGTGAGAGGGAAAAACACGAAGTATTAGTACCAAGTGTACAAGAGGATATACCACAAGGTAAACTGCAACGCGTGTCACATCTGATACACTATTGCATGTAGTGCCTTGTCGTAGTGGGAAGGTTGTTCGACAACCCGTAAGATATGTGTTTTGGGAGAGTCGTGAGACTTGGTCCCTAGTAAACATGGAATGGACCCACGGATACGAAGAAGCACTACAAGATGGAAATGCGGAATCTTAGCAAAATGCAATGAATGATGAAATAGAATCGATGGATTCTAAATCAAGTCTGGGAGCTAGTAGGACCACTAAATGGTGTAAAAGCCATTGGAAGTAGTCATACAAAATAAAAGAGAATCATACAGTAAGGTGAAAACTTGGAAGCGAAGCTTGTTGCGAAAAGGTATAATCAGAAAGAAAAGGTTCGATTATGAGAAAACCTATTTGCCGATAGCTATGCCTATATTGATTCGGACTCTTTATTTGTTGCTACTCATATGAAATATGAGGGATAGCAAATAAATGTCAAGACAGCTTTTCTGATTGAAAATCTTGAGAAAAACATCTATGTGAAGCAACCAGAGTGATTCAATACAAAGGGCTAAGAGCATTGTGATAGTAAGCTTTAAAGTGTCCATTTATGGACTAAAGCAAGCTTCAAGATCATGAAACATCTATTTTGATGAGGTAATCCAGTCATATAGATTTAATCAATGCGCGGATGTGTCTTGTGTATTGAAAAAGAGTGACGAAAATGTGGTGATATTTCTTGTACTGTACATAGATGATATATTGCTCATTAGAGACAATGAAATAGTATTGTCGAGCGTATGGGTATGGTTGATAAAGTAGTTTGAAATGAAAGACTTAAGAAAAGCAAAATATATCATTTTGATCACGGTAATATGGATCACAAGAAATGATGTTATGCTTGTCTCAAGCTTCATGAAATGGTACAATCCTTATTCATTTTTGGCATGTGACTTTATCTAAGGAAATGTGTCTTGACACAAAAGAAGATAAAGGAGATGAAAGCGGTTCCTTATCCTTCGGTGAATAAGAAAGCTTAATCTAAGGAATGCTATGCACGAGAATGGATATCTGTTTTGCCGAAGGCATGAACAGTGGGTATCAAGGTAACCCAAAATAAGAATGTTGAACTGTGGTAACACATAATTTTGAAGTACCTGAAAAAGACCAAAAATTATATGTGGACTTACCGAATAGATTCACTGCTTCTTATGAGTTATATAGATATAGATTTTTCAAATCAGATAGGGACGACAGTAAATCCACCTCAAAGGTTATGTGTTTAATTTTATGAAGTTGAGTTATAATGTGGAGGAGTGTTATATAGAAATATATTTCAGACTTCGGACTCCATCATGGAAAGATGATAAATTGGAGCCTATAAGGCAGCCAATGTATCTGTATGACTCTAGAAACTTCATAATAGACTTTGAAGTGTTTCTAAGTTTGCCCAAGGTTATCACAATTTATTTTGATGATAATGGTGCAGTTGCAAACTTGAAGGAATCACAAGCCCATAAAGCAATTAAACACATGGAGCGCGATTACCATCTGTTACGAGAAATCGTATGATGAGGGGAAGGTTGTTGTCGCCTAGATTGCATCGGATGATGATCTAGTAAATCCATTTACAAGGACCTTAAAGCGAGAGCTTTTGATGGTCGTGTAGTGGGAGTGGGAATCAGATGTATGGCGGAAGACATGACAGCATAGTCTTTTAGTCTAAGTGGGAGATTGTTGGATTGTATACTAAAAGTCTAGTTTTTTGTATGAACAATGTTATAACAATTTATTTGAAATGAGAATCATATGATCAAATGATTGCGTCTTATAATTTATTTATATGTTCGATGCAATAGTCCACTTACTTTATACTAGTAGATAATATGTTGTGCGACAACACGCAGAAAATCATATTATTGGTTTTCTTATAAAGTATAAACAGATGCTCACAACCGAGATAGACGCAGACTCTCTTTCGGGATGGTTGTAGTGTGGTTTGGTATTAGCTTGTCTAGGCTATAGAATCACATTAGTGCACTTTGTGTGTATTGAGCAGGACCACTTGAGATCGTTTGACTTATACTGACTTATAGTAGAACTTGATCTCAGTTATTATGGATGTTCATGCTTTTAATTCCTATACAATAACCTCGACACGTAAGGCAGTATGTATTTCTTTGATTTATCAATGGGTGAGATTTACATGTAATTAAATCAACAAACTTGGTGAGTTGGGAAGTAGTGCTGTCTCTATGGTGTGCTGTTGATTGTAGAAGGAATCCGAGTCCGACATAGGTTGATGATGTCCCCTTGAGGAGCTCATAAGGATTAACATGTAAACCCTGCATGTGGATTTATTCCAGCATAATAATAAGGTTGAGTGGTACTACTCTCGGATGAGATATTAATTAATGAAGTTGTCAGTAACTTAATTAATTAATGGACATTGTATATCTTAAACATGGGGAGACTAACGGGCTCATAATAAGAAGGAGCCCATAACGTAATTATGGAATTAAAACAGTAGTGTAGTAATAATATTTTAGTGGTATAATTTATTATTATTGGACTTAAGTATAAGCTTTGGGCTAAGTTTGGATACTTAAGCCCAATGGAGGCCAAACTCTAATTTCTCCTCCTGGTTCTTGCTGTAGCCCATATATAAGTCATCTCAGCTGTCCAGAAACCCTAATCTAAGAGATTAATCATGCCTACCACTGTGAGGAGGGTGAGGGCACAGCAGATTGAGAAGATCTCAAGGATCGTCGCCCACACGACGTCGAGATTGGACTTGGGAATACAGCAGAAGACTGGAAGGTTATTTGCTGCTGCTGTCTGCCAACTTGTACGATTTTTATAAAATCGTACAGTTCTCATAATTTGACATATGATATACTGACGGAAATCCACTGAAGAGAGGATCATTTTGGTATGTACATCACTCAAATCCGATATTGGATGAGAGAGTTATGCCCAAAATGGTGGGACTGCACAGGCTGCCGGCGAGAATCCATCTTCTTCTACATTCCCTGGTGAAAGGAAATACGTTTCTTTGATTTCTTGCTTTCGCTGAATTAGAAATGTATGGAACCCTAACGGTTCACGTTAACCAAATGATCGAATACCAACATAAAGATATACTCAGGCGGTGCCCACAGTATGAAATGTCTAAGGCTCAGTATATAAGCATCTTCTACTATGGATTGAATTGTAAGTCGCATGTCATTATTGATGCATCATCAGGAGGAGCGCTGTTATCTAAGACAACACTTGATGCATAAAATTTGTTTGAAGACATCTCTATAAATTCAAGTGACTGGCCTACAGAAAGAGTAAGAGAATCTTATATACTTGGTAAAATGGCTCTGGTTGAACATCAAGTGGTGAAGCCAAATAGGGATGATGAGATCGTCTCTTGTTTAACTAACATTAACAAGCTACTAGAATCCTAGCAGAAGCAGATTACAGAGTTGACACAAAGGGGGCCTTGTAGGCAGTAGCAAGAAGTGAAGAGTGTTGAAGATACCTTCAATCGATACATGGCTGAGAATGATGCAAGGGTTGACCACATCGAAGCGATAATGAATGTTGATCATGCAGATTTATCTAAGCAGTTGAAGGACCTTGTTTTGATGATGTGGCAAATGGCCGGGAATGTGAATCAATTAACACAAATGTTGGAGAAAGGAATGTTCCCATCTTAAGACATAAGGAACTCGAAAGAGTGTCATGCCATCACGTTAAGTTCTGGAACGTAGTATGATGGACCAATGATGCTGAAAACGAATTCTGAAGCTCGAAGAGCTCGATTCAACCAGGGTTCGACCAAGCCAGCAGGTCGAACCACATCACTGAGGTCGAACCAAGCACCTGGGAAAACTATGGAGCTTCCAACTGACCGGTTCGACCATGACCCTCATGGTTAGACCAACCCTATTGGTCGAACCAAGGTCAAACCAGCCTGTCCAAACTACCCTATTTCGTCTGAAGCATGGTTTGACCACGACCACTATGGTTCGACCAACCCTGTTGGTAGAACCATGGTTGAACCAACCTATCCGGAAGAGAGCACACTTTCTGAAGCGCATTTCGACCATTACTCGCCTGGTTCGACTAGCACTCATGGTCGAACTGAGGTCGAACCATCTTGTCAAGCACTTTTTTTCGTGCAGAATTCCTTACCTGATGTTGATGTACTCCAGTGTCATCCCAAGGGCAGAATACTAAGCTTATAATGGAAAAGAAATGGGAAAAAGCAAAGAGATTGAGAGCCGAGAAGTTTAGACTACTGATGGATAATGAAGATGTGGTTTTCTACCTTGATCAAGCAATGAAGATGCCCATGGAGACTCAATCTTGCAAGTGCATAGATGCGATTTCTAACTTGTTTAATCTTGATTTTAATGGGACAGATGATTCTGATTTAAGTGAAAGATTGACAAGGAGGAGTCTAGACAGCCATGGAAGGAAGGAATTTCCAAGGATCATATTTTTTTGACCAAGAAAGGTGAGGTGCTGAGTGTAGACAAGAAGAGGGAAAAAAAGTACTTGAAGGTGAGGATGTGAGAAAACCGCCATCTGATCCAGTAGTTCAAAGTGGTATTCCATCGTGACTCTCCGACGTTAAACATGAGTGCATGTTGGGTGTTTGTTCCTTCCATTTTATTGCTTTATTATTTTTTTCGTATGAGTGAGGATTCATTATAATTGGGGTGCTCACGTTTTGGCAATTATATCTCTTTTCAAAATTAGTTTCAACTTATGTTTTTACTAAGTTTGGGGGGGTGTGATGTACTTACTGTTGGCATTTGATCGTTTGGTTAACATGAACCGTTAGGGTTTCATACATTTCTAACAGTCAGCGGAAGCATGAAAACAAGAAACGTATTACCTTTCACCAGGGTATGTTGGAGAAGATGGATTCTCGCAGGCAGCCTACACAGCCTTACTGTTTTGGGCATAAATCTCTCATCCGATTTAGGAATCAAGTGATTTATATTCCAAAACTATCATCTCTTCTGTGGCTTTTCGTCAGTATATCACACGTTGAATTCTGACTTCTGTACAATTTATAAAAATCATGCAAGTTGGCAGACAGCAGCAGCAAACAATCTTCTAGTCTTCTGCTGTATTCCCAAGTCTAATCTCGACGTCGTGTGGGCGATGATCTTTGAAATCTTCTCAATCTGCTATTTCCTAACCCTCACTCACATGTTAGGCATGATCAATCTCATAGATTAGGGTTTTCGGATAGCTGAGATGACTTATATATGGGCTACGGCAGGGACCAGGAGGAGAAATTAGAGTTGGGCCTCCATTGGGCTTAAGTATCAAAGCTTAGCCCAAAGCTTATACTTAAGTCCAATAATAATAATATATACCACTAAAATATTATTAATGCACTACCGTTATAATCCTATAATTACGTTTTGGGCTTTTTCTTATTATGAGCCCGTTAGTCTCCCAATGTTTAAGATATACAATATCCATTCATTAATTAAGTTACTGACAACTCCATTAATTAATATCTAATCCGAGAGTAGTACCACTCAACCTTATTATCATGCCGGAATAAATCTTCCTACAGGGTTTGCATGATAATCCTTATGAGCTCCTCAAAGAGACATCATCAACCTATGATGGACACAGATTCCTTCTACAATCAACAGCATACCATAGAAACATCACTATTTCCCAACTCACCGAGTTTGTTGATTTAATTACATGTAAATCTCACCCATTGATGAATCAAAGAAATACATACTGCCCTACGTGTTGAGGTTATTGTATACGGATTAAGAGCACGAACATCCATAATAACAGAGATCAAGTTCTTCTATAATTCAGTATAAGTCGAATGATCTCAAGTGGTCCTCCTCAATGCACACAAAGTGCACTAATGTGATTCTATAGCCAAGACAAGCTAATACCAAATCACACTACAACTATCTTGATAGAGAGTCCCCATCTATCTCGGTTATGAGCATCTGTTTATACTTTATAAGGAAATCGATAATATGATCTTCCGCGTGTTGTCGCAGAACATATTATCTACAGTATAAAGTAAGTGGACTATTGCATCATTCATATAAATAAATTATAAGACGCAATCATTTGATCATATGATTCTCATTTCAAATAAATTGTTATAACATTGTTCATACAAAAAGCTAGACTTTTAGTATACAATCCAACAATCTCCCACTTATACTAAAAGACTATGATGTCATGTCTTCTGCCATACATCTGATTCCCACTTCCTCTACACGACCATCAAAAGCTTTCGCTTTAAAGTCCTTGTAAAAGGATTTTACTAGGTTATCATCTATTGCAATCTAGGCGACATCAACCTTCCCCTCATCATACGATTTCTGGTAATAGGTGGTACTCGCACTCCCTGTGTTTAATTGCCTTATGGGCTCGTGATTCCTTCAAGTTTGCAACTGCACCATTATTATCACAATAAATTATGATAACCTTGGGCAAACTTAGAAACACTTCAAAGTCCATCATGAAGTTTCTAGAGTCATATAGATACTTTTGACTGCCTCATAGGCTCCAATATATCATCTTGTCTGGAGTCTGAAATATATTTCTATATAACACTCCTCCACATTATGACTCAACTTCCTAAAATTAAACATATAACCTTTGAGGTGGATTTACTGCCGTCCCTATTTGATTTGAAAAATCTGAATCTATGTAACGCCTAAGAAGCAATGAATCTGTCCGGTAAGCCCACATATAGTTTCTTGTCCTTTTCAGGTACTTCAAAAATATGTGTTACCATAGTTCAACATTCTTATATCAGGTTACCTTGATACCCACTGTTCATTCCTTCGGCAAAACAGATATCCATTCTCGTCCATAGCATTCCTTAGATTAAGCTTCCTTATTTGCCGAAGCATAAGAAACCGCTTTCATCACCTTTATCTTCTTTTTGTGTCTCAAGACACATTTCCTTAGATAAAGTCACATGCTAAAACAAATAAGGATCACATCATCTAATGAAGCTTGAGACAAGCATAACATCCTTTCTTGTGATCCGTATTACCGTGATCAAAAAGATATTTTTCTTCTCTTAAGTCCTTCATCTCATACTGCTTTATCAACCATACCCATACGCCCGATAATACTTTTTCATTGTCTCTAATGAGCAATATATCATCTACGTACAGTACAAGAAATACCACCACGTTTCCATCACTCTTTTCAATACACAAGACACATCCGCGCATTGAATAAATCCATATGCCTGGATTTCCTCATCAAAATGGATGTTTCATGATCTTGAAGCTTTCTTTAGTCCATCGATGGACACTTTTAAGCTTACTATCACAATGCTTTTAGCCCTTTGCAATGTATCACTCTGGTTGCTTCACATAGATGTTTTTCTCAAGACTTCCATTCAGGAAAGCTGTCTTGACATCTATTTGCTATTCCTCATAATCAATATGATTAGCAACAGATAAAAGAATTCAGATCAACATAAGCATAGCTATCGGCGAACAAGTTTTCTCATAATCGAATCCTTTCTTTCTGAGTATACCTTTTCGCAACAAGCTTTGCTTCCAAGGTTTTCATGTTACAGTTTGATCCTCTTTTATTTTGTATGACTACTTCCAATGGCTTTTACACCGTTTTAGTGGTCCTACAAGCTCCCAGACTTGATTTAGAATCCATCGATTCTATTTCAGAAATCATTGCACTTTGCTAAGATTCACATTTCTATCTTGTAGTGCTTCGTCGTATCCGTAGGTCAATTCCATATTTACAAGGAACCATGTCTCACGACTCTCCCAAAATATAAATATTACGGGTTGTTGAACAACTCTCCCACTACGACAAGGCACTCTATGCAATTATGTATCAGACGTGACACGCGTTGCAGTTTACCTTGTGGTATATCCTCTTGTACACTTGGTACTATACTATGTGTTTCCGTTCTCACACCTTTTAGAACAACTTATACATATGTTTGTGATTTATTACATAGTCATTTTCCAAAATCTAGTGTTTGTGTTAACAATCACCCTTCGCCCTTTTGGACTAAATAAATCAACACCCTCCATTTTTCTAGAATATCCCACAAACAGACAAACGTTATGCGACATGCTATTTCTAGGACATACCCATAAAATGAATTTAATAATTCCAAATAACTTATCATCTATCTAATCATTTCCATAAGAGTCTTTCTCTTATTAGGATTAGAAGACGCATTATTAATTACTATTTGTTGCATCTGTGGAATAAACATGATTTAAGAGTACAAATTGTCCACCAACGTACAACAACAGATTATAGCTCCATTCCTCATCACTATGACCATGTCATTTAAATGAAATGGAGTATCCATCCGTAAATGCATAGAAACTGAAATCAAATTCTTTCTATGAAAACTGTACGTAAAAATAATTTCTCAAAACCAAAAGTTTATTCATATCGTAAGATAAATAAACAACTCCCACTGCAACAGCCACTACTCTCGTAGTATTACCCATGTATATTACAATCTCATCATCACTTAGTTGCAGGATTTTAGTAACTCTGGTATCTACACACAACGTGTCAGTAAATGCAATCACCAATCATGCTACAACGACTAGTGAATGAGATACTAACCTTGTTCACATCATAATGAAAATGGCTTTCCTTCGCCACATGTTTTGTCAGAAGTTCCCCACCATATACGACCTCTTGTATTTCAGGTAGAACTTACTCAAAACATCCAGGCAAGTTATGAAGAATAAATTGATCTAGGTTTCCCTTTCAATTTCTACTCCAAGCATTCCCAATTCATTCATTAACTTATCCATGACCTCTTGCCTTTATAACTTACTCAAGTATCTGAAGAGTCGCATGAGACCATCATATTTCCATGAACCTCTCAACTCTTCACTTGAGACTTTAATAGGCATCATAGGATATCCTTAGTGAGAACACATTTTATTTTCCTAAGCAGTAAAATTCAAAACCAAGATTCTTTTCTAATTATCTAATTTTGGACCAGTAAATATAATCTTTTTCAGTAAACAATAAGTGAGATAAAACCATTTAAATTTCAGAGAATCACAAATAAATACACCAATCAAATCTTAGAATTTTATCCATTTATATTGATTCCCTCAAAACAATATAAAATTAAAATTCACCGACATCTCAAGCACCATGAGTCTGCAAGCCACGTTAGTGTGGATGTTTACAAACCCAAACATTTACAAGAGAAGGTTTTACCCATTAATTTCATTCGTCAACCTAACCTCATGACAAAATAATCAATAGTCGGTTCCTCTTTAGCCATATAAATAAAAGCAGTGACTCCGTTGGGGAGGATACTAATTATTTACACCTAAGTGTACACCATTATTTGATCCCAAGTCCGCGGCCCAAGCTTATGTGCCTTACAGTTGGAGAAGTACACACGCGCTCGGATAACTTCTTACAATCATCGATTATATGTTTGTACCAATGAACCGCACATAAACTCATCTGTTAGGGAGGAAGGTCTATGCCAACACGCAAGTTCATGTGCCACATTACAAATAATAATTATTTAATGAAGTCTGTACCAGTGATCTATGAATAAATTCATCCATTAGGGAGGAAGGCCTATTGCCAACACGCAAGTTTACTCACATCACTTACAAACCAATAATGGAGGCCGCGGGAATTAATTACCAATCCCCTCTCCCACTTAGTAATTTAACACCGAGGGTTTTTACATGCATATAATATTCAGAATAAAATGCGCAACCTAGCATGCTCCTATTACAACAAATAAGGCAGTAAATCACAGAGGATATGCATAGCTGATAGGGGTTTTCTTAACACACAAAATTAATCCTCAAGTATAAGGATATCAATTGTAGTCGCGAAGATGACCAAGTTACATTATCGAACCCACGGGACGGTTAAACATCAATTTCATTATATTCTAGTATACTTTAGACTATGTTTGGTAATTGTAAAGGTTTAAGGAATAATGACTTCTAATCGAAATAGCAAAAAGAAATAGCAAGAGTTAGAGAAAAGTGAGTTGTGATCAAGAAGAATAGTAGGTAGTTCGTCGGGTCATCCAATTTCACTAGCAATTCGTATTTTCATGTGATGGTGTCCGACTCTGCCCTGTGGTTTGTGGACGCATCACTAGACCATGCAAGTTTATCCTATAGACACAAGTAAATATGCGCTTGACACGTGTGAATAACCTCGGAGCAAGAGATATACTTCACCCCCCCTTTCTAGGTACTATCATAATCAATTATCTTCCACGTCTAGAATCTAACCCGATTTGATCTCCCTTTTTAGGTACTATAAAGTTATACTCTTCATCCTATTTTTCAACCCGAAATCAATTCAATTAATAAATATTCATATAAGACGGTTCTAATAAGACTTCGGAATCCCTTCACTTAGAATTATAACAATAAACCCTGCTCAGTAGTGAACGCACTCAACCAATAACCATGTTATGTATTCAGACTCCACACAACGATCATTGATGCACAAAACAACTATGAGTATGGATTAAATATGCAATCTTATATAAAATAAACCACAGGTAGTGTTGTACGGAGTTTTACACACGAAATACGAATTATATCATGAAACTTTCATAACCCTAGAACTACCAAGGCGGTTCTAGCCCATGATTGATCTAGGAACAATCATGGTTAGATTGATCATTCTTACTTGAACCTTCAGCGAACTTCTGTCACAGCCCTCTGGATGGATCACCACCTCTACTCTTGCCTCCCTTATGATTGATGATCAAAAGCTCCCCTTATTCTCTGCATGAGCCTCCTTTTATACTTGTAATCACGTCTCTAGGGCTTGGAATGGGCTTTCTAAGTGATCTCACGCGTTTCGGCCTCGAAAATTTGGATAAGTTAAGTTCCCGCACGTAGGTTCGACCTCATTAAACAGATCGAACAACTGGCCACAGGTCGAACCCCAAGTCGAACCCCGCTACTGGAAGAATTCTATACTCGTTCGACCTCTTGAACAGGTCGAACCTCTCAGGACTTGGTCGAACCCCAGGCCGAACCTCATCACTGGACAATTTCTGCTCTTGGTTCGGCCAACCATCAGGTCGAACTCCCAACGTCGTGGTCGAACCCAGCTTCTCATGAACTGGTTCGACCATGGTTCGACCTGATGAACAGGTCAAACCCCTCGAGTCGTGGTCGAACCTACTTCCTGTACTTCTCCAACACTGGTTCGACCTGCTGGAGAGGTCGAACCCTCCTCCAATCAGGTCGAACCCACTGTTGGATTGTATACTAAAAGTCTAGCTTTAGTATGAACAATGTCATAACAATATTTGAAATGAGAATCATTGATCAAATGATTGCATCTTATAATTTATTTTATATGCATGATGCAATAGTCCATTTACTTTATACTGTAGATAATATGTTGTGCGACAACACGCGGAAGATCATATTATCGGTTTCCTTATAAAGTATAAACAGATGCTCACAACTGAGATAGACGGGGACTCTCTATCGGTATGGTTGTAGTGTGGTTTGGTATTAGCTTGTCTTGGCTATAGAATCACATTAGTGCACTTGTGTGTATTGAGCAGGACCGCCTGAGATCGTTCGACTTATACTGACTTATAGAAGAACTTGATCTCTGTTATTATGGAAGTTCGTGCTCTTAATCCATATACAATAACCTCGACACGTAGGGCAGTATGTATTTCTTTGATTCATCAATGGGTGAGATTTATAAGTATTAAATCAACAAACTCGGTGAGTTGGGAAGTAGTGCTGTATCTATGGTGTGCTGTTGATTGTAGAAGGAATCCATGTCCGTCATAGGTTGATGATGTCCCCTTGAGGAGCTCATAAGGTTTATCATGTAAATCTTGCAAGTGAATTAATTTCCGGCATGATAATAAGGTTGAGTGGTACTACTCTCGGATGAGATATTAATTAATTTGAGTTGTCAGTAACTTAATTAATTAATGGACATTGTATATCTTAAACATGGGGAGACTATCGGGCTTATAATAAGAAGGAGCCCAGAACATAATTTGGGATTGGACGGGTAGTGCAGTAATAATATTTTAGTGGATTATATTATTATTATTGGATTTAATTAAAAGCTTTGGGCTAAGCTTGGTTAATTAAATTCAATTGAGGCCCAGCTCAATTTCTCCTCCTGGTCCCTGCAGTAGCCCTTATAAATAAGTTATCTCAGTTCCTGTTAGCCCTAAGTCAGTGCCTCATTTGACAGTTAGAAAGAACATGAGCAGATTGAGAGAATCCTGCGGATTGTTGCCCACACAACAGCAGGATTCAACTTGGGACATACTGCAGAAGATTGAGAGGTGGTTCTCTGCAACGGTTCATCCTCTACATCAACCCAGAAGTACGGTAAACAAGATTTAATTGCTTCCGCTGTTTATTGTTTGCCTGTTTACTAACGATCACGTTTGAGCCACAAGATCCAATTGCCCAACAATTGGTATCAGAGCCTGGTTTTTGTGGTAAAACGTGAGACGTTAGGTGGGTGTGGTTATATGATTATTTAATTGATCTAGATGTAATCACATGTTCTTTTGCTATTCGTGTGTTTATATTCAATGGAAAAGCATGAGATTAGGGATTATATATATATAAATTTCCTATGTGCTTTTGTCGTTATTTATGGCTGTGATGGTTGATGATTAAACACGGCAAATCATACACACACTTGACTGAGCACTGCTTGAAACTGAGAACATGAAAAGAGAAACCACCAAACAATCTATTTCCTTTCACCCTCTCTGTTCACGGAAAGAAAGGGATTGTAGACGTGGCTGGTGGCTGATGGACGGTCGGCGGAAGCACTGGACAGTACGACCCGGGGCAGTCCATGACTGTTGATGGGCGAGGCTCATCGACGGGAAGGTGAAGAAAGAAAGAGCGTCGACTTCAGATGGCCTGATTCCTGAACTCAGCTGCAAGATGGAGGGGTTCGTGTGGGCCGCTGATAGCGATCATAATCCACGATGATTGCAGCGGTGACTCCAATCCGCGATTTCAGATGGTGATTTAGAAACATGGCGGCGCGCGGCGTGAAGTCACGCGAGGCGGCGCACGGCATCAGAGGTGCACGACTGAGCCGGCGCTGTCAGAAGACGACGGCTGGTGATAGTCACTGGCGTCGCGATCCTGCCCTGATGACAGCGCGGATGCAGGCGGATGGTCTCAGGCGGCTGGCGGTGCGTTTCAGGCGGCTGGCGGCGAGACTCCGTTGGGCTGAGCTGCTGAGGCACGTCGCGCCGGTGATGGCAGGCGATGTGTTTGTGGCAAGAGAGAAGACGACGGCGTAGGCTTGCTGGAAGCATTCGGCAGCTCTGATCGGCAGATGGCTGACGGCTCGATTCCAGAGTGCTGTCGTCGCGGTCGCCGGGAGCAGCGGGCACCTCCGATCAAGCATGGAGCTGGGAATGCTAGACACGGCTGGGCTTAGGTTGTATGCGTGTGAAATCAAGAAGCGGCTGAAGCATTAGGGCAGCAATTCAAGGGCCCAATTTCTTGGTTTTGGGCTTTCTTGATGGGCTGTGGAATTTAGGCTGCCCCTTTGGACTTAGATTCAATTTGGTTTTGGGCTGGTTTTAAAAGGCCCAATTTTAATTGATAGAATATGGGATGATGGGCCTAATTTTCTGCTGGACTAATTAATTTTAATTTGGTTTTGGGCTGTTGGACCCAATTTTAATTAAAATGGTAATGGGCTGCTCTATTAATTTTAATTTGATTTTGGGCTATTGGGCCTAATTTTAATTAAAATGGTAATGGGCTGCTAGGCAATATTAATTGCTGGTTTTAATTAATTGTGGGTTTAATGTTGGGCCAAGGTTAAATAATGGGCTAGACCTTAATATGGAAATTGGCAGGGTAAATGGGCTTAATTATTTTATTAATGGACTGCTCATTTTATGTTAATGATGTTTGGGTCAGCTGGACATTTTTAATTTATCCAACATATTATGCAATTAATTAATGTTATATAACTGATTAATTGATTTAATTATCAATTATTGTTGTATATGTGAAAGGCATGTTCTATGTGATTTATTTATTTAAATTGCTGTTAATAGAAGTATGCTAAGATGTATATTTTATTTATGGAATATTATATGCATGTTAAAACCCTCGGTGTTAAATAACTAAGTGGGAGAGGGGATTGGTAATAAATTCCCGCGGCCTCCATTATTGGTTTGTAAGTGATGTGAGTAAACTTGCGTGTTGGCATAGGCCTTCCTCCCTAACGGATGAGTTTATTCATGGATCACTGGTACAGACTTCATAAATAATTATTGTTTGTAATGTGGCACATAAACTTGCGTGTTGGCATAGGCCTTCCTCCCTAACGGATGAGTTTGTGTGCGGTACACTGGTACAAACTTATAATTGATGATTGTAGGAAGCTACCCGAGCGCGTGTGTACTTCTCCAACTGTAAGGCACATAAGCTCGCGCAGTGGACTTGGGATCAAATAAAGGTGTACACTTAGGTGTAAATAATTAGTATCCTCCCCAACGGAGTCACTGCTATTATTTGCATGGCTAAAGAGTAACCGACTATTAATTATTTTGTCATAAAGTTAGGTTGACAAATGAAATTAATGGGTAAAACCTTCTCTTGTAAATGTTCGGGTTTGTAAACGTCCACACTAACGTGGCTTGCAGACTCACGGTGCTTGAGATGTCGGTGAATTTTATTTTATATTGTTTTGAGGGAAACAATATAAAAGGATAAAATTTGAAGTTTTGATCGGTAAATTTAATCGTGATTCTCTATATTTCGAATAGTTTTAGTCTCACTAATTGTTAACTAAAAGACATTATATTTACTTGTCCAAATTAGATGATTAGAAAGAATCTTGGTTTTGATGATTACTGCTTAAGAAAATACATGTGTATTCTCACAAAGGACGTCTCATGATGCCTATTAAAGTCTCTAGTGAAGAGATGAGAGGTTCATAGAAATATGATGGTCTCATGTAACTCTTCGGATATTTGAGTAAATTAAAAGGCAGAAGATCATGGTTCAATTGATGAATGAATTGGAAAAGCTTGGAATAGAAATTGAAAGGGAAACCTAAATCAATTTATTCTTCACAATTTGCCTGGATGTTTTGAGCAAGTTCTACCTGAAATACGAGAGATTGTATTTGGTGGGAAACTTCTAACAAAACATGTGGCAAAGGAAAGCCATTTTCATCATAATGTGAACAAGTTTAATATCTTATTTACTAATGATTTAAGCATGATTAGTGATGGCATCTACTGACACGAACTGTGTAGATACTGGAATCACTAAATGTTTGTCACTTAGTAAAGATAAGATTGTTAAAACATGGGTAAAACTACAAGAGTAGTGGCTATTGCAGTGGGAGTTGTTTATTTATCTAATGATAAGAATAAACGATTGTTTATGAGAAATTGTCTTTACGTACGTTTCATAGAAAGAATTTAATTTCGGTTTCTATGCATTAACGGATGGATACTTCATTTCATTTAAATGACATGGTCATAGAAATGAGGAATGAGGCTATAATCCGTTAAAGTACGTTGGTGGATAATTTGGATATTCTTGAATCATGCACATCCCACAGATGCAATAAATAGTAATTAAATAATGCATCTTCTAATATTAGTAAGAGAAAGAAACCTTCGGAAATGAACAACTAAACATACATTTGGCGTCTATGACTAATTCATTTTACTTAAGTAGGATTCAAAAGTTGATAGACGATAGACCGTAAGGTTTATCTGAAGTGAAAACTATCGGACTTGCGAGTCTTGCTTGGAAGTAAAAATGATTAACTGCCTTTTCAAGGCTGTGGGGTGTAGAGCCAAAGATATATATGTTGGAATTAGTTCATTCTGATTCAAGCGGATCTAATATTATCCAGGCGAGAGGTGGTTAAGAATATTCGAAGATTATTCTAGATACCGATATATTTATTTGATTCACTGCATGTCTAAATTCTTTGATTAATTCAAGAATTGCAAGATTGGTACAGTGAAGCGTCATGGAAAATATATTAAGTCATTACGATTTAATCGTGATGGCGAGTACCTCTTAGGATAGTTAGGAGCTGTTAATCAGAAGTTGAGATTAAATCTCAAGTAGTCTACACCGGGCGATCCCCAGCTGAATGGTGTGGAGGATAGAAGGAATAAGACTCTTATGGTAATGATTAGATAGATGAAGAATTATTTAGAATAATTAAATTCATTTTATGGATATGCCCTAGATACAGTAATTCGTGAAACGTTTGTCTGTATATGGGATATCCTAGAAAAATGGAGAGTGATTTATTTAGTCCAAAAGATCGAAGGGTGATTGTCAACACAAACACTAGATTTTTGGAAAAGGACTATGTAATAAATCACAAACCCATGTATAAGTTGTTCTAAAGGAAGTGAGAGGAAAACACTAAGAATAAGTACCAAGTGTACAAGAGGATATACCACAAGGTAAACTGCAACGCGTGTCACGTCTAATACACAATTACATGTAGTGCCTTGTCGTAGTGGGAGGGCTGTGTGACAACTCATAAAATATATATTTTGGGAGAGTCGTGAGACTTGATCCCTAGGGAACATGACATTATCCCACGGATACGACGTAGCACTACAAGATGAAAATGCGGAATCTTAGTAAGTTGCAATGAATGTTGAAATAGAATCTACGGATTCTAAATTAAGTCTGGGAGCTTATTAGACCACTAAATAGTGTAAAAGCCATTGGAAGTGGTCATAGGAAATAAAAAAGGATCATGCGGAAAGGTGAAAACCTTGAAAGCAAAGCTTGTTGCGAAAAGATGTACTCAGAAAGAAATGGTTCGATTATGAGGGAACATATTCGCTGGTAGCTATGCTTAAATTGATCCGGATTGTTTTATTTATTGCTGCTCATATTAAATTATGAGGGACAACAAATAGATGCCAAGACAGCTTTCCTGATTGGAAGTCTTGAGGAAAACATCTATGTGAAGCAACCAGAGTAATTCATTGCAAAGTACTAATAGCATTTTGATAGTAAGCTTAAAAGTGTCCAGCGATGGACTAAAACAAGTTTTAAGATCGTGAAGCATATGTTTTGATTAGATAATCCAGTGGCATGGATTTAAATCAATGAGCGGATGAGTCTTGTGTGTTGTAAAGAGTGACGGAAATGTGGTGGTGTTTCTTGTACTATACGTAGATAGTATCTTGCTCATTGGAGACAATGAAAGAGTATTATCGGGCGTATGGGTACGGTTAATAAAGCGGTAGTGATGAAGGACTTAAGAAAGACAAAATACATCCTTTTGATCACGGTAATACGGATCACAAGAAAGGATGTTATGCTTATCTCAAGTTTCATAAAATGATACAATCCATACTCGTTTAGTATGTGAATTTATCTAAGTAAATGTGTCTTTGAGACACAAGATTAAGATAAAGTAGATGAAAGCGGTTCCTTATGCTTCGGCGAATAAGGAAGCTTAATCTAAAGAATGCTATGAACGAAGTTGGATATCTGTTTTGCTGAACGCATGAACAGTGGGTATCAACGTAACCCGGAACAAGAATGATGAACTGTAGTAAGACATATATAAAGTGCCTGAGAAGGACCGGAAATTATATATGAACTTACTGGACAGATTCACTGCTTCTTGTGGATTACGTAGATTCGGATTTTTTAATCATATTGGACGGTAGTAAATTCTCCTCAAAGGTTATGTGTTTAATCTTAGGAAGTAGAGTCATAATGTGGAGGAGTGTTATATAGAAATATATTTCAGACTCCGGACTCCATCATGGAAAGATGATAAATTGGAGCCTATGAGGCAGCCAAAGTATCTATATGACTCTAGAGACTTCATGATGGACTTTGAAGTGTTTCTAAGTTTGCCCAAGGTAATCACAATTTACATTGATGATATTGGTGCAGTTGCAAACTTGAAGAAATCACAAGTCCATAAGGCAATTAAACACATGGAGCGCGAGTACCACCTGTTACGAGAAATCGTATGATGAGGGGAAGGTTGTTGTCGCCTAGATTGCATCGGATGATGATCTAGTAAACCATTTACAAGGACCTTAAGGCGAGAGCTTTTAATGGTCGTGTCGTGGAAGTAGGAATCAGATGTATGGCAGAAGACATGACAACATAGTCTTTTAGTATAAGTGGGAGATTGTTGGATTGTATACTAAAAGTCTAGCTTTAGTATGAACAATGTCATAACAATATTTGAAATGAGAATCATTGATCAAATGATTGCATCTTATAATTTATTTTAAAACTTCAAGCCCTATGTATAAGCAATTCGGGGTACCAGTTTCAGGCACTACCCCTAACAAGATTTATCCATGTACTTTTCTTACTAAACCTCATTCCATCTTCCTTTTCTTCTTGCACACTTATTCACCTCATTCTCTATACCAATGAATAGGGTATTTTCAAAGCTCAAATAAGGTAAATAAGGCTCTTTTATTTGGCTTACCAAAGAAAAAGCTTTTAAAAGGCTCAAACAGGGCTACCAAAGGTTTATAGGATCATTAGGAAAGGTAAAATTTGGCTAAGTGACTCAATTAATCAAAAATGGCCTAAGATCATGTCCTAATATTTCATCAATTGTAAGTTTCACATAAGACGCCAAGCCAAGTTCTAGAATACGTTCATACGAATGATTCTCTCAAAAATAAACTATCATGATCAAACATGATAGAGGCTCAAATCCTCACATAGGTAATCAATTCCTAATACTCCTCATAGCACATAATCAAGATCAATCCCTCATGAATTCCACATACTTATCAAAGTATACATGCTCTTTTCAATGAAAATAAACACATGAACACATGAATGCACAGAATCAACAGCCCATATACAAATCAATCATACAAGATCAACTATATCAAGTACATGCCACTCACACATGAATCACACCCCAATCTGTAAAAATAAAAAGAAGAATGAGAGATAAGATGAATCGGAGAAGCCAAAAGAAAACCTGAAACTACTCCCTAGGAGCATCATCATCCTCATCATCATCTTTTTCATCCTCATCTATCCTATTCTCCACAGCTCGGCACAGGCTGGTAATGTGCCTATCCATCATATCCACCCGACTACTCACTCTACCAACACGCTCATCCAAGGCAGAGTATCTCTCGTTCAGCGTGGCATAGTTGGTGTTAGCGAGCGCGAGCTGCTTGTTCGTCTCCTGCTGTGCAGCTATTACCGCGGCCAGCTACTCATGAATCAAGCGAAGCTGCTCCCGTGTACCCGGGACTGCCCGCTACTGCTGCGGTACTGAAGCATGCTGAGGCGCGTCGTGCTGCTCTTCTTCCTGATCCTCCTCTTCAGGCTGCTGTGGCTGAGGTGGACGGAACTCTCCTTGATCAATGATCTGCTGTAACTCAGCCATCCAGCCCTCAGCACACATCTGCGCTACCGCTCTCCAATCACCACCCGACTTCACTGCCACGGATAAGGCGGTATGTCCGAGAGAATTCATCAACTTATTCGTTGCTACCCGAATAGTTGTCAAGTTGCTTACGTTGAAGGGGAACATAAATTCGAAAGGCTTGAGACCCCTCGTGAAGAACCAATCTCCATCTTTAAAATGGGCAAATCCTCCCTTCACGCACGTGATCATCATCAAATCGGGTTCTCCTTCTACTGGTGTAATGCCGATGAAATCCAAGTTGTAATGCTCAGCCACGATCATCAGTAACCCTCCAATATTCACTTTTGAAATCCAATGGTCTTGAATCGATGTAGCTGCGCAATGAAATAAGCTCCAACATTGAACTGCACCCTGTTTAGCATACACCACAGGGCGTAAAGCTCTCCTCTAGACACAGCACTCCCCTCCGAGCGGGCGAATAACGTGTTGCTCAGGACTCGGTCCATGTACCTCAAGACTGGGTTCTTTATTGCGGAAGCACGAGCCTGTCTGATCTTATAGTCTCGAATCTCTCCTGTGATCTCCCTCCAAAACCGATTTGCATTGAATGCAGCATTTTCCAATCGAGGGATCTCTAAAGGCGTCTCAAACAACTCATTGAAATCCTCAGACGTCCATCTCCTACGCACTCCGCCAAGCTGAAACGTACACTGATACGGGTACCCAAGTGGGTCCTTCTCCATCTCAAATCAGCAAACTACTTCCGCTGTAACATGAAAGTATGTCGGCCTCTTCAACTCCATGAATCTCCGGATCCCTACTTGATCGAACATCCAAAAGATGTCATTCCCGATTCTCATTATCCTCATCGCCTCATCATCTTGGTATCGAGTGCGAGCTATCTTGTTTGAAACTTCTTCCCACTTCTCTTTGATCTCATCCCAATCTTGCATCTGAATCTTGAAATTTTTGGGTAAACGATCTTGTAACCTCAGTTTCCTTGTCACTTTGTCCAAGTTCGAAGGCCTGTCATGCCTCTTCTTCGATCTTTTCTCCTCTGCCTTTCCTTTACCTTTACTTGATCCTTGTCCCTTTCCTGAAAACAAATACTTCAATCCAACCAACAGAATAAGAAAATAAGTATTTGACTAGCACATCACATACTCTACTCAAGACTTCAAGCATCAATGCATAATCACTCCAACTATCGTCTCAACACCACTTGCTCATTCAACATGTTCAAAACATCTTCAATCAATCTTCTTTACATAACCAACAAGCATGCATCAACAATTCAAGCAATTCATAACAGTTTCAACAATTCAGAACATGAACTACTCCAATTCGAATACCAATACAACCAAACTAGCATGCTTGTCCTAATAGATGCACAATATTGTTGATCAATTCACATAAACCATCAAGTTCAATCTATAATCAAACATTCTCAACCAACAAACATGAATTCATATGAAACAAGTCACAATATCAACATTCACCATGAAATTCAACCATACTCAACATCAATCCTCTTATTCACATCGAATTGCATACCTAAACCTTCAATCCTAGAGTAATTGAGTTGAGAAAAACATACCTTTTGACTTGCCCATGGTGAACAACCGATCAAAATCACATACACACAAGAATGTCGCGACTGAAGCCCTAATTTGCGACGAAAATTGCCCAAATCCGCGCCCAATTCGTAAATTCTAAGTGTAATGTTTTGTAATCGGTGTGCAATCAAGTGTAATCGAAGAATTTGTGTAATGTTGTAGAGGTTCGAAAAGGGTTCGAGGTTTGGTGTTTCGAAAAAGTGATCGAACCCTCCGGAAAATTGAACTTAAATTGCGTACCTGGCTTGGTTCGACCTTAGGTTCGACCTCCTGAACAGGTCGAACAATGGATGACGAGGTCGAACCTACCTTCTGGATAAATGCTCTTCTCGGTTCGACCTGGGTTCGACTTGCTGATCAGGTCGAACAATCCTTGAATTGGTCGAACCCATTTTCTGGAAAACAGAGTGCTTTGAACTGACTGGTTCGACCTCAGGTTTGTTGGCAATTGGATCGTGCGGTTCAAACGTGATCCGTTTAGGATAATAGGCAAACAATTACAGTGGAAGCAATAAAATCATGTTTACCGTACTTCTGGGTTGGTGTAGAGGATGAACCGTTGCAGAGAACCACCTCTCAATCTTCTGCAGTATGTCCCAAGTTGAATCCTGCTGTTGTATGGGCAACAATCTGCAGGATTCTCTCAATCTGTTCCTGATCCTTTCCCTTCTACGTAAGAGGCGCAGACTTGGGGTTAACAGGAACTGAGATAACTTATTTATAAGGGCTACTGCAGGGACCAGGAGGAGAAATTGGGCTGGGCCTCAATTGAATTTAATTAACCAAGCTTAGCCCAAAGCTTTTAATTAAATCCAATAATAATAATATAGTCCACTAAAATATTATTACTGCACTACCCGTCCAATCCCAAATTATGTTCTGGGCTCCTTCTTATTATAAGCCCGACAGTCTCCCCATGTTTAAGATATACAATGCCCATTAATTAATTAAGTTACTGACAACTCAAATTAATTAATATCTCATCCGAGGGTAGTACCACTCAACCTTATTATCATGCCGGAAATTAATCCACTTGCAAGATTTACATGATAAACCTTATGAGCTCCTCAAGGGGACATCATCAACCTATGACGGACATGGATTCCTTCTACAATCAACAGCACACCATAGATACAGCATTACTTCCCAACTCACCGAGTTTGTTGATTTAATACATATAAATCTCACCCATTGATGAATCAAAGAAATACATACTGCCCTACGTGTCGAGGTTATTGTATAGGGATTGAGAGCACGAACTTCCATAATAACAGAGATCAAGTTCTTCTATAAGTCAGTATAAGTCGAACGATCTCATGCGGTCCTGCTCAATACACACAAGTGCACTAATGTGATTCTATAGCCAAGACAAGCTAATACCAAACCACACTACAACCATACCGATAGAGAGTCCCCGTCTATCTCAGTTGTGAGCATCTGTTTATACTTTATAAGGAAACCGATAATATAATCTTCCGCGTGTTGTCGCACAACATATTATCTACAGTATAAAGTAAATGGACTATTGCATCATGCATACAAAATAAATTATAAGATGCAATCATTTGATCATATGATTCTCATTTCAAATATTGTTATAACATTGTTCATACTAAGGCTAGGCTTTTAGTATACAATCCAACAATCTCCCACTTATACTAAAAGACTACGCTGTCATGTCTTCTGCCATACATCTGATTCCTACTCCCATTACTCGACCATTAAAAGCTCTCGCCTTAAGGTCCTCGTAAATGGATTTACTAGGTCATCATCCGATGCAATCTAGGCGACAACAACCTTCCCCTCATCATACGATTTCTCGTAACAGGTGGTACTCGCGCTCCATGTGTTTAATTGCCTTATGGACTTGTGATTTCTTCTAGTTTGCAACTGCACCAATATCATCAATGTAAATTGTGATTACCTTGGGCAAACTTAGAACACTTCAAAGTCCATCTTGAAGTTTCTAGAGTCATATAGATACTTTGGTTGCCTCATAGGCTCCAATTTATCATCTTTCCATGATGGAGTCCGGAGTCTGAAATATATTTCTATATAACACTCCTCCACATTATGACTCTACTTCCTAAAATTAAACACATAACCTTTGAGGAGAATTTACTGCCGTCCAATCTGACTAAAAATCCGAATCTACGTAATCCACAAGAAGCAGTGAATATGTCCAGTAAGTGTATATATGATAACCAGTCCTTCTCAGGCACTTCATATATATCTTACCACAGTTCATCATTCTTGTTCCGGGTTACGTTGATACCCAATGTTCATGCATTCAGCAAAACAAATATCCAGTCTCGTTCATAACATTCTTTAGATTAAGCTTCCTTATTTGCCGAAGCATAAGGAACCGCTTTCATCTCCTTTATCTTCATTTATGTCTCAAGACACATCCAATAAGATAAATTCACATGCTAAACGAGTATGGATTGTATCATTTATGAAACTTGAGATAAGCATAACATCCTTTCATATGATCCGTATTACCGTGATCAAAAGGATATATTTTGCCTTTCTTAAGTCCTTCATCTTTACCGCTTTATAAACCATACCCTTATGCCCGATAATACTCTTTCATTGTCTCCAATGAGCAAGATACTATCTACATATAGTACAAGAAACACCACCACGTTTTCGTCACTCTTTAAAATACACAAGACTCATCCGCTCATTGATTTAAATCCATGCCACTGGATTACCTAATCAAAACAGACATTTCATAATCTCAAAGCTTGCTTTAGTCCATCGCTGGACAGTTTTAAGCTTACTATCAAAATGCTATTAGCACTTTGCAATGAATTACTCTGGTTGCTTACATAGATGTTTTCCTCAAGACTTCCAATCAGGGAAGCTCTCTTGACATCTATTTGATGTTCCTCATAGTTAAATATGAGCAGCAACAAATAAAAGATTCTGGATCAATATTAGCATAGCTACCAGCGAAATTGTTTCCTCATAATCGAATCATGTCTTTCTGAGTACACCTTTTTGCAACAAGCTTTGCTTCCAAGGTTTTCACCTTACCGTATGATCCTCTTTTATTTCATCATTCATTACAACTTACTAAGATTCCGCATTTTAATCTTGTAGTGCTAAGTCGTATCCGTGGGATAATACCATATTTACTAAGGACCAAGTCTCACGACTCTCCCAAAATATATATTTTACGAGTTGTCGAACAACCCTCCCACTACGACAAGGTACTACATGTAATTGTGTATCAGATGTGACACGCGTTGCAGTTTACCTTGTGGCATATCCTCTTGTACACTTGGTACTTATACTTAGTGTTTTCTCTCTCATTTCCTTTAGAACAACTTTTACATGGGCTTGTGATTTATTACATAGTCATTTTCTAAAAAATCCGGTGTTTGTGTTGACAATCACCATCCGATCTTTTGAACTAAATAAATCACCCTCCATTTTTCCAGGATGTCCCATATACAGACAAACATTTCACGAATTACTGTATCTATGGCATATCCATAAAATGAATTTAATCCAAATAATTCATCATCTATCTAATCATAACCATAAGAGCTTTTTCCCTTCTACTCACCACACCATTCAGCTGGGGCATGCCCGGTGTAGTCAACTTGAGATTTAATCTCAACTTCTGATTATTAGTTCCTAACTATCCTAAGAGGTCTTCATCATCACGATTGAATCGTAATGATGTGATATATTTTCCATGGCGCTCACTGTACCAGCCTTACAATTCTTGAATTAATCCAAGAACTTAGACTTGCAGTGCATCAAATAAATATATCGGTTCCCAGAATAATCTTTGAATATTCATAACCACCTCTCGCCTGGATATTGTTAGGTTCGCTTGAATCAGAATGAACTAATTCCAACATATATATCTTTGGCTCTACACCCCACAACCTTGAAAAGGCAGTTAATAAATTTTACTTCCAAGCACGACTCGCAAGTCCGATAGTTTCCACTTCAGATAAACCTTACGGTCTATCGGCTATCAACTTTTGAATCCTACTCAAGTAAAATGAATTAATCATAGACGCCAAATGTATGTTTAGTTCATTTCCGAAGGTTCCTTTCTCTTACTTATATTAGAAGATGCATTATTTAACTACTTTTTATTGCATCTGTGGGATGTGCATGATTCAAGAGTATCCAAATTATCCACCAATATACTTTAACGGATTATAGCCTCATTCCTCATTTCTATGACCATGTCATTTAAATGAAATGAAGTATCCATCCGTTAATGATAGAAACCGAAATTAAATTCTTTCTATGATACGTACGTAAATACAATTTCTCATAATCAATCGTTTATTCTTATCATGAGATAAATAAACAACTCCCACTGCAATAGCCACTACCTATGTAGTTTTACCCATGTTATTAACTATCTTATCCTCACTTAGTAATAAACATTTAGTGATTCCAGTATCTACACACTTCGTGTTAATAATTGCCATCACTAATCATGTTTAAACAACTAGTGAATAAGATATTAAACTTGTTCACTTTATGATGAAAATGGCTTTCCTTTGCCACATGTTTTGTCAGAAGTCTCCCACCATATACATCCTCTAGTATTTCAGGTAGAACTTTCTCAAAATATCAAGGCTAAACATGGAGAATAAAATTGATCTAGGTTTCCCTTTCAATTTATACTCCAAGCTTTTTCAATTCATTCATCAAATTCTATCATGATCTTGCGCCTTTTAAATCACTCAAGTATCTGAAGAGTTACATGAATTCATCATATTTCTATGATCCTCTCATCTCTTCACTAAAGACTTTAATAGGCATCATGAGCCGTCCTTTGAGAGAACACATGTATTTTCTTAAGCAGTAAATTTCAAAATTAAGATTCTTTTCTAATCAGTTAATATGGACAAGTAAATATAATTTCTTTTAGTTAACAATTAGTGAAATAAAACCATTCGAAATTCAGAGAATCACAAATAAATTTACCGATCAAAACTTCGAATTTTATCCTTTTATATTGATTCCCTCTAAACAATATAAAAATAAAATTCACCGACATCTCAAGCACCGTGAGTCTGCAAGCCACGTTAGTGTGGACGTTTACAAACCCGAACATTTACAAGAGAAGGTTTTACCCATTAATTTCATTTGTCAACCTAACTTTATGACAAAATAATTAATAGTCGGTTACTCTTTAGCCATGCAAATAATAGCAGTGACTCCGTTGGGGAGGATACTAATTATTTACACCTAAGTGTACACCATTATTTGATCCCAAGTCCACTGCGCGAGCTTATGTGCCTTACAGTTGGAGAAGTACACACGTGCTCGGGTAGCTTCCTACAATCATCAATTATAAGTTTGTACCAGTGTACCGCACACAAACTCATCCGTTAGGGAGGAAGGCCTATGCCAACACGCAAGTTTATGTGCCACATTACAAACAATAATTATTTATGAAGTCTGTACCAGTGATCCGTGAATAAACTCATCCGTTAGGGAGGAAGGCCTATGCCAACACGCAAGTTTACTCACATCACTTACAAACCAATAATGGAGGCCGCGGGAATTTATTACCAATCCCCTCTCCCACTTAGTTATTTAACACCGAGGGTTTTAAACATGCATATAATATTTCATAAATAAAATATACATCTTAGCATGCTTCTATTAACAGCAATTTAAATAAATAAATCACATAGAACATGCCTTTCACATATACAACAATAATTGACAATTAAATCAATTAATCAGTTATATAACATTAATTAATTGCATAATAAGTGGATCAATTAAATGGGCCCAAGAGCAACAAATAAGCACAAAATGGGCAGAAGATTAAATAATTAATCAAGCCCATTATCCATGGCCCATATACTCAACCCAAAATTAAATAAAATCCACCAAGCCCACTAGCACTAAATTAGCCCATTAATAAATAACTAATTTATCATGCTTGGCCCATTATTATTTCCACAATTAATCAAAACCAGCAGTAAAATAGGCCTAGCAACCCACAAGCTTTTAATTAAAATTGGGCCTTTATTTCCAGCCCAAAACCAAATTAAATCCAAGCCCAAGGGGACAGCCCATTAGCATATTTAATTAAATTAGACCCATAAGCCCAACAACCAAATTAAATAAAATGGAGCCTGTTGCCAGCCCATTTCCATTTAATTAAAAAAATGGGCCCAACATTTAATAGCAAAGCCCAATACCAATAAAAAATGAGCAGCCCATAACCATTAACGCTGCCCTAAAAGACAACCGCTTGCTGCTTCCCATCCTAAACATCAGCCGCACCCTACATCGCTCACGGCATCAACACGACTGCCACCAGTTGTCGCCGGTGCAACCTGGTGTCACGGCTGCCGGAAACCGCCCTCTAACCGACGGGAATCGCGCTGCCAACGACAAACCACTCACGGCAGACACCCGCCAGCAAGCAACCGGTGTAAAATTGGCGCCGCTGCAGTCGCAGCCCACCATCGTGCGACGATCTACCGAGCCCGACGACAACCGCCATCGATCTTCTCTCGGCGGCCGTGCGCATCAGCCCAGCGGAGTCGCCATGCTGCCTGCTCGCACACGCCAACCATCTCCGGCGAAAACAAGCCGCCGCTGCCGCCGACTGAGCAGCAGCGCCGCCGCCCACCTTGAAGCCATCTGACGCTATTTTGCTCACTTCCGCGCCGCCGCCATCTGGACGCCCGATCTGCCCGGCGCAGCGTCGATCTGCCGTGTCACGCCTTAACCTTGGGCTTCAGTCCGCAAATGAGCACGGCGCAGATGCTCGATTCGACGCCACCTGCTGCAGCCCCGATCATCAGTCCCCTCTGTTGCCGTCAGTCCTTGAACCGCCTGGTCGGGCTGACGCGTCGCCAAGACTCGCCCTCCCCGTGGACAATGATCCAGCAGTACGTCGATGAGCAGCCCACCGTATAGCCTTCAGCCGTATGAAGTCGACCCTGGCTGCTGTCTTTCTACACGACTGGCCGCAGATTCACGCCTATGATAGCATACTTGCCTTCGCCAAGGCTTTCTCTTACTTTCAATCATTCGTTCGTCGTTGGGTTTTGAACAGAGAGTGTGAAAGGGAGAATATTGTATGGAGGAGTGAATCTCGTGCGTGTTTATGAATAATAATAGAACTTCAATATCCAGCAAATGTACAAGGGCTTTCATGGATAATGAAAAATTATACAAACCCTAAAAACATGCTTTGATTTCGATAATTAGAAACACGAGAAGCAGAAAAATATGTGATTACATCTAGATCAATCTACATAATCATATAATCACATAATCCCAACCTAACGGTTCACGTTTCACCACGAAACCATGGCTCTGATACCAATTGTTGGGCAATTGGATCTTGGGGTTCAAACGTGATCGTTAGTAAACAGGCAAACAATAAACAGCGGAAGCAATTAAATCTTGTTTACCGTACTTCTGGGTTGGTGTAGAGGATGAACCGTTGCAGAGAACCACCTCTCAATCTTCTGCAGTATGTCCCAAGTTGAATCCTAATGTTGTGTGGGCAACAATCTGCAGGATTCTCTCAATCTGTTCCTGATCCTTTCCCTTCTACGTAAGAGGCGCAGACTTGGGGTTAACAGGAACTGAGATAACTTATTTATAAGGGCCACTGCAGGGACCAGGATGAGAAATTGGGCTGGGCCTCAATTGAATTTAATTAACCAAGCTTAGCCCAAAGCTTTTAATTAAATCCAATAATAATAATATAGTCCACTAAAATATTATTACTGCACTACCCGTCCAATCCCAAATTATGTTCTGGGCTCCTTCTTATTATAAGCCCGACAGTCTCCCCATGTTTAAGATATACAATGCCCATTAATTAATTAAGTTACTGACAACTCAAATTAATTAATATCTCATCCGAGAGTAGTACCACTCAACCTTATTATCATGCCGGAAATTAATCCACTTGCAAGATTTACATGATAAACCTTATGAGCTCCTCAAGGGGACATCATCAACCTATGACGGACATGGATTCCTTCTACAATCAACAGCACACCATAGATACAGCATTACTTCCCAACTCACCGAGTTTGTTGATTTAATACATATAAATCTCACCCATTGATGAATCAAAGAAATACATACTGCCCTACGTGTCGAGGTTATTGTATAGGGATTGAGAGCACGAACTTCCATAATAACAGAGATCAAGTTCTTCTATAAGTCAGTATAAGTCGAACGATCTTATGCGGTCCTGCTCAATACACACAAGTGCACTAATGTGATTCTATAGCCAAGACAAGCTAATACCAAACCACACTACAACCATACCGATAGAGAGTCCCCGTCTATCTCAGTTGTGAGCATCTGTTTATACTTTATAAGAAAACCGATAATATAATCTTCCGCGTGTTGTCGCACAACATATTATCTACAGTATAAAGTAAATGGACTATTGCATCATGCATACAAAATAAATTATAAGATGCAATCATTTGATCATATGATTCTCATTTCAAATATTGTTATAACATTGTTCATACTAAGGCTAGGCTTTTAGTATACAATCCAACAAGGTTCGACCTTCTCTACAAGTCAAACAAATATGGCTTAAGTCGAACCACCTCACTGGACAACTTTCGACTCTGATTCGACTTCCTCTGCTTTGGTTCGACCTCCAGCACTGGTCGAACCACTCCTGGCGTTGGTCGAACCTTCCTTCTGATTTTCAAAACTGAGTGTTCTTCATTCACTACACACTTCAAGCTTAAACACAACTCATTAGGTACAATCTAGAGCACAACTTCAGAAATTGTTCCACAAGACATCATTCATGAGTAACTCCGTAAAAGAAAACACAACCAAAAACCACTGAACATTAGGCATGTTGTAAAAAATTGTCACATCAAAATCGATTAAAATTTCAATATGGCCGCAAAAACCAACTCCCCTAACAAACAATACAAAGAAAAGATTATACTGTCGGTGCTTATCGAGGTAAGTACATCATATCCCCCCCAAACTTAGGAGAAACTAAAGTCGAAACTAAGTTTGCAAAGAGATGTAATTGCCAAAAAGTAAGCACGTCAAATATAAAAATTTCGTACTCACACAAAGAAATAAAGCAATAAAACGGAAGAGTAAGCCCTCAACAAGCGCTCATATTTAACGTCGGAGAGTCACGACGGTACCAAATCAGATCAAGGTATCATCAAAAATGACACACGCATCATCCGGCGACTTATAATGCTTCAACCGATGTCCATTCGCCGTGATAACGTCTCCATCTTTGTCGATAAGCTCAAAACTCCCCCCTCCTAAGGCTCGATGAATCATGAACGGTCCCGTCCACTTCGACTTCAACTTGCCTGCAAAAAGCTTCAATCGAGAGTTAAAAAGTAGTACCTCATCTCCTTGCTTGAACTCCTTGTATGAGATTTTAGAATCATGCCACCTCTTCATTCTTTCCTTATAGATCTCCGAATTCTTGTAAGCACGACTCCTAAACTCATCCAATTGATTTATGTGAGTTATCCTCAACTCCTTCACATCCTTGAGGGTCAAGTTCAAGCGTCGCAAAGCCCAAAACGCTTTGTGTTGAATCTCTACAGGTAAGTGGCACGGCTTCCCATAGATAATTTGATACGGTGACATATCTAACACCGTCTTGTAAGCGGTTCGGAACCCCCATAACACATCATCGAGCTTCATTAGTTCCTACCACTTTCTCCAGAATCTGTTTGACTTGATGGTTGGAGACCTCTGCTTGCCCATTCGCTTGCGGATGATAGGGCGTAGTAACCCTATGCTTAACACCATAATCCTTAAGCACCTTCTCAAGAAATTTATTGACGAAGTGGGAACCTCCATCACTAACTAGTGCTCTAAGAACTCCATAACAGGCAAAAATATGCTTTTTCAAGAAAGATAAAATAATTTTCGAATCATTTAAGTGAGTAGGAATCGCTTCCACCCACTTTGAAACATAATCCACAGTAAGAAGAATGTAGAGAAACCCATTCGACGGGGGAAAAGGCCCCATAAAATCGATCCCCATATATCAAATATCTCCACAACAAAGCTAGGCTGCAGTGGCATCTCATCTCTCCTACCTATATTTCCCATGCGCTGACATCTATCGCAAGACGCCACATAGCTCTCACAATCTCTAAACAATGTAGGCCAATAGAGAGCGGATTGAAGTACCTTAGCTGCAGTCTTTTGCGCTCCGAAATGCCCCCCATTTGGTTGTGCATGGCAAAACTCAAGCACACTCTCCATTTCCATCTCGGGTACACATCTTCGGACAATAGAATCTGTACATATCTTGAAAACAAACGGATCATACCATATAAATGTCTCAACTTCCCTCTTAAGTTTCGCAAGTTGATATCGGTTGAGATCCCTTGAAATTTCTCCAATGACAATGTAATTAACATAATCCGCGTACCATGGATCCATACCTTGCGCTGCGACCACACACGATCGCTCAGTCCCTTCAACAACCACAGCCATGATCTTCTCATCAGGGAACATCTCTTCAATATACTCAAAAGAATTATCACAATGCTCCCTAGTCTCCAACCTTGACAAGTGATCTGCCAACACATTTTCTGTTCCTTTCTTATCCAGAATCTCCATGTCAAACTCCTGAAGAAGTAGAATCCACCTTATAATTCTAGGCTTCGTCTCCTTTTTCTCCATCAAGTACCGAATCGCTGAATGATCCGTATACACAATCGTCTTCATGCCAACCAAATACTGACGAAACTTATCGAATGCATACACAACAGCTAAAAACTCATTTTCAGTCACCGTGTAATTCTTCTGTGCCGCATCGAAAGTCTTACTCGCATAGTAAATGGTGCAGAACTTCTTCTCCCTTAGCTGCCCGAGCACCACACCCAGTGCTACATCACTTGCATCACACATAAGTACAAACGGTTGAGTCCAGTCCGGTGTGATCAAGATAGGGGCAGTAATTAGCGCCTCCTTCAAAACTTGAAAAGCTGTTAGACACTCATCATTAAACACAAAAGGAATATCCTTTTCAAGTAAATGAGATAAGGGCTTAGAGTATTTTGAGAAGTCTTTTATGAATCTCCTGTAAAAACCAGCGTGTCCAAGGAAGGACCGCACTCCTCTTTCATTGGTCGGTGGTGGAAGCTTCTCAATTGCCACCATTTTAGCACGATCTACTTGCAATCCCTTGGCGGAAATATGATGTCCAAGAACAATCCCATCCTTCACCATGAAGTGGCACTTCTCCCAATTCAAGACAAGATTAGTTTCTTGACACCTCTTCAAAACAATAGCAAGGTTAGACAAACAATTATCAAAAGAGGAACCAAAAACTGAAAAATCGTCCATGAACACCTCCATGATCTTTTCTATCAAACCATCAAAAATCGCCATCATGCATCTCTGAAAAGTAGCAGGCACATTACACAATCCAAACGGCATCTTCCTAAAAGCAAAGGTCCCGTAGGGACAAGTAAAAGTGGTCTTTTCTTGATCCTCGGGAGCAATCATGATTTGGTTGTACCCCGAGTATCCATCCAAGAAACAATAAAACTCATACCCTGCAAGACGATCTAACATTTGATCCATAAAAGGAAGAGGAAAATGGTCCTTACACGTGTTCTCATTTAATTTCCTGTAATCCACACATGTACGCTATCCCGTAGGAATCCTCGTGGCTATCGCTTCTCCATCCTTAGCTTTCACTACAGTCATTCCCCCCTTTTTAGCAACTACATGCAATGGACTCACATGGGGACTATCACTAATAGGATATATAATTCCAGCATCCAACCACGTAAGGATTTGCTTTCTTATCACCTCTTGAATTGCGGGATTCACCCTCCGCTGATTTTGAACACTCGCCTTGGCTTCATCCAACAACCTAATCCGATGCATGCAATACGAAGGACTAATACCTTTCAAATCATCAAGTGACCACCCTATTGCAGACTTGTACTTCCGTAAGATATCTAATAACTCCTCAAGTTGATAATCATTAAGGGAAGAAGATACAATTACCGGATATTTTGCATTATCACCAAGAAAAGCATACTTCAAGTGTTCCGGCAATGGTTTTAACTCCTCTTTCTTTTCTTCCATTGGAGCGCTTTCGTTATCCAAAGGTAAGTACCTCCTGGTCCATTTGACTTCTTCCACCTTAGTTCTTTCCAATTCAAACCTGTCATCACCCAAAGCAAGTAAGTTTTCAAGAAATTCAATACATACCTCGTTAGAAAGTCCGTCAAGCTCCGTAGTGGGATAAGTAAGAGACTCCATCAAACAAATCTCAAGAGGATCCTTTGACAAGATCAGAGACATATCCTCCTTCACAATCTCCTCCACCACGTCAATACTATAATACTGGGACTCTATTGGCATCTTCATTGCTTTGTCCAAGTTGAAAAGTACTTATTCTTTGTCCATTCGCAGCTTAAGTTCTCCCTTCCGAACATCTATCATAGCTCCAGCCGTAGCAAGGAATGGCCTCCCCAAGGTTAGAGGAACATTATCCTTGTCATCCATCTCTAGTACAAGGAAATCCACAGGAAAGACTAGCTTCTCCACCTTTACAAGAACATCTTCAACAATACCTTTCGGAAACGTCATTGATTTATCTGCCAATTGGAGAGCCACTGTTGTCGGGGTCAACTCCCCCAAAACAAGCCTCTGAAAGATGGACAACGGTATCAAATTGATGCTTGCCCCTAGATCGCACAAAGCTCGCCGTGCTGGCCCCTTCCCGATCTCACATAGAATAGTAAAGCTCCCTGGATTTTTCATCTTCGGTGGCAACTTCTTTTGAATAATTGAGCTACAATTCTCATATAAGTTTACCGTTTCAACTCCGGATAAGCTTCGCTTCTTCATCAATATGTCTTTAAGGAATCGAGAATAGTATGGCATCTCCATGATTGCCTCTGAGAAAGGAATGTTCAAGCTTATCTTGTTCATTATCTCTGAAAACTACTTGAACTTCTCTTCCAATCCCTTCTTCACTAGCTTGTAGGGAAACGGTGGAGGTATCTTTGTTTTGGGAATCCCCCATTCATCACGATCAACCTTCTCCGCTTTCTCCTTTTCGGCTCTTAATCGCTTAGCTCTTTCCCATTTTTTCTCAGCTATTATATATGTACTTTGCTCATTCCGTACCACTGGAGTTGCTGATGAGCGTTTTCTCAACACACAAAATAATCCTCAAGTATAAGGATATCAATTGTAGTCTCGAAAGGTGACCAAGTGAATATCGAACCCAAGGGACGGCGTATTATCAATTAAATTATTATCTAAATTAATTAAGACAAAGCAATAAGAGTTTGATGTTTGATTATAACTAAAATACTCAATTAAATAACAAATAAAATAAACTATCACTCGAAGAATACGTAGGTGGATCAAGAAGGAGAATAGGTAGCTCTAGGATAATCCAGTTTCACTAATTAACTTCCCTTCCATGTGTCAATGTCCGACTCTGCCTTGTGGAATATGGACGCATCACTAAACTATGCATATCTACTCTATAGACACAAGTAAACATGCGTGTAACACGTGTGAATAACCTCGGAGCAAGAGATATAATTTCACCCCCCTTTCTAGGTACTATCAGTATCAATTATTTCCCCCTAGGATTGGTACTCTAACCCGATATGATCTCCCTTTATAGGTACTATGAAATTATCCTCTTTATCCTACTTATTAACCCGAATTCAATTCAATTAATAAGTATTCATACATGATAGTTCTAATGAAGCTTCGGAGTCCCCTCACTTAGAATCATAACATGGAATCCTGTTCAGCGGTGAACGCACTCAATCTACAACCAAGATATATATTCAGACTCTATATACCAATTGAAGATGCACAAAACGACCGTGAATATGGATTAAGCAAGCACAATCATATATAAAATAAATTCACAAGTAGTGTTGTACGGAGTGTATACATGGAAGTTCAATTAACTAGATAAAACCTTCAAACTCCTAAATCTACCAAAAAGGCTCTAGCCCATGATGTTTCGAAGAACAATCATGGGTGTTGGATAGATCTTACCCGGATGTCCAGAAAATACAAGATAAATTAGGAAACGAATAAACCCTTGATATGGCGTCTTCATGCCCTTCTCCATCTTGAATCCTCCTCTTGGTTCTCCTCTTGATTCCACAAACGAATCTTCAAAGTGATGGATGGATGGAGGAAAGGAAGTGGATGATGGATAGGGGGTGATCCCCCCTTGTGGGGTGTTGTATGGTTGTGGCCTCTCCTCGGTGATTGTTGACTATTGATTGGACGTGTTCCTTGACTGCATGAGCCTCCTTTTATACTTGTAATCACGTCTCTAGGGCTTGGAATGGGCTTTTCAAGTGATCCCACGCGTTTTGGCCTCAAAAATACGTAAGTTCCCGCACGTAGGTTCGACCTCGTCAAACAGGTCGAACCTCTCCCTCTTTGGTCGAACCACAGGTCGAACCCTGCTACTGGATTTGCGCAGTCTCTCCGTTTCACGTATAACTTTCACATCCGACCTCCGAATTGAGTGATTCTTGCGCTCACGCGATCCTCTCTTCCTTGGCTTTCTATCAATATAAAGAAATCACAAAAAATCCAAGAATTGAATATGTAATAGGCCATGGAATGTAGCACTGCAATTCTGTTCGGCACAGCTCGCGCGGCGTCACCACTTTGCTCATAACTTCCTCGTTCGGACTCCGAATGGGATGTTCTTTACGCCAAAACGACCCTCTCTTCAGTGGCTTTCCAACTATGTATTACACTTCTCGTTCAGAACTCCACATCAATACAGAATAATTACACAAGTTGGATGTGCGTTTATCAGCATTCTTGCACAAATTGCACCTTTTCTCAAACTTGGCTCTTTTGATCCTTTTTCCACCTAAAACACAACAAAACACCTCAAGTGCACATAATTCTCACATATAATGAATATAAGACCATTGTGCTAATATATGACAAGAATATCAATCAAAAAGGTGTTAAATTGGATATTAAAACACGCTTATTTTCACTCTCATCAAACCCCCAAACTTACCCGTTGCTCGTCCCGAGGCAACAAAATAAAAATAAAAAGAGAGAGAGTATGAAAATTAGCAGGAAACAAGGACTATGAATAATACCCCATTCAAAATACAATTGTCCTCAACTTAGGTCATGCAACTCTCATTATATGTAATAATCAATTCGTAGCATACAAGTTAAGACAATCACCACCAATTCAAATGCTCCATTGACATGTTCTCACGGGAAGTATATATCACTCGCACTCAAGTGTAAAAGATGTACACTTATGGGATAAGGTGTTTACGCTCAGATTTAATTCAAGTGCATGCATAACCATAAGCTTGCCAAACGTCTCAACTCTCCTTTTACTTGTAGCTAGTAAATCATGGATCAAAAAGGACTTTCATTAGGTTGTAATGTAGGCTCTTTGGAATAGGTGGGAAATATATGGATAAGTGAATCAAAACTCGGATCAATCAAGCTGCAGTCTCTCTCGATCTTTCATTCTTCCTCATCACTTCAATCAAGCACAACATTCTCTTCAAACTCTCCCATCTTTCTCCTTCAAGCACAACATATTTTCTTTTTTAACTTTTCCTAGCTCTTCAACTCCATCATTCTCCTTTTCTTCACCCTTTTTTTTCTCTTTTCTTTTCTCTTGAGGTACCAGTTTCGGGCACTACCTCTCACATCCTCCATAGGGTACTAGATTTAAGCACTACCCTAGGGTGTTTGATTCCATGGAATACTAGATTTAAGCACTACTCCATGAATTTCTTTTTCATCCTTAAGACTCTTTTTTCATTATCCTTATCATCCCTCAAATCACCACTCTCTTCAATTAAGCTTTATTGGCTATCAAAGAATGGATTTAATAAGGCTCAAATGGGCTGACTAGGGATTTAATGAATTCAGGTAAAGTATATGGGAAAATATGGGTTAAATATCAAAGATGGCCTAATATCATTTCCATAATCCGCTAGACTAATCTTGAATATTCAAGGAGACTCAAGGCAAGTTCTAGAATACACGCACAAGAACGATACTCACCAGAAAGAAATATATCATGTGATTATGTACATGATCAACGAGGCTCAAAATCTCACATGGGTTTTTAACAAGTAACAGAGCACTTTTCATGGTAAGCAATATCCCACAAGTACACATAGAACTTCATATCACAATATAACTCAAGTACACTTCCTTCATCAATTTCAAAGGCATATGAATTTCAAAGATAATTTTAACAATAAGCTCACATGGATCACCACCATAAACACAATCCTTCCACTCCTATGAATTAAAAGCACACATAAAAATTAGAAAAAGGAAATGAGGGCACCTGATTTTTCTTCAACGTACGCACGAGCTCCTCGAGTCAAAACCTCAATGTAGAACTCGTCTTGCCACCCTTTTACCTTTTTCTATCATCAAAGCTCAAACAAACTCATCATCACAAGATTCATCAATAATAAAATAGGAGAACTATAAGAAAGAATTAATTGACTATGTAATCGACTCCACACACTAGAAACACCACTGAACACTAGGCAAATTGCAAAAAATCGACATATCAAAACCGATTAAAGTTTCAACATACCGCAAAAAATCAACTCCCCTAGCAAACATCACAAAGAAAAGATTATACTCTTGGTGCTTCAATGAGGTAAGTACATCACACCCCCCCCCCCAAACTTAGTAAAAACGTAAGTCGAAACTAAGTTTGAAAAGAGATGTAATTGCCGATTAGTAAGCACCTTAAATATAAAAATTTCTTACTCACACGAAAGAAATAATAAAGCACTAAAACGGAAGGGCAAGCCCCCAACAGGCGCTCATGGTTAACGTCGTAGAGTCACGACGGTAGAGGATGGTCTTCTCGCATCCTCACCTTCAAATACTTTCTTTTCCTCTTCTTGTCTACACTCAACACCTCACCTTTCTTGGTCACAAAAATATGATCATTGAAATTTCCTTCCTCCCATGGCTGTCTAGACTCCTCCTTGTCAACCTTCCACTTAAATTCAGAATCACCTGCCTTAGAAAAATCAAGATTAAACAAGTTAGAAACCACATCTATGCTCTTGCACGATTGAGTCTCCATGGGCATCTTCATTACATGATCAAGAGAGAAAATCACATCTTCATTATCCATTCGCAGTCTAAGCTTTCCTTCCTTAACATCTATCATAGCTCCAGCTGTGGCAAGGAACGGTCGTCCCAAAATAAGGGGAATGTCACCCTTATCATCTTCCATCTCAAGTACAAGAAAATCCACGGGAAAAACTAACTTATCCACTCTCACTAAAACATCTTCAATTAAACCCTTCGGACAAGTCATGGATCTATCCGCCAATTGAAGAGCAATATTCGTGGGAGTTAACTCCCCCAAACCAAGCCTTTTAAATATGGACAAAGGCATCAAGTTAACGCTTGCCCCCAAATCACACAAGGCTTTATGTGCCGACCCTTTTCCAATGTCACAAAGAATGGTGAAGCTTCCCGGATCCTTTAACTTTGCAGGCAGCTTCCTTTGAAGGATCGAGCTGCAATTCTCTGATAGGTTCACTGTCTCCACTCCGTTCAAGCTTCTCTTCTTTGATATAATATTCTTGAGGAATCGGGCATAGTATGGCATCTCCATTATTGCTTCAGAGAAAGGAATGTTCAAGCTTACTTTGCTCATGACATCGTGAAACCTCTTGAACTTTTCTTCCAATCCCTTCTCGGCCAATCTCGAAGGAAACGGAGGAGGTATCTTGGTCTTTGGTCTTCCACATTCATCACGTTCAACCTCCTTCGCTTTATCCTTCTTAGCTCTCAATCTCTTTGCTTCTTCCCACTTCTTCTCATTTATTATCTCTGTACTTTGCTCATTCCGAACCACTGGAGTAGCATCAACATCATCGAGAGTGTTCGGCGCAGAAATGGGCAATTTCTGGATGGGTTCGACCAGGGTTCGACCTGTGGAACAGGTCGAACCAAGCACGTACTGGTCGAACCTACCTTCTGGACAACGGCTCTTTTTTTGAATTTGAGGTTCGACCTGGGTTCGACCAGTGTTAGAGGTCGAACCAGGTACGTACTGGTCGAACCTATCTCCTGGAAAACTGCTCTCTTTCTGCTCTTGAGGTTCGACTAGGGTTCGACCAGTGTGATTGGTCGAACCATCAATGCTTTGGTCGAACCAGTCATCTGGCATGCTGCTCTCACTTTGAACTTGGGGTTCGACATGGATTCGACCATCAGGACAGGTCGAATTGGGTACGTCGTGGTCGAATCGAGCACCTGGAAGTGCATTCTCACCTTGCATGTTGGGTTCGACCTGGGTTCGACCAGGGGTACAGGTCGAACCAACTCCCCCCAGGTCGAATCGGCTCACTGGATGATTTTTGCCTACCGGTTCGACCTTGGTTCGACCAAGGGTACTGGTCGAATTAATTATGTCGTGGTCGAATCGAGCTGCAGACGAAACAGAGTACTTCGGAGGGTGCGGTTCGACCTCGGTTCGAGCTGTTGTGCTGGTCGAACCGAAATGCCCCAGGTTGAACTGACCTTCTGTAAGATTTTTGGTCGCCGGTTCGACCTGGGTTCGACCTGCTGGGTTGGTCGAACCATTATGGTCATGGTCGAACCGTTGCTGCGACAAAACAGAGTACTCCGGATGAAGAGGTTCGACCATGGTTCGACCTGCAAAACAGGTCGAACCCTCTGGGTTTTTGTCGAACCGGTGTTCTGGAAAAATAGAGTGCTCCGCATGGTGAGGTTCGACCATGGTTCGACCTGAATGCCAGGTCGAACCTTCTGGATGTTGGTCGAACCGAGGATTAGCTATGTCCAAATTTGATCTCGGCCTCGTCGTTCCCTCGTACTGCGTTCCAGACCTTAACGTGATGGCTTTATCTTCTAATTTTTGTGCCAATTGATTCACGTTCGTGGTCATCTGCCCCATCATCAAGGTAAGCTCCTTCAACTGCTTAGACAAATCTGCACGATCAACATTCATGGTATCCTCAAGATGATCAATCCTTGCATCATTCTCAGCCATGTATCGATGGAAAGTATCTTCAACACTCTTCATTTCTTGCTGCTTCATATTATGCCCCCTTAGTGTCAACTCTGTGATCTGCTTCTGCTGGGACTCTAGTAGCTTGTTGATGTTAGCTAGACTAGAGACGATATCATCATCCCTATTCGGCTTCTCCACTTGATGTTCAACTTGTGCTACTTCGCCAAGTACATATGATCCTCTATCTCTCTCTATTGTCCAGTCACGTGAATTCATAGAGATGTCTTCAAACAACTTTTCAGCTTCAAGTGCTGTCTTTGATAACAATGCTCCTCCTGATGATGCATCAATAAAAATACGCGATTCATAATTCAATCCATAGTAGAAGATACTTATGTATTCAGCCTTAGACATTCCATGCTGTGGACACCTCCTGAGCATGTCTTTAAACCTATCCCACGCCTCATAAAATTTCTCACCCTGATTCATAACAAATCGAGTGATCTCTTGCTTCATTCTTAAGATCCTTGAGGGTGGCATATATCTCTCCAAGAACTTCTGCTCCAGTTGGTCCCATGTAGTGCATTCTGTGGCATCAAGAGTCTCATACCAAGCTTCCGCCTTATCAATCAAAGAGAACTTGAATAGGGCGATCCGTCTAGCATTATCATTAGCTCCAGCTCCTTTTTGAGTGTTTGCATAACCAAGAAATCTTCGGAGATGCTGATATGGATCTTCAAAACAACCTCCAGAAAAGGGATTCTTCTCTACCATGTTAATAAGAGCGGGATGTATCTCAAAATCATCATCTTCCCCCCTTGCTCCTATCAACCCCATGTTGATATTCCCAAAGTTCGTGAAAATTTCACGAATGGAAACATTATCCGGATTCTGCCTTGCTCCGGCCATGTTTAGCTCAATGTGTTATTCGTTCCTTTCCTTCCCCTCCTTTTTCAAGCACACAAGTAACTCGGAAAAATTCAAGGTTAGATAGAAATAAATAATCACAAATAAAAGAAAAAAAAATATCTTAATCAAACTAGAAATAATAAAATCAATAATAACAGCCGTCCCCGGCAACGGCGCCAAGAACTTGATGAGCGTTTTCTCAACACACAAAATAATCCTCAAGTATAAGGATATCAATTGTAGTCTCGAAAGGTGACCAAGTGAATATCGAACCCAAGGGACGGCGTATTATCAATTAAATTATTATCTAAATTAATTAAGACAAAGCAATAAGAGTTTGATGTTTGATTATAACTAAAATACTCAATTAAATAACAAATAAAATAAACTATCACTCGAAGAATACGTAGGTGGATCAAGTAGGAGAATAGGTAGCTCTAGGATAATCCAGTTTCACTAATTAACTTCCCTTCCATGTGTCAATGTTCGACTCTGCCTTGTGGAATATGGACGCATCACTAAACTATGCATATCTACTCTATAGACACAAGTAAACATGCGTGTAACACGTGTGAATAACCTCGGAGCAAGAGATATAATTTCACCCCCCTTTCTAGGTACTATCAGTATCAATTATTTCCCCCTAGGATTGGTACTCTAACCCGATATGATCTCCCTTTATAGGTACTATGAAATTATCCTCTTTATCCTACTTATTAACCCGAATTCAATTCAATTAATAAGTATTCATACATGATAGTTCTAATGAAGCTTCGGAGTCCCCTCACTTAGAATCATAACATGGAATCCTGTTCAGCGGTGAACGCACTCAATCTACAACCAAGATATATATTCAGACTCTATATACCAATTGAAGATGCACAAAACGACCGTGAATATGGATTAAGCAAGCACAATCATATATAAAATAAATCCACAAGTAGTGTTGTACGGAGTGTATACATGGAAGTTCAATTAACTAGATAAAACCTTCAAACTCCTAAATCTACCAAAAAGGCTCTAGCCCATGATGTTTCGAAGAACAATCATGGGTGTTGGATAGATCTTACCCGGATGTCCAGAAAATACAAGATAAATTAGGAAACGAATAAACCCTTGATATGGCGTCTTCATGCCCTTCTCCATCTTGAATCCTCCTCTTGGTTCTCCTCTTGATTCCACAAACGAATCTTCAAAGTGATGGATGGATGGAGGAAAGGAAGTGGATGATGGATAGGGGGTGATCCCCCCTTGTGGGGTGTTGTATGGTTGTGGCCTCTCCTCGGTGATTGTTGACTATTGATTGGACGTGTTCCTTGACTGCATGAGCCTCCTTTTATACTTGTAATCACGTCTCTAGGGCTTGGAATGGGATTTTCAAGTGATCCCACGCGTTTTGGCCTCAAAAATACGTAAGTTCCCGCACGTAGGTTCGACCTCGTCAAACAGGTCGAACCTCTCCCTCTTTGGTCGAACCACAGGTCGAACCCTGCTACTGGATTTGCGCAGTCTCTCCGTTTCACGTATAACTTTCACATCCGACCTCCGAATTGAGTGATTCTTGCGCTCACGCGATCCTCTCTTCCTTGGCTTTCTATCCATATAAAGAAATCACAAAAACTCCAAGAATTGAATATGTAATAGGCCATGGAATGTAGCACTGCAATTCTGTTCGGCACAGCTCGCGCGGCGTCACCACTTTGCTCATAACTTCCTCGTTCGGACTCCGAATGGGATGTTCTTTACGCCAAAACGACCCTCTCTTCAGTGGCTTTCCAACTATGTATTACACTTCTCGTTCAGAGCTCCACATCAATACAGAATAATTACACAAGTTGGATGTGCGTTTATCAGCATTCTTGCACAAATTGCACCTTTTCTCAAACTTGGCTCTTTTGATCCTTTTTCCACCTAAAACACAACAAAACACCTCAAGTGCACATAATTCTCACATATAATGAATATAAGACCATTGTGCTAATATATGACAAGAATATCAATCAAAAAGGTGTTAAATTGGATATTAAAACACGCTTATTTTCACTCTCATCAGTTGCATCGACATCAAAAGGAACATCAGGTGCATCAATCAAAATGTCTTGGCGAGGTTAGACCTGTTTGAGAGGTCGAACCAGGTTTGTATTGGTCGAACCTCTCTCCTGGAAGACTGATCTCATTCTGCTCTTGAGGTTCGACTAGGGTTCGACCTGTTGGCATTCGATCGTTTGGTTAACGTGACCCGTTAGGGTTCCATGAATTTCTAACAAGCAGCGGAAGCAAGTAAACATGAAACGCATTACCTTTCACCAAGGGTTGATGTAGAGGTTGAATTCTCGCTGGCAGTCTGTGCAGTCCCACGAGAATAGCCATAAGTTCCTCTTCTGATGTCGGAATTGAGTGATCTTTGTGCTCAGATGATCCTCTCTTTGAAGGCTTTCCATCAGTATATAATACATCAAAATCGAAGAACTATACGATTTTATATGAATTTTGGAACATGACAAACTGCAGCAGCAAACGACCTTCCGGTCTTCTGCTGTATGTCCCAAGTCCGATCTCGACGTCGTGTAGGCAACGATCTACGAGACCTACTCAATCTGCTCTCAACCCTCATCACACGTGAATAATGAATTAGATTAGGGTTCCAGATAAGCTGAGGTGACTTATATACATGGGCTACAGCAGGGACCAGGAGGAGAAATTGGGTTGGGCCTCCATTGGGCTTAAGTATCCAAGTTTAGCCCAAAGCTTATACTTAAGTCCAATAATAATAATATATTCCACTAAAATATTATTACTGCACTACCATACCAATCCCAAAATTACATTTTGGGCTCCTTCTTACTATGAACCCGTTAGTCTCCCCATGTTTAAGATATACAATGTCCATTAATTAATTTAAGTTACTGACAACTCAATTAATTAATATCTCATCCAAGAGTAGTACCACTCAACCTCATTATCATGCCAGAATAAATTCCACCTGCAGGGTTTACATGATAATCCTTATGAGCTCCTCAAGGGGACATCATCAACCTATGACGGACACGGATTCCTTCTACAATCAACAGCACACCATAGAAATAGCACTACTTCCCAACTCACCGAGTTTATTGATTTAATTGCATGTAAATCTCACCCATTGATGAATCAAAGAAATACATACTGCCCTATGTGTCGAGGTTATTGTATAGGGATTAAGAGCACGAATATCCATAATAACTGAGATCAAGTTCTCCTATAAGTCAGTATAAATCGAACGATCTCAAGCGGTCCTGCTCAATACACACAAGTGCACTAATGTGATTCTATAGCCAAGACAAGCTAATACCAAACCACACTACAACCATCCCGATAGAGAGTCCCCGTCTATCTCGATTGTGAGCATCTGTTTATACTTTATAAGGAAACCGATAATATGATCTTCCGCGTGTTTTCGCACAACATATTATCTACAGTATAAAGTAAGTGGACTATTGCATCGAACATATAAATAAATTATAAGATGCAATCATTTGATCATATGATTCTCATTTTAAATTAATTGTTATAACATTGTTCATACAAAAAGCTAGATTTTTAGTATGCAATCCAACAATCTCCCACTTATACTAAAAGACTATGCTGTCATGTCTTCCACCATACATCTGATTCCCACTCCCACTACACGACCATTAAAAGCTCTCGCCTTAATATCCTTGTAAATGGATTTACTAGGTCATCATCCGATGCAATCTAGGCGACAACAACCTTCCCCTCATCATACGATTTCTCGTAACAGGTGGTACTTGCACTCCATGTGTTTAATTGCCTTATGGGCTCGTGATTCCTTCAAGTTTGCAACTGCACCAATATCATCAATATAAATTGTGATATCCTTGGGCAAACTTAGAAACACTTCGAAGTCCATCTTGAAGTTTCTAGAGTCATACATATACTTTAGCTGCCTCATAGGCTCCAATTTATCATCTTTCCATGATGGAGTCCGGAGTCTGAAATATATTTCTATATAACACTCCTCCACATTATGACTCAACTTCCTAAAATTAAACACATAACCTTGAGGTGAATTTACTGCCTTCCAATCTGACTAAAAAATCCGAATCTACGTAATCCACAAGAAGCAGTGAATTTGCCCAGTAAGCTTACATATAATTTCCAGTACTTCTCAGGCACTTCATATATGTCTTACCACAGTTCATCATTCTTGTTTCGGGTTACGTTGATACCCACTGTTCATGCGTTCAGCAAAATAGATATCCATTCTCGCGCATAGCATTCCTAAGATTAAGCTTCCTTATTCGCCGAAGCATAAGGAACCGCTTTCATCACCTTTATCTTCCTTTTGTGTCTCAAGACATATTTTCTTAGATAAAGTCACTTGCTAAAACAAGTAAGGATCGTATCAATTCATGAAGCTTGAGACAAGCATAATATCCTTTCTTATGATCCGTATTACCGTGATCAAAAGGATATTTTTGCTCTTCTTAACTCCTTTATTTCATACCGCTTTATTATCCATACACATACGCCCGACAATACTCTTTCATTGTCTCCAATGAGCAATATATCATCTACGTATAATACAAGAAATACCACCATGTTTCCGTCACTCTTTTCAATACACAAGATACATCCGCGCATTGAATAAATCTATTTGCCTGGATTTCCTCATCAAAACGGATGTTTCATGACCTTGAAGCTTGTTTTAGTCCATTGATGGACACTTTTAAGCTTCCTATCACAATGCTCTTAGCTCTTTGCAATGAATCACTCTGGTTGCTTCACATAGATGTTTTCCTCAAGATTTCCAATCAGGAAAGCTGTCTTGACATCTATTTGCTATCCCTCATATTTCATATGAGTAGCAACAGATAAAAGAGTCCGGATCAACATAAGCATAGCTACTGGCGAACAGGTTTTCTCATAATCGAACCCTTTCTTTCTGAGTATACCTTTTCCCAACAAGCTTTACTTCTAAGGTTTTCACCTTACCGTATGATCCTCTTTTATTTTGTATGACCACTTCCAATGGTTTTCACACCATCCGTGGTTCTACAATCATCCAGATCTTATTTAGAATCTATTGAATCTATTTCAACATTTATTGTAATTTGTTAAGATTTCGCATTTCTATCTTGTAGTTCTTCGTCGTATTCGTGGGTTAACTCCATGTTTACTAGGGACCAAGCCTCACGACTCTCCCAAAACATATATCTATCAAGATTTAGAACAACCCTCCCACTACGAGAAGACACTACACGCAATTGTGTATCAGATGTGACACGCGTCGCAGTTTACCTTGTGGTATATCCTCTTGTACACTTGGTACTAATACTTTGTGTTTTCCTCTCACTTCCTTTAGAACAACTTATACATGGGTATTTGATTTATTACATAGTCCTTTTTCCAAAAATCTAGTGTTTATGTTAACAATCACTCTTCGATCTTGTGGACTAAATAAATCATCCTTCATTTTTCTAGGATATCCCACAAACAGAAAAATATTCTTACTAATTACTGTTCCTAGGGCATATCCATAAAATGAATTTAGTAATTCCAAATAATTCATCATCTATCTAATCACTACCATAAGAGTGCTATTCCTTCTATTCATCACACCATTAAGGTGGGAAATTCATTTCCGAAGGTACCTTTCTCCTACTAGATTAGAAGACTCATTATTAATTACTATTTATCGCATCCAGGGGATAAACATGATTTAAGAGTGTACAAATTGTTCACCAACGTACCATAACAGATTACAACTCTATCATTCATTATAATGATCATGTCATTTAAATGAAATGGAGTATCCATCTATTAATGCATAGAAACCGAAATCAAATTCTTTCTATGAAAATGTATGTAAAGACAATTTCATAAAATCAAACGTTTATTCATATCGTAAGATAAATAAACAACTCCAACTGCAACAGCCACTACTCTCATAGTATTATCCATGTATAAAATAATCTTATCCTCACTTAGTAATAAACATTTAGTGATTCCGGTATCCACACAATGTATAAGTAGGTACCATCACTAATCATGCTTCAACGACTAGCAAGTAAGATTCTATCATTGTTCACTCCTTTTATGAAATTGGATTTTCTTTACCACATGTTTTGTCAGAAGTTTCCCACCATATACAACCTCTTGTAATTCAGGAGAAACTTACTCAAAACATCTAGGAAATTATGGAGAATAAAATTGACTTAGGTTTCCCCTTCAACTTCTATTCCATGTATCTAATTCATTCATCAACTTCAATCATGACCTACCGCCTTTTAACTTACTCAAGTATCCGAAGAGTTACATGAGGCCATCATATTTCTATGAACTTCTCACCTATCCACTAGAGACTTTAATAGGCATCATGAACATCTTTAAGGGAGAACACATTTTTATTTTCTTAAGCAGTAAAATCAAAACCAAGATTCTTTTCTAATCATCTAATATTGGACCAGTAAATATAATTTCTTTTAGTTAACAATAAGCGAGATAAAACCATTTGAAATTACAGAGAATCATAAATAAATATACCGATCAAATCTTCGAATTTTATCCTTTTATATTGTTTCCCTCAAAACTATATAAAAATAAAATTCACCGATATCTCAAGCACCGTGAGTCTGCAAGCCACGTTAGTGTGGACGTTTACAAACCCAAACATTTACAAGAGAAGGTTTTACCCATTAATTTCATTTGTCAACCTAACTTTATGACAAAATAATTAATAGTCGGTTCCTCTTTAGCCATGCAAATAATAGCAGCGACTCCGTTGGGGAGGATACTAATTATTTACATCTAAGTGTACACCATTATTTGATCCCAAGTCCACTGCGCGAGCTTGTGTGCCTTACAGTTGGAGAAGTACACACGCGCTCGGATAGCTTCCTACAATCATCAATTATAAGTTTGTACCAATGAGCCCCACATAAACTCATCCGTTAGGGAGGAAGGCCTATTGCCAACACGCAAGTTCATGTACCACATTACAAACAATAATTATGTAATGAAGTTTGTACCAGTGATCCGTGAATAAACTCATCCGTTAGGGAGGAAGGCCTATTGCCAACACGCAAGTTTACTCACATCACTTACAAACCAATAATGGAGGCCGCGGGAATATTTACCAATCCCCTCTCCCACTTAGTAATTTAACACCGAGGGTTTTTACATGCATATGATATTCAGAATAAAATACGCAATGCTAGCATGCTTCTATTACGGCACATAAGGCAGTAAATCACAGAGAGTCATGCATACACATATAACAATAATCAATAATTAAATCAATCATTAATAGTTATATATCAGCGAATTCGATTGTTCGCCACCAGGCACGAATATCAGCAAAGACTTCCAGACTATCAAATTTTCAAAATTTCCAGATTGTCTAATTTTCGAAACCATCGATATCGACCGTCGATGTCGTCCAGATTATCAAAATCATCGATATCGACTAGATTATCAAATATTCGAAAAACATCAAGATTATCAAAATTTCGAAACTATCGATATCGATTGTCATATCGTCTAGATTATCAAAATCATCGATATCGACGAGCAACCATATATAACAATAATAGATAATTAAATCAATTATGTCAGTTATATATTAGGAATCAATTCAACATCCATATATAACAATAATAGACAATCAATTATAGCAGTTATATATTAGGAATTAATTCGACATTCATATATGACAATAATAGATTATTAAATCAATTATAGCAGTCATATATTAGGAATTAATTCGACATCCATATATAACAATAATATACAATCTATTATGGCAGTTATATATTAGGAATTAGTTTTCTTAAAATTGGATGTCTTATCCAACACTCTAGCAATACATGCATATAATATACCAAATATAATACGCAATCTAGCATGCTTCTATATAAGACAATAAATCATAGAGATCAGGCATCCATATATATATATATATATAACAATAATAGACAATTAAATCAATTATGACAGTTATATATATTAGGAATAAAAACGCCTCTAAATTTTAATGTCTTGTCCGACACTCCTACTGTGGAATCGATGCCTTACGCAACAAGCAGGATTGCTTGTGCCCCAAGACGTCCATCGTCATATCCCACCGCCAATCATGTCAGGGAGCGCCCCAAGTGCCTTGACGAGCGCCCCTCGCCCGGACTGTCGCTCGTCCAAGGGCCTACTTGTATGGAACCAAGTTCAGCCCAACGCGCAACACCAAACTACACCAACTGTCGTTCGTAGTTCGAAACTGAAAGAACCTCAGAATCCAATCTCCACCGTCCAGAATCTACTACTGTAAGTCCTGAACATTTTGTCCAAATTACAGATCGATCCAATGGTTATTTTGTGAGAAACAGCTCTTTTCTCTCGACTGCGCAAAACAGAATTGCCCAAATATCTGCTTCTGTTTTCAGCGTACTCCCAGCAAGAAAAAGCTCCAAATTCGATCTCCACCGTTCAGAATGTACATACACAAGTTCTGAACGTGCTGACCAAATTACAGATCAATCCGACCGCTGAAACTCTGGTTATTGCCTCTGTAATATCACTACGCTGGATTTTCTCTCAAAAGCGTGATTCTATTTTTGCCCTCTCTTTCTTCCTTGCATGTGAAATTGACGAACAGTTTTCGTCGAATCCTCTCACACACAACCATGGGCGAATAGATATGATATAGGGTATATATTACATAGGAATATTCATGGTTTGCGCAATAAAACCAAAACCCTAAACATGTGATCCTAATTCCGAAAAATTAATCACATAAACCCTAGCCTAACGTGTCACGCTTCACCACAAAACCGAAGCTCTGATACCAATTATTGGCATTCGATCGTTTGGTTAACGTGACCCATTAGGGTTCCATGAATTTTTAACAAGCAGCGGAAGCAAGTAAACATGAAACGCATTACCTTTCACCAAGGGTTGATGTAGAGGTTGAATTCTCGCTGGTAGTCTGCGCAGTCCCACGAGAATAGCCATAAGTTCCTCTTTTGATGTCGAAATTGAGTGATCTTTGTGCTCAAACGATCCTCTCTTCGAAGGCTTTCCATCAATATATAATACATCAAAATCGAAGAACTGTACGATTTTATATGAATTTTGTAATATGACGAACTGCAGCAGCAAACGACCTTCCGGTCTTCTGCTGTATGTCCCAAGTCCGATCTCGACGTCGTGTGGGCGACGATCTACGAGACCTACTCAATCTGCTCTCAACCCTCATCACACGTGAATAATGAATTAGATTAGGGTTCCAGATAAGTTGAGGTGACTTATATACATGGGCTACAGCAGGGACCAGGAGGAGAAATTGGGTTGGGCCACCATTGGGCTTAAGTATCCAAGCTTAGCCCAAAGCTCATACTTAAGTCCAATAATAATAATATATTCCACTAAAATATTATTACTGCACTACCATACCAATCCCAAAATTACGTTTTGGGCTCCTTCTTATTATGAGCCCGTTAGTCTCCCCATGTTTAAGATATACAATGTCCATTAATTAATTTAAGTTACTGACAACTCAATTAATTAATATCTCATCCAAGAGTAGTACCACTCAACCTCATTATCATGCCGGAATAAATTCCACCTGCAGGGTTTACATGATAATCCTTATGAGCTCCTCAAGGGGACATCATCAACCTATGACGGACACGGATTCCTTCTACAATCAACAGCACACCATAGAAATAACACTACTTCCCAACTCACCGAGTTTATTGATTTAATTGCATGTAAATCTCACCCATTGATGAATCAAAAAAATACATACTGCCCTATGTGTCGAGGTTATTGTATAGGGATTAAGAGCACGAACATCCATAATAACTGAGATCAAGTTCTCCTATAAGTCAGTATAAATCGAACGATCTCAAGCGGTCCTGCTCAATACACACAAGTGCACTAATGTGATTCTATAGCCAAGACAAACTAACACCAAACCACACTACAATCATCCCGATAGAGAGTCCCCGTCTATCTCGATTGTGAGCATCGGTTTATACTTTATAAGGAAACCGATAATATGATCTTCCGCATGTTTTCGCACAGCATATTATCTACAGTATAAAGTAAGTGGACTATTGCATCGAACATATAAATAAATTATAAGATGCAATCATTTGATCATATGATTCTCATTTCAAATTAATTGTTATAACATTGTTCATACAAAAAGCTAGACTTTTAGTATACAATCCAACACGACCAACATTGGAGGTTGAACAATTGCCCCCTAGATCGAACCGCTTCATTGTATAGTTTCTATCCTCCGGTTCGACCTGGGTTCGACCTGATGGGTTGGTCGAACCATTACGGTCGTGGTCGAACCGTTCCTGCGACAAAACAGAGTGCTCTTGCTGATGAGGTTCGACCATGGTTCGACCTGTATGACAGGTCGAACCCTCTGAGTGTTGGTCGAACCGTTCCTGCGACAAAACAGAGTGCTCTTGCTGATGAGGTTCGACCATGGTTCGACCTGTATGCCAGGTCGAACCCTCTGAGTGTTGGTCAAACCGAGGCTTAGAAAATTTCAACTTTGATTCCGGCCTCATCGGTCCCTCGTACTGCGTTCCCGACCTCAGTGTGATGGCATTACATGACTTTGGATTCTCTATACTCTGGGACGGAAACTTCCCTTTGCCCACGGATTGAGTCAATGTGTTCACATTCTCTGTAATTGTGCCCATCAACAACGTGAGATCTTTCACTTGAGTGGACAAATCTTTGTGGTGATCATTAATCTTTTTCTCAAGTTTGGCCTCAAGGCGGTTCACTCTTTCATCATTCTTCGCCATGTACCTGTTCACAGTATCCTCAAAACCAGGCTTCCCTTCTTCCAAATTTTCTCCCGGATCAACACCCATCGGAAGTTGCACTGCATTGTTTGTATTGCTCCATGAAAATTCGGGCCTCCTTGGTTGCTGTTGATAACCACCAGAGGGACCACGATTGTTTAAGTTCCTCGATAGTTCCCTTGGTAGTTCCAGTTTCCTTGATTTGGGTACCTCGTTCCTTGAATACTTTGACCCATGGCATAATTTGCTTCCTCCAATTCTTCTTGGATTGTTCCATTATTCATCATCTCTTGCTGCATGATTGGTACTCGTTGAGATATCTCGCTGATCTGCTTCTGTTGAGACTCAAGTAGCTTGTTGATATTGGACAAGTTTGAAACGATCTCATCCTCTCTCCTTGTTTTCACCATTGCTTGTTCAACCTGAGCTACCTTTCCAATGACATACGTACCTCTAACTCTATCAGTCGGCAAATCCCTCGAATTCATCGATATGTCTTCAAACAATTTCTCGGCCTCAACGGATGACTTTGTAAGCAATGCTCCATTAGAAGAAGCATCAAGTAACACTCTTGATTCACAGTCCAATCCATTATAGAATATACTGATATATTGGGCTTTAGATAGCCCATGTTGAGGGCACTTCCTGAGCATGTCCTTGAATCTATCCCACGCTTCATGAAATTTCTCACCTCCACTGATAGCAAATTGGTTAATATCTTGCTTCATCTTAAACACCTTCGAATGTGGCATATACCTTTCCAAGAATCTTAACTTCAATTGCTCCCACGTGGTGCACTCAGCTGCGTTAATAGTATCGTACCAATCCCTCGCCTTTTCTGTAAGCGAGAATTTGAACAAAATGATCTTCCTAGCATCTTCATGTTCTCCTACGTCTTTTTGAGTACTTGCATAACCCAAGAACTTGTTCAGATGCTGTTGGGGATCCTCGAAAGACCCTCCTGAAAAGGAGTTCCTTTCAATCATGCTAATAAGAGCGGGATGAAGATCGAAAGCTGTGTTAGTTCCCCTTGCTCCTAAAAGCTCATAATTTCCATCCCCGTTATTTCTGAAAACCTCTCAGATGGCTAGATTATCCGGATTCACTGCCATGTTGACTGTTCCTACTTCCAAATTAACTTCAGTTGTAGCCTCAATCGTTTGCGAAATCTGCTCGTCAACCTTGACTCCAAAATTCAGAGCTTCAGTTGGGTCAATTGTCTTTGCCTTGCTCTTCTTCTTCTTCTTCTTTCTTGATGATGCTCCAATCTCAGGATTATACGGTTCAAGATTACCTTTCTTTGATCTTGTGAGCATACACCTAAAACGAATAAGAGAGAAAACAACAAAACAAGGTAAATAGTCCTAATAAACTAGAAATAATACAAAAAGATATTTTACGCCGTCCCCGGCAATGGCGCCAAGAACTTGATGCGCGTTTTCTTTGCACGCAAAATTAATCCCCAAGTATTAAGGATATCAATTGTAGCTTAGCAAGCGACCAAGTGAATATCGAACCCAAAGGACGGCGTATTATCAATTTAATTATTTACTAAATTAATTAAGACGATTATGGCAATAACGTTGAGGTTTAGAATTATTAAACTAATAAACAAGTAATTAAAATAACAAATAAAATAAATATCACTTGAAGAATACGAAAGTGGATCAAGTAGGAGAATAGGTAGCTCTAGGATAATCCAGTTTTGCTCATTAACTTCCCTTCCATGTGTCGATGTCCGACTCTGCCTTGTGGAATATGGACGCATCACTAAACCATGCATATCTACTCTATAGACACAAGTAAACATGCGTGTAACACGTGTGAATAACCTCGGAGCAAGAGATATTTCACCCCCCTTTCTAGGTACTATCAGTATCAATTATTTCCCCCTAGGATTGGTACTCTAACCCGATATGATCTCCCTTTATAGGTACTATGAAGTTACCCTCTTTATCCTACTTAATAACCCGAATTCAATTCAATTAATAAGTATTCATATATGATAGTTCTAATAAAGCTTCGGAGTCCCCTCACTTAGAATCATAACATAAAACCCTGCTCAACAGTGAACGCACTCAACCAATAACCATGTTATGTATTCAGACTCTACACAACGATTATTGATGCACAAAACGACTATGAGTATGGATTAATAAAGCACAATCATATATAAACTATATCCACAAGTAGTGTTGTACGGAGTATACACACGGAAGTTCAATTAACTAGATAAAACCTTCACAACCCTAGTTCTACCAAAAAGGCTCTAGCCCATGGTGTTGTAGGAAACACACATGGGTGTTGGATAGATCTTACCTGGATGTCCGGAAAATACAAGATAAATTAGGAAATAAATAAACCCTAGATGTGGCGTCATCGCGTCCTTCTCGCTCTTGAATCCTCCTCTTGGTTCTCTTCTTGATTCCACAAACGAATCTTCAAAGTGATGGATGGATGGAGGAAAGGATGTGGTGGGGGGTGACCCCCCCTTGTGGGGTGTTGTATGTTGTGTTATTTTCCCCCTTGATTGGACGTCTTTCTTGACTGCATGAGCCTCCTTTTATACTTATAATCACGTCTCTAGGGCTTGGAATGGGCTTTTCAAGTGATCACACGCGTTTAGGCCTCGAAAATACGGATTTGGTAAGTTCCCGAAGCGCGGTTCGACCTCCCAAACAGGTCGAACAAACCCCTACAGGTCGAACCATGGTCGAACCACCCTTCTGGATGTCCCAGGTAGTCGATTCGACCAGATTCCAGGTCGAATCGAAATGTCGTGGTCGAATCGGTCGTTTTTCCATCGGGTTCGACCTCGGTTCGACCTCAATCAGGTCGAACCGATTTGCGCAATCTCTCCGTTTCACGTATAACTTCCACATCTGACCTCCAAATTGAGTGATTTTTATGCTCACGCGATCCTCTCTTCCTTGGCTTTCTATCCATATAAAGAAATTACAAAAACTCCAAGAATTGAATATGTAACAGGCCATGGAAAGTAGCACTACAATTCTATTCGGCACAGCTCGCGCGGCGTCACCACTTTGCTCATAACTTCCTCGTTCGGACTCCAATGATGGTGTTCTTTACGCCAAAACGACCCTCTCTTCAGTGGCTTTCTAACCATATATCACACTTCCCTTTCAGAGCTCTATATCAACACAGAATAATTATGAAAGTTGGACGTGCGTTTTCAGCATTCTTGCACAAATTACACATTTTCTCCAACTTTGCACTTTTGATCATTTTTCCACCTAAAATACAACAAAACACCTCAAGTGCACCTTTTTCTCACATATAATGAATATAAGACCATTGTGCTAATATAAGACTACAATATCAATAAAAAAGGTGTTAAATTGGATATTAAAACACGCTTATTTTCACTCTCATCAATCCCCCAAACTTACCCGTTGCTCGTCCCGAGGCAACAAAATAAAGATAAAGAGAAAGAGTAAGAAAATTAGCGGGGAAACAAGGACTATAACCAATACCCCATTTAAAATACAATCGTCATCAACTTAGGTCATGCAACTCTCATTATATGTAATAATCAATTCAAAGCATACAAGTTAAGACAATCACCACCAATTCAAATACTCCATCAACATGTCCTCACGGGAAGTATATATCACTCACACTCAAGTGTAAAAATGTACACTTATGGGTTAAGGTGTTTACGCTCTGATTCAATTCAAGTGCATGCGTAACCATAAGCCTGTCAAACGTCTCAAACTCTCCACCACTAAAAAGTATGATTCGACAATGGGATCAAAAAGGACTTATCTTTTGGATGTAATGTTGGCTCTTTGGTAAGGGTAGGAAACATATGGATAAAGTGACTCAATTAGTAGAGAATTAAAATTGGAGATCTTTTGTACTGTAAATTTTTACACTTCAAGGCTATCCAACTTCATGCTCTTCTAATTTTCTTTTCTCTCCTTTCCTTCAAGTTCAACATACTTTTTCTTTCTCATTTTCTTTTTTTTTCCTTTCTTGAGGTACCAGTTTCGGGCACTACCTCTAACATCTTGGGGTACCAGTTTTGGGCACTACCCCTAAGCAACTTATTTTTAAGCTCATAATCACTTGTACAGCTTCAAATATTTTATTCCTTCCAAACTCCATGAAAATCAATTCACACGCTTTGACAGCATTTAATTCTCCACTAGATATAGGAATTTAAGGCTCAAATAGGATATCAAAGTGGCTATCTTCGTAGGTTGCCAAAGAAATAAGGCTTTCAGGCTCAAAAGGGCTAACTACGGATATATAATTATTCGGTAGGGAATTATTTGGCTAAGTGACTTATAAATTCAAGGATGGCCTTAGATCATCTCCCATCATCTAACACACATGTAGTTTCAAGTAAGATAAGAGGCAAGTTCTAGAATACACGCACAAGAACGATACTTACCAGAAAGAAATATCATGTGATTATGCAACATGATCAACAAGGCTCAAAATCTCACATGGGTTTTAACAAGTAACAGAGCACTTTTCATGGTAAGCAATATCCCACAAGTACACATAGAACTTCATATCACAATATAACTCAAGTACATTTCTTCATCAATTTCAAGAGCATATGAATTTCAAATATAAGCTCATATGGATCACCACCAAAAACTCAATCCTTCACTCCATGAATTATAAGCACACATAAAAATTAGAAAAAGAAAACGAGGGCACCTGATTTTTCTTCAACGTACGCACGAGCTCCGCGAGTCAAAGCCTAAATGTAGAACTCGTCTTGCCACCTAGTTACCCTTTTCTATCATCAAAGCTCAAACAAACTCATCATCACAGGATTCATCAATAATAAAATAGGAGAACTTATAAGAAAGAATTAATTGACTATGTAATCGACTCCACACACTAGAAACACCACTGAACACTAGGCAAATTGCAAAAAATCGATACATCAAAACCGATTAAAGTTTCAATATACTGTAAAAAATCAACTCCCCTAGCAAACATTACAAAGAAAAGATTATTTTCTTGGTGCTTCAATGAGGTAAGTACATCACACCCCCCCAAACTTAGTAAAAACGTAAGTTGAAACTAAGTTTGCAAAGATGTAATTACCGATTAGTAAGCACCTCAAATATAAAAATTTCTTACGCACATGAAAGAAATAATAAAGCACTAAAACAGAAGGGCAAGCCCCCAACAGGCGCTCATGTTTAACGTCGAAGAGTCACGAAGGATTACCACTTTGTAGACTACTTGATCGGAGGACCGTCTTGTCGCATCCTCACCTTCAAGTACTTTCTTTCTCTCTTCTTGTCTACACTCAACACCTCACCTTTCTTGGTCACAAAAATATGATCATTGAAATTTTCTTCATCCCATGGCTGTCTAGACTCCTCCTTGTCAACCTTCCACTTAAATTCAGAATCACCTGTCTTAGAAAAATCAATATTAAACAAGTTAGAAACCACATCAATGCTCTTGCATGATTGAATCTCCATAGGCGTCTTCATTGCATGATCAAGAGAGAAAACCACATCTTCATTATCCATCTGCAGTCTAAGCTTCTCCGCTCTCAACCTCCTTGCCCTTTCCCACTTCTTCTCCATTGTAAGCTCAGTATTATGTCCTTGGGATGGCATGGGAGTAGCATCAACATCATGCGGAGTATTCGGCGCTAAAAACGGTGCATTTTGGCAGGGTTCGACCTGGATTCGACTAATGGCACAGGTCGAATTGGGTACGTCGTGGTCGAATCGAGCATCTGGAAGCCCATTCTCACCTTGCATGTTGGATTCGACCTGGATTCGACCAGGGGTACTGGTCGAATCGGCTACATCGTGGTCGAATCGAGCACCTGGAAGTGCATTCTCACCTTGCATGTTGGGTTTGACCTGGGTTCGACCAGGGGTACTGGTCGAACCAACTCCCCCCAGGTCGAATCGGCTCACTGGATGATTTCTGCCTACCGGTTCGACCTTGGTTCGACCAAGGGTACTGGTCGAATCGATTATGTCGTGGTCGAATCGAGCTGCTGACGAAACAGAGTACTTCGGAGGGTACGATTCGACCAGGATTCGATCTGAGGGCCAGGTCGAATCGACTGGCTGTTGGTCAAATCGAGGCTTTGTGAAAACAGAGTGCTCCAGATGGGGTGGTTCGACCTGGGTTCGACCAGATGGCCTGGTCGAATCGATGCCTCCCAGGTCGAACCTGTTGGCATTCGATCGTTTGGTTAACGTGACCCGTTAGGGTTCCATGTATTTCTAACAAGCAGCGGAAGCAAGTAAACATGAAACGCATTACCTTTCACCAAGGGTTGATGTAGAGGTTGAATTCTCGCTGGCAGTCTGCGCAGTCCCACGAGAATAGCCATAAGTTCCTCTTCTGATGTCGGAATTGAGTGATCTTTGTGCTCAGACGATCCTCTCTTCGACGGCTTTCCATCAGTAAATAATACATCAAAATCGAAGAACTGTACGATTTTATATGAATTTTGGAATATGACGAACTGCTGCAGCAAACGACCTTCCGGTCTTCTGCTGTATGTCCCAAGTCCGATCTCGACGTCGTGTGGGCGACGATCTACGAGACCTACTCAATCTACTCTCAACCCTCATCACACGTGAATAATGAATTAGATTAGGGTTCCAGATAAGCTGAGGTGTCTTATATACATGGGCTACAGCAGGGACCAGGAGGAGAAATTGGGTTGGGCCTCCATTGGGCTTAAGTATCCAAGCTTAGCCCAAAGCTTATACATAAGTCCAATAATAATAATATATTCCACTAAAATATTATTACTGCACTACCATACCAATCCCAAAATTACGTTATGGGCTCCTTCTTATTATGAGCCCGTTAGTCTCCCCATGTTTAAGATATACAATGTCCATTAATTAATTTAAGTTACTGACAACTCAATTAATTAATATCTCATCCAAGAGTAGTACCACTCAACCTCATTATCATGCCGGATTAAATTCCACCTGCAGGGTTTACATGATAATCCTTATGAGCTCCTCAAGGGGACATCATCAACCTATGACGGACACGGATTCCTTCTACAGTCAACAACACACCATAGAGACAGCACTACTTCCCAACTCACCGAGTTTATTGATTTAATTGCATGTAAATTTCACCCATTGATGAATCAAAGAAATACATACTGCCCTATGTGTCGAGGTTATTGTATAGGGATTAAGAGCACGAACATCCATAATAACTGAGATCAAGTTTTCCTATAAGTCAGTATAAATCGAACGATCTCAAGCGGTCCTGCTCAATACACACAAGTGCACTAATGTGATTCTATAGCCAAGACAAGCTAATACCAAACCATACTACAACCATCCCGATAGAGAGTCCCCGTCTATCTCGATTGTGAGCATCTGTTTATACTTTATAAGGAAACCGATAATATGATCTTCCGCGTGTTGTTGCACAACATATTATCTACAGTATAAAGTAAGTGGACTATTGCATCGAACATATAAATAAATTATAAGATGCAATCATTTGATCATATGATTCTCATTTCAAATTAATTGTTGCAACATTGTTCATACAAAAAGCTAGACTTTTAGTATACAATCCAACAATCTCCCACTTATACTAAAAGACTATGCTGTCATGTCTTCCGCCATACATCTGATTCCAACTCCCACTACACGACCATTAAAAGCTCTCGCCTTAATATCCTTGTAAATGGATTTACTAGGTCATCATCCGATGCAATCTAGGCGACAACAACCTTCCCCTCATCATACGATTTCTCGTAACAGGTGGAACTTGCACTCCATGTGTTTAATTGCCTTATGGGCTCGTGATTCCTTCAAGTTTGCAACTGCACCAATATCATCAATATAAATTGTGATATCCTTGGGCAAACTTAGAAACACTTCGAAGTCCATCTTGAAGTTTCTAGAGTCATACAGATACTTTGGTTGCCTCATAGGCTCCAATTTATCATCTTTCCATGATGGAGTCCGGAGTCTGAAATATATTTCTATATAACACTCCTCCACATTATGACTCAAATTCCTAAAATTAAACACATAACCTTGAGGTGGATTTACTGCCGTCCAATCTGACTAAAAAATCCGAATCTACGTAATCCACAAGAAGCAGTGAATTTGCCCAGTAAGCTTACATATAATTTTCAGTCCTTCTCAGGCACTTCATATATGTCTTACCACAGTTCATCATTCTTGTACCGGGTTACGTTGATACCCACTGTTCATGCGTTCAGCAAAATAGATATCCATTCTCGCGCATAGCATTCCTAAGATTAAGCTTCCTTATTCGCCGAAGCATAAGGAACCGCTTTCATCACCTTTATCTTCCTTTTGTGTCTCAAGACATATTTTCTTAGATAAAGTCACTTGCTAAAACAAGTAAGGATCGTATCAATTCATGAAGCTTGAGACAAGCATAATATCCTTTCTTGTGATCCGTATTACCGTGATCAAAAGGATATTTTTGCTCTTCTTAAGTACTTCATTTCATACCGCGTTATTATCCATACACATACGCCCGACAATACTCTTTCATTGTCTCCAATGAGCAATATATCATCTACGTATAGTACAAGAAATACCACCACGTTTTCATCACTCTTTTCAATACACAAGACCCATCCGATCATTGATTAGATCCATGTCACTGGATTACCTCATCAAAACGGATGTTTCATGATCTTGAAGCTTGTTTTAGTCCATTAATGAACACTTTTAAGCTCACTATCACAATGCTCTTAGCTCTTTGCAATGAATCACTCTGGTTGCTTCACATAGATGTTTCCCACAAGATTTCCAATCAGGAAAACTGTTTTGACATCTATTTGCTATCCCTCATATTTCATATGAGTAGCAACAGATAAAAGAGTCCGGATCAACATAAGCATAGCTACTGGCGAACAGGTTTTCTCATAATCGAACCCTTTCTTTCTGAGTATACCTTTTCCCAACAAGCTTTACTTCTAAGGTTTTCACCTTATTCTATGATCCTCTTTTATTCTTGCATGCCTGCTTCCAATGGCTTTTACGTCATTTAGCGGTTCAACAAGCATCCAGACCTAATTTAAAATCGTTCTATTTTAATATTCATTGCACTTTGCTAGGATTAGGCATTTCTAACTTGTAGTGCTTCGTCGTATCCGTGGGTCCATTTCATGTTTGCGAGGGACCAAGTCTCACGACTTTCCCAAAACATGTATCTTACAAGTTGTCGAAGAACCCTCCCACTACGACAAGGCACTACATGCAATTGTATATCAGATGTGACACGCGTTGCAGTTTACCTTGTGGTATATCCTCTTGTACACTTGGTACTTATACTTTGTGTTTTCCTCTCACTTCCTTTAGAACAACTTATACATGGGTATTTGATTTATTATATAGTCCTTTTTCCAAAAATCTAGTGTTTATGTTAACAATCACTCTTCGATCTTGTGGACTAAATAAATCATCCTTCATTTTTCTAGGATATCCCACAAATAGAAAAACATTCTTACGAATTACTGTTCCTAGGGCATATCCATAAAATGAATTTAGTAATTCCAAATAATTCATCATCTATCTAATCATTACCATAAGAGTGCTATTCCTTCTATTCGTCACACCATTAAGGTGGGAAATTCATTTCCGAAGGTACCTTTCTCTTACTAGATTAGAAGACTCATTATTAATTACTATTTGTCGCATCCAGGGGATAAACATGATTTAAGAGTGTACAAATTGTTCACCGACGTACCATAACAGATTACAACTCTATCATTCATTATAATGACCATGTCATTTAAATGAAATGGAGTATCCATCTATTAATGCATAGAAACCGAAATCAAATTCTTTCTATGAAAATGTACGTAAAGACAATTTCATAAAATCAAACGTCTACTCATATCATTTAATAAATAGACAACTCCCACTGCAATAGCCACTACTCTTGTAGTTTTACCCATGTCATAACAATCTTATCCTCACCTAGTAATAAACATTTAGTAATTCCAGTATCTACACACTTCGTGTCAGTAAATGCCATCACTAATCATGTTTTAAACAACTAGTGAATAAGATATAAAACTTGTTCACATTATGATGAAAATGGCTTTCCTTTGCCACATGTTTTGCCAGAAGTTTTCCACCATATACATCCTATTGTAATTCAGGTGGAACTTACTCAAAAACATCTAGGCAATTCACAAAGAATTAAATTGATCTAGGTTTCCCTTCAATTTATACTCCATGCTTTCCCAATTCATTCATCAAATTAAATCATGATCTTCTGCCTTTTAACTTACTCAAGTATCCGAAGAGTTACATGAGACCATCATATTTCTATGAACCTCTCATCTCTTCACTAGAGACTTTAATAGGCATCATGAGACGTCCATTGTAAGAACACACATGTATTTTCTTAAGCAGTAAAATTCAAAACCAAGATTCTTTTCTAATCATCTAATTTTGGACCAGTAAATATAATTTCTTTTAGTTAACAATAAGCGAGATAAAACCATTTGAAATTACAAAGAATCATAAATAAATATACCGATCAAATCTTCGAATTTTATCCTTTTATATTGATTCCCTCAAAACTATATAAAAATAAAATTCACCGACATCTCAAGCACCGTGAGTCTGCAAGCCACGTTAGTGTGGACGTTTACAAACCCAAACATTTACAAGAGAAGGTTTTACCCATTAATTTCATTTGTCAACCTAACTTTATGACAAAATAATTAATAGTCGGTTCCTCTTTAGCCATGCAAATAATAGCAGTGACTCCGTTGGGGAGGATACTAATTATTTACACCTAAGTGTACACCATTATTTGATCCCAAGTCCACTGCGCGAGCTTGTGTGCCTTACAGTTGGAGAAGTACACACGCGCTCGGATAGCTTCCTACAATCATCAATTATAAGTTTGTACCAGTGAGCCCCACATAAACTCATCCGTTAGGGAGGAAGGCCTATTGCCAACACGCAAGTTCATGTACCACATTACAAACAATAATTATGTAATGAAGTCTGTACCAGTGATCCGTGAATAAACTCATCCGTTAGGGAGGAATGCCTATTGCCAACACGCAAGTTTACTCACATCACTTACAAACCAATAATGGAGGCCGCGGGAATATTTACCAATCCCCTCTCCCACTTAGTAATTTAACACCGAGGGTTTTTACATGCATATGATATTCAGAATAAAATACGCAACGCTAGCATGCTTCTATTACGGCACATAAGGCAGTAAATCACAGAGAGTCATACATACATATATAACAATAATCAATAATTAAATCAATCATTAAAAGTTATATATCAGCAAATTCGATTGTTCGCCACCAGGCACGAATATCAGCAAAGACTTCCAGACTATCAAATTTTCAAAATTTTCAGATTGTCCAATTTTCGAAACCATCGATATCGACCGTCGATGTCGTCCAGATTATCAAAATCATCGATATCGACTAGATTATCAAATATTCGAAAAACATCAAGATTATCAAAATTCCGAAACTATTGATATCGATCGTCATATCGTCTAAATTATCAAAATCATCGATATCGACGAGCAACCATATATAACAATAATAGATCATTAAATCAATTATGTCAGTTATATATTAGGAATCAATTCAACATCCATATATAACAATAATAGACAATCAATTATAGCAGTTATATATTAGGAATTAATTCGACATTCATATATGACAATAATAGATTATTAAATCAATTATAGCAGTCATATATTAGGAATTAATTCGACATCCATATATAACAATAATATAAAAACTATTATGGCAGTTATATATTAGGAATTAGTTTTCTTAAAATTGGATGTCTTATCCAACACTCTAGCAATACATGCATATAATATATCAAATATAATACGCAATCTAGCATGCTTCTATATAAGACAATAAATCATAGAGATCAGGCATCCATATATATATATATAACAATAATAGACAATTAAATCAATTATGACAGTTATATATATTAGGAATAAAAACGCCTCTAAATTTTAATGTCTTGTCCGACACTCCTACTGTGGAATCGATGCCTTACGCAACAAGCAGGATTGCTTGTGCCCCAAGACGTCCATCGTCATATCCCACCGCCAATTATGTCAAGGAGCGCCCCAAGTGCCTTGACGAGCGCCCCTCGCCCGGACTGTCGCTCGTCCAAGGGCCTACTTGCATGGAACCAAGTTCAGCCCAACGCGCAACACCAAACTACACCAACTGTCGTTCATAGTTCGAAACTGAAAGAACCTCAGAATCCAATCTCCACCGTCCAGAATCTACTAATATAAGTCCTTAACATTATGTCCAAATTACAGATTGATCCAACGGTTATTGTGTGAGAAACTGCTCTTTTCTCTCGACTGCGCAAAACAAAATTGCCCAAATATCTGCTTCTGTTTTCAGCGTACTCTCAGCAAGAAAAGGCTCCAAATTCGATCTCCACCGTTCAGAATGTACATCCACAAGGTCTGAACGTGCTGACCAAATTAAAGCTTGATCCAACGATTAGTTTGTCAGAAACGGCACTTTTCCCTCGACTGCGCAAAACAGAATCGCCCAAATATCTGCTTCTGTTTTCAGCGTACTCCCAGCAAGAAAAGGCTCCAAATTCGATCTCCACCGTTCAGAATGTACATCCACAAGGTTGAACATGTTGACCAAATTACAGTGCAATCCAACGATTAGTTTGTCAGAAACGGCACTTTTCCCTCGACTGCGCAAAACAGAATCGCCCAAATATCTGCTTCGGTTTTCAGCGTACTAGCAGCAAGAAAAAGCTCCAAATTCGATCTCCACCGTTCAGAATGTAAATCCACAAGGTCCGAACGTGTTGACCAAATTACAGATCAATCCGACCGTTGAAACTCTGGTTATTGCCTCTGCAATATCACTACGCTGGATTTTCTCTCAAAAACGTGATTCTATTTTTGCCCTCTCTTTCTTCCTTGCATGTGAAATTGACGAACAGTTTTCGTCGAATCCTCTCACACACAACCATGGACGAATAGATATGATATAGGGTATATATTACATAGGGATATTCATGGTTTGCGCAATAAAACCAAAACCCTAAACATGTGATCCTAATTCCGAAAAATTAATCACATAAACCCTATCCTAACGTGTCACGCTTCACCACAAAACCGAAGCTCTGATACCAATTGTTGGCATTCGATCGTTTGGTTAACGTGACCCGTTAAGGTTCCATGTATTTCTAACAAGCAGCGGAAGCAAGTAAACATGAAACGCATTACCTTTCACCAAGGGTTGATGTAGAGGTTGAATTCTCGCTGGCAGTCTGCGCAGTCCCATGAGAATAGCCATAAGTTCCTCTTCTGATATCGGAATTGAGTGATCTTTGTGCTCAGACGATCCTCTCTTCGACGGCTTTCCATTAATATATAATACATCAAAATCAAAGAACTGTACGATTTTATATGAATTTTGGAACATGACGAACTGCAGCAGCAAATGACCTTCCGGTCTTCTGCTGTATGTCCCAAGTCCGATCTCGACGTCGTGTGGGCGACGATCTACGAGACCTACTCAATCTGCTCTCAACCCTCATCACACGTGAATAATGAATTAGATTAGGGTTCCAGATAAGCTGAGGTGACTTATATACATGGGCTACAGCAGGGACCAGGAGGAGAAATTGGGTTGGGCCTCCATTGGGCTTAAGTATCCAAGCTTAGCCCAAAGCTTATACTTAAGTCCAATAATAATAATATATTCCACTAAAATATTATTACTGCACTACCATACCAATCCCAAAATTACGTTATGGGCTCCTTCTTATTATGAGCCCGTTGGTCTCCCAATGTTTAAGATATACAATGTCCATTAATTAATTTAAGTTACTGACAACTCAATTAATTAATATCTCATCCAAGAGTAGTACCACTCAACCTCATTATCATGCCGGAATAAATTCCACCTGCAGGGTTTACATGATAATCCTTATGAGCTCCTCAAGGGGACATCATCAACCTATGACGGACACGGATTCCTTCTACAATCAACAGCACACCATAGAGACAGCACTACTTCCCAACTCACCGAGTTTATTGATTTAATTGCATGTAAATCTCACCCATTGATGAATCAAAGAAATACATACTGCCCTATGTGTCGAGGTTATTGTATAGGGATTAAGAGCACGAACATCCATAATAACTGAGATCAAGTTCTCCTATAAGTCAGTATAAATCGAACGATCTCAAGCGGTCCTGCTCAATACACACAAGTGCACTAATGTGATTCTATAGCCAAGACAAGCTAATACCAAACCACACTACAACCATCCTGATAGAGAGTCCCCGTCTATCTCGATTGTGAGCATCTGTTTATACTTTATAAGGAAACCGATAATATGATCTTCCGCGTGTTGTCGCACAACATATTATCTACAGTATAAAGTAAGTGGACTATTGCATCGAACATATAAATAAATTATAAGATGCAATCATTTGATCATATGATTCTCATTTCAAATTAATTGTTGCAACATTGTTCATACAAAAAGCTAGACTTTTAGTATACAATCCAACAGAACCGAGTGCCTGCTGCTCTTGAAACACTTCCAGAAGCCCAGTTCGACCTCCCCTACACGTTTCGACCTGTGGGACAGGTCGAATCACATTGTTTTTGGTCGAATCCGCTTGCTTTCGCCTCAAACTTTGACTTCGGCTTTATTGCTCCCTCGTACTGTGTTCCAAACCTTAACGTGATGGCTTTATTCTCCAATTTTTGTTTTAATTGATTCACGTTCGTGGTCATCTGCCCCATAACCAAAGTAAGGTCCTTCAATTGCTTAGATAAATCTGCACGATCAACATTCATGGTATCCTCAAGACGATCAATCCTTGCATCATTCTCAGCCATGTATCGATGGAAGGTATCTTCAACACTCTTCACTTCTTGCTGCTTCATACTAGGCCCCCTTTGTGTCAACTCTGTGATTTGCCTTTGCTGGGACTCTAGTAGCTTGTTGATGTTAGCTAGACTAGAGACGATCTCATCATCCCTATTTGGCTTCTCCACTTGATGTTCAACTTGCGCCACCTTACCAAGTACATATGATCCTCTATCTCTCTCTACTAGCCAGGCACGTGTATTCATAGAGATGTCTTCGAACAACTTTTCCACTTCAAGTGCTGTCTTTGATAACAGCGCTCCTCCTGATGATGCATCAATAAAAATACGCGACTCACAATCCAATCCATAGTAGAAGATGCTTATGTATTCAGCCTTCGACATTCCATGCTATGGACACCTCTTCAGCATGTCTTTAAACCTATCCCACGCCTCATAAAATTTCTCACCATGATTCATCACAAATCGGGTGATCTCTTGCCTCATTCTTAAGATCCTTGAGGGTGGCATGTATCTCTCCAAGAACTTCTGCTGCAGTTGGTCCCATGTATTGCAATCGGCTGGATCAAGGGTCTCATACCAAGCTTCCGCCTTATTAATTAAAGAGAACTTGAATAAGGCGATCCGCCTAACATTATCATTCGCTCCACTGCCCTTTTGAGTGTTTACATAACCAAGAAATCTTCGGAGATGTTGATATGGATCTTCAAAACAATCTCCAGAAAAGGGATTCTTCTCTACCATGTTAATAAGAGCGGGATGTATCTCAAAATCATCATCTTCCCCCTTGCTCCGGCCATGTTTAGCACAGTGTGTTATTCGTTCCTTTCCTTCCTCTCCTTTTTCAAGCACACAAGTAACTCAGAAAAATTCAAGGTTAGATAGAAATAAATAATCACAAATAAAAGAAAAAGAAAAAAAAATCTTAATCAACTAGAAATAATAAAATTAATAATAACAGCCGTCCCCGGCAGCGGCGCCAAGAACTTGATAGGGGTTTTCTCAACACACAAAATTAATCCTCAAGTATAAGGATATCAATTGTAGTCGCGAAGATGACCAAGTTACATTATCGAACCCACGGGACGGTTAAACATCAATTTCATTATATTCTAGTATACTTTAGACTATGTTTGGTAATTGTAAAGGTTTAAGGAATAATGACTTCTAATCGAAATAGCAAAAAGAAATAGCAAGAGTTAGAGAAAAGTGAGTTGTGATCAAGAAGAATAGTAGGTAGTTCGTCGGGTCATCCAGTTTCACTAGCAATTCGTATTTTCATGTGATGGTGTCCGACTCTGCCCTATGGTTTGTGGACGCATCACTAGACCATGCAAGTTTACCCTATAGACACAAGTAAATATGCACTTGACACGTGTGAATAACCTCGGAGCAAGAGATATACTTCACCCCCCTTTCTAGGTACTATCATAATCAATTATCTTCCACGTCTAGAATCTAACCCGATTTGATCTCCCTTTTTAGGTACTATAAAGTTATACTCTTCATCCTATTTATCAACCCGAATTCAATTCAATTAATAAATATTCATATAAGACGGTTCTAATAAGACTTCGGAATCCCTTCACGTAGAATTATAACAATAAACCCTACTCAGTAGTGAACGCACTCAACCTATAACCATGTTATGTATTCAGACTCTACACAATGATCATTGATGCACAAAACGACTATGAGTATGGATTAAATATGCAATCTTATATAAAATAAACCACAGGTAGTGTTGTACGGAGTTTTACACATGAAATACGAATTACATCATGAAACTTTCATAACCCTAGAACTACCAAGGCGGTTCTAGCCCATGATTGATCTAGGAACAATCATGGTTAGATTGATCATTCTTACTTTAACCTTCAGCGAACTTCTGTCAAAGCCCTCCGGATGGATCACCACCTCTACTCTTGCCTCCCTTATGATTGATGATCAAAAGCTCCCCTTATTCTCTGCATGAGCCTCCTTTTATACTTGTAATCACGTCTCTAGGGCTTGGAATGGGCTTTCTAAGTGATCTCACGCTTTTCGGCCTCGAAAATCTGGATAAGGTAAGTTCCCGCACGTAGGTTCGACCTCGTCAAATAGGTCGAACAACTGGCCACAGGTCGAACCCCAAGTCGAACCCCGCTACTGGAAGAATTCTGCACTGGTTCGACCTCTTGAACAGGTCGAACCTCTCAGGACTTGGTCGAACCCCAGGTCGAACCTCATCACTGGATAATTTCTGCTCTTGGTTCGGCTAATCGTCAGGTCGAACTCCCAACGTCGTGGTTGAACCCAGCTTCTCACGAACTGGTTTGACCATGGTTCGACCTGATGAACAGGTCGAACCCCTCGAGTCGTGGTCGAACCTACTTCCTGTACTTCTCCAACACTGGTTCGACCTGCTGGAGAGGTCGAACCCTCCTCCAATCAGGTCGAACCCACCTCTTTTCTGGGCGGTTCGCATGGCTTCGACTCTGTCTCTTCGATTCTTGGCACTTTCACTTCGTTTTTGCTATGAAAACCACTCAAATAGCTCCACTAACACCTGATTCATGCTAATTCACAATATATATAGGTTTTCCACCTATTTCCACATCAAAACTCTCCAAAACTAGCACAAAACATGGTGTCAAACTTGTGAATTTACACACTCATCAATAGCATATATAACAATAATCAGATAATTAAATTAATTATAACCAGTTATATATTAGTGAATTCGATTGTTCGCCACCAAGCACGAAATCGAGCAGCTGCGACTATGCGAGTTTCGACCTCCCAGTTGAGGTCGCAGGGATCAACCTGCTTAGTCAGGTCGCGGGGTGCGGGGCAGCGCCCCGAAGAAAAACCTAGAATCTAGCACCAAACTGAAGCTCGACTCAAGCTTCTCTTAATGCCAAAGCTCGACTCGAGTATCCTCGCCCGCTGATGGGCGTTTTCTCAACACACAATTAATCCTCAAGTATGAAGGATATCAATCGTATTTTCGAAGGTGACCAAGTTATATATCGAACCCAAGGGACGGATAAATATCAATTTAATTATATTCTAGTAAATTATGACTATGTTGGAAATTATAATGGTTTTAATTTTGTAATTAAGTAACAAAAGTAATTAAAATATCAATAACAATAACAAGAAGGAAAGATAAGTGAGTTGTGATCAAGTAAGATAGTAGGTAGTCCTTTAGGTCATCCAGTTCCACTTATTAATTCATCTTCCATGTGATGGTGTCCGACTTGCCTTGTGGTTTATGGACGCATCACTAAACCATGCAAATTTACTCTATAGACACAAGTAAATATGCGTATGACACGTGTTAATATTCTCGGAGCAAGAGATATAATTCACCCCATTTCTAGGTACCATCATAATCAATTATTTCATGTGCACTTAGTACTCTAACCCGATTTGATCTTCCTTTATAGGTACAATAAAATTATACTCTTTATCCTACTTATCAACCCGAATATGATTCAATTAACAAGTATTCATATAAGATCGTTCTAATAAGACTTCGAAATCCCTTCACTTCAAATTATAACATAAAACCCTGCTCAGCAGTGAACGCACTCAACCAATAACCAAGTTATGTATTCGGACTCTACACAACAATTATTGATACACAAAATGACGTGAGTATGGATTAAAAACGCGCAATCTTATATAAAATAAACCCACAAGTAGTGTTGTATGGAGTTTACACACGAAAGACTAATTAACTCATGAAACCTTCATAACCCTAGAACTACCAAAGCGGCTCTAGCCCATGATTGATCTAAGAACAATCATGGTTAGTTGGACCAATCTTACTTGAATCTCTAGCGGAACCTCTGTCACAGCCCCTCCGGATGATGGATGATCGATCTTCTTTCAACTCTACGTCTCCTTATCTTCTTGATTAAGTTGTCTCTCTATACTACTGCATAAGCCTTCTTTTATACTTGTGATCGTGCCTCCCGAGCCTGGAATGGGCTTTTTAAGTGATCACACGCATTGAGGGTGTAAAAATACGGATATGGCAAGTTTTCGAAGCTCAATTTGACCTCAGCCACAAGTCGAATTGACTCCTCCAAGTTGAATCACAGGTCGAATCAACACACTGTAAGCCCCAGGTGCTCGATTTGACCAACTGCCCTGGTCAAATCTATGTGACGAGGTCGAATCAGCATCTCCGCCAATCGATTCGACCTTGATTTGACCTAATGCCCAGGTCGAATCCCCCTGTCATGGTCGAATCCACCTTCTGTACATGTTGTGTAGCCAATTCAACCTGAAGGGCTGGTCGAATTGATCTCCTTCATGTCGAAGTGCACTCCTGCTTCGCCCAAATTGATGGCTTTGACTTCCTTTCTTCAGTTTTCAACACTTCCACTCCAATTTCCTTCGAAAAACCACTAAAATAGCTCTAACAACACCTGATTCATGCCTTTTCACAATATATATCGGTTTATAACAGATTTCAACCTTCAAACACTCCATAATATCACAAATCCAAGCGCAAGATTCATGAATTAACACACTCATCAAACCCCCAAACTTACATGTGTTGGCGCTTGGATCATTTGGTTAACGTGACCCGTTAGGATACCATGCGTTTCTATCATAGCGGAAGCAATAAATTATAGAAACGATTACCGTTCACCAGGGTATGTAGAAGATGAAGGATTCTCGCTGGCAGACTATGCAGTCCCACAAGAATGGCCATAACTTCTTCGTCTGATGTCGGAATTGAATGATCTTTATGCTCAGACGATTCTCTCTTCAACAGCTTTCCGTCAGTATATTGATCATCAAATTCTGAGTACTGTACAATTTTATATAAATTTCGCAAGGTGGTGGACAGTAGCAGCAAACTACCTTCTAATCTTCTGCCGTATGTCCCAAGTCCGATCTCGATGTCGTGTGGGCGACGATCTACGAGACCTCCTCAATCTGCTCTCAACCCTCATCACACATGAATAATAAATTAGATTAGGGTTCCAGATAAATTGATGTGACTTATATACATGGGCTACAGCAGGGACCAGGAGGAGAAATTGAGTTGGGCCTCCATTGGGCTTAAGTATCCAAGTTTAGCCCAAATCATATACTTAAGTCCAATAATAATAATATATTCCACTAAAATATTATTACTGCACTGCCTTTCCAATCCCAAAATTACGTTTTGGGCTCCTTCTTATTATGAGCCCGTTAGTCTCCCCATATTTAAGATATACAATGTTCATTAATTAATTTAAGTTACTGACAACTCAATTAATTAATATCTCATCCAAGAGTAATACCACTCAACCTCATTATCATGCCGGAATAAATTCCACCTGCAGGATTTACATGATAATTCTTATGAGCTCCTCAAGGGGACATCATCAACCTATGACGGACACGGATTCCTTCTACAATCAACAGCACACCATAGAGACGGCACTACTTCCCAACTCATCGAGTTTGTTGATTTAATAACATGTAAATCTTACCCATTGATGAATCAAAGAAATACATACTGCCCTACGTGTCGAGGTTATTGTATAGGGATTAAGAGCATGAACTTCCATAATAACTGAGATCAAGTTCTCCTATAAGTCAGTATAAGTCGAACGATCTCAAGCGGTCCTGCTCAACACACACAAGTGCTCTAATGTGATTCTATAGCCAAGACAAGCTAATATCAAACCACACTACAACCTTCCCGATAGAAAGTCCCCGTCTATCTCGGTTGTGAGTATCTGTTTATACTTTATAAGAAAACCGATAATATGATCTTCCGCGTGTTGTCGCACAACATATTATCTACAGTATAAAGTAAGTGGACTATTGCATCGAATAAATAAATAAATTATAAAATGCAATCATTTGATCATATGATTCTCATTTCAAATTAATTGTTATAACATTGTTCATACAAAAAACTAGACTTTTAGTATACAATCCAACAATCTCCCACTTATACTAAAAGACTATGTTGTCATATCTTCTGCCATACATCTGATTTCCACTCCCACTATACGACCATCAAAAGCTCTCGCCTTAAGGTCCTTGTAAATAGATTTACTAGGTTATCATCCGATGCAATCTAGGTGACAACAACCTTCTCCTCATCATACGATTTCTCGTGACAGGTGGTACTCGCGCTCCATGTGTTTAATTTCCTTATGCGCTCGTGATTCCTTCAAGTTTGCAACTGCACCAATATCATCAATATAAATTGTGATAACCTTGGGCAAACTTAGAATCACACCAAAGTCCATCATGAAGTTTCTAGAGTCATACAGATACAGGCTCCAATTTATCATCTTTCCATGATGGAATCCGGAGTCTGAAATATATTTCTATATAACACTCCTCCATATTATGACTCTACTTCCTAAAATTAAATGCATAACCTTTGAGGTGGATTTAATGCCGTCCCTATCTGATTTGAAAAATCTGAATCTATGTAACCCATAAGAATCAGTGAATCTGTTCGGTAAGCCCACATATAGTTTCTAGTCATTTTCAGGTACATAAGTATATGTCTTACCACAGTTCATTATTCTTGTTCCGGGTTACGTTGATACCCACTGTTCATACCATTGGTAAAACAGGTATCCAATCTCGTGCATAGCATTCCTTAGATTAAGCTTCCTCATTTGCCGAAGCATAAGGAACCGCTTTCATCTTCTTTATCTACTTTTGTGTCACAAGACACATTCACTTAGATAAATTAACATGCTAAACGAGTAAGGATCGTATCATTATATGAAACTTGAGATAAGCATAACACCTTTCTTGTGATCCGTATTACCGTGATCAAAAGGATATTTTTGCTCTTTTTAAGTCCTTCATCTCATACCGCTTTATCAACCATACCCATACGCCCGACAATACTCTTTCATTGTCTCCAATGAGCAAGATACTATCTACGTATAGTACAAGAAATACCACCACATTTTTATCACTCTTTTCAATACACAAGACCCATCCGATCATTGATTAGATCCATGTCACTGGATTACCTCATTAAAACAGATGTTTCATGATCTTGAAGCTTGCTTTAGTCCATGAATGGACACTTTTAAGCTTACTATCACAATGCTCTTAGCTCTTTGCAATGAATCACTCTGGTTGCTTCCTATAGATGTTTCCCTTAAGACTTCCAATCAGGAAAGCTGTCTCGACATCTATTTGCTATCCCTCATATTTCATATGAGTAGCAACAAATAAAAGAGTCCAGATCAACTTAGGCATAGCTACCGGCCAACATGTTTTCTCATAATCGAACTCTTTCTTTCTGAGTATACCTTTTCGCAACAAGCTTGCTTCCAAGGTTTTCACCTTATTCTATGATCCTCTTTTATTCTTGCATGCCCGCTTCCAATGGCTTTTATGCCATTTAGTGATTCAACATGCATCCAGACCTAATTTAAAATCCATCGATTCTATTTTAATATTCATTGCACTTTGCTAGGATTTGGCATTTCTAACTTGTAGTGCTTCGTCGTATCTGTGAGTCCATTTCATGTTTGCTAGGGACCAAGTCTCACGACTCTCCCAAAACATGTATCAAACAGGTTGTCGAACATCCCTCTCACTACGACAAGGCATTACATGCAATTGTGTATCAGACGTGACATGTGTTGCAGTTTACCTTGTGGTATATCCTCTTGTACAATTGGTACTAATACTTTGTGTTTTTCCTCTCACATCCTTTAGAACAATTTATACATGGGTTTATGATTTAATACATGGTCTTTTTCCAAAAATCTAGTGTTTGTGTTAACAATCACCCTTCGATTTTTTGGACTAAATAAATCACCCTTCATTTTTCTAGGATATCCCACAAACAGACAAACATTCATACGAATTACTGTTTCTAGGGCATACCCATAAAAAAAATTTAGTAATTCCAAATAATTCATCATCCATCTAATCATTTCCATAAGAGTGCTACACCTTCTATCCGCCATACCATTCAGCTGGGGTATGCCCGGTGTAAACAATTTGAGATTTAATCTCAATCTCTGATTAATAGCTCCTAATTATCCTAAGAGGTTCTCGCCATATGATTAATCCGTAATGACTTGATATTTTTTCCATGACGCTTCACTGTGCCAGCCTTGCAATTCTTGAATTAATCAAAGAACTTAGACATGCAGTGCATCAAATAAATATTTCAGTATCTAGAATAATCATCGATTGACGAATATTCATAACTACCTCTCGTCCGAATAATCTTAGGATCGCTTAAATCAGAATGAACTAATTCCAGCATATATGTCTTTGGTTATACTCCCCATTGCCTTGAAAAGCAATTAATCATTTTTACTTCCAAGTAAGACTCGCAAGTCCGATAGTTTCCACTTCAGATAAACCTTACGGTCCATCTGCTATCAACTTTTGAATCCTACTCAAGTAAAATGATCTAGTCTTAGACGCCAAATGCATGTTTAGTTCATCTCCGAAGGTTACTTTCTCTTACTAAGATCAGAAGATGCATTATTAATTACTATTTGTTGCATCTGTGGAATATACATGATTTAAAAGTATACAAATTGTCCATCAACGTACCATAACAGATTACAACTCTATCTTTTATTATAATGACCATGTCATTTAAATAAAATGGAGTATCCATCTATTAATGCATAGAAACCGAAATCAAATTCTTTTTATGAAAACGTACGTAAAGATAATTTCACAAAATCAAACGTCTACTCATATCATTAGATAAATAAACAACTCCCACTGCAATAGCCACTACTCTTGTAGTTTTACCCATGTCTATAATAATCTTATCCTCACTTAGTAATAAACATTCAGTGATTCCAGTATCTACGCACTTCGTGTCAGTAGATGCCATCACTAATCATGTTTAAACAACCAGCAAGTAAGATTCTATCCTTGTTCACTCCTTTTATGAAATTGGATTTCTTTTACCACATGTTTTGTCAGAAGTTTCCTACCATATACAACCTCTTGTAATTCAGGAGAAACTTACTCAAAACATCTAGGCAATTATGAAGAATAAAATTGACTTAGGTTTCCCCTTCAACTTCTATTCCATGTAGTTCCAATTCATTCATCAAATTTAATCATGACCTACCGCCTTTTAAATTACTCAAGTATCCGAAGAGTTATATGAGACCATCATATTTCTATGAACCTCTCATCTCTTCACTAGAGACTTTAATAGGCATCATGAGACGTCCTTTGTGAGAACACACATGTATTTTCTTAAGCAGTAAAATTCAAAGCCAAGATTTTTTTCTAATCATCTAATTTGGACAAGTAAATATAATTTCTTTTAGTTAACCATAAGTGAAATAAAACTATTTGAAATTCAGAGAATCATAAAAAAATACACCGATCAAATCTTCAAATTTATCCATTTATATTGATTCCCTCAAAACAATATAAAATATAAATTCACCGACATCTTAAGCACCGTGAGTTTGCAAGCCACGATAGTGTGGACGTTTACAAACCCGAACATTTACAAGAGAAGGTTTTACCCATTAATTTCATTTGTCAACCTAACTTTATGACAAAATAATTAATAGTCTGTTCCTTTTTAGCCATGCAAATAAAAGCAGTGACTCCGATGGGGAGGATACTTATTATTTACGCCTAAGTGTACACCATTATTTGACCCCAAGTCTATTGCGCGAGCTTATGTGCCTTACAGATGGAGAAGTACACACGCGCTCGGATAACTTCCTACAGTCATCAATTATAAGTATGTACAGTGATCCGCACATGAACTCATCCGATAGGGAGGAAGGTCTATGCCAACACGCAAGTTCATGTGCATCACATTACAAATATAATTTTAAAAAAGCCTGTTCGAGCAATATCCATGAATAAACTCATCCGATGGGGAGGAAGGCTCTAATGCCGACGCGCAAGTTTATTCACATTGCTAACAAACTAATAATGGAGGCCGCAGGAATTAATTACCAATCCCCTCTCCCACTTAGTTATTTAAAACCAAGGATTTTTACATGCATATAATATTCAGAATAATATACGCAACCTAGCATGCTCATACTTCCAAATATATAACAATAATTGACCAATAAAACAATTATAGCAGTTATATATAAGGAAATAAATTGCCAAAAATAAGTTGACTTGATCAACACTCCAACATACATGCATATAATATACCAAATATAATACGCAATCTAGCATGCTTCTATTTAAGGCAATAAATCATAGATAATCATGCATACATATATAACAATAATCAATTAATAAATCAATTATAACAGTTATATAACAGCAAATTTGATTGTTCGCCACCAATCACGAATGCGGACAACTGCGACGGGGATCGACCTCCCCGCAGCCTGCTCCACCACTCCGGCACCCTGCCCGATCATATTGTGAAGACTCACATGGAATCTGATGCAGACCAGTCGAACTTGATGCAAACCCGCTCGAACTTAGTGCAGAGTTGATCGAACCTGATGCAGACCAATCGAACCTGATGTGAATCCGCTCGAACCTGGTGCATCATTAATCGAACCTGATGCAGACCAATCGAACCTAATGCAAATTCACTCAAACCTGGTGCAGCATCGATCGAACCTAATGCAGACTAATCGAACCTGATGCAAATCCGCTTGAACCTAGTGCAACATCGATCGAACCTGATGCAGACCAATCGAACCTGATGCAAATCTGCTCGAACCTGGTACAGCATCGATCGAACCTGATGTAGACCAATCGAACCTGATGCAAATCCACTCGAACCTGGTGTAGCATCAATCGAACCTGATGCAAATCCAATCGAACCTGGTGCAGCATCGATCGAACCTGATGTAGACCAATCGAACCTAATGAAAATCTACTCAAACCTGGTGCAGCATCGATCGAACCTGATGCAGACCAATCGAACCTGATGCAAATTCGCTCGAACCTGGTGCAGCATCGATCGAACCTGATGTAGACCAATCGAACCTGATGTAAATTTGCTCGAACCTAGTGTAACATCAATCGAACCTGATGCAAATCCGCTCGAACTGTCGCTCATCCAAGGGCCTACTTGCACGGAACCAAGTTCAGCCCAACGCACAACATCAAACTACACTAACTGTCGTTCAGGGTTCGCAACTTTAGGTACCTGAAAATCCAATCTCCACCGTTCAGAATCTATTTCAGTGAGTTTTGAACATGCTGTCCAAATTACAGGTCGATCCAACGGTTAGTTTCTGAGAAACGGCTCTATTCCCTTGACTGCGCAGAACAGAATCGCCCAAAAACTGCTTCTGTTTTCGGCGTATTCCCGACAACACAAAGCTCCAAATACGATCTTCACCGTTTGGAATGTACATCCACAAAATTCTAACGTGCTGACCAAAATTCACACTGATCCGACGGTTGAAACTCCAGTTATTGCCTCTGCAATATCACTGCGCTGGATTTTCTCTCAATTTCTTCCTTCCATGTGAAATTGACGAACAGTTTTCGTCGAATCCTCTCACACACAACCATCGACGAACAGATATGATATAGGGTATATTTCACATAGGGATATTCATGGTTTGCGCAGTAAAACCAAAACCCTAAACATGCGATCTTAATTTCGAAAAATTAATCACATAAATCGTAGTCTAACGTGTCACGCTTCACCACGAAATCGAAGCTCTGATACCAATTGTTGGTGCTTGGATCATTTGGTTAACGTGACCCGTTAGGATACCATGTGTTTCTATCATAGCGGAAGCAATAAATTATAGAAATGATTATCGTTCACCAGGGTATGTAGAAGATGAAGGATTCTCGCTGGCAGACTATGCAGTCCCACGAGAATTACCATAACTTCCTCGTCTGATGTCAGAATTGAATGATCTTTATGTTCAGACGATCCTCTCTTCAACAGCTTTCCGTCAGTATATTGATCATCAATTTATGAGTACTATAAAATTTTATATAAATTTTGCAAGGCGGCAGACAGCAGCAGCAAACTACCTTCTGATCTTCTGCCGTATGTCCCAAGTCCGATCTCGACATCGTGTGGGCGACGATTTACGAGACCTCCTCAATCTGCTCTCAACCCTCATCACATGTGAATAATAAATTAGATTAGGGTTCCAGATAAGGTGAGGTGACTTATGTACATGGGCTACAACAGGGACCAGGAGGAGAAATTGGGTTGGGCCTCCATTGGGCTTAAGTATCCAAGCTTAGCCCAAAGTTTATACTTAAGTCCAATAATAATAATATATTCTACTAAAATATTATTACTGCACTGCCTTTACAATCCCAAAATTACGTTTTGGGCTCCTTCTTATTATGAGCCCGTTAGTCTCCCCATGTTTAAGATATACAATGTCCATTAATTAATTTAAGTTACTGACAACTCAATTAATTAATATCTCATCCAAGAGTAGTACCACTCAACCTCATTATCATGCCGGAATAAATTTCACCTGCAGGATTTACATGATAATTCTTATGAGCTCCTCAAGGGGACATCATCAACCTATGACGGACACGTATTTCTTCTACAATCAACAGCACACCATAACACAGCACTACTTCCCAACTCATCGAGTTTGTTGATTTAATAACATGTAAATCTCACCCATTGATGAATCAAAGAAATACATACTGCCCTACGTGTCGAGGTTATTGTATAGGGATTAAGAGCACGAACTTCCATAATAACTGAGATCAAGTTCTCCTATAAGTCAGTATAAGTCGAACGATCTCAAGCGGTCCTGCTCAATACACACAAGTGCACTAATGTGATTCTATAGTCAAGACAAGCTAATACCAAACCACACTACAACCATCCCGATAGAGAGTCCCCGTCTATCTCAGTTGTGAGCATCTGTTTATACTTTATAAGGAAACCGATAATATGATCTTCCGCGTGTTGTCGCACAACATATTATCTACAATATAAAGTAAGTGGACTATTGCATCGAACATATAAATAAATTATAAGATGCAATCATTTGAACATATGATTCTCATTTCAAATTAATTGTTATAACATTGTTCATACAAAAAGCTAGACTTTTAGTATACAATCCAACAACATGTTGCTCGTCCCGAGGCAACATAATCAAACCAAGGAGTCGTGTATAATTCACGAAGATCACCGAGTACAACACATATTACACATGCACTTTCATCAATTAAAGACAAGTATTTCCTGCATCATACATATCATTCATGCAAAACATCACTCAATCGTATTACCATTCGTAGTACTAAGTAATCAAGCTCACAAGATAAGTGTTTACTCTCTCACTCAAGTGCTAGTTGCACTTAACAGGTTAGTTTATACGCTCACTCAATCCATACTCACTCGTAACCATAAGCTTGGCAAGGGTCTCAAAAATCAACTCACAATCAACTCATTATTAGGATCACAAAGGCCTTATTTTTGGGTTGTAATGTTGGCTCTTTGGAAAGGGTAGGAAAATTTAGATAAGTGACTCAAACACTAGTAGAGAGTTACCTTAGAAGTTCTTGCTTTCTTCATCGGCTACATATTCGCCTCCAATTTCTTCTCATACACTTGCAATTTTTTAATTTTCCTTCTCTTTCTTACTTCAACATCATTCTTCTTTTGATAACTCAGGTACCGGTTGTAGGCACTACCCTTTTTAATCAGGGTACCAGTTTCAGGCACTACCCCTAAACACGATTTAACCATACACTTCTCTTACTTTACTCAACTTCATTCTATCTTTCTTTTTCTTCTTGCAACACTTATTCATCTCAACTCTCTACTAATGAATAGGGTATTTAAACAAAGCTCAAATTAAGGTAAAATAAGGCTCTTTTTAAGGCTCAAATGGGGCTACCAAAGGTATACATAATCAATGGGAAGGTAAATTTGGCTAAGTAACTCAAATAATCAAGAATGGCCTAAAATCATATCCTAGCAATTCACCAATTGTAAGTCTCACACAAGACTCCAAGCCAAGTTCTAGAATATGTTCATATGAATGATTCTCTCAAGAATAAACTATCATGATCAAGTATTTAATTAATTAAATACTGCAACAATATAACAAAATTTGAAAAATCAATTTAATATTATTTTAAAAAAAATTAGTAAATCAATTTAACAACGAAATTAAGCTTTTACCAACGAAAGCAAGTTCATATTTGAGAGTATATAAATTGAATTTTAATTTTTAATTTAATTTATATTAGATTATAATTGAATATATAGTTATATTAAACTTGAATTATATTTTTTAAATTGTAACTTTAAAATCCGTGTAATACACGGGTTCCATACTAGTGTATATATATATATATATATATATATATATATATATATGAAAGGCTTAATTAATGCCCTTTTATAATTCATTTCTCAATTTTTTTTTAATGGGTATGTCTTGTGTGAGATTATCTCTTATGAGACCATTTTACACTTTTTAAAATAGTTATCACTTTCGTTATAAAATATTATCACTTTCGTTACAAAAGGTTATCACTTTTATTTATACTATAATTTGTTTATGAAATAACATTATCACTTTTTAAAAAGTACTTTTCATTAATTCATTATCACTTTTCGTTATGTAAGTTATCACTTTTCGTCCGTCTCACGTAAGCCCTTACATGAGACGGTCTCACACAAGTCTTTCCCTTTTTTAATTGACATCAACTTCTTTCCTCCTAATTACTTTTTAATTTAACTTAAAATATACTCCTTCTGACCCAAAGATATTAATATATTTTTTGACGCGTAAATTAAAAAATATAATATTTTAATTTATTGTGAGTTGAGGATATAATATTGTAATGTGTAGTGAGTAATTGTATTTGTAGTGTATAGAGTGTGTGTAGGCCCATGTGAATATGTTAATTGTTTATGTGTTCGTTTAATATTCTTAAAAAAGAAATATTTCGATTTTTGTAAAATAACTCAAAAAGAAAATTATGTCAATTTCTTTAGTATGAGGGAGTAATTAATTGCATAAATGGATAATCCGTATCATAAACTCGGATCGTTGAGATGGTCTTAACCAATACTCCACCTTTAACTTCTATTATTACTCCTTTTCGGTATTATCTCTTTCGTCTCCACTATTTATTAATCTTATGAAACTAAAATTGTGAATTGAATTTTAACACATGCTAGGGTTAGATCGGGTCCCACCATGAGACCGGCTTCCATTATTAATTCTTATAAATAATTTATTAATTATAATTAAAAGATTTTTTTCTTTTCATGTCCTATTTTGACGTTATTCTGTAGTGCACTAAACATGATGGTTTATAGAATAAAAGTTATTGGATAATGGGTAGTTATTGTATTTTTTTTATTATTTTATGTTTTTTAGTGGTTATGATTAAATAAATATTTGATCTAACGTTCAAATTATCTATGTATACCGGTGCACCGAGTGCACCGCAGTATAACTCCCTATTTTTTCTTTGGAAATTATATTTAGTTTAATTAATTTTAAGTATAATCATTCCACATTTGTGGTTCATAATATATTTTATCGGACTTCATGTACACACGAGATGCGAAACTGATAATTTTTTTAAAAGTTATTTATTTATTATTTCCACATTTGTGGTTCATAATGGAGTATATTTTAGTGGATTTGGATCCTCTCCCGTACTTAATCTTTCAATTTAAGTGAATTTCTTATAATTTGCATCATCCATTTATTATCTATGAGCGTGAATTTGCCACGTCATTTAGCATAATGTAAGAAAAACATAAATACACGCGATAAAATAATTATTTAAAATTGATAAAATAATTATTTAAAATTTAATTAAATAAAAAGATTGTGATATTGGATGAGGTGCCAAGTTATTGTCGGTAGAGATGACAGTTAAATGAAATTCACAAAATTAAGAGATTAAAAATGGAAGAGGATCCGGATTTATATTTTATATGACTTCATGTTTCATTTTTGTCCTCAGGGTTTAAAGCTTAATTTAATGTATGTTTTGTATCTATATATATATATATATATATATATATATATATATATATATATATATATATATATATATATATATAAAAGCAAAACGTATTTGCCTAATTTTGATCAATTTTGACTATTTTTAGTTAATCCTGCCCATTGATTTTTTAGCATTTCGTCTGGACCGTTGATCACCTTCTCACATTTTTGAATAAAATATCTCGGTGTATTCTTTGTCATTTTAACAAAGTATTTGGACCTGTTTGTAAATAAGTGAAGTGTCGTGAACAAAACTCTATTCAAACTAAATTTTTTACAGTTCTCTTCTTCCTCAGTTTCGAGTCATCATCTGTCTCGAATTCGGTAAATGCTTTGGTCTTACTTTTTAGACAATGTATTCTTAACATTTGGCCTATGATTCAGATTGTTTTAATTTTAAATCTAAATATTTATGTCGATTCGTTGCTAACCTTGATCTTTTGATTTCAGGAGATTTATGTAGATTCGTTGCTAACCTTGATCTTTTGATTTCAGGTTTCAGGATATTAGTGAATGGACGAGATAATCTTAACATTTGCCTTATGGATTCAGATTGTTTGAATTCAAACCCTAAATTATTCGTCAGTTCTTCAGATCTCTGTACCCGTCGATTAACGTCTTCGTCACTTTAGCCTAACAATGGTCGAGTTTCGGACGCCTTCTGATTGGGATTGCTAAAATGTAAGATTTTGATTCATAGATGTAATGAAATTATCATTAAACATCAGAGGAAACCCAATTCTCAAACTCTAATATCAATCTCATTTCTCCTCTTCATCTCTAAATCCTACTTTTCTCTTCCTTTGTAGCAATTCTCAAACTTCCAGTGAGCGAATTGAAGATTCAGATTGAGGATATTAGTGAATTGACAAGGTATCTTAACATTTGCCCTATGAATTCATATTGTTATAATTTCAAATCTAAATATTTATGTCGATTCGTTGCTAATCTTGATCTTTTGATTTCAAGTTTCAGAATATTACTGATTAATATTGTTATAATTTCAAATCTAAAGATTTATTTCGATTCGTAGCTAACCTTGATATTTTGATTTAAGTTTTCAGGATATTAGTGAATTGTAAACATTTATCAAAATGGAAGGTTAGTTATATGTATTGGAAGAGCAAGAACAAGACAAGATAAAGAAAAAGAAGTGTGTTGTAAAGAAGTCATCCCTTTCTTGTGTGCTCTGGTGGAAAGATCAATGGAATGAGGTATGCATAAATAGATATACACATGGGTGTATATATGTATGCTTGAGATTCCCAAATTTTTTGACATTTTTGGATCGTGTTTTGTGATGACTTTTGGTGAAGAAGGCTATGGCTTTTACTCTCTCATTAAGAGTAATGTTGGGCATATATAACCCTTTTGCTGATCTTTTAATTATGTTATTACGAAAAGGATATGGGCCCATTGAAATCAAAACACACAATGAAGGCCTATTTCATTTTCCATAACGAGTGTCGGGAAGCTCTTCTTGAAGAGAAGGAGAATGTATTGGAGGTAAATGAGTATAAATTTATATTATTGATTTTAATGCTTCACAATACTCAACTTTAATTAGAATATCTCGGGTTTTTGTTTGAAGTCCGCCAAGAGTATAGGTGAGGAATGGAAGAACGTGGGGATAATGAAAGAGCACCTTTTAAAGAGATGGCGTTGAAGAATAAATAACAATATATGCAAGAGATTGAATTTACATGCAGAAGAAGGAAGAAGAAAATAGTAACCTCAAGAAAGAAGAGAAGGAGCTTATGAAACTTCAGAAGCTATGCAATTGCTCAAAAAGAAATAGAAAATAGAAATTTTTACCAAGGTTTAATCTTTTATCTGAATTATTTCGATGTTTATCAGAGCTTGATGATTAAATGTTATTAACACAATGTTCTTACTAGCAGAAAACGAAAGAGAAGTGGCAAAAGAAAAAGAAAGATAAGACTATTGATTCCAACAGGCCACAGAAGCTTGCTTCTTCTGTCCTTATTTTCAGGTGAGTTCAACCATGTGATTCCTGTCAGTATTTAAAGTTAATTAAGTTGATTACCATATATTCTTTCTTATCTCGTATGACCCTTTTCTGTTTTTTTTTTTCTTTCTTATGTTTGTTGGTCCATCAAATTTCTATTTGTAGTTAATGTTTTGCTAATATTTTCTATTTTTTTTCTTAATTTTCTTAACTAGGTGTCATATTTGTCATCCAACTACACAAAGAATGAATTCATTTACACTTCATTCATTTGTCTTAAATTCTTTTGATTCTTTTTTTTTTTTTTTGGTAATAGGTAATAAATCACTAGAAGTGGAGGCCACTTGATATCACATAAAGGTGAAATAAAGCTACATGAAATTGAAGAACTGGAGGAGGCTAATCATTGATGCGCGTTTTCTTTGCACGCAAAATTAATCCCCAAGTGTTAAGGATATCAGTTGCAGCTTAAGAAAGCGACCAAGTGCAATATCGTACCCAAAGGACGGCATATTATCAATTAAATTATTAACTAAATTAATTAAGACAAGTGACAATAAAGATTGAGAATTTAACTATCAACTACTAAATAATTAATTAAAATAATAATATAATAAATTAAACACTAGAAGAATACGACAGTGACTCAAGAATGGAGAATAGGTAGCTCTAGAATAATCCAGTTTCACTCATTAATTTTCTTTCGTGTATCAATGTCCGACTCTGCCTTGTGGAATATGGACGCATCACTAAGCCATGCATATCTACTCTATAGATACAAGTAAATAAGCATGTAACACGTGTGAATAACCTTGGAGCAAGAAATATAATTTCACCCCCCTTTCAAGGTACTATCAGTATCAATTATTTTCCCCTAGGTTGGTACTCTAAGCCGATATGATCTCCCTTTATAGGTACTATAAAGTTAACCTTTTTATCCTACTTATTAACCCGAATTCAATTCAATTAATAAACATTCATATATAATAGTTCTAATGAAGCTTCGGAGTCCCCTCACTTAGAATCATAACATGGAATCCTGTTTAGCAGTGAACGCGCTCAATCAATAACCAAGATGAATAATCAAACTCTATTCAACAGTTAATAATGCACAAAACGACTCTGAATATGGATTAAAAATGCATAGTCATATATAAACTAAACCACAAGTAGTGTTGTACGGAGTATATACACGAAAGTTCAATTAATTCATAAAAACCTTCACACCCTAGTTCTACCAAAAAGGCCCTAGCCCATGATGTTGCGAAGAACAATTATGGGTGTTGGATAGATCTTACCCATATGTCCGAAAATACAAGATAAATTAGGAAACGAAGGAATCCCTAGATGTGGGCGTCGTCGCATCCTTTTCCGTCTTGAATCCTTCTCTTAATTCAGCAGATGAATCTTTAAAGTGATGGATGGATGGAGGAAAGGATATGGATGATGGCTGGGGGTGATCCCCCCTTGTGGGGTGTAGGATGATTGGGTCACGGTTCTCCCCCATAACGATGTGATCTACATCCCCTTTTATACTTGTAAGCTCTCTTTATAGACCTTGGATGGGCTTTTTCTTGAAAAATACAAAAATACAAGAACAGGGAGTGTAAAACCCGTCGAAATCAGAATTCCATGTCCCCGCTCGACCAAAATGTCAGGTCGAGCGGGAAAAACCTTGATCGAGCGGCAAGTCGAGCGGCTATGCGTAGTCTGACCGTTTCGCGTGTAAATTCCACATCCGAGCTTTGATTCGAGCGATTCTTATGCTCACGCGATTCTCTCTTCCTTGGATTTCTATTCATATAAATAACTCTCAGAAACTCCAATATTTGAATGTGTAACTATTCATGCAAAGTGGAACAGTCGTGTTGAGTAGAAATAGCTTGTGCGACATCACCATTTTGATTATAACTTTCTCATTTGGACTCCGATTGAAGTGTTCCTTATGCCAAAACGATCCTCTCTTCTGTGTCTTTCTAACCATATATCTTACTTTCAGTTCAGATCTCCACACAAATACAAAAAATTACACAAGTTGGACGTGCATTTTTCAGCATTCTTAAACAAGTTGCACCTTTTTCTCCAACTTTGCACTTTTGATCCTTTTTCCACCTAAAATATAATAAAATACCTCAAGTGCACCTTTTTCTCACATATATCAAATATAAGACACTTGTGCTAATATATGACAATAATTCCTATAAAAAAATGTTAAATTGGACACTAAAACAAGCTTATTTTCACTCTTATCAATCATGTCATCAAAATTTGAGTATGTTCTACAATTTGCTTTTCATTATTGTCTTTGAATTGGAATTATTGGTTCACTATTGAGTTATTCATATTTTTTTATTCTGCATTTTTTTATGTATTGGCTATAGATATTACTGACTCGATTATTGCGATAAATATATTACAAATACTTTTTTTTAGGTTTAGATTCGCTAATGATTAGTATCATTTCTTAGAATTCTTTATTAACATGTTTATTGGAAGAGTTCCAATTTAAAGGTAAATTCTTAATATTTTTAATGCTGAGAATTTTACCATTTCATTTTCATTATCTTTTGAGTTGGAATTATTGATTAACTATTGTGCTATTTATATATTTTATTTTTGATTATTGATTATAGATGTGGGGTTGTAACACATTTATTTGATATACTAATTTTTACGTTTTGATTAACTAATGATTCAGTAGCCTTTCAAAAAGTTTATATGAACTTGCTTCTTTTTAAAGCCTCTTATGCATATGATTGTATATTAATATATGCTTTTATTTTTAATTCTGTTCTGTTCATTGCCTTACTCTTTCCTTGGAAAGTTTGTTAGTTTGTTTCTATTGCGCTTATTGTTTGTAGTTGTGTAAATGGGGAATTTTTTGTTACACAGATCACATAATATGAATGTTGTTCATATTTATGAACTCAATCAGTCTTTTCAATACTGTTAAAAGTTATGACTCATAATCCTCTGCAGTTGCATTCTGAAATTTTGAAGAATTGCACTAGAACGTTAGTATTTCTATGGAAAAATTTAAATTCCTGATGCCATGGCGAACTAAGGTTCAATTTCTCAGCAGCACCATAGAAGTTATGTAGCTGAAGGTCAAATTTCTTAAATGAACCTTCGTTTTATTAATTTTATTATGACTATGGATGTATTTTTCTTTCTATTTTTGTAGATTTTAATTTAGGATTTTGATTATTTCGTGAATGTTAAGGAAATAGAGCAAAGGATGCGTTGTATGAGGAGGTACTTTGTGTTGTGAATATTTACGAACATTAGTCCTTTCGTTCTTTGTGAGATCATATATGGAGGTACTTTGATGAGGTAATTTCATATGATGTAATTGCTTGATGATCATTAAGTGAAATTGTTTGTATCATTTATTCAACAATTTACAATTACCATTTGCAATTATCTAAGAAATTTGGTTTAAGTTTTCACATCTATTTTATTGCTTTATATCCAAATGAGAACTGAATCAACCACTTATCTTATACTTTGCATTGCATTGATTTATAGTTTCATTTTTTGGCTTAAATGATTTCTTTACAATTAGTATTACTATCATATTTTCGTTGTTAGTAGTGATAAATTTTGGTGTTTTGTCCCCATCGTGGTCATGCAGCAGTGATTTTGCCTCCACTACTGTGGAAAAATGTGAGGTAGCTTTTAAATTATATGATCTAAGGTCAGTATGTGTTTGATTTGTATTCAGAACCAATTATTTTGCAAAACTCATAAAAGTTTTTTATTTTTATTTTTTAATTTTTATAAGTTTGAGCCTTAAGGGATATGAGAGATTGACTCCTGTAAATTTATTATGCATTAGATGAAATCACTGCACCACAAAGACATACTTTCAAATCAGTTATGTGTTTGTAAAAATACTTTAGTAGTAGCTACTGTAGTGCTCCAAAACAAAGGCTCTGTGATAGAGAACTACAAATAAGATCTTCATTTACAAGTTAACTTTTGTAGTATATCTCTTTTGAACCATATTACCATATAAATTCAGTTACGAGTTAACATAATTTCTTATTTCATTTTCGACAGAATTGTTGGGTTCACCAGCAACATTTCTGTTCAAAAGGTTGGTTTGCTTTTCACATTTAGTACTTAAAATGATAATAATTGTTTTGTTAATGAAGGGAAACTCAATTAGGTTGATTAATGTAATTTATCTCTAACAAAATTTTGTATACTTGGGATTGGAGAGTTTTTGTAGGCAATTAAACTTGTGATAGAATTTACACTTTGTTTAAATTATCATAAAAACTCGAAGTATTTTAGCTATTTTGGACTAAGAGAATGAATTAGATCCACGCCTCACATTAGTTGAATGGATATTTGAATTATTCTGAAAATTTTAGTATGATCTTTGTCTTTGATAAAAAGTAACTTTTTGGAAGTCTAGAGGATTAGTGTGGCTCCAGATTCTGTATATTACTTAATATAATTGTGAATTTACACCTTTAGTTTTATTATTTTTTTAAGTTGTTCTACATAGTTTATTTTCTAGATTCAGGAACACCCGACTTCATGTTCAAGAACCTAATACATAGTTGAAATCACTATAAATTTTTATCAATAATTTATATTCATGGGTGAATTTACAAGTATATTAATACTTGATATTCATGGGTAATAACAAAATAATATTGTGGAGAAAGGTAGGTTACACGAGGATGAAGCATGAATGATCTTTCAATAGGTAAGATTTCTTCTTTGCGTAGAGTTTTAAGTTGTTCCTATCCCTTTTAGTGAGCAAGTCATTATTCCTATTGAGCTGATGATAGATAATATTTGGAATGTATTACTGCCACAGGAATGTAATTGGTCTTCGAGATTCAAGGCCAGAAAACTAGCTTTAGGCGAAGCAAAATGTGAAGATTGCTGATTTTGGCTTGAGTAATTGGGTTGCATGATGGTCATTTTCTATGGACTTATCATGGAAGCCGCAATTATGCTGCACCTGAGGTACAAATTAACATGGAAAATTTATCAAGAACTGTTCATGTATTTGAAATGTTGAAAGAAACTTGAAACTAAGGGTTATTTTACATGTTTCAGAATTGGCTATTGAAGGAATTTGATTTGTGTATATGTTCACTCTAATAAATCTAGAAAATTATATCTGGAATTGCTATGCTATCCTTTATGCACTTATCTTTGGTAGTCTTGGGAAAAAAAAGTATACCTGTATTTGTCATATCTATCGTGTTTGTGAGTTTCCTTTCTAGTTTTCTTCATTAATATTTTAGGATCTTGAAGAGTGTAGTTAAGACTCGGTTTGCTAATGACCTTTTCAACTTTTTTTTTTCTTTTCTGATTGATTGAATTATATCTTTGTATACAAAGAGATTAGTCCATGGTCATTACTGAACTCTATCTTTACTTTATTAGTTTTCTGTGATACTTGTGAAATCATTAGTTACAATTATTCTCCTTTTCCTTTTACATAATTTGTAGCTGTTTTTGAACATAATGATACATCTTGATTGATCTGTTCAATTCATGATATCTATGTTGGAATTTACACTCTTCTTAACAATTGGTCTTTCAGGTACAAGAGATTTGATTCTCAGGATGCTTATAGTTGATCCAATGAAGCAATGAGTATTGCTAATATTCCTGTGCAGTTTTATTCAAAGCTCATATCAATTTTGTACTTTTTTTATATATAAGAGGTACTTCCTCTGTCCCACCCTAATAGTTACGCTTCCTTTGTACTTTTGTAAATAACAAAATAAGCGTAATTTACAAGGAAGCGTAACTATTAAGATGAGACCGAGGGAGTATAGCTAATAAATAATGAGTTATTAAGTGTTGTATCTATATATTGTGTATTTATATTAGTGTAAAGAAAACTATTGATGTTTAAAAAAGCACTATTATCAGTTTTCCTTCGTAATTTGTGTTTTGTTCAATTAGTTCTTATTTTGTTTTTTATTATTAAAATGGAAAATTTTCTATTTATTTAAACTTAAAAGTATAATGAAATATTGAATCTACAATTTAAATATTCCATTCATTCTATAAACGAGTTTAATTTCATTGTACTTTGGTAATGTGTGTTTCGTACAATTAGTTCTTTTTTTGCTTTTTATTATTAAAATGAAAAAGTTTATAGTAATTTGTGTTTCATACAATTAGTTCTTATTTTGATTTTTATTATTGAAATGAAAAAATTTTTATAAACTGGTATTAATAAAATGCTTTGGGACGGATATAAATATTACAATGAATTTTTAAATATTAATTTTTAAATGATATTTAAATATATAATGGTACAAGTATTGCGAAATAAGTATTCTTACATAATTCAAAAAATAAAATAAAAACATTTCATAAATAAAAGATAATTTATATAAGGAATTAAACATATAACTTCAACATATATAAATTCAAATAAAAATATGTTTTATATAGTTAATATAAAAGTATACATTTTTTATAAATAATTCAAATTATAAACTATGTGATGTTCAAATATTAATAATTCAAATTATAAATTTTGGTATACTGTATCACAGTGGTTTAGGGTATAATGTTTCTTTGGTTAAATTGGTTATCACTTTTTCTTAATCAATTATTACTTTATTATATTTATCAATTATTAATCATTTAACAAATTAATATTAAATGAGTACGGATATCTGTGAGTATTAATAAATGGGTATGGGATAGGTACGGGTACCATAATAAATTTTTGAAATGGGACAGACACGGATACAGGAAGTTATTTTTTAATCTGATACGGATACGGATATCCAAAATAAGCGGGTACCTTATCCGTTGTCATCCCTACAAGGACCAAACACGACCCAAGTTTAGATAAAAATAGTTTAGATATGGGTATATATGGGCGAATCCCTACAAGGATCAAGCACGACCCAAGTTTAGATAAAAATAGTTTAGATATGGGTATATATGGGCGATGAACATTTACTAATATGGTACGGGTGATGGATATTCTGTTTTAATGACTTTGATAACCCTTCGATCACTCTTTCTTTGTAGTTATATTTTCTTTCATTCTTATGTTTTTGTGTTTCCTTTGCAGGTTCATATTTATCAATTATCTATCGATAAAGTCCGAACCAGTAAGTTTGATAAAATTTGTAAAATGTCAACTTTCAAAAATCATGTTGTAGGTACAGGTGATGGACATTTCTGTTTGGTGATGAACATAGAATTTCAAAATATAACAATTTAAATAAAAATATAAGATATAAATTTTATATTGTTAATATAAAGAAATTATTGTTAATAATATAGGTATTATAATAAATTTTTAAACGAGAAATACAAGTAGGGGTGGTGAACATTTATGTGGATACGGGTTACAGTACTCTTAATTCCAATATTAGTTATTTCTAATATGTATATTTCCTAATACCTATTTTACCTCAAGCTGATTGGAAATAAGGATAACAATGGGACGGGTATTTCCAATTACTCGGTCTATCCAAATCTTAATGGGAAGAGTACGGATTTGGGAGGGGTACGGGTGGTTGTAAAAAAATACTATTAGGATTTGGGACGGGTATGGATAGCTGTAAAAAATACCATTAGGGTTTGGGACGGATATAGGTAATGCCTCAATACCTGTGGGTACCCCGTTTATATATATATATATATATATAATTTTATAAATAATATATAATTTATATATTATGAGATATTTTATATATTTAATTAATATTTATAATTTTTATTTAATCATATTTATAAAATCTTTAATATACTAAAGGAGAGTTTAATTTTGATGAGGTGTCGTCACTAGAATTAACCTCAATTATTTTAATTTTAATTAAAATTTATTATAAATAAATACATATATTATTTTAAGATTTGAATATGATATTATTAAAGCAAAATTAATTACTATTAATTAAAAAAAATATATAGATAAATACATATATTAACTTTAAGATTTAGAAAATTTATTCCCTCTCTACCTATAAATAAGACTCTTTATTCATTAATTCTACACACATAATTTCTTTATCACGACGAATAAAAGTGTTCTTCAATTTTTAAAGAAAGATATCCGTTTATTATTATTAATTAATTTTTGTTGTTTTTCTTTTTTATGTTTAAATTTTTTGTTTTATTTAATTTTTTTGGTTTAGTTCTGTTTTTTTAGTATGTAGTTTTATTATCTTTTGATTCTTTTATGTAATTAAAATTTTTTCATGATTAATTTTACAAATTATTTTACTTAATTCTTTTATAATTTCACCTATGATTATATTTTTCCCACCGTTTCTTTTATTTTTTTAATATTCTCTTTTATGATTATATGACTCTTTATTCATTAATTCTAGGGAGAATTACTACTAGGTACACAAAAAAACCCTAAATTACTATGAGATACAAACATACAAAAGTATTACTACTAGGTACAAAAATATATAGTGATATTCCAATATTACCCCTATTAATGTGCTGCACATAAATATTGTGTGCAGCAAAAGTTCATGTGCATCAAAAGTGTGTGCAGCAAAAAAAGTGTGTGCAGGAAAAAAAAAGCGTGTGCAGCAAAAAAATGTGGTGGTCCGGCGGCGGCGGTCCGGCAGCTTTTTCGGCGGCGGCAGTTTTTCCGGCGACCAGTTTTTTTTTTTTTTTTTTTTTGGACGAACAGTTTTTCCGGCGACCGGCTGCCGGAGCTCCGGCGGCGGCGGCGCGGCAGCTTTTCGGCGACCAGTTTTTTTTTTTTTTTTCTTTTTTTTCTGACGAACAGATTTTCCGGCGACCGGCCGCCGGAGCTCCGCCGGCGGCGGCGGCGGTCCGGCAGCGGCAGCGGTGGTCCGGTGGTGGGTGGAGGTTGGGGTTAGTGTTTTAAAGGTATATGGGTTTAGGGGTATATTTGGTATTTTACTTTAATATTTTGTATTAAATAATAATTATTTTAAATCAATGTATCTAGTAGTAATTAGGGGTACAAAGTGTGTACCTATCAGTAATTATTTCTTAATTCTACACACATAATTTCTTTATCACGACGAAAAAAAGCGTTCTACAATTTTTATATCTGATGGGCGTTTTCTTAACACACAATTTTAATCTCCAAGTATGAAGGATATCTATCGTAGCTCAGATAAGCAACCAAGTTATATTATCGAACCCAAAGGACGATGTGTTATCAATTTATTATTATCTAATCTAAAGAAACTATTGTTGGTAATTGTAGTGAGAATACTGATTAAACTAATGAACATATAATAAAATAGTAAATAAAATAGAGATAGTAGAGATAAACGAGAGTTGCTCAAGTGAGAAGATAGGTAGCTCTTCGGGCCATCCAGTTTCACTAATTAATCTCCCTTCCGTATGTCAATGTCCGACTCTACCTTGTGGACTATGGACTCATCACTAAGCCATGCGAATCTACTCTATAGACACAAGCAGATAATCGTATAACACATGTGAATTCCCTTGGAGAAAGAGTTATAATTACACCCCCTTTCTAGGTACTATCAGTATCAATTATTTCTCGTGCACTAAGTACTCTAACTCGATATGATCTTCCTTTATAGGTACTATATAATTATCCTCTTTATCATACTTACTAACCCGAATTCAATTCAATTAATAAGTTTTCATATAAGATAGTTCTCATGAAACTTCGGAATCTCCTCACTTAGAATCATAACATGGAATCATGCTCAGCAGTGAACGCACTCAATCAATAACCAAGATATGTATTCAGACTCTACATAACAGTTAATGATGCACAAAACAGCTCTGAGTATGAATTAAAATGTATAGTCTTATATAAAATAAACCCACAAGTAGTATTGTGCTTAGTATACATACGGAAGTTCAATTAACTAGATAAAAACCTTCATAACCCTAAAACTACCAAAGCGGTTCTAACCCATGACGTTTGGAAGAACGTTCATGGTGTTTGGATAGATCTTACCCATAGTCTTGAAAATTACAAGAAATATTAAGTTGTGAAGTAAACCCTAGGTGTGGGCGTCGTTGCTTCTCGCTCCGTCTTGAATCTTCACTTGGTTCTCACATGATTCGCTGCATGAATCTCTCTCTACAGCTCCGTAGGATGGAGTTAGAGTTTGGATGTGGTGTAGGATGGGTGTGGAATCTAACTCTCTTTTTGACGTGATCAGCATCTCTTTTTATACTTGTTAAACTCTCCTTATGGACCTTTACTGGGCTTTTTCTTGGAAAATACGTTAATTCATGCACAGAAGGATCAGAATTACTGAAAGTAGGCACGCTGTTCCAGTCGACCAAACTGGCGAGGTCGAGCGGATCTTGTCCAAGTCGAGCGATGGTCGAGCGGCCTTCCTGTTCGCTGAAACTTTGTACAGATTCTCGCTCGACCAAATATACCCTCGCTCGACCAAAAGGTCTTGTCGAGCGGCACCTCCTGAGGTCGAGCGGCGTCTCGAACTTCGTGTTTTCCGATTCTGAGCACTTCTAACCTGTTTTTCTACATAAATATGCTCAAATAGCCTCAGTAGCCTCTGATTCGTGGATTTCCCATAAACATACCAATTTACCTTAGTAATCGCCAAAATCGTACTCAATTTTCACACAAATCAGAGCTCAAAACACGTGAATTATCACTCTCATCAGTATCCGTTTATTATTATTAATTAATTTTTGCTGTTTTCTTTTTTATGTTTAAAATTTTTTGTTTTTATTTTATTTTTTTTTGTTTAGTTTTTTTTTAGTATGTAATTTTATTATCTTTTGATTCTTTTATGTAATTAAAATTTTTTCATGATTAATTTTAAAAAAAAAATTAGTTAATTCTTTTATAATTTTACCTATGATTATATTTTTCCCACTGTTTCTTTTATTTTTTTTATATTCTCTTTTATGACTTCTTTAAAAAAATTTTGGCAAAAACTTGCGTGCATCAGGACGCACGGAGCACATTCTGTGCGCCTTTAAAATTTACCACGTGCACCTTTAGAATTTTGTGTTAGATTGTATACCCTTTAGTATAAAGATGTGTATCCTTTATTTTTTTGAAGAAAAATAAAAAATATTAATGAAAAGTGTATACCTTTTAGAACAAAATGGTGTATCCTTATTAATTAAAGTGTATACTCTTTAGAACAAAACAATGTACCCTTACCCATAATACTAAATTCTAAAGGCACACGGTGGATCCCCGGGAGTACGCAAGACCAACTCTTTTTTTTTTTTTTTTTTCAAATTATTTCAACCCTTTTTATGGGTTCATGACTGCTAACTCTTCCATTTCAAATAAATAATGGGTTTATCTAAAAATATGTTAATTATAGTATTTGTGATTGGGGGTTGCTATTTGCACCCCCTATTTTACTAAGTATACCCCGATTACTAAATAAACCCCAATATAATTTTATAATACACATAAATATTATTAAATACACCCCATTAAAGTCTTTTTTATCCTTTAATCTAAAATACCACCACTGTCACCACCCACAACTTTACTCATTCGTAATCACGTGAAGGAATCCGACGAAGACTTCATCTATCCAAACGACGCTGTTTCCAAAGGTGGCCGCAACAGGAACGCCAAGCAGATCACTTAGGTCATCCTCTTGAAGGCCCACAAGGCCACCGGCTGCCTTGCCTCCATCGCCACCGCATTCTTTTCCCTCGCCGCCGTAGTCAGCCGCCGCGTCGCCTCTGGCCGGACGGACTCCACCGACAACTCGTTGACGGAGAACAGAGCCTTTAAGTCAAGATTCTACACCTGTATTAAGCTCTTCCTCTGGCTCTCTCTACTGCTGCTCTGTTCTGAAATAACTGCATACTTCAAAGGGTAGCATTTCGGGGCTCCGGATCTTCAGTTGGATCGACTGTACACTATAACACGGGGATATGGCGTGAGAGATATTTTTGATTTGATGTATTCGAACTGGGTTTGGATCAGAGTGGAGTATCTTGTTCCACCTCTTCAGTTCTTGACCAATGCTTGCGTTGTGCTCTTTCTAATCCAGAGCTTGGATGGGCTAATCCTGTGTTTGGGTTGTGCTTGGATGAAGATCAGAAGGATTAAATCCATCCCCAAACAAGGCCTTTCAGATCTTGAATCAGGAGATGGAGATGGCTACTTCCCAATGGTGTTAATCCAGATCCCCATGTCCAATGAGAAAGAGGTAACTACACCTTCCCCTTTAAATAATCCAGAAATAAAACCACAATTTGGTATCTGATTGATCTTGTTTTGAATTATTGTAGGTGTACACAACTTGTATTTTCAGGGCTGTCGATGGCTTCTTTCACGAATTTTTGGTTCGATTGCTACACTGTAGAAGGTGTAGTCTTGTAGATAAATGAAATTTGTCTTAATTCCATAATTAATTCTATAAGGATATTTATGTAATTTTGTTGAAGGATATTTTACTCTCCCTCATTTAAGGGGTACGTTAAGTAATCTGGGGGTGCAAATAGCCATCCCCTTTGCGATTTCTTTTATATTTTTTGAAATTTCTTATAATTATTTTTTGTTATTTTTCTTTTAATTTTTTATTTTATTTTTTAATATATTTAACCAGTGAAATTGAATTTTCATTGCTAATTTCAATTTTAATAATTACTTATGATTACATAAATTTTTTGTAAGTTACAAATATGGATATTATCAAATCAAATTAAAAAAAAAATCTTCAAATTCTATTTAATAATCTACTCTCCATCTATAAATAATATTTTTTATTCATTCATTATATACTATATTCAAGCTTTAAAGATAGGTATCTATTTTTTATTATTATTATATTTTTTAAAAATTACCATTAACTAATTTCATGCAGATTCTTTTTTATTTTAAAAAAAATTAATAATTTTTTTTAAAAAAATTCTTTTAATTATGTTTTTCTTTTAAAATTTTTTATTATTTTTTAATTTTTGATTTCTTTATGTTATTAATTTTTTTCATGATTAATATATTAATTTTTTAAATTAATTTTTTTAAAAAAAAATTCATCAAATTGATTTATATTGAATTTATTATTTTTATTTTTTAATTAATATAACTTTATTATATTTTTTTAATAATTAAATTAATATATGTTAAATTTTTTTCTATTAATTTAATTTGCAACAACAATTATAACAAAATTTGAAAACTAATTCAATAATTTTTTTATATTTTTTGTAAATCAATTTAACAACAAAATTAAACTTTTATTAAATGAATCAAATTCACATTTGAGTGTATATAAATTGAATTTTACTCTTCAATATAATTTTTTTATTAAATTATAACTGAAGAAATATTTATATTAAACTTGAATTATATTTTCTTAAATTGTAATTTTACATCATGTGTAACACTCGGGATCCATACTAGTATTTATTTAAAATAATAGAATTTATATTATATTTAATTAATAATAATTTAATTTTTATTATTATATTTCTTTAAATAATAAGAAATATATATATATATATATATATATATATATATATATATATATATATATATATATATATATATATATATATATATATATATATATATATATACAATAAATGAATATTAAACGGATAAGAGTACCCGTGGGTATTGATAAACGGATATGGGACGGGTACGGGTACCATAATAAATTTTAAAATGAGATGGGTATGTGTATAATAGTTATTTTTTAATCGAATACGGGTACGGGTACCCCAAAATAAGTGAATATCCTACTCATTGTCATCCCTAATTGGAAATGGTATGAGTTGTTTAGAACGGATTTGAGACATATATAAATAGTTAAGGGTATGTCTTGGGTGAGACCGTCTCACGTGAGATCATTTTACATTTTTTACAAAAGTTATCACTTTCGCTATAAAACATTATCACTTTCGCTATAAAATGTAATCACTTTCATTGGTGTTTGTGGGTCTTTTTTATACATGTATTATGTAGTTTTTTTTTATATTTATAAGTTATATATAATAAAATATTTTATATATTTAATTAAAAAGTTGTAATTTTTTTTATAATTTTTTTATGGATTATATTATATATATTTTAAATTTAATTAGTATCAATATAATTTTATTTAAAATATTAATTTAATCACTTAAAACCATAAAATATACAAAGATATATTTGTATTAAATGGGTACGGGAAATTTGCACGTATTGATAATTTGAGACGTACACAAATATTTTGAAATATTTTTAAACATAACAAGTACGGTACGAGTGTTAGATATTTAAATGGATAAATATAAAATTGTGTAATGTTTAAAAAATATATAGAAATGAATATCTAATGTAATTGTTGCATGTAGATTTTCAAATTACAAATGAGTTAGGTATATTAAATATATTAAATCAAAATTTCAAATATATTAAATAAATAAATAAATTTAATTGAACAATATTTTAGCATAGGTTATCTATGTTTGTAAATACCCTCACCAATTTACTCATACTATTTTTTAACATATTTATTTTTCCAAAAAAACATTTACTCTCTCGGCAGTTAATTGTTTGTTTTCTACACGTGATTTAAAGAGTATTATTATTATATGTATGGTAGATAGTTGTAATAGAGGGCAATTGTCGGCAATAAGGTAGGGACTTTTATTAAAAAGAGAATACGGATACATTTGAAATGACTACCCAAAATAATAAAATGAATACCTTTGAACTGGCCGGAGATAATATTAATTTATGTGCTGATATATAAAATATACTTCCTCCGTCCCGCGTTGAAGTTTAAATTTTCTATTTCGATTTGTCCAAAGTTAAGGTTTATATTTCCCTATTTGTAAGTGTGACCATAAAAAATAATTAATTATTTTACACGGGGTTCATACACAACACTGATGCAACTACCCACTACATATTAAAATATTATCTCTTAATTTACGTGCAAAAATATATATATATATATATATATATATATATATATATATATATATATATATATATATATATATATATATATATATATATTAAGATTTAAATGTTCACAAAATTCCCCATCAGTGCGACGGCTCGGATAAAATTATTCCTAATAAGAAAAAATCAAGCTTTCAAACATTAAATTATATCGAAAAAAGGAACCAAGAGGAAGGAATCAAAGCATTAAAAGAAACCCAAGTTGAATGCCTTAAAAAAATACAACATAAAAAAAATGACATTACGATATAAAAAAATTACTCCTTGCATTCCAACAAAATTATATTAACCTTATAAGAAAAAAAAATTATATATATAAAATATTTCATAAATTTTCCTGTCCGTGAAACGCACGGCCAGGTAAACACTAATTAATTTTAAAGGTATAATTGTATTTTAAAATTAAGTAAAAAAAAATTTTAAAATATAATTCTTAGGGTTGCCGGTGTCATGAAATTGGTCTCACCCTAGCATTACTCGAATTTTTAGGAACTAGTTTTCATTCTTGGCAACACGTTTTACTCAAACCAAAATTGTCTAGAATTGACAATGCTTGGTCCAAACGGTATTCTCAACATATCTATACATCTGTACATGAGCGTATTCAAGGTCCAGAAATCATTTGATGTGATATACTCAAGGTTTATAACTTCCATCGAAATTTCACTAATTGGTTAAGAGTGATAAGCGCGTGTCCTGCAGGCGAATAAACAGAGATCAACTTGATTAGTGTAACTTGTTGTAGGAGTGAGTATAAGCAGAGATTGCTTGATAAGTGTACCTGTTGTAACTAAATATAAGCAGAGATGGCTTGACTAGTGTATCTGTTGTAGGCGAACGAGGAAAGTTCACTTGACACAATACAACTAACATAATTTAGAGAGAGGATCCTCTCCCAACTGAAAATTCACACTATAAACTCGAGAGGATCCGGATCCCATAATTTAAGAAATCAGTATGAGGAATTACGTCCTTTTCACATCAATTGATATGCAAGAAGACCAGACGCTCAAGTTTAAATATATGATCCAGATATACTTCCATTTCAAGTATTAAAACCACTGTTTCACCAAAGACAGCCATATTCATTCTTATGTATGAACGATACATTGGGCCAAAATATCAAAAGGAAACAGTTCACATGCACCACCACTTTTAAACGTCAAAAGGGGAGAAATTCGTCGAGGCTGGTTATCAACATCCCTGCTCGTTTTATTTCTTTCCACGCAGTTTCGTACCAAGAGCCCTCTCCAGTTTGGAGATGATCTGCTGATTAGGAATTGCTTTTCCTGATTCATACTCTTGTATGATCTGGGGTTTCTCATTTATCAACTGTATTCACCAGGTAAGTTCAATTGTTCAGAAATTTCTTTAGTTTAAAAACACGTTTTCACAAATAAGTAGCGTGCGAGATGTCACATAATGGAACACAACTAGGGTGCATTATATTATAAAGCCAGTTCACCAATTGTAGAAAGAACCACAAAATTGGTGTCATATGCACCTTACACCCACTTTGGTGCGTATTTTGTGATGATTTTACACATGGATTTGGGTATCGGGTGGAAGGTACAAGATAAATAAAAAAATCAAACCTGAGCAACTTGTGCTTGGGTCAGCTTCTTATCCATTCGAGCCAGCATGATAGCTTTCTTTAGATCAGTGGGAACTTTCTCATCTGTGACAATGCAAATGTTTAAACAGAAGTTGCTGCAGAGTTTTGTCATATAAACTTTCATTTCATTAAAAAAGGCTGTCTCATACAAGAAAAAGATAAATACACGGTACTTTTGATACATCGGCAGCACAATATCATATTCATTGCTTAAAAATACAATCTCAACATTCACTCGAAGCATAAAGGGGATATATGAAATAGGTTCTTTTATACATTAATTCAGTGGCAAATGTAATGGTAATTTCTTGCCATACAAAATAAAATTAAGTGCAAGCCCAGTAATTTTTTCATGGAAAAAATACAGTAAACCAAGAAAACTAAATCAGTTTAAAAATTAATTTTTTACCAGTTAGAATTACTGACTGAGCTAATATAGAGCAAAATTAAAATTTCAGATCGTTAAAATTAGATTTTTGACGTTTAACTCCAAAGGGAAACCTCATGAGGCAGTGAATAATGTTCTGTATTTGGCTCTTTACCACCTAATTATATAAGAACAATCAAAAGAACCTTCAGCGCTTTGGAAGCTTACAAGACATCAGAAATCTCAATAAAACTCAAGAGTGCTGCAGCCACTTATCAGAGACAGACAATGTTAAATGTCAAGGTGGAAATAACCAGTTTTAGGCAAATGTCATAGAACTAAACTGTAATCAAATTTAATCCGCGTCTTCCATATTTGATGGTTAGGTAATTTCACTGTCTATTAGAAGCTAACTAAATACAGCTTTCTAAACAAGTTAGGATTTACATTCAACTCCCTGAACATGCTATGATTTACATTTAGCTCCTTGAAAAGTTTTAAATTAACTTGTAACATTTGCATTTTCTTTTACACTTCATGTTCCTTTATTCCATCCAAAAATAAAATATTCCATAATTAAACTGACATGCAATAAACATGCTCATTGTGAAATACTTAAATAGGCAGAAATGAAAACACACAATATGCATATTAATTCTAGGGTGTAATGAAGGTCAAAATAAGCTGCCTAGTAGTGGAAATGAAAAGATTAGGCTAGTGGCTCAAAAATAATCATGACCTCAATTTGTAGTTAATAGAGATTGGTGGGTAAGATAGGAGAAGTTAGCATTCAATATGTATTAATTCATTTCTAGACTAGTCTACATGAATGCATGGATCTAAAGTTTACTTCACAGGGACAGAAGAATGAAGAGAAGGTTGCATTGAAAGACAAGAAATAGACAGCATTCAACAATCTAAGAGCACCTAAACCAACTGTGTAAAATCATCACATAATTATATATCTAGTTCAACTGAATGTAACAAAACAAGCACATCAATTTTAACCTACGAGTAAGATTTTCTGTGTCCTCGTCAAGCTTCCTCGTGTTCAAGGAGGTGCTACTTGAAGCAGCTTTGTTTGTCCCGGCATGCGCTGCAACATAACTCAAAATTATAAATTAAATTAGCTAAGTAGCACAACCTTAAAGGCATATTACAAAGACCAAAAATCCCAACGAAAGAATTTTCCTTCCAGCATCCAATTTGCAATAATTTAAAAAATTCATGGTCACTGTATGGTAGAAAATAGGAAATGCAATAAACATGTATAGCTAAATTCAGACATCAAATTAGCTCTAGCATTATCAAGTTGATTCATAAGTTCATAACATATAAATGAAAGTATTTATTGCTCCAAATAATGTCCTGCCTACTGCAACAACTTACATCTGGTTCTGATTTTAGTCCTAAATGTCCTAGTATTTTATTTAATTTGCAAAATGAAGGAAGAAAATTATAAAGTTATCATAATCAGCAGGAAACTTCTTGAACTCTATATTATCCAATATGAAGATCACACGTGTTATCTAAAATTCGAACAAGGTATCGCATAACCAGGCAAAATTGCAGTCAAATAACACAATTCCATGGCCAAATTAAAACGAATGGATAGTTGAAATGCATTAATCGCAAAGAATCACCGGTGCTCTCCGCTACAGGAGAGGGTAAAAATACCATATTATCAGGCCACAAACGAATCATCACAAAGAAAATTCGAGATGATAAAGAGAAATTACATGATAACACAGGATAAATCCGATAAACCTGTTCCAAAGTCGGACTTCCAGAGACTAACATACATTACCCAAATTTATACAAGACTAAACAAATCAAAATTTGTAGTGATAAAGAACACGTATACGTACATAAAAATACACACACATATATAAACACACACTAGGAAAGAGAAATACGCACACTTTTTGACGGTCTCAATTTCTGCTCCGGCGCGGCGAGCGGCGTTGACAGCTTTCTCATCCTTCCGAGCTGCTGCGGTGGGTGCCTTCTTGCGGATTACCACTAGCTCCCAATCTTGAGAAATTCCTGCCATTTTTTATGCTGCACGATCTCTTAGCGCTCTCTTGATTTTTCGCTCTCGTATTGGGAAAAAAAGAACAGGTGATCTTCTGTAATCGCTTCACGGAATCATTTTTTTATTTTCTCGTAGTAGTATAATTTTGTTTAAAACATTAATCTCTACATCCCCCACTGAAAGATCACATTTAACTATATTGGACATCTCAATTCTCAATTCAAAGGTTTCATTTTCTCCTTTTACCACATATCTACTAATACAACTATTCATTATAAATAAAATAATAAGAATACTCATTGATCTACTTGCAGAGAATAAAATCAAACACTTGCAAGAGACCGTTTCCCAAATCTTAACTCGCGAGACGAATCCCAAAATACCCTTTAACACCCGTGCTAATTTTGAAAACTAGTTATGCAACAGTCGCCGACCACAACATATATTTCAACTTTACCTATTAAGTATATATCATTTCTGTTTTCTTTATTATTAAAAAATGTGACTAACAAATTCTGTCATCTTTTAATCTAATTTTTAATTTAAATATTATAATATTATAAAAAATAATACTCCCTCCATCCCATAAAGAAATTCACAGTTACTGTATATACGGAGTTTAAGAAAAAGTTATTTTTTTAGGATAGTTTGGTATTTTTAGGTAATAAATAAATTATAAAGTAAGTTATGTGAGTTGTAAAGGGGTGGCAATTTTAAAATTAAAGTGTATTGTGGAGTTATTGATTTGTGTGTATTTTCTTATTTGAGGGTCTGAACTTGTTTATGGGACGAACAAAAATAGAAAGTGTGAATTTGTTTATGGGACTCTTTTAAAAAAGAGTAATATTTTTATTAAAAATGATACTCGATTAAAGAAAAATAATACTGAATTATTCCGTAAATAATTCGTAGAACAGATAAAAAATAATAAGTAATATTTTTAATAAAGAGAGACATTTAAATAAGGAGAGGTGATTCAAAGACGGTAAAGAAGTGATAACATTCTTAATATAATGTGATGTTTGATAAAGAAAATGTGATATTCGTCCAATTAAACTATTTAATGAATAATTTATAAGATAAATAAAAAAATAATAACCTTTTTATAAAAAGTTAGTATATGATAAAAGAAAAGTGATAATAATTCAATCGAACTTTTTTATGATTAATTTGTACGATGATTAAATAGTGATAAAATTTAAATAAAAAGTTATATTTAATTCAAGAAAGTGATAATCGAGCAACTGAATAAAAAGTAATAATACTATATTTTAAATTAACTTAAAATTTAAAGTGACAATATTTTTAATTAAAAGTGATAACTGATCAATAAAAAGTGATAACTACGTAATCGAATTATATTATAAGTAATTCATAAATAAATAAAAAGTTATAACATTATAAATTAAATAAATATTAAATTATGAATAAATGATATAAAAAAAATACAAATTACTTTTAATAATTTTAGCTAAGATATATAATTGCTTAACTAACAAAACAGCGAACTCCACATTACCACATAGCGGCCGCGTTTTTATTTGAGTAAAATGGATAATCCGTCTAACGGATGTTCTTGTATAAGACCTATCCAAAAACAAATAGGGACCTTTGATCGGGACGGAGGGATTATTATTATTTTTCTTTTAAAATATTACTAACTTTTGAACCCGTGCGTTGCACGTGACTAAAGTGTTCTGATATTATTTAAATCATATGAGGAGAAACTTAAATCATGCATTTTAGATAAACCATTATATTTCTACATTTTATAAAATATAAGTATATTTTCGCATAGAATTTATCAGAATTGGAAATTTTATGCAATACAATCCCTCAATCAATGCTAGTATGTTCATTTTTAGCAGTAAAAAGATAAAGAAAAAATTTATTTTAAATATATAACTGAAAAAAAGTAATAGTGAATATTGAGCGTTTTTATAAAAATAATTATATTTTTTTAACATAATAAATAATGATGTTTATTAATTATGTAAGATACTTGCTTATTTCGTAATACTCGTATTCATGTATAAATAAATAATTTCAAACTCGTTTATCAATACACGTTGATTACACATAATCATTTAAAATTATTAAGATGTTAGGACTAATAATATTAATTATTAATAATTTAATAATCAAGAAACATGCTATGTAGACTCTTACCATTAAGTAGTGGTAAATATTGAGCGTTTTTATAAAATTATTATATTTTTTTGAACATAATAATAATTATGTTTATTAATTATGTGAGATACTTGCTTATTTCATAATACTCGTACCCGTATGTAAATAAATATCATCTAAAAATTAATATTTTTAAGTCGTTTCATTAAAAAAATATATTATGATACTCATACCCGTCCCAAACCCATTTATCAATACCCAATTACTCATATTCGTACCTGTTTCATTAAAAAAATATAAAATAATTTAATTATGTTCCAAACCCATTTATCAATACCCGTTGATTACACATACATACCCATTTAAAATTATTAAGATGTTAGGACTAATAATATTAATTCAAAATTATTAATAATGAAGAAAATAATTTAATATCGTTCCAAACCCATTTATCAATACCCGTTGATTACACATACTCATTTAAAATTATTAAGATGTTAGGACCAATAATATTAATTCAAAATTATTAATAAAGAAGAAAATAATTTAATAATGAATTAATTGTTAAAACTACAATATTGTTTTAAACTACATTATACTTTCAAAAAATACATTATAATTATAATTACAAAAATAAATCATAATATAAACTTAATTGTTAGTACCATAAATAATAAATTAAATTTTGTTGAAATAAATAAGAGAAAAAATTAAAATCTTAAAATTAAAATTAATTAAATATGGTATCATTATGATAAAAATTAAATAAGGTATATTTTAAATAATGTATCAAATCAATGGCCAAGATCTAATCTCATAATTGTGATGAATTGATGAGATTCAAAATGGCTTATAGTAATCAAATCCAAGGGTTTAAATTAAAAATTGGCTCAATTTTGACTTTTTCACTTTGTTATTATATTACTTTAGATAGATTATTATGTATATCTATCTATACTAGTATAAAAGCAAAATGGATTTGCTCAATTTTGACCATTCTTTACCTATTTTGACTTTTATTGGTCAATCATGTCCATTTGTTTTTAGTAATACTAATATAAAAGTAAAATGAATTTGCTCAATTTTGACAATTCTTTACCTATTTTGACTTTTATTGGTCAATCATGTCCATTTATTTTTAGTATGGATAATCTACACCGTTGATCTCATTTGCAAATTTTTTAATTGGATTTCTCGATGCTTTTTTCTCATTTAAACAAATTCTTTGGACCTATTTGTAAATAATAAAATTGCTTATTTGGAACCTAAATTTTTTCTCAGTTCTACCATCATCACGTACAATTCCTGCGCATTCTCGATAGAAGGTGGAAGCGATATCAGCACTCGCGCTGCCGCCGCCTCCAATAGGTCTCGCCGCACTCCTCCACGGATGGGTCTCAGAAGTAGCGATAGAGAAACTCGGTCCATTTTTGAGGTTTTCTGCAAAGAAACACGCAAATTCGCGGCGATCTTCACACACCACTGATGCCGGATTCTGCCATTATTGACGCCATCGCGCTGGTGGCTTGACCAACCCATGGAGCCCTCTAATTGGCAGTTGAAATTTGTAAAGTAAGCTATTCCAAAACCATAATCTCTTTCTAATTTTCCCTTGGTGACCATTCTCTCTTCTATACGAATAGATCTTCACGCAAGTTTATATCATCGATCAAGCAGCATGACGAATCAAGAGGCAATTGGAAAAATGTGGAATAAGTCAAGAAGTTTTATCTCAGAGTATGGAGTAGAATAGCTTCCTGGAAAATCTTATCATCCATAAAGCAGCGGGAGGAATGTTGCTGGGTATGATTATAGAACTTTTCAATCTAGGTAAAGTTTACAAACAAATTATTCCAAATCCCTAATCTTTATCTCCTTTCTGACAAACTTCTCCGCACTTTTCCATTCGACTGTATCTCTCTTCTTTTTTGCTATAGTCCAGAAAGCAAATCGTGAAGCCCAAAGGTTAGTCAATGTAGCAAAATATATCTTTTTAGATCTTTCAATGTTTTGTGTTGTTCTAATTGGTCATTCTCTGTTGCTTCACATTTAATGGATCTGGTGCAAATTAGATGAATTCAAGGCATAAGTTCTCAAGATTAAACTGGGATTGGTAATTCAATGAGTTCCACTGCTGTTTTTCCAATGATTTGCCTAATTTCTCTATCAAATACTATAAAGGAAGTACTCCCAGTTTCATCGGCAACTTTGAGATGAATTTTATATCTGTTGCAATGCAAAATAACTCAATTAAATTTTATTTGTCATTTTCAAAAGAAAATAGTAAATTAAAAAAATATATATGTTAAACTTTCAAAGAAAAAAATAAAATTTACTGTGGCACAGGTACTAGTATGTCCTGCTTACACTTCTCACAGTAAGGGACTCCAGATTTAACAATAACTTTCTTGGTGCATTTGTTACATCTATTATAGTACCATCCATATGGAGTTTGGATCCTTTGAGCATTTGCAACAACAATGCAACAGCTTTCCTAAAAATCCATGAAGAAAATATAAATTAACATAGGTTATACAATAATTGAAATGCATTTTAATCTTTGTAGTAAAAATATTTTTAAACAAAAATATTATAATAAAATATTTACATCCTTGATGTCTTGAACTTCTGTAAGATAGATCACTTCTGCATCTGGTGTAAATTCTTCAAAAACGAAGCTTCTACTAATATGATTTATATGAGATTGTCCAGGCAATCTATCATGGCCTATTAAACCCATGCTACATTTCCAAAAGCATAAATATTAAATTTTATAGATATATATATATATATATATATATTTAAAAGAAAAAATCACTGAATGTAATATATAGATTGAGTGTGTACCTCTTTCGAAAATCATGAACTTCTTTTATATCTTCATTAATTGTTATCCTTGTTGCATTCCAAGAATTTGATATGTTTTTTTCTATAGCATATTTCAAAGAAATTTTGATTTAAATTTTTATATAATAATAATTATTATTATTATTGTTAAAACATATATAAGAAATTAGAGGACAAATAATATATTATTAATAGATAAATATTAGAATAAATATCTAATGACATCTAAATACATACAGAATTATACATAAAAAATGAGTTTTAAAAAAAAATATACCTCTATATTTATTGTTGATTTTGGCATATTCAAGAACAATAATAAGTGTTTGGTTTGGATTGTTCCTCTTGTACTGCATCAATTGTCTTGCATATTCTTCCCATAATGTACAATTCATGATCGTGTATCTTAAATTAATGTTAAAATTTTAGTCCAAAAAAAAAACATTAAACATAAAAATTGAGTTACAAAATAAAAATATGGATAAATATTTTAAGAAAGTTACCGTTCATCTTCAAGCTCAATATAAATTTTATCTGTAGACTTGCCCCGTGCACTAACACAAATTATATCTCATATTTTTACCACCAAAGCAATTATATCTGTGGATATTGTCATTGTAAGAAGAAATAGAACCAATTTTTTAAAAAGTATAATTAGTTTCTATTAAAACATAATAATAAACTTTTAAAATATACCTATGAGTACTATATCTTTAGTGTTGTCTTGAGAATTGATTGTATCAAAATCAATAAAATTCAAGCCAGTTTTGTTAGTTTCAAATGACGAAGTCAATCGCACCAATGTGTAATTGTGGATGTTCAACTTGAATTCGTGATTTGTAATAAGGACCGACCCAATATTTTCAGCAACACGGAAATTTGATATAATATATGTTGCCCCCTCACTTAACAATTTCTCAAATTTTGAGATGTGATTATGGCGGATTGTTGCTTGAATCTTCGAACCCTACACATATAATATAACAATAATTAAATAGAAAACCTTATCATGTTAATAATGTAAAAGTTGTAGAAATATAAAATATACCGTATACATAAAGAATATTTAATCATTAAACCAACTAAAATTTACCTTTTCATCCATCATAATCATATCCAGGTATATTTTTTTGTCTGTATTATCAAGGTATGAAATCCAAAGCCTCAAGCATTTAACTGTAATTAGCCAATTCTCCTTTTTGCATAGTAATTTTAGACACAGGATCATAAATTGATGACATGATTTAATAAAGAAAAAGAGAAACGGTATAAAGATTACAATGGAGATTAACTATAGATGAATATTGGTCGATTATATTATGTCATATACTTATATACAATGAATTTATATGATAAATATGGTAATAAATATTTTAAAATTAACACCAAAATTACTTTAAAATATTAAATTTTAAAAATATACTTCATCTTTCCTAAAATTATTAAAACTTAATTAAAATAATCAAACAACAACAAAAGTTTTTTTGTTTCTTCATAAATTTACTAAAACGTTATAACTAATTGTATTATACCTTAATTAAATTTATATGCTAAATATGGAAATAAATAATTTAAAATCCAATGAAAATAAATAATTTAAAATCCACACCAAATTTACAGATTAAATAAAAAATATTTAAAGTATTAAATTAAATTACTTACATAAACTTTTATAAGAAAATTACTTAAAATAATATTATTACATAATACTATAAATTTATCAAAACTTTATAACTAATCAATTGTACTATGCCTTAATTAAAATTTATATGCTAAATATGGAAATAAATAATTTAAAATCCACATCAAATTTACAGATTAAAGGAAATAAATAATTTAAAATCCAATGAAAATAAATAATTTAAAATTCACACCAAATTTACGGATTAAATCAAAAATATTTAAAATATTAAATTAAATTACTTATATAAACTTAAAATAATATTATTATGTATTAATGATAGGATTACTAAATATTTAAATTAAGATGTATTAATGGTAGGATTACAAAATATTAATTATTTTAAATTTAATAAACATTAATTGCGGGATCAACATGGGAGCGCCACATACACAATTTTTTCAAGAACGAACGTGACGACGCCACATACACAAAATTTTTCAAGGAGCAACGTGGCCCCGCCACCTCACAATTTAAAAAAAAAAATTGGCAATCACTTGTAAATTAATACTCCCTCCGTCCCATAAACAAATTCACACTTTCTATTTTTGTCCGTCCCATAAACAAGTTCACACTCCCAAATAAGGAAATACACACAAATCAATAACGGGATAGCACTTTTTCTGCCCTATATGACAAATGCAACATCTTTTTTGCCCTATACTTTTTAAAACATCTAATTTGCCCTGTTTTTGGTGTGTATTCCTAATTTACCCCCCTGACACATGTCATATCTTTCCCTTTTTTTAAATCTCGTGATTACTGCCCAGCGGTTAAAAGTACCGCTTTTAATGGCATTGAATTTGGGGAGAGAATCTTTGACCCCCTTATCTCAAATTTTTTTTGTTATTTACTCCCTGTATCTGTCACTCTCTCTCTCTTTTCATCGGCACCATTCTCAAACTCCCTGTGTACTCTCCCTTTCTCTCTCTCTCTCAAACTCGATTTTTCTGTCGAACACAGCTCTCCGTCCGGGCCTCCGGCGTGTCGTTCAATCCATCGTCATCCCCACGTCGAAAATTAGCAGTAGCAAATATGGATAACCAGGTATTCCGTCTTTAGGATTTTAGAGTTTTAGGGTTTTTGCGATTTAATGGTAACTGTTCTTGTCCCCCGAGGAAGTAGAGTCTGCACCGTATGAATTTGCCGTTGAGTATAATTGGAAATTTCATTGTAATTTGTAGTGTAATTGAATTTATAGCGTAGTTTAACTTGTCCGCCGCTTTTTATAGCGTAGTTTAACTTGTCCGCCGAAAATTATAGTACAATAAAGCATGTCCGCCAATTGTTTGTCACTGTTTGAGCTTGTCCGCCGAAATTATGAGTTTTTTAAGCATGTCCGCCGAGTTTCTGAGCATTATTTTGCCATTATTTGTGCTTAAAATAGCTTGTCCGCCGTTGATGTGCCTTTACTGTGCTTGTCCGCCGCTTTTTATAGCGTAGTTTAACTTGTCCGCCGAAAATTATAGTACAATAAAGCATGTCCGCCAATTGTTTGTCACTGTTTGAGCTTGTCCGCCGAAATTATGAGTTTTTTAAGCCTGTCCGCCGAGTTTCTGACCATTAGTTAGCATTATTTTGAGCCTGTCCGCCGTTTTTGTGCTTTTAATGTGCTTGTCCGCCGATTTCTCTAGTGTATTTGAATATGTCCGCCTATAATAGTACATAAAGTGACCTCGTCCGTCAAGATTTGTAGTACAAATATCCTGTCCGCTAATTTTTTGGCCATGTTTGAGCCTGTCCGCCGAGTTTCTGACCATTAGTTAGCATTATTTTACCATTATTTCTGCATAAAATATCTTGTCCGCCATTTTTGTGCCTTTGATGTGCTTGTCCGCCGATATTTTGAACTTGTCCGCCGAATATTTGTAGTACAACATAGCTTGTCCGCCAATGTTTTGCCCCTGTTTGTGCTTGTCCGCCAATTTTACGAGTTATTTGAGCCTGTCCGCCGAGTTTCTGACCATTAGTCAGCATTATTTTGCCATTATTTCTTCATAAAATAGCTTGTCCGCCAAATTTGTGCCTTTAATGTGCCTGTCCGCCGATATGTTTAGTGTATTTGAACTTGTCCGCCGATAATTGTATGTAAAGTGTCGTCATCCGTCAATATGTGTAGTACAAATAGCTTGTCCGCCAATTTTTGTGCCTTTACTGTGCTTGTCCGCCGATGTTTTTATGTATAAAATGTAGTCACGTCTTATATCTAATCGAGATGGCATGCACTGTAGTGGATCTGGAAACGCAGTGGACTTCAAACTCGAAAAGTAGGGATTAAAGGTTATTGTAGGCCTTCCAAAGCTCTTAATTGCATACGCGAGGTGCTTACAAAGAGTGGCGATCAAACAGTGCGGAGGTTCCGAAGATCTTGTTTCGGGCATTTCTGGGATTTGGATTCAGATTACGGGTCTCCTAAAGCTTTATTTCAGCTGATGGCTCAGGAGGTTGTAATCCCGGGTTCAGATATGTACTCCCGGTACTTCAGGGTGTCTGATACAATTATTAGCTTCACACCCATGGAGTTTATGCGTGTCATGGGACTAGGGTTTGAGGACCATGGAGATATTGACCCGAATGATTCATATCTGCCACCTGCACACAGTTTGTTTGCTACGTTTCGTACGAAGAGGGTCCTGGTTGATGAACTTATGCGAAGATTCAGTGAAAATAAGTATAAGGGCCACAATGCGGTGAAAGCGGCCAACATTCTACTGCTGTACTACTTTTTGCTAGGCCGGGATACGTCAAAAGCATACATAGAGCCCTGGGTATGGTACTTAGCTGAAAATGATGACCTGTGGAACTCTTTCCCATGGGGTAAGTACACATACCTAACCCTACTGCACCATATGGACTCTGTAAAAACTACTGTGCAAGAGTTAGGCAAACAGCAGCGGATCAACTTTTATGGATGCTCATTTGCCCTAGCAGTAAGTGATACTGATTTTATTGCACCAATTTTTATTCTTAAACTAAATGCATTTAAAAAGATATATGTTGACATGAACTTACATTGATGTTTGGTCACAGGCATGGGCCTGTGAGCGCATCGCAGGTTTTGCAGCAATGTTGACCGATGGTCAGGCCGATCCGGATGTCAGACCTCTTTGTCTTCGCTGGACATATACTGTTGCTAAAAAAATTGACGACACTCAGTTTTTTAGACAGGTTTGTCACTTTTATGTGTATGCGTTTAAGATTTTGTTTATCTAAGTTGGATGCATTTGGAGGCATATTTTTATCACCTAAGTATATGTAATTATGTTTTATTGTTTTACTTTTAGGACCCAAGAGTGGTTGATTTACCTGCCATCCTCCCTGAGGAGTCCCGCCAATCATACTTCAGGGGAATACATTCTGATTGGAGTTCTGGTTTTCAAGTGACCTTTAGGGTATTTGGGGATCCAAAGCCAAAAGGAAAGGCTAAGGGTCAGAAACAGGTGCAGCGCTCTAGTTCAGATTCCGAAGATGAAATGCGTGGTCAAGGTGCCATTCCGGTTGCTGATACATCATTCCGGGGACAACAAAAAACAGCAGCACCGGAGGACTTACTACGTGATTTTCATGCCGTCGGACGGGACTACGACGATGATGATGATGACGAGGTAATGAGTGATCACGATGACAGATCTTACATACCCTCTGAGGATTCGCCCCCGCGGCCATCTCAGTCTGGCCCCCATAATGCTGTAGTACCACATCCGGTAATGGCCATTCCGGAGAGATCATATCCTCCTGTGTTTGGAAGACCATACTTCCCTTCAGCTGGATTTCAGCCACCAACGTACTCTACTTCTTTTGGTGGATATCAGGGACCAAATCAGTTTAACTTCGGTGGATTTCAGGTCCCACCTCAACCACATCCGTACGGTGGAAGTGAAGGGTCACAGCAGGGTCAGTACAGTGGGTATGGAGGATCTGTCTATAGCCATGGAGGGCTAGGGTTTCACGGATCACCTGGTAGCCCTCCATCTACCCACGACGATGTCCATCCTCAATCCAGGTCAAGTCCACAGTGGGATCACTCTGTGCCTCATCAGCAGAGAGAAGACAGTGGGGGAATGTCGCAAGAACAGTACGATCGAATAATGAGGAGAATGGATGATCATGATCAAAAATTTTTCGAACATGAAGCCCTTCTCACTCAGTTGCTGGATCGAGACGACAGACTAGAGAAGAGATTTGAGAAACTGGATGCAGAGGTCGCTGATATCCGCAGGAGGCAGGAGGATAGCCGTGGTGAATTTAAAAGGGTTGCTGGATGGTTGATTGGAGCACAGACCCGTGTGCACCATAGCCACGAGAGGTCGATGCTTGGAAGCATATATAAAATATTTAAGGATGGATTTAAGGGTCCACCACCTGAGCCATCTACATACGAAGTACCAAGTGTTCCAGATACCTTTGAAGAACAACGGACTGCACAGACTACACCCCCATCTAGTAGTTATGCAACACCAGGGGGTCTATTTGCCGGAGATGTTGAATTGGTACCAGGTGAGTCAACAAGATTCCATGACGCATCCGGACCATACAGACAGGCTAGTTATTCTACTCCCGGAGTCTCAACTTTTGTAGGGGCTAGTTATTCTACTCCCGGTGACACTGGGATCAGTATGGTGTCAGCTGAAAAGCACTTCCAACGTCGTCCGCAACGCCCTAAGAGGAAAGCGACTGCAATCCAATCCCCATACACAACTGTGGATGACGTCAAGGTCAACAGAGCGTGGGAAAAGTTCATGCTATCCCCTGTAACGTAAGAAATTGCTGTTAAATGTGTTCTTCTTTTTTGATTTCGTTGTTTATTATGTTAAGGTTTTAACATACATGTGCAGGATGGATGTCGGCATAGGGTTCCAGGTGAGGAATGATTTCTTCGTGAGAATGATGACCCCCAAAGTCTGGCTGGATGATGAGGTTTGTAAATACAGCTTAACTCTATGTAAAAATCCAATCCCATATGTCTCATTGTTGAAATATTTTTTTCCCAGCATATTGATGCGTGTTTGGCTATACTAACACAAGCCCCTGACTACGTTGGAGTTCACCCAGATCATCGAATGCAATCGTATGCTATTCTACCGTGTCAGTTTTTGGTAAGTTTTTACATGGAATAAGGCGTATAATTTGTCGTTATAATTTACCTTATATTTTGTAATTATTTCTTTATCAGGCGACTTTAAAAGCAATTTGGGCTGAGCATGTTACGATACATGGCGATAACCCCTCAGAGTTGGCCGACTTACCTCAAGACAAGCTTGAAATATTAGATAGATGGTGGATAGCCGTTTGATGATACCACGGTGCAACAAATGCACTAGTCGCAAGTTTGCAATGGCTGTTACATGCACATTGATAATAGATAATTCTTTTACTAATGGAAGTATTAAATATGGAAGATTATATTATACGCATGAGAACTTACTCTATCGCCTTCAATGCGTGAATGCATGGGTATTGATGGTACTGGAATTTTCCACACGAACAAGTACACTCACTTAAATCAATTGTGAAGTTTTTTGTGGTGGAAGTGACCTGGAATTTTGTTGCTGTAATATTATCAACTTTAAGTTTCCACGCCTCAGCGTTCAATGCAGCCAACTCGCTATGTACTCGTGTGCAAAGAATATCCCGACTGTTCTGTGCACTCGTTCTTCTCTCATAAAACCATTTTTGAATGAGAGCACGTACAACCTCTAACAAACTACAGATGGGTAGTGTCCTGGCCCAAAGGATGGCCTTGTTATCAACTGATTGCTGTGGTATGGCCTTAACTGTGACAAACAACATCGGCTCATCAACCTGCTGATACAACCCCCTTATATCCATATCATCATTCACTTTATGTTTTGTTATACAACCACCGATGTCCACAAGTGTGTGTATAACATATTTGAAATGATTCAAATCGATGCAAACTAAACTGTGCACATGCCCGATAATAAAATCCAACGTCAGCTGATCTGAATCTAAAACTAAGCTCGTCTGTTGGCCACGTACATACTCTAAACCTTGCCACCAGCCGCCCCACCATATACAAAAATTTCTCATTTCAAATCCAACGCCTAAATCTTTCAACAAAACGATAATTAATTGTTATATTTACACAGAATTCATAAAAAATAATACGCCAATTTAGTAGGTACACACAAATTAAGCATTAAATTATCAAGCACACACAAAAGTTAAACATTAAGTCGTACGTACGTGGACAAGCTCAATTAAGTTCATAAATCCACGAACAGGTCTATTATAATCGAAAGACATCATATAATATGCTTAAAAAATAGCCAAACATGCTCAATAATGCATTACAAATCGGCAGAGATGTTCAAAAACCACCAAATAATCGGCGGACATGCTCAATTAGGATGAAAATATGGCGGACATGTTCACTTAGGAAGGAAAATTCGGCGGACAAGACCATTACGGGTGAAAAAATCGGCGGACATGATAAATTAGGCTGCGAAAATCGGCGGACATGCTCATATAGGGTAAAAACACGGCGGACATCATAATTTAGGGTGAGAAAATCGGCGGACATGCTCATATAGTGTGAAATAAACGGCGGACATGCTCATATAGTGTGAAATAAACGGCGGACATGCTCATATAGTGTGAAATAAACGGCGGACATGATAATTTAGGGTGAGAAAATCGGCGGACATGCTCAAATAGGGTGAAAACATCGGCCGACAAGCTTATATATGGTACAGCTTCGGCGGACATGCGCAAATATGGGGAAAACATCGGCGGACAGGCTCAATATTCGGCGGACAGGCTAAATTTTCGGCGGACATGATCTACTTCACCATTTTCTTTGGTGGACATGGATATATATAACCATTTTACTCAGCGGACATGCGTTTTTGAAACCCTAAAGCCCTAAAAACCCTAAAACATTCAAAGAAGGTAATAAATAAAATACAATGCAAACAGCGTTCGTATCTTACCTTTGGCTCTAACTATGGATCCGTCAACAAAACCGGTGGGTAAATGCGGGAGTCGATGACCTTTTTATGCTCCAATAATTTGTGGATACAGATGAATAAAGTTTGAATCCACTGTGCCCAATTTTTATGTTTGTTGGTGGTGAAGTTATTTGGTTGGTGGGGATAGTTGAGAGTTTAATGTGACAAGAATTTACATAAATGAACTGATTGTGAAAACAGGGCCTTTTCACCCCATTAAATGAAGTGTTTTTCAGTGGAGTGGTAGGTAGTTGCATGTGTTTAATCACCTAAATACTAGTGCATGTGTTTATTAATAAAAAGCCTATTATAATATAACAATTTAAGGAATTTAAAAATTTCATTCAGCTTGTCCGCCGAATTAGGGGTTATATTTTAGTAGACTTATTTATTTATTTCTTCTTTAATTAATGTGTCAAACCTAAATAATCAACATATTTCCTGACACATCTATTTTGCCTGCAACTGTACTTGTCAACTCATTCCCAATACAAAAGGTGGACCATCCTTGAGGGTATTCATGGCAATGCATGTATTTTTAGGGCAATTTAGATGTATTAGAAAAGGTAGGGCAAAAAAGATGTTGACTTCCACATATAGGGCAAATTGTGGTATTTCTCATCAATAACCCTACAACATACTTTAATTTCAAAATTGTCACCCCTTTACAACTCACATAACTTACTTTATAATTTATTTATTATCTAAAAATATCAAACTACCCCCAAAAAGTAACTTTTTCTTAAACTCCGTATTTACAGTAACTGTGAACTTCTTTATGGGACGGAGGGAGTAGTATTATACTGATGATATATATAAAGGAAAGTTGATGATTGAATTTAAAAAAAAAATAGTGTATTTAATTGATAAAAATAAAGTTTATTGTGATTGAATTAAGAAAAATATAAAGATTCTGTATTTTCTTATAAGAGAATTAAATTGAAAAATTATAAGAATGTTATTTATTTTAATGCAAATTAACCTATTTTTCATCTATAAATAAATAATATATTTAGATATTATTTATAGATTGAGAATTTAAAATTTATAAGGATTTTTAATTTAATTATGAAAATTTTAATATTTCTCTTAAATAAATAATAAAATAAATTAATTAATATTTTAATAATTATTAGTCATATTAATATATATTACATTAATCAATATTACCACCATATTTATTTTGAAAGTTGGTTGATGTTATTTTAATACAAGAATATATACAATATTTATTAAAGACTAACGCAAAATACATCTAGCCAAATTGGCTCAACACTTGCTCACAAGCACTCTTGCTTGGCACCCACCCAGGTTCAAACCCGATTGGGAGCCAATCTACACAATTAAATTCTAAAGGAGGTATAAAGGGTAGAAATATAATAAAATATAAATGGGCTAGCAGTAGCCGGTCTGACTGGGGCCGTCAAGCACTCACATAAGCAACAAGGTTCAGTTCTTGCCTAATTTATTTTTTTTAGAATTTTAAGTTTGTGACGGGATTTTCTGTCACAAATTCCGTCACTAATAATTTTCGTCACAAAATCTGTCACTAGTCACAAACACTTTGTGACGCATGTTCGGGTGATGGGTGCTTTTCTGTCATAAAGTCCATCATAAAATCCGTCAATCCGTCACAAAGTCCGTCACTGTCGGCCAGTTTTTTTTGTAGTGATTGAAGGTTAATATTATCAAAGAATTGTGAATAAATCTCTCTTTTTATTTATAAAAAAACTGGGGTGTAACATTCGTGTTGATACGATAGTGACACGACACGATAAGGACAAACCCGACGACATGATAAGAATTCGTTCTGACACGATCTTAACACAAAAAATATTGGGTTGTGATGTGGACAAGAATCAAGAGAAACCCAACCTTCCAACTTCACATCTTGAAAGTTGCAATATTTAATTACTTTTGTTGATTTCTTAGTTTGAATGCCTTTTCAATTCATTTTTCTTTCCTATAAATATGTGGTCTGCTCGAATTAATGTAACTAGAAAAACTTTGAAATCAATTTGAATCTTATATTGAGTTATAAAACTCGATTTCTATTTCCATACGAAGAGTGTTTGTCTTCTACTATTATCCTCCCATGTCAGTTGGTATTCAGAGCCAAGGTTTCTCCTTCGGCAATGGCTAACAACACATTCAAAGCCAAGGTTTCTCCTTCGACAATATCTATCAACAACGAGCCTACTCTTGTTGATTTATTTAGAGAAATGAAACATGTACTACAAAGGTTAGACACTTGTGTGGTACGAGTAGAGAAATTTTGTGGCATTAAAGAAGAACATCATGATTCACCCAAAGTCGTCCCTATAACCATTAAAGAAGCTGCCTCTAACACTACAAAGCATGGAGTAGAAAAGGAACATGCTAAGGAGAGCACTAAGACAACTGAGCATCGATCAAACAATTATTCTCTACAACACCCGGTAAGCATGATCGAACATGAAGAAGACGATGATTTATGGGAATAGGAGGATGGAGTCTGCAAACCTGATAGTGAGGAGGTTGACGAACAATCAACAATGGTGGTTCATAAAGCGCTCTTAACACCTCGAAGAGATGATTCCCATCGAAATGCTTTATTCCGAATCAAGCAACGGCAAGTTGATCTTGGCACCATTAATGGAAGACAAAACATCTACCAATTCTTGAAGGATGGGGAGAAGGTAATTTTACTGCCTTTGGGTTTCAAGCCCAAAATTGAAATTCGTAAGTTTCTTTCACTAAATTGCTCTATGAAAAAGTGGATGAAAGATATGCATGATGATAGAAAAATACATGCTTTGGTGGTGAAAACTATGTTCATGGTTAAAAATTTTAAGAAAAATAAGAAAAAGGTGTGACTTAAGTTCTTGATTCCTAGATTGAAATACTTGTCGGATAATTGGTCCGGAGCAAAAATAGATATCCGATGCAGTTATCATTGGATCCGCATCCAACCAAGGGGCGAGAGGACGACAACTCTTAAGACAAAGAATGATTTGTTTTGGTCGTTTGAGCTGTCGAATGTGCCAAGCACATTTATGCGGTTGATGACCAAGGTGTTGTACTTGAAGTACCTTGTTTACAGTAGGGTATTGATTATGTATTTCTGGTGGTGGAAAGCTTTTAAAAAGGGGTGCACTTCATTGCATGCCTTTTCTTTTGTGGGCAGCATGGCGCATCTGCAAACTGATTCTCGAACTCTTGGAAATCTGATTCGTTGCGATCGATCGATGCAATTGGATTATATTTTGCCTCAAGCAGAATTTGATTTTAATAGTGCAGTCCAAAGTTCAGCTGTGAAGTCACCATTTGATGTGGTTTATAAAAATGTTCCATGTCATGGTGTGGAATTAGTCAAGTTTCCAAGAGCTGCAAGTGTGGCAGCAACTAAACTTGCAATAGATGGGCTAGCAGTGCAAGAAGTTTACCAAAAGATGATAAAAACTACTCACGAATTCAAGATAGTTGCGGACAAGTATCGGCGTTTGCTTGTGTTCGATGATATCACGTAACTCGAGGACGAGTTCTTTTCAAGTGGACGAGTCTGATGTGGACAAGAATCAAGAGAAACCCAACCTTCCAACTTCACATCTTGAAAGTTGCAATATTTAATTACTTTTGTTGATTTCTTAGTTTGAATGCCTTTTCAATTCATTTTTCTTTCCTATAAATATGTTGTCTGCTGGGATGAATGTAACTTGAAAAACTTTGAAATCAATTTGAATCTTATATTGAGTTATAAAACTCGATTTCTATTTCCGTACGAAGAGCGTTTGTATTCTACGATTATCCTCCCGTGTCAGGTTGACATGACATGACATGACATGATAACGACATGATAAGTAAATAAAAAATACTAATTAAAAGTAATAATATTTTTTAAGGAAATATATTTTAAAATTATTAATGAGTATTTTTATGATATATTTTTCGGGTTGTTAATAGGTTATTGAGTCATCTGCTAATATTAATAGTATTTAACGAGTTGATACGAATTCGACACGAACTCGACATGAAATTTTTGTGTTCTTATCGGGTTAACACGATAATGACACGAACCGAATAAGACCAAATACTAACCAGCAATTATTGTATGGTGCTATTATGTCGTGACGAGAATTGCTACTCTAGTCTCAATTGCATGATATTGAATTTCAACATCATGATTATTATTTTGGCAAAAACTTGTATGACCAGTCTCATGCAAGCTCTTACATAAAATGATTAAAAAGTGATAACTTTTATAATGAAGTAATATTGCTATTTCATGAATAATCTTAATATATCGTATATGTGTAAAGTAGTTTCCTTAAAGACACATGTTGCATTTTCGTTCTTCTTCTGAAAAGAAAATTTTATATATGTTTTTTTTCTATTGATGGAGCATTTATGACTATGTATATTAATTGTATTTTGGTTTTGATATAATTATTAATTATAATGTCATTTATTTATATTTATATATTTAGTAGTATAAAAGTTTTAATATTATAAGTGTAGAAAAAATTATATAATTATGGGGATGTGTATCTTAATTCTAATACTTCCTCCGTCCATTAGTATCCATTTGCTTTTTTGCACGTGGATTAAGTAATATTATTATTTTATGTGTAGTGAATAGTTATATTAGTGGAGGGTGTGTGTTCCATATTTTAATTGTATTTGTGAGGGTGTGGGTCCCACATATCTAAAAGGGGAAATGAATATATTAAGAGTCGACGGCCCAAAATAATAAAATGAATAGATTATGGATGGACAGATGGAGTAATATTTTAATTTTATTTTATAATATTATTTAAAATTATTTTAAAAAATAAAATCTTATTATTTCTTTCTCGATGATATGTCATTTCATTATACTTTTAATTATTTGATATTTTTAATCAAATGATATATTTATCTTTTAATTAATTTTATTTAATGCAATCATAATTAATAATTTAACAAATTACTTAGAAAAATATAACATGCTAACTTAATATCCATTTAATGTTAATTATATTTTCTAATAAAATAAAAATTGCTTAATTCAAAAAATAAAATTAAATTTTTAATAGCGTAAATTATATATATATATATATATATATATATATATATATATATATATATATATATATATATATATATATATATATATATATTTCAATATTAATTATAAATATGAATTTAATACTTCCTCCGCCGCTCGAAAGAGGGTCTTTTACTTTTGTGCACGTTGATTAAGGAGTATTATTATTTAATGTACAGTGGATAGTTGTATTAATGAGAGTGTGGACCCCATATTTTAGTTGTATTAGTAGTGTGTGTGGGTCCCATGTATGTAAAAGTGGAAATGACTCTCTTTTAAGCGGAGGGAGGGAGTATTTTTATTCATTCACTCTATATAATGTATATCCCTATATTCAATTATAAAAATGAAAATATATTTTATATTAATTATTAAATAAAATATTTAAATGTAATATTTTATAATCCGCGTAACACGCGGGTCATATACTAGTTTATATATAAATAAATAGTGATAATATTTTATAACAAAAGTAATAACATTTCATGCTCTTATGTGAAACGGTGAAAAAATGATAACTTTTATAATGAAAAGTAATACTTCATCCGTCCCAAAGTCAAGATCCCGGTTACTGAAGATATGGAGTTTAAGAAAAAATTATTTTTTGCTTTACTTTTAGGGGTAGTTTGGTATTTCTAGGTAATAAATAAATTATAAAGTAAGTTATGTGAGTGTATCTTAATTCTAATACTTCCTCCGTCCATTAGTATCCATTTGCTTTTTTGCACGTGGATTAAGTAATATTATTAGGGTTTATGTGTAGTGAATAGTTATATTAGTGGAGGGTGTGTGTTCCATATTTTAATTGTATTTGTGAGGGTGTGGGTCCCACATATCTAAAAGGGGAAATGAATATATTAAGAGTCGACGGCCCAAAATAATAAAATGAATAGATTATGGATGGACAGATGGAGTAATATTTTAATTTTATTTTATAATATTATTTAAAATTATTTTAAAAAATAAAATCTTATTATTTCTTTCTCGATGATACGTCATTTCATTATACTTTTAATTATTTGATATTTTTAATCAAATGATATATTTATCTTTTAATTAATTTTATTTAATACAATCATAATTAATAATTTAACAAATTGCTTAGAAAAATATAACATGCTAACTTAATATCCATTTAATGTTAATTATATTTTCTAATTAAATAAAAATTGCTTAATTCAAAAAATAAAATTAAATTTTTAATAGCGTAAATTATATATATATATATATATATATATATATATATATATATATATATATATATATATATATATATATATATATATTTCAATATTAATTATAAATATGAATTTAATACTTCCTCCGCCGCTCGAAAGAGGGTCTTTTACTTTTGTGCACGTTGATTAAGGAGTATTATTATTTAATGTACAGTGGATAGTTGTATTAATGAGAGTGTGGACCCCATATTTTAGTTGTATTAGTAGTGTGTGTGGGTCCCATGTATGTAAAAGAGGAAATGACTCTCTTTTAAGCGGAGGGAGGGAGTATTTTTATTCATTCACTCTATATAATGTATATCCCTATATTCAATTATAAAAATGAAAATATATTTTATATTAATTATTAAATAAAATATTTAAATGTAATATTTTATAATCCGCGTAACACGCGGGTCATATACTAGTTTATATATAAATAAATAGTGATAATATTTTATAACAAAAGTAATAACATTTCATGCTCTTATGTGAAACGGTGAAAAAGTGCTAACTTTTATAATGAAAAGTAATACTTCATCCGTCCCAAAGTCAAGATCCCGGTTACTGTAGATATGAAGTTTAAGAAAAAATTACTTTTTGCTTTACTTTTAGGGGTAGTTTGGTATTTCTAGGTAATAAATAAATTATAAAGTAAGTTATGTGAGTGTATCTTAATTCTAATACTTCCTCCGTCCATTAGTATCCATTTGCTTTTTTGCACGTGGATTAAGTAATATTATTAGGGTTTATGTGTGGTGAATAGTTATATTAGTGGAGGGTGTGTGTTCCATATTTTAATTGTATTTGTGAGGGTGTGGGTCCCACATATCTAAAAGGGGAAATGAATATATTAAGAGTCGACGGCCCAAAATAATAAAATGAATAGATTATGGATGGACAGATGGAGTAATATTTTAATTTTATTTTATAATATTATTTAAAATTATTTTAAAAAATAAAATCTTATTATTTCTTTCTCGATGATATGTCATTTCATTATACTTTTAATTATTTGATATTTTTAATCAAATGATATATTTATCTTTTAATTAATTTTATTTAATACAATCATAATTAATAATTTAACAAATTGCTTAGAAAAATATAACATGCTAACTTAATATCCATTTAATGTTAATTATATTTTCTAATAAAATAAAAATTGCTTAATTCAAAAAATAAAATTAAATTTTTAATAGCGTAAATTATATATATATATATATATATATATATATATATATATATATATATATATATATATATATATATATATATATATATATATATATATATATATATTTCAATATTAATTATAAATATGAATTTAATACTTCCTCCGCCGCTCGAAAGAGGGTCTTTTACTTTTGTGCACGTTGATTAAGGAGTATTATTATTTAATGTACAGTGGATAGTTGTATTAATGAGAGTGTGGACCCCATATTTTAGTTGTATTAGTAGTGTGTGTGGGTCCCATGTATGTAAAAGAGGAAATGACTCTCTTTTAAGCGGAGGGAGGGAGTATTTTTATTCATTCACTCTATATAATGTATATCCCTATATTCAATTATAAAAATGAAAATATATTTTATATTAATTATTAAATAAAATATTTAAATGTAATATTTTATAATCCGCGTAACACGCGGGTCATATACTAGTTTATATATAAATAAATAGTGATAATATTTTATAACAAAAGTAATAACATTTCATGCTCTTATGTGAAACGGTGAAAAAGTGCTAACTTTTATAATGAAAAGTAATACTTCATCCGTCCCAAAGTCAAGATCCCGGTTACTGTAGATATGAAGTTTAAGAAAAAATTACTTTTTGCTTTACTTTTAGGGGTAGTTTGGTATTTCTAGGTAATAAATAAATTATAAAGTAAGTTATGTGAGTGTATCTTAATTCTAATACTTCCTCCGTCCATTAGTATCCATTTGCTTTTTTGCACGTGGATTAAGTAATATTATTAGGGTTTATGTGTAGTGAATAGTTATATTAATGGAGGATGTGTGTTCCATATTTTAATTGTATTTGTGAGGGTGTGGGTCCCACATATCTAAAAGGGGAAATGAATATATTAAGAGTCGACGGCCCAAAATAATAAAATGAATAGATTATGGATGGACAGATGGAGTAATATTTTAATTTTATTTTATAATATTATTTAAAATTATTTTAAAAAATAAAATCTTATTATTTCTTTCTCGATGATATGTCATTTCATTATACTTTTAATTATTTGATATTTTTAATCAAATGATATATTTATCTTTTAATTAATTTTATTTAATACAATCATAATTAATAATTTAACAAATTGCTTAGAAAAATATAACATGCTAACTTAATATCCATTTAATGTTAATTATATTTTCTAATAAAATAAAAATTGCTTAATTCAAAAAATAAAATTAAATTTTTAATAGCGTAAATTATATATATATATATATATATATATATATATATATATATATATATATATATATATATATATATTTCAATATTAATTATAAATATGAATTTAATACTTCCTCCGCCGCTCGAAAGAGAGTCTTTTACTTTTGTGCATGTTGATTAAGGAGTATTATTATTTAATGTATAGTGGATAATTGTATTAATGAGAGTGTGTACCCCATATTTTAGTTGTATTAGTAGTGTGTGTGGGTCTCATGTATGTAAAAGAGGAAATGACTCTCTTTTAAGCGGAGGGAGGGAGTATTTTTATTCATTCACTCTATATAATGTATATCCCTATATTCAATTATAAAAATGAAAATATATTTTATATTAATTATTAAATAAAATATTTAAATGTAATATTTTATAATCCGCGTAACACGCGGGTCATATACTAGTTTATATATAAATAAATAGTGATAATATTTTATAACAAAAGTAATAACATTTCATGCTCTTATGTGAAACGGTGAAAAAGTGCTAACTTTTATAATGAAAAGTAATACTTCATCCGTCCCAAAGTCAAGATCCCGGTTACTGTAGATATGAAGTTTAAGAAAAAATTACTTTTTGCTTTACTTTTAGGGGTAGTTTGGTATTTCTAGGTAATAAATAAATTATAAAGTAAGTTATGTGAGTTGTAAAGGGGTAACAATTTTGAAATTAAAGTGTGTTATGGTGTTATTGACTTTTGTGTATTTCCTTATTTGAGGGTGTGAACTTGTTTATGGGACGAATAAAAATAGAAAGTGTGAATTTGTTTATGGGACGAAGGAATTACTCAATTAATGAAAACTGATAAGACAAACTTTCTTGTGAGAAGTTAATTACATATATTAGGCGGTTTGTGAGATGTTTTAAAGTTTGCCTATTATATAGATAAAATATACTTAATGATTGTTTAAGTATGTTTTCTAAAGTATGATAAATGATGAAATAAAAAATAATTTTAGGGTGTTATAATATGATTCATTATTGACATACTTTAACAACAAATAAGCATACTTTAGTAATGGGTTGACCCGTCTAACAATCATCTCACAAAATACCCGTCTCACAAGCGAGTGTCTCAACTGATAATGCTATTTCATAAATAATTTATAATATAAATAAATAATAATAATATTTTACAGCGAAAGTGATAACTAATTTAAAAAGTGTAAAATGTTTTCAGGACAGTCTCACACGAGACTTTCCCTATTATTTCAGTTCGGCTCATCTTCTTTACTCCCTCCCACCCAAAGGGTAACTTTTACTTTTTGCACGTGGATTAAGGAGTATTGTATTTTAATGTGTGGTGTGTAATTGTATTAGTGGGAGTGTGGTACCATATTTTAATTGTATTAGTGAGTGTGTGTGGGTCTCATGCATTCAAAAAAGAAAATAGAACTCTTTCAGTGGGACGCGTAAAATGAAAAAAATAAATTCTTTTGGTAGGATGGAGAGAGTAGGTTTTCAAATGGAATCACTTGTTACATTCTATATTTCATCTCATATTTCATATATTAGATTCTCGCCATATACCGTAATCAATGCTCAAATTTTTATCACATAATCCAAGGAATTAATGGTCATTAATTAAAATATATTATTTTAATACTAGAAAATTAGTTATGGAATAAAGATGCAGGTCTTCTGCATAAATTCACTCAATTTCCTCTCACTGTTGCTATAGTACCATAGTCCTAGTGAGAGAAAATTGAGGGAATTTATCATAGAGGATCCAAAGTCCTGGAATAAGATACCGGTATCTTTTATCCTTTTCGTTTCCAGACTTACTGATGGGATAGATGTATGTATTCGGAACCGGGGTATATTAAAAGAGTGCACAACTAAGCAGAAGAAATTAAACATGCAGAAGAAATTAAACATGCAGTAAACACCATCACGAGGAGTAACATCAAAGATATAAATATTATCTCACACAAAGAGTCATGAGGGCCAGCTAAGAATTATACAGCATAACATAACCACTTTGCATAATTAAAAATTTAAAATCAACATAATCTTCCATAACAGGAATTAGACGGAAGAATAACTAACGAAGGAGTTCTGAATCAGTAACTCCACATACAATCGAGCTCACTGGCGCCCATTTTTGATTCTCAGCCATCTGCCACTGTCCAACAGCGCCGTCGGCATCGCCTTGAATGACTGCCGGAGAAACTCCGGAGAAAAAGAAGGGCAGCTGGAGGTTGCTCGGAAACGCAGAGAGCCCAAAGCATTGCCTTTGCAAATGTGAAGCAAAAGATGGCGACGAAGATGATTGGTTAGGCGCGAGTGAGTTCACCGCCGGCGGGAGAGGACTGAAGAGGGAATAATGATCATGGTTGAACATCGACAATGAGGTGGTGGAGAAACAGGGCACGTGCGTCGCAACGCTGCCGTCGAAGGAGTCCACGGAGGCGGTGGCGGGCTCCAGTAGAGCCGGCAGAGAGACGGAAACTGACGACGGAGAGCTGACTTCTGGACCGGCGATTGACCGCATCTTCTTTCCTCCTCCTGCGGCGGCGGCGGCGGCGTCACTCTTTTGAAACACTCGAGAAATGACCCATTCGCCCTATTCCCAAAGTGAGTGGCAGTGTCAAGTTCGATCAAAGTTACATCAAAAAGTCAACAATAATAATAATAAAATAATAATATAATTCTAACATGTACAGAGTGATAGAACCAAACACGTCATCCATATATGACAAAGACGTCCGCTTGAAAAATCTCTCAAATGATGTCTATACAGCCTATAATGTATTGCAGTATAACCTAAATAGCTAGCCAGCCTAAGTAATTACTTCTTCAAGGATATGATTCACAGCTGACATTCACAACAATTAATCCTTAAATTAATTCCCGATAATTAAGTTAATAACTTATTAAGGTTAGGGCAGTACCCATATATGATTATTACAAAAAATAATTTTGCCACATTTTTTTAGTTGTAAGTTTTAAAATATCCTATAAAGCTAACACACCCTTATTCAATTGACTCAATTTAAAGTTTAATTAGGTAATTGAGTATTTTAAAATTGGGTAAAATCGAGTATTTTAAAATTTCTCCTAAAAAAAGGGTAGATAGAAAAAAGAAAAAAAAAAAAAAAAGAGGATAATGTCACCTATTCCTTCATAATAAGGTCAACTATGATATAAGCCGAAATAAATTAAGAGAAAGATGCAGGAAGAGAGTTGTTGCTGTCATTTCGTTTTCACAGCGTGATGCACAGAATCAGGGTACCATGCAAATGAATAAGAACTGTACTATGCCCCCCTGGCCAACATAATACATTGCAGGAGTTTCGCAAGCTTTTTTTCTTTTTTCTCTCTCTAAAAAAAAAAACTTTCTGTCATCACCACCAGATTAATCATTATATTTTATTTTTGATAAATGCACAAAAAATTCCTCCAATAGTAATGCACTTTAAAAACCGCTGATCTAAACGAGTGCTGACGTGGCTAATCATGAAAAAAAAGCCAACGGGATCACCTTAAATCTCCATATCTCATCTTCTAATCAATGCCCAACTTATTTTAATTAAAATTAAGTTAGAAAACACGTATTGTGAAATAGGGAATTTAGATGGAGAAAAGAGGTACCTTGGCGTTTCTGGACAGGTCGTGGTAAGCAAACTTGCCTTCGAGGCGGTACTCATGCATGACCCAGTTGCTCTTCTCTCCCTTGGGTGCCCTCCCCCGGTAGAAAACTAGGGTTTTCTTCATCCCAACGAGTGCACATGTTTTGGAGCTGTAGATCTCCCGGTCTTTTCCGGTTGCCTTCCAGTAACCGGCTTCCGTCGCCCGGTTCGTCCTCAGCCCGGTCGGGTATTTCCGGTCCCGTAGGCTGAAAAAGTACCATTCTTTCTCTCCCATCTTTGCTCTCCCTGCACATTAATAAAATTTAATTATGCATATATGTATGTTATGATGATAATCTTGGTGTATTTAGAAACTAGACCTGGAAGATGCCATGGCTCGCACTTGTTTAGATCAACTTCGGCGATGGCTCTGCTGGAGAAGTTGGAGTCCAGAACTTTCTTGAGAAGATAGTAGGTGATGAGCTCTTCATCAGTCGGGTGGAATCGGTAACCCGGAGGGAGTGCTTCGTGGCCATGATAATTCTCCATCAGAATCAGAATGCAGAAAGAAAATGACGAAGCAGGAAGTGAAAGGGCAAGTTTAGAGGCATATATGTGGCATTTTGATTGACAGAGTTAGTAGTGGGGGTGGAATTATATTAATGGGAGTGGCAGGAGAGAAAAGGCGAAATTATATTTAGGCATGATGTGGGTAGAAAAATCTGGACTTCTGTGGAGTCTGATCTTTCTGCAGTTTGCAGAGGGCATTATCATATTCATATGGCTAATGGCTAGAAAGTAGGGAGGGGGGTGGTTGTAGGGGTGACGTACGTATATTTGCAGTGATAGGGGGAGGTTGTGTAATTTTGTTTGAATATGCGTGCGTGCGTGAGTAAGTGTGCTGGTATTCCTATGTCAGTGAAGAAAATGAAAGGAAGGAACAGAAAGTAGTTTTATGAGAGAGAAAGAGAGGGGGAGTTTTGTTAGAGGATGAGAGAGAGTGATATCATGAATTCACCATCGATCGATAAAGCTGTTTCATATCTCCTCTGTCAGCACAGTACAAGATTAAATAATAATCGTGTGGACAGAGACAAGGTGAATCCATGTCCACCCTTTTCTCCCATTCCTAATTCCTCTTTCCTTTCCGATTATAATTTTTTTACTCCCTATGCTTTAAGGGTGCTATTAGTTTTTGGATAAGTTTTGCTTGAGATTGGCTCACGTAAAATTATTTTATAGTACTTTTTAAAATAGTTGTCACTTTCTTTATAGAACATTATCACTTAAATTATAAAATATTATCACTTTTTAATTATATTATAAATTGATCATGAAATAACATTATCACTTTTCATTAATTTAGTATCACTTTTTAATATAAAAGTTTATCACTTTTTGATCGTCTCACGTAAGCTCTTACGTGATACGGTCTTACACAAGTCTCTTTGCCTTTGCTTTTTGCATGTAGATTAAGGAGTATTATTATTTAATATGTAGTTGATAGTTGTATTAGTGTAGGTGTGAGTCCCATTTTTAGTTGTATTAATGGGTGTGTGTAGGTCCCATATGTATAAAAAAAGAAATGAGACCCTTGGGTGCGGACGCCCAAAATCAAAAAATAATACCTTTAAAAGCGGACGGAGGGAGTATCTTACAATTTTATCTTTAAAGAAAACATATACTCCCTCCGTCCACTTCTAAGGTGTCCATTTTATTATTTTTTGCGTTAAAGGTATTCATTTTTCCTATTTAGTAAAAAGTACACAATATGGCCCCACCACTTTCCTCTAATATAACTATTCACTTTACATATAATAATACTCTTTAATCCACATGCAAAAATCAAACAGATACCTTAGAACCGGATGTAGGGAGTACCATATATATAGGCCTTGGCTATATGCACACATAATTTTTACTAAAATACACTTATTTAATTTTTCAAATTATAAATGTATATAAAAATTACTAAAATATCCGTAAAACTTATCTACCACATTATTACACAACTCCATTAAACAATACATACACACACCTCATCGGCTCATCCTCATATGATAAAACGAAAAGATATCCCCAATTCACGCCAGGTCAACGCCCCCATACCCAAAGTTTAAAACAAGAAGAGAACATCAATAATAGATATAATAACACAGAAGAACAAGAAACAAAGACGATATTTCAATTTCGTGTGAAGAAGCAGAGATTAGGAAACCAGCAAATACGAAATATCAGATCTGGTCATTAATGAAACTTGAATCACTCTCTCTTTTCTGGATATGTTCGAATGCACATAGTATTGTTTGACTGGCTTTTGAAAACGATGTATCAGATCTAGTCAAATGCACTTAACACTGTTCGACTGGCTTTGGTCAGAAATTTTGGATCTGTTCGTCGGCAACTGGTCGAACGCGTGCACTAAGCGTCGACCAGTGCTGGTCGAACAAATATATATTCATCGGCAGACAAGGGCCGAACGGGCATCAATAATTTTTTTTGTAATTAACCAACTGCCCATTTCTTGAATTTGAGTGACGACTTTCTTCCTTTCTTTTTTCTTCTTCTCCTTTTCTGTTCTTTCTTCTTTATCCTTTTTTCTGAGGATGGAATGCGAATGCATGTTGGTGTATGTTTAACTTCTTCCTTCTCATCTCTCTCTTATTCTTCTCCTTTTCTTTTCTAATTCTTCTTCTTGAACGTGGGTGGGTGTATGTGTTTTATTCTTTATTTTGGGATGGAGAGTATTAATTTGGGTGTATTAAATTAAGGGTAAATTAGTCTTTTACAATTGTGTGAATATATAATTTTTGTGTGTAGATATAATTGGGTGTATGAAGTAATTTGGTGTGTGCGAATAGTCGGTGCCATATATATATATATATATATATATATATATATATATATATATATATATATATATATATATATATATATATATATATATATATATATATATATATATATATATATATATATATATATATATATATATATATATCCTCCGCCCCGTGTTAAAGTCTAAATTTTACACTTTAGTTTGTTTCAAATTAAGATTTATATTTACAAAATAATTATTTATTCCACATAGAACTCACATAAAATACTACTCCCTACTACAAATTAAATAATATATTTCTCAACCTACTGTCTATTAAAATATTATATCTCTTAATATCCGTGGAAAAAAAGTGTCAATATTTGTTGGATTGTATACTAAAAGTCTAGCTTTTGTATGAACAATACATTAATAATTTATTTGAAATGAGAATCATATGATCAAATGATTGCATCTTATAATTTATTTATATGCATGATGTAATAGTCCACTTACTTTATACTGTAGATAATATGTTGTGCAACAACACATGGAAGATCATATTATCGGTTTCCTTATAAAATATGAATAGAAGCTCACAACCGAGATATACGGGGACTCTCTATCGGGATGGTTGTAGTATGGTTTGGTATTAGCTTGTCTTGTCTATAGAATCACATTAGTGCACTTTGAGTGTATTGAGCAGGACCACTTGAGATCGTTCGACTTATACTGACTTATAGGAGAACTTGATCTCAGTTATTATGGATGTTCATGCTCTTAATCCCTATACAATAACCTCGACGCGTAGGGCAGTATGTATTTCTTTGATTCATCAATTAGTGAGATTTACATGTAATTAAATCAACAAACTCGTTGAGTTGGGAAGTTGTGCTGTCTCTATGGTGTGCTGTTGATTGTAGAAGGAATTCGTGTCCTACATAGGTTGATGATATGCCCTTGAGGAGCTCATAAGGATTATCATGTAAACCCTGCAGGTAGATTTATTCCGGCATGATAATGAGGTTGAGTGGTACTACTCTTGGATGAGATATTAATTAATGGAGTTGTCAGTAACTTAATTAATTAATGGACATTGTATATCTTAAACATGGGGAGACTAAAGAGCTCATAATAAGAAGGAGCCCATAACGTAATTATGAGATTAGAACGGTAGTGCAGTTATAATATTTTAGTGGTATATATTATTATTATTGGACTTAAGTATAAGCTTTGGACTAAGCTTGGATACTTAAGCCCAATGAAGACCCAACTCTAATTTCTCCTCCTGGTCCCTACTGTAGCTCATATATAAGTCATCTCAACTGTTCGAAAACCCTAATATATGAGATTAATCACGCCTAACACTGTATGGAGGGTGAGGGAACAGCAGATTGAGAAGATCTCGAGGATCGTCGCCCACACGACGTCGAGATTGGACTTGAGAATAAGCAGAAGACTGGAAGGTTGTTTGGTGCTGCTGTCCGCCACCTTCTACGATTTTTATAAAATCATGCAGATATCAAAACAGGACTTGTGATATACTGACGAAAAGCCATGGAAGAGAAGATCGTTTTGGCATGTAGATCACTCAAATCCGATATCAGATGAGAGAGTTATGCCCAAAATGGTAACACTGCGCAGGTTGGTGGCGAGAATCCATTTTCTCCAACATACCCTCGTGAAAGGTAATACGTTTCTTGTTTACTTGCTTCCACTGCTTGTTAGAAACGTATGGAACCCTAACGGTTCATATTAACCAAATGATCAAATGCCAACAATATTAACACAGATGGAGGGAGTGTATATTATGACAGGTTCAGTGTTGATATTTTCTTTATAGGCTAAAAATATCAATTCTAAGGGTAAGAATTGAGATTTTCCTTCTGACTATATGTCATTCATCTAATTCGTGTGACAAAAGGCGTAACACTCAAATGAGGACATCCAAAATCTCAACTTACGTATCATTCATTTGACGCGTGAATTCGTTTATATCATAACCACTTCTGTAAAATATGGAGTAGTAAATTCATTGGCAAGGCCAAGAATTCCGTTCATGACTAAATTTCTTTACCGTAGAATTGGAGTTCAAAAATCTTGTTTTCTTTAATCAATTTTATTATTGATTGGTAATGTTGTCTTTTTATAAATAAATAATATAAATAAATAATAAAGTAAATAATGTTTTAAGTGATGCTGACATTTTAAAAAGTTAGTGATATTTTTTATTTGAAAATTTTATCTTTTTTAAGGATGGAAAATGCAATGAGACAAATAAATTACGAAAGAATGAAAATTGTCATCCCTAGTCCACCAATTTTTTCCATTCTATTCGACCATTATCTTAAAATTACTAAAATATTCAACCAACATTGGTTAAAAATTCCTAAACGTTATGTTTGTTTTTTAGTTTGAAATTCAGTTTTTGATTTTCAAAATCTACAACTAAGTTTTCAAAACACTTTTACATATTTTATACATGCTCTCCACCCACATTTTATACATTGTCTCTATCTCTATCACCTTTCACCTCTCATCAATTAATACACTTTTACACATATCACCGCACATCTCTATAAATTGATTTGATATAAATTTTAAACCTACACCCTACTGAAAACTCAAAGCGCGCAAACACATATTACTATTCAGTAATGGTTTAAAAAATCACGTAAATTGAAAATAAACATAACGTTAATATTAGACAAATATCGATTGAATAGTAGATTAATTTTCGTCCAATGATGGTCTAACGAATGTAAAAAATCCTCCTAGTCTGCCGAAAAATTTATGTCGGAGAAATAGAAAAGTAAAATATAAACTGGTTAAAATGCATAAAAACACATACTTTTAGGCAATTGAATGCTTATTTGTCCGACATAATACTTGTAGAGTGAATTTGTGATTTTAAAAGGATTTTGAGAATCTAGGGTTGCTTTTTTTTCTTCTCTTACTTGTAAATTTAGGGTTGGTGTGAATATGTCTATGGAAGAGGTGTGTGTTTTGAGAGGTTTAGTATATAAGTGGGTTGGTGTCTATAACATTTGAGAGTGTGTGAATGTTAATTTATATATTTTTTTAGATATGGTTATTTTAGTCTTTTATGATGTTGGTATTTTTATAAATATGTCATAAAGTGTGTATTAAGTATAAATGTCGGGTGTGGATAATCAGCGCCTAAATATAATAATTACAATAATATTGCCGCAATGGGGGCATAATGTGTGATGACAATCGATCTTATAGGCCAGTAACCCATTCGGAATCCATGCATCTATATATCTAACATATATAGCAGAGTGCACTGAAAGTTTTACCTCTCATCGAAAATTGCATGGAGAAAATAATTTGCAGAAGTGAGCATCATTTTCACCTAAGTTTTGTAGTGTTATTTTGGTTATTTAATGTGTTTTTATTTCTATTTTCGTTTTATTAGTGGTGTATTTTGGCATTTGTGTAGTATTTTGTGATATAATATAAATGTTCAGGATTTGATCAAATTGTACTTAAACACAGGTAAAAAGGGAGAAAAATGAAGTCGGGAAGTGCAAACGTGGAAGGACTGAAAATCAAGCCCAAAATCAAGTCAAGTGTCGCAACTCGCCACAAGTTTAGGATACACTTGCAGAAGGGCGAGCTCGGATAGCTCCGAATCAAAACCTTCAACTCGCCCTTGTGAAAAGGCGAGTGCGGAACTCGCCACGAGTTAGCCTAATAAAATATGATATCTTTTGGTTAAAAATTGATACTCCCTCCGTTCCATTTCAATGTTTACGTTTGCTTTTTGCACGTTGATTAAGGAGTATAATATTTTAATAGATAGTGGGTGAAAAAATATAATATTTAATGCAAAGTGGGTAGGTGTATTAATGTTGGATGATATATTAATTGTTTTAGGTGAGTCTCATATTCCAAAAAGGAAAACGTAAACATTGAAATGAGACGCTCAAAATAGAAACGTAAATATTGAAACGAGACGGAGGGAGTGTCCATTAATTAATATTTTTAATAAAAAATTTAATAGAAATCATGACTATCGGTGCCTTATAACCGATGTCTATCAGCAGTTTTAAGTAAGTTTTGCCAATTGACATCAAGACCAAAAATATCAGTTTAAAGAATCAATGTCTAACAAAGCATAAACATTAGGTAAAAAGACATCAGTTTGAAGAACCGATGTCTATCAATATGGTTTTTTAAGAGTTGAGAATATACATATATGTTATATATTGTTTTCTTTTTCTACGCTTTTCATATTTTAATTTATTATTTTTATTATTTAAAAATGTAATAATTCAAAATTAATAATTCATTTAATTTAAATATTAATTTATAAAATGTGATAACCTTTAAAATTAAAAGTGATATTCAATTAATAAAAAGTGATAATGGTGTTGTGAACGATTTCATAAAATTTATAGTATTAAAAAATAGTGATAACATTTTAAAAGAACAGTGATAATATTTTAAAATAAAGTGATTACTAATTACGAAAGTGTATTTCACGAAAAATTCATAGAATGTATAAAACGTGATAATATTTTTAATAAAAAGTTATTCCTAATCAAAGAAAAGTGATTTCTATCTAATTGAATTATTATTATTTCACGAACAATAAAAGTGATAACATTTTTAATAAAAAGTGATACATGAAAAAGAATAAGTGATAACCATTTAATTAAATTATTTTATTAACAATTTGTAAAATGAATAAAAAGTGATAACATTTTTAATATAAAGTAATATCTGATAAAGATAAAGTGATAACAATAGTTCAACTATATAATAATTGATTACTAATAATATTGTTATTATTGAATAATTAATAATAATAATAATAATAATAATAATAAAATAGAGTTAAATTCATTTTTTGCCCTGTAACTAACCAAAACTTCGATTTTTGCTCTAAAAAGATAAGTGGTTCAATTTTGCCCTATAACTAACGAATCATTTCAATTTTTGCCGAAAAATGTAAATTTCGCCAGAATCTGCCACGTCATTCTTCAATTTGGGGGTTTCCGGCTGGTCAATCCGACGTGACAATTTTGACTTTTTTTAGCCTAGAGTTAAATCATTTTTTGCCCTGTAACTAAGCAAAATTTTGATTTTTGCCCTAAAAAGATAAGTGGTTCAATTTTGCCCTATAAATAACAAATTATTTTAATTTTTGCCCAATTTTTGCCGAATCATTTTAGGCCTCGAATTAGCATCTACCCTGTTCACTACAATACAACACACTGCTTTAATATACAAAGAAAACAACAAGGGTGGAGCATATATAAATCAAAGAGTGTTGTTATTTGCACACCCCTTTTTATTAAATACAATATTTTTATTAAATACAAACCCCTTTTAAATTTTAAATCTTAATTTTATTATATACACACCCTTAAAATTCTAAAATTACACTTTTAATTTTTTTTATACACCCCAAAATTCATCGTTCAATTTTACTAAATACAATATAAACCCTTCACCCACATATAAATTCATATAAAATGGATTCCATTATCATAAAAATAAAACCGCTTTTAATAATTAAAGAAAGATGGTTCAAGTTCATTTTAATAGCTTATACACGTACCTAATTGGTTTTTTTATTCTTTTTTTTTATTTGGTTTGCTTTTTTTTCTTCCATTTTTAGTTCTTTAATTTTAATTAAGTTAATGTAGTATTAGATTTAAATAATTTATTAAATTAATCTGACATAATTTATGGAACAAATAAAAATGATAATATTTTAATATAAAATTATATCTGATAAATAACAAGTGACAACTATTCAATTAAATTATTTTATAAATAATTTGTAAAATAAATATAATATTTTAAATAAAAGTTAAGTCATATAAAAAGTGATAATTTTTTTATATAAAAAACAAGATAAAATTCATATATATTGTGTTTTAATAATTAATAAAATACTCTCTATTTAACTTTACATGAGAAATAAATTATTACAAAATTTGTCTTAATATTTGCAGAAGCAATTACGTGAACATCGTTAGGTTAACGATGGGATCGCGTGTTTATTTATTAACTTAATTTAGATATCTTTATAATATATTTTAATTATATAATAGTAGAGTGTGTATAAAATAAAAGGAAGTGTGTATTTAAAATACTCTATAAAATAAATAGAGTGTGTATTTAATAATTTTAAGGGTATTTTAGACTTTTTTAAAATATTAATTTTATTTTTATAATAATAGGTGTTATTTAATAAAAGGAAGTGTGCAAATAAGATGAGCATAAATGAAAATGCAAGAAAATTTATTACATCTAACATTTGAGACTGTAAGATTAATTTGACTCAATGTCGTAGCATTACCTAAATTACAGAACAAACCAAGTATTGTAATTCCAAATAAATCTCGATCAGATTGGTAAAATGTACAATTAATAAAACGCAAGGAACAACGTTTGATCGTACAACAATATTCAAAAGAACACGCATGCACGACGAAATCCTCATTGAAAATCACCCGCTAAGGATCCGATTAATTAAATTAAATTAAATAAGAATCAAATCAAACATATTTTGAATGTAAATTTTAGGGCAAGATAAGTGGACAAAAATTGAAATGTTTCGTTAGTTATAGGGCAAAATTGAACCACTTATCTTTTTAGGACAAAAATCTAAGTTTTGCTTAGTTACCGGGCAAAAAATGATTTAACTTTAGGCTATAAAAAAGTCAAAATTGCCACGTCGGATTAACCAGCCGGAAACCCCCAAATTAAAGCATGGCGTGGCGGATTCCGGCTAAATTTGTATTTTCCTGTGAAATTTGGACAAAAATTGAAATGATTCGTTAGTTATAGAGCAAAATTGAACCACTTATCTTTCTCAAGGCAAAAATCAAAATTTGCTTAATTATAGGATAAAAAATGTATTAAACTCTAATAAAATATACTGTAATATTTATTAAAATGAAAAAATAATTGATTTGACAAACCTGTTTGTAATTAGCGTGGATACAGGCCGCCAATTTCGTGAAAACGTTAGTAATGTTAATTTAGCGAGCCAAACGAGTGCGAGACCGTCTCACGAATTATATTCCGGGAGACGGGTTATCCATTAAACCCCAATTAACTGGGCCAGCCGTGTCAATTGACGATGAAAGAAGGGTGTGTGCTGGGCTATCCATTAAACCCCAATTAACTGGGCCAGCCGTGTCAATTGACGATGAAAGAAGGGTGTATTTAATTTTATTTTTATAAAAAAATATTTTATTACCTTTTCATGATTAAATATTAAATTTTATTCATATCATGAATTGTTCATAAAATAATTTAAGAATGATTGTCACTTTTTATTAATCAAACACCACTTTTTATTAAACATTTGTATCATTTTCATGTAACGAATTGTTAAAATAGTTCAATTAGATGATTATCACTTTTTACTAATTAGATATTATTTTTTACTAAAATGTTATTACTTTCTATTTATTTCGTGATTTATTTATTTTTGACAGTTATCACTTTTCATTGACTATATATCACGTTTTATTAAAAATATTATTACCTCTTATCTAATTTATTAATTATTCATGAAATAGTTAAATTGGTCGGCTATTAATTATGTATCACTTTTTTTTAAAAGTGTTATTTCTTCTTATTCATCCTATTAAGTATATGAAATGATTTAACTGAATTGCTATCACTTCTCATTAATTGAGTATCACTTTTTATTAAAAATATTGTCACTTTTTATACATTTCTATTAATTTTTAATGAAATAATTAAATTAAATGATTATTACTTTTCTCTAATCAGATATCATTTTTTTTATTAAGAAGTTATTGTTGTCACTTTTTATTCGTCCTATTAATTTTTCATAAAATATATAATTGGTAAGTTATCACTTTTTATTAATCCAGTATCACTTTTTTTAAAATATATGACTTTTTTATGAATTAATACCATAACTTTAAAGAAAAATCAATTTATTTTAAAAAAATAAACAGAATTCGAAAACGAAAAATATAAGAAATAATCTAATTAAAATTAAGGAAAATAATAAAAAGAAGTTATTTAATTTACCAAGAAAAATAAAATTAATAGAAATATAGATAAATATTAAAAAGAAAATGGAATTTAATTATGAAGTATTAAAAGAAAAGAAAAAGAAAACAAAAACAAAAAAAACTGCAAACAAAAGTTTCAAACACGGGTTGATCGCCCAACTTCCGTTTTGTCACTAACCAATTCCTACTTAGACCATCTTCTAAAGACTTTTCAAATTGAAAAATAATTAAAATTTAAAGAATGAAACATAAAAATGCATGTCCAATAGATTCTTCAAAATAACAAAATATTTTATATAATGATTTTGACACTTCAAATTCAGAGAGCCAAAACGATTCTTTAAAATTAATGACACTAACTATTTCATCACTACCAACACTTTATTTTCTTGAAATGTCCACAAAAAATATTATTTAATTCACATCTATGATAAAATAAATTAGGAGAGAATATAATATAAAAATAAGTAATAAATAAATTTTGGGAGGATAACAAATTAAATGAAATATAAAGAGAGTGTTGGAGGAGATAAAAAATATGGCTCTCTAAAATTTAAATACTTTCTGTATCACACAAAATACTCTCCAAATTATAAAGATACTCTTGGAGATGCTCTTAAATGTAAACTGGTAATACGAAAAACTATTGAAAGGCGGTCAACGGGTCAATACAGGACACGTCTCACGGAATGAGATCCGTGAGACGGTCTCGCACACGTCTTTGCCTTCCTTTATTTTTTTTATTTTTATTTTTTATTAATGGATAGGATAGGATCCGTCTCACATAAGAAGATCCGTAAGATGGTCTTACCCAAAACCTATCCCTAATTAATAGGTACAAACATATTTATGTATTATTAAATGATAAATTTATTTTAAAAATTAATGAACAATATTTTATTTTATTTTATTTTGCCAACACTACAACATAAATGAATTTACGTAACAAATAAAAAGTGTTATTTAATTTAATAGCTTAATGGGTGAGTCTTGAATGAGACTGTCTCACAGATCTTATATTATGAGACGGATCTTAATTTACCCACCCAACATAATTCAAATACTCAAGCATGGTAACATGGAGGTGAAGGCTAATCAGCAAAATTTAATTTAAAATCAAATTATATAATTGACACTAATCGTGACATGCAAATTAACGAAGAACCATTTAATTGAAATTAATTGATTGTCATCATTAATTTAATCTATATTTATGTATTATTAAATGATAAATTTATTTTAAAAATTAATGAATAATAGTTTATTTTATTTTACCAACACTACAACATAAATGAATTTACGTAAAAATAAAAAAGTGTTATTTAATTTAATAGCTTAATGGGTGAGTATTGAATGAGACTGTCTCACAAATCTTATATCATGAGACGGATCTTATTTTACCCGCCCAACATAATTCAAATACACAGTATGGTGACAAGGAGGTGAAGGCTAATCAGCAAAATTTAATTTAAAATCAAATTATATAATTGCCACTAATCGTGACATGCAAATTAACGAAGAACCATTTAATTGAAATTACTTGATTGTCATCATTAATTTAATCTATATACAATGTAGAATTATATTTTAATTTTAATAATTTTTTAATGATATATATAATATTAATTTATAAATTGATAAAAATAATTACTTATTAATAAAGAGCTATATTCGGTGAGACTATGTTATACTTTTTTAATTAATTGTCTTTTTTATTAAAAATGTTATAATTTTTTTTAAAAGTTTATCATTTTTTATTTATAATATAATTTTTTTATTAAATGGTTAATTTCACCGTAATTACTTTTCACCAATTAAATATTATTTTTATTAAAATATTATCACTTCTAATTCATCTCACAAAAGTCACTCCGTGAGACGGTCTCATATAAATTCTTGCCACTAATAAAAACATCCAATTAAATAATACTCTATTTTATTAAGAGTATATGAATTATAAAGTGGTATTATTTTTAATAAAAAATGAAATATAATAAGTAAATAACCATTGAATTGAATTATTTTAAGATTTATAGAACAAATAATAAGTGATAATATTTTTAATAAAAGTGATATTTGATCCGCAGATAGTTATATTCTTTTAATTGAATTATTTAAAGAATATAGGACGATTAAAAATTGATAAACATTTTTAATGAATATTTATATCCAACAAAAATTTGATAAATATTTCAATTATTTTATGATCGAACAATATATAATATGAATAAAAAAATAATAATATTTTTTTATATTGAAATTTTATCACGAAAAGTAATCTATTGAATTATTGTATTAGAGAAATATATTAAATTAATTTGATAAATTTTAGTTCTTATTGAATATTTATTTTATATTTTAATTACATATTAAATAAAAAGTTAATTACAAAATTAATGTAATTAAACATAAAAATAAATAAAAAGTACCTTTAAAGTTTAAAGGAAAAAAAAAACGAAATAAGAATGAATTAGAATTGAGAAAGAAGGCAGTTTGGGATATCGATGCAGGGCATTAAAGTAAAATGCAATGAAGCGTTCAGCAAATTTTTTTATTTTAAATTATATAATGTGTGTAGATTGATGAGAGCGAAAATAAATGTGTTTTAGTATCCAATTTAACACATTTTTTTATGAGAATTGTTGTTATATATTAGCACAAGTGTCTTATATTCGATATATGTGAGAAAAAGGTGCGTTTGAGGTGTTTTATTGTATTTTAAGTGGAAAAAGGATCAAAAGTGCAAAGTTGGAGAAAAGATGTAACTTTGTGCAAGAATGCTGAAAAACACACGTCCAACTTGTGTAATTTTTTTGTGTTCGTGTTGATTGGTCGTAATAGTCGGGATGACCAATTAAAGAATTTATCAAACCCAAGGGAGGTATGTACTAGAGTTTAAGCGATCTCAAGTTTATTGTGATTTTATAAGGAGGACGGAATGGAGGATAGATGCAAATGAATGCAATTACACTAATGCAAGAAATAAGAAATAAATTAATGCAAAGATAAAATGGGTTCCAAATGATGCAAGGATGAGATTAGCAACAATCATGACATGGATAACAAAATAATCATGCAATTAATTATAATCTATCATGGACATGGCATAGGAGCAATCACTAATTCCACCTAAACTCTCTACCAAGATGGATAGGATGTAGGCCCTTCCCAAAAGTACTTAAGATCGATACTGTAGCGAACACCTCCCACTAGGTACTAATTACTCTACGAGTTCCCTAACTAGGTACTAAATCATAGGTAATATTCCCTTTTAAGGTACTATGAATTCACTAATGGCTTGGGTCTCCTCATCTAATCAACTAATCTCTCGATTAAGCTAATCAAATGTTCTATCAAAGGGTTCTAAATCTAGAAGGATAGACCTATCTCATTCTAAATTAATGCACATGAAGTGTATGATGAAATGATTCAATGAACTATCCTAAACATATAATTGATTTACCAATCTAATCACATGCCCATGACAATTAATCTCACAAATCATCATGTACATCAAGCAATTAACATCAATGATAGAAATAACACAAATGTCAAATTAAGATTAAAGTCCAATTGCATAAAACCTAAATTATCCAACACCAATCATGGAGCTAATCTCACAAAGGAGATTAGCTTATCATAGTCTCAAGCAAAACATAATAAATTGTGTTACAAAATTCATGAATAAACTCTAAGAAAATTACAAAATAAAATAAATGCTTCCCTTAAATTTCTTCAATGAAAGCTCTATCGTCTCTTGTAATTTTCAACATCCCTTACTTCCTTGATCAAATGGAGTGGATGATGAAAGGATTTAGTGAATTAAATAGGTGGAGATGGATGATTGGTGAATTGAAATGGAAGGAATGGAAGCGAAAGTTGAATGGTGGAATCTGTACAAAAATCGGTTGCCCCCCCTCTCTGCTACTGCTTCCAACTTATATAATGGGCCAATGGGCCAATGACTCTTTCCCAAAATTAAATAATGTATCTGTTGGCCCACCATTTGAAACTAAAAATATGGAAGTGGTTGTGTGATGGCCCACAATGAAGAAAGCTTGATTCCAACAATTGGTAAATACACGTGTATTACACCATTCTCAATTGAATTTTCGGTGGGCCCATATCATTTAAAAGTCACATGGGTTGATGTATATCAAGTGGGCTGCCATTTTGATAGGAAAATATAGACCAATGATTAAAAATTGGGCTTGAATGGTTTAATGGGCCTTAAATTCGCAGCTGCAACAGCCCAAATTTCAGCTTGCGCGAAGTTTTTGTTTTGGCCCGTATTTGCTCGTTTTAAATCCAAATCAAGCCCTGTTTCTTCCCACGCCTTCGTAATTGAATGTAGTATTGGCTTTTGATTATTTGGTTAATATGAATCATTAGAGTTTCATACGATTCTAACATGCAGTGGAAGCACGAAAATAAGAAACATATTACCTTTCACCAGGGTATGTTAAAGAAGGTTGATTCTCGCAGGCAGCCTGCGCAATATCACGAGAATGGCCATAACTTCTTCATCTTAACTCTGATTGAAGTGATCTACACGCCTCTCTTCGGCGACTTTCCGTCAGTATATTAAACATCGAATTTGGAGTACTGTACGATTTTATATAAATTTTGCAAGGTGGTGGACAACAGCAGCAAACAACCTTCCGGTCTTCTACTGTATTCTCAAGTCCAATCTCGATGTCGTGTGAGCGACGATCCTCAATACCTTCTCAATCTACTGTTCCCTCACTCCCTCATATTGTTAGGCGTGTAATTAGGATTTATGGACCGCTGAGATGACTTATATATAGGCTACAGCAAGGACCAGGAGGAGAAATTGAGTTGGGCCTCCACTGGGCTTAAGTATCCAAGCTTAGCCCAAAGCTTATACTTAAGTCCAATAATAATAATAATATAGTCCACTAAAATATTATTACTGCACTATCTTTCCAATTCCAAAATTACGTTTTGGGCTCCTTCTTATTATGAGCCCGTTAGTCTCCCCATGTGTAAGATATACAATGTCCATTAATTAATTAAGTTACTGACAACTCTATTATTAATATCTCATCCAAGAGTAGTACCACTTAATCTCATTATAATGCCGAATTAAATCCACCTGCAGGGTTTACATGATATTCCTTATGAGCACCTCAAGGGGACATCATCAACCTATGACGGACACGGATTCCTTCTACAATCAAAAGCACATCATAGAGACAACACTACTTCCCAACTCACCGAGGTTTTTGATTTAATTACATGTAAATCTCACCCATTGATGAATAAAAGAAATACATACTGCCCTACGTGTCGAGATTATTGTATAGGGATTAAGAGCACGAACATTCATAATAACAGAGATCAAGTTATTCTATAAGTCAGTATAAGTCGAACGATCTCAAGCAGTCCTGCTCAATACACACAAGTGCACTAATGTGATTCTATAGCCAAGACAAGCTAATACCAAACCACACTATAACCATCCTAATAGAGAAACCCCCGTCTATCTCGGTTGTGAGCATCTGTTTATACTTTATAAGGAAACCGATAATATGATCTTCCGGTATTGTCGCATAATATATTATCTACAATATAAAATAAGTGGACTATTGCATCGTGCATATAAATAAATTATAAGACGCAATCATTTGATCATATGATTCTCATTTCAAATAAATTGTTATATTGTTCATACTAAAGCTAGACTTTTAGTATACAATCCAACATGCAGAAGCTCATTTTATGAATAAATCCTGAAATTTCCAACAGAAGTATCCTCTCCACAAATATTAAGGAATTAAAGAAATTAACCACTAAAAGCAACCTTAATTATATAAATCCTAGCTTAAAATGGACCCTATTTTCTAGCAATTTCTACACTCATCACGTGTGGAGCTCAAAACTAGAGATGTGATACACAGTTGAAATTCCACAGAAGAGAGGATCATTTTGGTATAAGAAACACCTCAATCAAAGTTCAAACAAGAAACTTATGATCAAAATGTTAACGTCGCGCAAGCTGTTTTTATTCAGTACGGTAGTGCCACTTTTCATGACTTGTTACACCTTCAAATGTTGAACTTTTTGTGAGTTCTTTATATTGATATAAAGCCAAGGAAGAGAGGATCACATGAGCCTAATAATTACTCAAATTGGAGTTTGGATGTGGACGTTATGCGCGAAACGGTGAGACTGCGCGAAGTAGCTCGACCAAGGTCGACGAAGACCATTCTGGTCGAACGAGGATACAAAATCCTATTTTTGGTAATTCCACTCTTCCAGTGTGTGTATGTTCGTATTTTTCAAGAAAAGCCCAGTAAAGGTCCATAAAGAGAGCTTACAAGTATAAAAGGGAATACAAATCACACCAAAAAAGAAACACAATCATCATACACCATCCCACAAGGGGGGATCACCCCCAACCATTATCCACATCCTTTCATCCATCCATCCATTATTGTGAAGATTCGTCTGCTGAATCAAGAGCAGTACCAAGAGGAGAATTCAAGAAGTAGAAGGACGCGACGATGCCTATATCTAGGGTTTTTATCATTTCCTAATTTATCTTGTATTTTCCCGATATATGGGTGAGATCTATCCAACCACCATGATAGTTCTTCGCAACATGATGGGCTAGAACCTTTTTGGTAGATCTAGGGTTTTGAAGTTTTTTATGAATTAATTGAAAATTTCGTATGTATACTCCATACAACACTACTTGTGGAATTATTTTATATATAATTATGCATTTTTAATTCATATTCATGGTCGTTTTGTGCATCTTCAACTATTATATAGAGTCTGAATATATATCTTGGTTGTTGATTGAGCATGTTCACTGCTGAATATAATTCCATGTTATGATTCTAAATGAGGGGACTCCGAAACTTCAACAGAACTATCATATATGAATGTTTATTAATTGAATTGAATTCGGGTTAGTAAGCAGGATAAATAGGTTAATTTGATAGTTCCTAGATAGGGGGTGAAATTATATCTCTTGCTCCAAGGTTATTCACACGTGATACACGCATATTTACTTGTGTCTATAGAGTAGATTTGCATGGCTTAGTGATGCGTCCATATTCCACAAGGCAGAGTCGAACATTGATACACGGAAGGGAAATTGATGAGTTAAACTGGATTACCCTAGGGCTACTTATTCTCCATTCTTGAGTCACATTCGTATTCTTCTAGTGCTCAATTTATTTTATTATTATTTTAATTAATTGTTTCATGGTTTAATAATTCTATATCTCACTTTTATTGCCTTTTGTCTTAATTAATTTAGTTAATAATTAAATTGATAATACATCGTCCTTTGGGTTCTATATTTAGCTTGATCGCTTACTTAAGCTGCAATTGATATCCTTAATACTTGGGGATTAATTTTGCGTGCAAAGAAAACGCTTATCAAGTTTTTGGTGCCATTTCCAGGGACAGTTGTTATTATTGATTTTATAAGTATTTCTAGTTTGATTAAGACTTTTATTTGTGATTATTTATTTCTATGTAACCTTAAATTTTTTTGAGGTACTTGTGCACTATGAAAATGAGAGGAAGAAAAGGAAGAAATAACACACAGTGCTAAACATGGCCGGAGCAAAGCAGAATCCAGATAATGTTACCATACATGAAATTTTCATGAACAGTGGAATTGTCAACATGGGGTTGATAGGAGTAAGGGGGCAGATGATGATTTTGAGATACATTCTGCTCTTATTAACATGGTGGAGAAGAACTTTTTTTCTGGAGGTTCGTTTGAAGATTCATATCAGCATCTCAAAAGATTTCTTGGTTATGCAAACACTCAAAAGGTGTTGGAGCTCATGATAATGCTAGGCGGATCGCCATATTCAAGTTCTCTTTGATTGATAATGCAGAAGAATGGTATAAGAGTCTTGATGCAGCAGACTGCACTACATGAGACCAACTGCAACAAAAATTCTTAGAGAGATACATGCCACTCTCTAATGTGTTTAAAATGAAGCAAAACTTCACCCAATTTGTTATGAATCAGGCTGAGAAATTTTATGAGGCGTGGGATAGGTTTAAAGATATGCTTAGGATGTGCCCACATCATTGGATGTTTAAGGCTCAGTACATAAGTATCTTTTACTATGGATTGGATTGTGAGTCGCGTATTCTTATTGATGCATCATCAGGAGGAGCATTGTTATCTAAGACAGCACTTGAAGTAGAAAAGTTGGTTGAAGACATCTCTATGAATTCACGTGACTAGCCTACAGAAGGAGTAAGAGGATCTTATGTACTTGGCAAGGTGTCTCAAGTAGAACATCAAGTGGTGAAGACGAATAGGGATGATGAGATCGTTTCTAGTCTAGCTAGCATCAACAAGCTACTAGAATCCTATGATTAGAGCTATTTTCACCTAGATTTTAGTGTCTTTTTATATATATTTTCGTATTATTTTATCCGTATTTTATATGTTATTTGGTTGTGTTTTGTATTTTTATTGAAATGTGTGTGAATGAGCTTAAACGTAAGATTTTCACTTTTTATTGGATGCTAAACATGATAAGGAAGATGTAGGAAAAATGGATCTCAATTCGGAGTTGAAACGAGGGAGAACGAGCCAAAACAGTGAAGAAATGCAGGAGCCAGCACACGAGCCGTGTAGCCAACACGGCCCTGTAAGAGTTAGCCGTGTGGCGACATCTAGTCACTCAACACGGGCAACTTCAGGTCGTGTCCAGTTGCACGAGTCGAGTCGGGAGCACGAGCCGTGTCGCCAACACGGCCCTGTAAGAAGGTGGCCGTGTGGCGACATCAGAAGAGCCAACACGACCACACCTGTGCCCGTGTTACAACACACGACTCGTGTTGCAGCACACGAGCCGTGTTGCATAACACGGCCCTGTAAGGCGAGGCCGTGCGGCAGCATCAGAAGACACAACACGGCCACCCCGTGGCCGTGTTACAGAGCACGACTCGTGTTGGGTATTTTCCTGCAGAAATTTCCAGATCCTTCTAGAAGCCTCCAAAGGGGTATAAATACCCCTTTATTCAACAATTGGCAGGAGAATCCGAAATCCTATCATCTACACACACATCACACACCATTTCTTCCATTTTCCACTATCATCTTCATCCATCTTCATCCATCTTCATCCACTCATCATATCTTCCATTTTTGGTGCTAAAGACTTCAAAATCAAGAGCTAGAGGTGGAGATCAAGAAGAATAGAAGATTCTCTTCAAGAAATTGATAGGGAAGAATCCATTCATTTTGTATTTCTTTAGATCTTAGACTATGGGTAATTGTAATGAATCATTTAATTGTTTTGTTACTTTTACTATGATAGGCTAATCCCTCTAGTGGGATTAGGAACATGAAGAGCATATTAGATTTATATTATCATGTGGATTAAATTGGTTTTTGATTTAATTGATGTTGATTTCTATTCATGGAGTTTAATTGTCTTGATGTTGTGATGGCATGGTTTGTTATTCATGAATGTTTATTGGTTTAATGGATTGTTGATCAATGGATTATTTGTGGTAATTAAATGCTATCATGATGTTCATGTATGTATTGCTTGGAGTGAGACGGAAATGACCCTCTATAGTATTAGGAAAGCATGAATAGACATTGAGTTTGGGTTAGACCGAAAGGATATTTGAATTCAATGAGGGGAACCAATCAATTCGTTGGCCTTAGTACACAAAAAGGGAGAGTTTAATCAAACTAGTACCTAGATGGAAGGGGTTAATGTTGGGCTTTGATCTTAAGTGCTTTTGGGAGTCTAAAATGGATCAACAACCTTTGTAACCCGAAAGGGAGCTTAGGATACAATCGTGATCACCCTTAGTCTACATCAATTGAGTTGAATTCCTTTTGCATGATAATATGAATTGAGTATGCTTGGATGTTTCTAATCCCATGTTTTTCATTACTTGAACTTTAGCACCCATTTTCTTTTCTTGTCATTTATTCTTATTCTCTATCTTATTTACTTGCTTCTTGTTTTAGTTGTTAATCATCTCAAAACCCCCGATCATCTTTACAAAAACGACATGAACATGAGCTCACGTATTTTGTTAGTCCGAACATAACTCCTTTATGGATTGATAATTTTTCTTGGGATATACTACTACAACGATCGAGTATTCTTGCTCGTGCGTGCTATAAAAATAGGCAAACAAGAAAATGGCGCCATTGCCAAAGGGGAGTTTGACGGACTAGTCGAGTACTGTGTTATTGTTTTAGTTGTTCTTGATAAGGATTTTATTTTATTTTATTTTATTTACTATTGTTGTTTGTGGTCTCACTCTTGGCCTTTTCGTAGGTGTTTTATGATCACAAGATCAAAGGGAAATCAATCGATCATTCCTTTGAATTTGGAGATTGAAAGGACCACACGACAAAGGAAGCGAGAGAGGCGTAAAGCTAGAAAAGAAAAGATGGAGAATCAACGTGGAGAGAATGCTAATTATAACCCACCCCAAGATCCTTTACAAGATCAAAGAGGGGTACAAGAAGGAGTGCAAGAGAATCAAGCGGAGATAATGAGGAATTTCTTTGCTCAAAATCAAGAATATATGCAATTGCTTGCCAATCAAGAGGCTCAAAGGATACTCCAACAACAAGAGGCACAACCACATGTTCGTAGAAATGTCCAAGAGATGGTTAATATGTTCAATAACCAAGCAATGCAAGGAAATGTGCAAATACCTCAAGAGAGGCCAAGGCCTAGAGCAATCCGGGATTACTTCCAACCGAGAGCCGTACACAATATGGTTCCTCCGGTTCAAGCCAACAATTTAGAAATCAAGACCGGATTGATCAACATGGTCAAAGAAAATCAGTTTGGGGGAGGTCCTCTTGAGGATCCAAACATGCATCTAGCTAGCTTCTTGGAGGTTGCAAATACCATTAAGATGAATGGAGTATCGGAAGATGCTATTCGGATGAGGTTGTTCTCTTTCTCTTTAAGAGACAAGGCTAAGGCATGGTATAATGCAATTCCTTTGGGAAGTTGTAACACATGGGAAGATCTTGAGCAAAGGTTCCTAAACAAGTACTTTCCTCCTTCAAAGACACTCCAATTGAAGAGCCTTATCACTCAGTTTAAGCAAATTCCGGATGAAAGCTTTTATGAAGCATGGGAATGCTACAAGGAGATGCTAAGAAAGTGCCCTCAACATGACTTTCATGAGAATCAACAAGTGGCTTTCTTCTATCAAGGGTTGAGCCAACAACATCGGATGCATGTAGATGCCTCATCCGGAGGATCTATATTCGGAGTGGATGCGATGAAAGCTATGGAAATTTTTGAAGACATTGCGATGAATGCTTATCAATGGCCGTCCGAGAGGATATTGGGAGGTTATGCATATGGAAAGGTGGCTCAAGTGGAAAGTGTGCATAAAGTGAAGAGCAATGTGTTTCAAGGCCAAGGCATGAAAGAATTTAATGAAAGCATCAATGCTTTAACTAAGCAATTGAATTTGATCACTCAAGGAGTGAGTCAAGGGGGAAGCACAAGTGCCATTGTGAATGATGAGAGCCTTGTTATGCAAAATGTAGAGGATGTTGCCTATTTAGATGGGAGAAATTACCAAGGAAATTTTCAACGTCAAGGGAATTTTCAAGGTAACTATCCTTCCAACCAAGGTAATTATCAAGGAGGATATCAAGGGCAAGCTCGGGGAAGCAATTTCAATCAATCAAGTGAAAATTATCAAGCTCCAAGGAAGCATGAAAATCTTTCTTACTCTAATCCTCAAACCACCGTGTCATTTCCTCCGGGATTCGATCCAAGTGCCAAACCATTGAATGGAGAAGGTAAGTCATCATTGGAAGAGACATTACTAGCATTCATGAAAGATACAAGGGCTTATATGGAAAAGAGAGATGCTAAGTTTGAAGCTAGAATGGATGAAAATGAAAAGAAATCCGACAATAGGATGAGAGCATTTGAGCATCAAATGGGGCAAATTGCTTCCTCCGTTGGATCTCAACACCAACAAGGAAAGTTCCCCTCTACCACGGTAACTAATCCTAAGGAGCAATGTTTGTATGTTACCGTGTGCAACATGGAAAGTAAGGTGGAGAAAGGGTTGGTGGAAACAACAAACATTGTTTCTAAGGTTGAAGAAGTAGTTGGTGATAAAGTGGTGTCAAAAATTGAGGAGGACATTGGCGTTGATGAAGATTGGTCTTTGGATGATGAGATGATAATTGGTGAATTTTTGTCTTTGTTGGATGAGGAAAGTAAGTGTGATGGAGAGATAATGTTGAAACAAGATCATGACATTGTTGAGGTTCATGCTTCATTAAAGGTGGAAGACCCCGGTAAATTCGTTCTTACTTGTAAAATTGGAAATGGGGAAAACTTTAATGCTATATGTGATCTTGGTTCGAGCATTAATGTAATGCCTTTGGAGATTTTTGAGAAACTTGGCATTGGGAGGTTAAAGAAAACAGATGTGGAAATCGGAATAATGGATGGTTCAATGATAAAGCCCCATGGAGTTGTGGAGGATACGCTTGTGCAAATAGAGGATTTTGTATTTCCGGTGGATTTTATGATAGTTGAGAAGCAAGCGGATCCTTGGATTCCATTAATTTTTGGAAGGCCGCTTTTGGCAACCGCAAAAGCAAGATTTGATATGGATAAGAAGGAACTCACACTCCGATCACAGGAAAGAGAATTGGTGTTATCAAGCAAGAATTTAATAGGGCGAAATCTTCATTTGAAGCCACCCATTAAGCCTCCGGATATTCGAGATGAAGTGGTAAGTGCGATTTTAAAAGATGAAGAATTAACTAACTTTATGCTTGAAATTGCAGGAAATTTCTCTTCAAAAAGAAATACGCTTGGGGGAGATCCACATGTTGATTTGAAGATTGATAAAGGGCCTCCGGGATTTAAGAATGTGAGGAAAAGAGGAAACGAGGTGAGTTCAAGTGTTAAAGGAGCACGAAGTGTGGATAAAAAGGTTGTTAAAGAGATGTTTAAAGTGAAGATGCGGCCCGATGGGGTCTTGGATTTCTCCGACTGTTAAGAGCTTACATTCGTCCGGCTTGAAGACGTTAAACTTAGCGCTAAATGGGAGGCAACCCATTCTTTTTATCTTTTGTTGTTTGTTGTTTTGGCCTTGTAGGTTGATTGTGCTCATGGAGAAAAATGCACATTGAAGAAAAGAGAAATGCTTCATGGATTCAAGTTGACATGTTCCACCATTTGTTGCAAACTTAATTCGTGACTCTTGTCTCGAGTTAAGTTTGGGGGTGATAGTGCGTGGTGGGCATAGCTTGAGTCGTGTGGATGCGGTTACTTCTCAACAAGAAGATCATCAATGGAAATTACAAGGGTAAGTCTCACAACTTTTTGCAAACTTAAGTCTCAACTCTTGTTTCGATATAAGTTTGGGGGGAGAGTGTGTGGTGTGACTCACCACTTGAGTATGATTCTTGTAAAATTGGATAAATTTAAAATTTTTCTCATGAGTTTGGGTTGATTTTGGCATGATTGGTGATGTTGAAGTGCATGATAGTCCATATTTATAATGAAATTGTTGAAATAATAGTGTTTGTTGAGTGTTTGAGCATGAATGAGAGGTATTGGAAGCAAGATGGAGCTTGGAGCTAACGCTTTCCTTACCAAATGCCTATTGAGGGAGTACTCTACACCTTATCATTTTACTACTTGAAATGAATTGAGTTTGATTTGGATTGTTGTGACTAGCATGCTACTTCATTTGTTATGTTTATGGGAGGTTTACTTTTGTAACTTAGGATTTCCTTTTCAATAAGGGTTGGGATGAATGTGTGCTTAATTTTCTTATGGATGATGGTATTTTGTGTTTTTGCATGTTTTGTGTTTTTGTTGTGTCTTGTTTGTTGAGTCCTTATTTGTATGTTTTGTGTATCTTCATTCTTGTCTTGGGATGTTTGGTGGTTTGTTTAGGGATGTCGTGAGTCATTTTTGAATGTGAGTGATGATATGTTGTGGTGATAAGTGATGACAAATTATGATTAAGAATCTCTACACTTTCAAATTGTGACATGTTTTACTTAACTTGTTCAATTTTGAGATGAATGTGGTGTAATAAGTTCCTTAGGGTCCGAGCACAAGCTTGTGAGCATTTGAGCCTCAACCATGCATACATGGTATTTCTTCATGAGTGGATCAGTTGTGTTTGATAAGTTAGAACTTGCTCAAGGACTATAGGAACGAGCCCGATTAGTGGAGATTGGTGAAATGATCTAATGCCATACTTGTTATTATAGTCATTGTCATATATGTTCCCTACCATGAACATCATCCTTAGTTAACCACTTTGAGCCTATAAGCCTATTTCTTGTGAATTTAGCACATTTCAAGCCTTAATTACCCATTCAAGCTTATATATACCTTTGTGTGGGTGATTGAGGAGATGGTAGCTAGAAAGGATTGATTGATTAGCAAAAGAAGAAAAGGGAATGGTAAACAAGCAAAGAAAAGGATGAAAAGAGCAAAAGTAAAAAGGCACATGCAACCTCAAAGTAAGAAAGGAGCAAATCAACATCAAAATGCTCAAATAAACAAAATTCAAAGAAAGGAAACATGCATCAAAAGAAGCTCAATCTAAGGAAAGTTAATGAATAGTGCTTGAGATTGTAAAGATAAGAAAGGAAGAAAGAAAAGTGGAGAAGTTGAGGAAATTGGCCATCTCTTTGATTACTTACACTTGTTGAGTCACTCTTATCCATATACTTCTTACCCTACCAAAGAGCCTATCATTACATCCTAATTAAAGACCTTTTTGATCATTAATTGAAACTTTGGTGGTTTGTGAATATAGTCCGCGAGCAAGCTTATAGCGAGTCGAGTCAATCGATTAATGAGTGTGATTTACCCTATTTCAAAAGAGTGTTGAGAGACATTAAGATCCATTGTGAGGCTTGGACTTAAAAGGAACTATATTACACTTTATTCTCTTTTGATTGAACTTGTTAATTTCTCATGTCATGATTTTAATGTTGTAGGATGACTTAGCATAGTTTGTTCTTATTATTGCTAACTATGTGTTATTGCTTATATTCGTTTAGTCTTTTCTAGGTGAAAATTTCTCCTTTTGATTTGTCATTTTCATTGCTCGGGGACGAGCAACACCTTAAGTTTGGGGGGTTGATTAGAGCTATTTTCACCTAGATTTTAGTGTCTTTTTATATATATTTTCGTATTATTTTATCCGTATTTTACATGTTATTTGGTTGTGTTTTGTATTTTTATTGAAATGTGTGTGAATGAGTTTAAACGTAAGATTTTCACTTTTTATTGGATGCTAAACATGATAAGAAAGATGTAGGAAAAAGCGGATCTCAATTCGGAGTTGAAACGAGGGAGAACGAGCCAAAACAGTGAAGAAATGCAGGAGCCAGCACACGAGCCGTGTAGCCAACACGGCCCTGTAAGAGTTAGCCGTGTGGCGACATCTAGTCACTCAACACGGGCAACTTCAGGTCGTGTCCAGTTGCACGAGTCGAGTCGGGAGCACGAGCCATGTCGCCAACACGGTCCTGTAAGAAGGTGGCCGTGTGGCGACATCAGAAGAGCCAACACGACCACACCTGTGCCCGTGTTACAACACACGACTCGTGTTGCAGCACACGAGCCATGTTGCGTAACACGGCCCTGTAAGGCGAGGCCGTGCGGCAGCATCAGAAGACACAACACGGCCACCCCGTGGCCGTGTTACAGAGCACGACTCGTGTTGGGTATTTTCCTGCAGAAATTTCCAGATCCTTCTAGAAGCCTCCAAAGGGGTATAAATACCCCTTTATTCAACAATTGGCAGGAGAATCCGAAATCCTATCATCTACACACACATCACACACCATTTCTTCCATTTTCCACTATCATCTTCATCCATCTTCATCCATCTTCATCCACTCATCATATCTTCCATTTTTGGTGCTAAAGACTTCAAAATCAAGAGCTAGAGGTGGAGATCAAGAAGAATAGAAGATTCTCTTCAAGAAATTGATAGGGAAGAATCCATTCATTTTGTATTTATTTAGATCTTAGACTATGGGTAATTGTAATGAATCATTTAATTGTTTTGTTACTTTTACTATGATAGGCTAATCCCTCTAGTGGGATTAGGAACATGAAGAGCATATTAGATTTATATTATCATGTGGATTAAATTGGTTTTTGATTTAATTGATGTTGATTTCTATTCATGGAGTTTAATTGTCTTGATGTTGTGATGGCATGGTTTGTTATTCATGAATGTTTATTGGTTTAATGGATTGTTGATCAATGGATTATTTGTGGTAATTAAATGCTATCATGATGTTCATGTATGTATTGCTTGGAGTGAGACGGAAACGACCCTCTATAGTATTAGGAAAGCATGAATAGACATTGAGTTTGGGTTAGACCGAAAGGATATTTGAATTCAATGAGGGGAACCAATCCATTCGTTGGCCTTAGTACACAAAAAGGGAGAGTTTAATCAAACTAGTACCTAGATGGAAGGGGTTAATGTTGGGCTTTGATCTTAAGTGCTTTTGGGAGTCTAAAATGGATCAACAACCTTTGTAACCCGAAAGGGAGCTTAGGATACAATCGTGATCACCCTTAGTCTACATCAATTGAGTTGAATTCCTTTTGCATGATAATATGAATTGAGCATGCTTGGATGTTTCTAATCCCATGTTTTTCATTACTTGAACTTTAGCACCCATTTTCTTTTCTTGTCATTTATTCTTATTCTCTATCTTATTTACTTGCTTCTTGTTTTAGTTGTTAATCATCTCAAAACCCCCGATCATCTTTACAAAAACGACATGAACATGAGCTCACGTATTTTGCTAGTCCGAACATAACTCCTTTATGGATTGATAATTTTTCTTGGGATATACTACTACAACGATCGAGTATTCTTGCTCGTGAGTGCTATAAAAATAGGCAAACATCCTAGCAGAGGTAGATTATAGAGTTGGCACAAAGGGAGCCTAGTATGCGACAGTAAGAAGTGAAGAGTGTTGAATATACCTTCAATAGATACATGACAATGAATGATGCAAGGGTTGACCGCATCGAAGCTAGTTTGAATGCTAGGCATGCAGATTTGTCTAAGCAGTTGAAGGACCTTACCTTGATAATGGGTCAGATGGCCGCGAATGTGAATCAGCTGACACAGATGTTAGAGAAGGAAAAGTTCCCATCTCAAGGCATAATAAATCCAAAAAAGTGCGAAGCCATCACGTTGAGGTCCAGAACACAGTACGAAGGTCTGATGATGCCATTGGACGAAAATAGAGACAGAGTGTCCCCGCTCGACTACCGCTCGACCAAACCACTTGGTCGAGCAATGGTCGACCGACACGTATTTGAGCAGAAAATTCATATTCACTTTACAGGGAACTAGCTCGACCAAAATGGAGTCGCTCGACCAGACCATTATGGTCAAGCTGAGGTCAAGTGGCCACCTGTAGAACTGAACAGTCATATTCCGATTACAGGGATCTTTCTCGACCAGAGCAATCTGGTCGATTTGAGATCGAGCAACACCATTCGACTCTGATTTCCATACAGGATGCTATACCCGCTGTTCAGAATACTCCAGTACCATCACATGAATAAAATACTGAGCTTATAGTAGAGAAAAAGTGGGAAAGAGCGAAGCGATTGAGAGCCGAGAAGGATAAGATGAATGAGGTTTAACGTGATGAGTGGGGAATCCCAAAAACTAAGATACCTTCTCCGTTTCCTTTAAGACTAGTAAATAAGGGATTGGAAGAAAAGTTCAAGAGATTTAAAGATGTCATGAACAAGATAAGCTTGAACATTCCTTTCTCCGAAGCAATCATGGAGATGTCTTACTATGCCCGATTTTTAAGAATATTATATCAAAGAAGAGAAGTTTGAACGGAGTGTAGACGGTGAATCTGTCAGAGAACTGTAGCTCGATCATTCAGAGAAAGCTACCTGCAAAGTGGAAGGATCAGGGAAGCTTCACTATTCTTTGTGACATTGGAAAGGGCCGGCACGGAGAGCCTTGTACGATCTTGGGGAAAGCATCAATCTGATGCCTTAGTCCATATTTAAAAGGCTTGGTTTGGGGAAAATTACACCCACGACAATTTCTCTTTAGTTGACGGATAGATTCATGACTTTTCCAAAGGGTTTGATTGAAGATGTTTTGTTGAAAGTGGATAAGTTGTAATAATAATATAATAATAATAATAATAATAATAATAATAATAGTAATAGCAGGCAAAGACTTGTCGAGATCGTCTCACGTAAGACCTTACATGAGACGACCAAAAGTGATAACTTTTATGAAGGAAAGTGACAATAAATTAATGAAAAGTGATAATGTTCTTTCATGAATAATTTACAGTATAAATAAAAAGTGATAACATTTTATAGCGAAAGTGGTAATGATTTATAGCGAAAGTGATAACTATTTTAAAAAGTGAAAAATGATCTCACGTGAGATGGTTTCACACAAGACCTACCCATAATAATAATAATAATAATAATAATAATAATAATAATAATAATAATAATAATAATAATAATAATAATAATAAGGGTAGGTCTTGCATGAGACCGTCTAACGTGAGACCATTTTACACCTTTTAAAATAGTTATCACTTTCACTATAAAACGTTATCACTTTCGCTATAAAATGTTATCACTTTTTATTTATACTATAAATTTTTCATGAAATAACATTATCAATTTTCATTAATTTAGTATCACTTTTCAGTATAAAAATTATCACTTTTTAACCATCTCATGTAAGCCCTTACGTGAAACGGTCTCACATAAGTCTTTCCTTAATAATAATAATAATAATAATCATAATAATAATAAAAAAAGAATATTTATTAAAACTGAAAACTTGAAATACCTAATATGCGTTCGTGGCAGTCGTAGATGACCAGCCGCCAATTTCATTAAAGTTTAAGTAAGTGAAAATAGATTTTTTCGTCCGCTAACTTTCATTTATTTTGAAATTAGTTCATTAATTTTTTTAATTTTGAAATTAGTCCGTTAATTTTATAACAATTTTGAAATTAGTCCATTAACTTCATAAAATTTAATATTTTAGTCATTTGACCTGCTATGGCAGGTCATTTGAATATTTTCACTCCAATTAATCTATATCATATTTTTATTTAACAAATTTTATCTCACTTTTTATTTTTCACTTCCGTATACCAAAAAACCAATATTAATATCATTACTAAAGTGGAGCAAATTTGACTAAATATTGATACTTCCTCCGTCCGCTCGAAAGAGGGTTTTTTTTTTTCATTTTGATCGTCCGTTCCAAAGAGGGTCACTTCATTTTTTACACAAATGAGATCCACACACACCCACTAATACAATTAAAATATGGGATCCACACTCCCTCTAATACAACTACCCACTACACATTAAATAACAATGCTTTTTAATCAACGTGCACAAAAGTAAAATGCCCTCTTTCGAGCGAACGGAGAGAGTATAATATAAATTCTTAGTGAAAGCTATTTTTTTTAAAATAGTATATATATATATATATATATATATTTTACATATTTTTTATTTTTATTTTTTAGAATAACTTGCTAATGACCTGTTGAAACAGACGATTTTGTTGAACTTGGTAAACATGATGGACGATTTTCAAAATTTTCAAATATAATGGAGGATTTTCAAAATTCTGCAAATATAATGGATGATTTTCAAAAAGTGAAAAACTTATGGACTAAATTCAAAATTGGGCAAAGTTAGTGGACAAAAAAATCTATTTTCCCTTTAAGTAATCTTAATTAACTAAAGACAAAGACTTGTGTGAGACCGTCTCAAATAAACCCTTATGTGAGGCGATCAGAAAGTGATACTTTTATAAACAAAAGTGATAATAAATTAATAAAAAGTGACATGCTATTTCATGAATAATTTATAGTATAAATAAAAAGTGATAACATTTTATATCGAAAGTGATGGCATTTTATAGCGAAAGTGATAACTATTTTAAAAAGTGAAAAATGGTCTCACGTGAGACGGTCTCACACAAGACCTACCCTTAACTAAATTAGCACTTCTTTTACTTAATTTTTTTATTTTTTATTTTTATTTTGTTTTACTTAATTCTTTTTTATTTTAATTTTTATATTAATGCATATGATAGAATCCGTCTCACATAAAAGGGGATTCGTGATAAGTCTCATCCAAGACTTACCCTAATAAAACTCTTATTTAGTGTGTGTGTATATATATATACTTCCTCCGTCTGCTCGAAAGAGAGACTTTTTTCATTTTGGTCGTCCGTTTCAAAGAGGTTCATTTTCTTTATTACACACATGGTACCCACACACACCCACTAATACAACTAAAATATGGAGCACACACTCCCACTAATACAACTACTCACTACACATTAAATAATAATACTCCTTAATTCGCGTGCACAAAAATAAAAGATCCTCTTTCGGGCGGATGGAGGGAGTATATACTAGTATGATACCTGCGTACAATGCGAGATCATTTAATTACGTGTAGGTCTTGCGTGAGACTGTCTCACGTGAGATCAATTTTCACTTTTTAAAATAATTATCACTTTCGCTATAAATTATTATCACTTACGCTATAAAATGCTATCACTTTTTATTTATATTATAAATTGTTCATGGAGGAGCATTATCACTTTTTATTAATTTATTATCACTTTCCTTCATAAGAGTTATCACTTTCTGGCCGTCTCACGTAAGCCTTTACGTGAGACGGTCTCACACAAGTCTTTGCCTTTAATTACACCCTCCGTCCTACATAACTCTTCACACTTTCCTCATTTGTTTGTCCCACAATACCCTTTACACTCTATAAAAAGGAAAAATCATTATCCAACAACCTCAAAAGTTACTTTAATTTCAAATTTGCCACTCATTTTTCACACACATACTATTGCTTTATACTTTTTGACAAAAGCTCCTGCGCCCCCGGGAACGGAGGGATACTCCGTGTCCCTATATGAACATAACCCTCCCCTTCAATTTTATTTAAATCTATGTATTGCTAGGGATTTTAATTGCAAAGGGTCATGGAAATTGCAAAGACGCACGGAATGTGCTCTGTGCGCTCGGGTGCACAGGAGCCTCACTCATACTTTTTTATTACCTAAAAATACTACAACACCCTCTAAAGTCAATAAAATTGGTCAAAAAGTGCAACTTTTCTTAAATAACGTGAAATTATAACCATTATTTTTTGGGGTGAGTCTTGCACGAGACCGTCTCATGGATCCTATTCCGCGAGATGGATTATCCACTAACCCATCCATTAATTTATTGAAAGCGCATCATTTTAATTACTTACTCCGTCCCATTGAAACGTATGCGTTTTTCCATTTTTGGTTCGTCTCAATATAAAGTGTGCATTTTCCTTTCTGGTAAAGAGGACCCACACACATTAATTACTTCTCTCTCTATGGGCCCATATTGATACTAATACACCTACCCACTTTACATTAATATATTATTTCTTTCATCTCACTACACATTAAAATATTATACTACTTAATCAACGTGCAAAAAACAAACGCCCACGTTTCATAGAGACGGAGGGAGTATAAAGTAAAGCACGTGAATATAGAATGCCGTTGAACGCGGAAGAGCACGAAACAATTGTGATTTCCCCTTTATATATAAAAAATTAATAAATTATTTTATTAATAATTAAAATTATTGTGTATTATATTTTATAAAATTAATATTATCACTTTTGTTGTGGTCAGGTATCACTTTTCGTTATAAATGTTATCACTTTTTATTTAATTTATAATTTATTTATAAAAAATTAAATAGACAATCATCACTTTTTATTGTTCAAATATTAATTTTTATTAAAATGTTATTACTTTTTATTTATCTAAAAAGTTGTTTATAAAATAATTTAAGTAATTATCACTTTTCATTGGTTAGATATCACTTTTTTTTTATTTAAAATGTTATCATTTTTTTTTATTATTCTCATTAATTATCATGAAATTGTTTAATTGGTCGATTATCGCTTTTCATTAATCAAACATCATTTTTTTATTAATGTTACAACTTTTTATCCCTTCTATTATTAATACAATAATTCAATGTGATGGTTATCATTTTTTTTCCTAATTAAATATCACTTTTATTGGTCATATAAATTATTCATAAAAAAAATTAATTGAATGTTATCACTTTTTCTTTATCAGATATCACTTTTTTTTTTATTAAAAACATTATCACTTTTTATTCATCAAATAAATCATAAGGGAAATAGTTATTTTGGACGAGTATCACCTTTTTATTTAAATGTTATCACTTTTTATTTTATTCATTCTAAAATTTATTAATGAAATAATTTAATTGAATAAATATCACTTTTCCTTATTTAAATACTATCAATTTTTATTTAAAAAAAAGTATCATCTTTATTATCAATTACAAATTATTTAAGAAATAACTCAATAGTATAATTTTCACTTTTTTTATCGGTATCATTTTTTGATAAAATAATATTACTTTTTATAAATTTATGATATTTATATGGAAAAATAAAAAAAATTAAATGAATAGTTAAATATAAATCATCACATTTTAAAAAATGAAATAATAACAATAAAAATGAGACGTTAAAAGAATAAATAGAGGAATACATTATACAGGGCTGGATTATTGACGCTAACCTTCGCAACCCGCGTGCTTTTATAGGATATTTTAAGATCCGTCTCATGAATCAAAGATCCGTGAGATGGTCTCGGGCAAGTTTTTGCCTATTTTTTATAATTAAATTAAATAATTCATATTATATAAAGTACCAACATTAATTAAGGAGTTTTTTTTATAGCTGGTAATTTCTTTCATCAATGTAAATAATTTGCAACAAATTATAACATTTGACTTTTGATAATGTAACGTATAACTAAATCATGTAAAAATCTAATATATAGGGTAAAATGTCTTGTAGGACCTCGATCTTATTTCAATGGATCAAATTAGCCCTTGATCTTTTTTTTAATCTAAACCATTTTCATTTCTAATATGGATCAAATGAGCCCTTAATTTTCTTAAAATAAAACACAGAGACACTCACGTTAGAAATCAAAGGAACGACGTTAAAGACATTTGGATCAAAGTGTTTCATCTTCTTCTTCCTCGAGACTGCCTCCATGTCCAAGCAAGTATCTTCTGATTCAACACACTCTGTTTAGTCAGCATACTCTAGTTCCCGACCATATAGTACCCGCTAGGACGAGGGTCATAACTTGTAGCATCCCGAGGCCAATTTTTTTAAATTGAAGTACTACTAATGAATCGAAAATATCATCACATACTTACTTAATAGTTTGATACACTATTTTTAAAGGAGGAAAATACGATTTATAACTTTTGAAAATGATTTTATAATAGCCTAATAATATAATGCTAATAATAAAATTTAATGTATACGTACATACATATATTAAAAAATACATAAAGAAATCATTATTTGAAAATTCATAGTCTTTGCATTTTTTTAAAAATATATATGTAGAATTATAGTGGGAACCATGGAGAATGTCATGTCTTGTCGCAGTCCAGATGTCCCAATCATTGACCTGAAAATTTGTTGTTTGAAAATGTGAGATTAAAATCCCAGTGGGTAATTTTGGCAGAATGCTAATCAGTATATACATAATGATATGATTACTCTTTTTCATGACAACCCGAGAGTTAGTCACTACTATATTTCATAGCCCGTCGACTACTACTATTATCACGACTCGTCAATAGCAACCATAAAATTCATGACCCATACGACCACTATCATAAGAGAAGAAATAAACATACTTCATATGAAAACCAACAATAACATCCAACCATTTTCAAATATTTTACCCACCTTTAGTTTACTTAAAATACCGCTTTACAACTTGAGTGGAAGAGTGATCCGACGTCCTGTTCACCAGCACTTCACCTAGCACAAATGATTTATTTAAAAACTTTCGCCCATATATTTGTGTATATATAAGTAGGAAAGAAAAAAATTATCATTTTATGATCAGATCAGTGGCTCGGCCTTCCTTTTATATCATAAAATGATGATAATAATAATATTAGTAGTAGTATAATAGTAATAATAATTATAATAAAAATTTGTATTATCATTTTATGATTAGGTAAGAGGCTTGACCTTCCTTTTAAATCATAAAATAATAACAATATAGTATGATAAAAACAGTACAAGGGTAATAATAATATTAGTATAAATTTGTATTATCATTTTATGATTAGGTTTGAGGCTTGGCCTTCCTTAATTTTAAATGAAAAATAATATCTATATACGTATAATACTAATACATTATGATGTAATAATAATATTAATAATAGTAGTGACTCATGAAAAATAAGGAAGACAGTTGGCGATGGAAAAACTCATAAAATATATATACATATATATATATTTTTTACTGCCAAAAGGGGGTGATTGCTATAAAGCCAATTACAAGGCTATTTATAGAAGAAATTTCACCTAGTTTACATTCTACTGCGTGTGGAAATCCTTCCTCCGTATATTGGCATAAGATTTTTGTCAGTCTTGTGCTGCTTTGATTCTTTTTCGCACTGTACTGATCACTTCTACCAATTTCTCTACCAATTCAGGACCTAAAATTTTTCGAACTCCAACTTCGTCCCATATAATTTGGTGTGCGACATTTTTTTACGTATAGTGCTTCAAAAGATGCTATTCAAATAGCCTGGTAGCTGTTGTTGTAAGCAAACTCTACTAATGAAAGGTGAGTTTCCCAGTCTTCTTCGAAGTCTAAGGCACAAGCTCGGAGCATATCTTCTAATGTTTGGATTGTCCTTTCGGATTGACCATCTGTTTGTGGGTGATAGGAAGTACTGAACTTGAGTTTCGTGCCCATTGTCTTCTGCAAACTTCTCTAAAATTTTGAAGTAAAATGCATATCTCGATCGGATACTATTGATACTGGTATTCCATGTAACCTCACGATTTCTTCATTGTACAACTGAGCAAGATGATCCATAGTGAATGTCATCCGCACTGGGATAAAGTGACTTACTTTGGTAAGTCGATTGACAATTACCCAGATAGCATCATGATTTTTCTGGATTTTGACAATCCAGTTACAAAATCCATTGTAATATGTTCCCATTTCCATTCAGGGATCTCGAGTGGTTGGAGCAATCCAGAAGGTTGTTGGTGCTCAGCTTTAACTTGCTGACATGTTAGGCATTGTCTCACAAACTATGCAATACTCCTTTCATCCCTCTCCACCAAAATTTTTTCTTCAAGTCTTTGTACATCTTGGTTTTTCCTGGATGTACAGTGTATGGTGTGTTGTGAGCTTAAGTGAGGATCTGTTTCTGTAATTCTTCATTATTGGGTACGCACACTCTTCCTTCGTACACTAAAATTTCATCAGTGATTATAGAAAATCCTCGAACATCTTCTACCTCAACTTTCCTTTTTATTTTGTTCAGGAAAGCATCATCCCTTTGTGCTTCTTTTATACGATCTTTCAGGGTAGGTTGTACTGTTAAAGCTGCTACTATAACCGAGGTACAGTATGGCCTAACGAATTGTAAATTTAATTTTGAGATTTCTTGAGCTAATGATCTTTGCTTCGTAGGTATCATAGTTAATTTTTCCTCATGCTTTTGATTGAGAGCATCTGCCACACCATTTTCCTTCCCTGGGTGATAAAGTATTTCGCAATCATAATTCTTTACTAATTCGAGCCACCTTCTCTGTCACATATTTAGTTCTTTTTGGGTGAAGAAGTATTTCAAACTTTTTTGATTTGTGTAGATTTGGCATTTTCCCCCGTAGAGGTAGTGACGTCATATCTTTAACGCATGGACAACTGCAGCTAATTCAAGGTCATGAGTTAGATAATTTACTTAATGTTATTTTAATAGTCTTGAGGCATATGACACAACCTTCCTGTGATGCATTAGCCCACATCGTAAGCCTGATTTTGAAGCATCTGTGTAAATTACAAACCCTTCAGTTCCATCTGGAATGGTTAAAATTGATGCTGATAACAATCTTCATTTCAGCTCTTGGAAATTATCTTCACACTTCTGGGGCTAAATGAACTTCTCATTTTTCTTTGTAAGTTGAGTTAGTGGTTTCGCAATTCTAGAGAAATCTTGAATGAATCTCCGGTAGTAACCCGCTAATCCTAGAAACTCCGCACTTCATTTATATTCGAAGGAGCCTTCCAGTTTAACACTGCTTCCACCTTTGCTGGGTCGACCTCGATCCATTTAGAAGAGATTATGTGGCCCAGAAAGATAACTCGATCAATCCAAAATTCACATTTACTGAATTTGGCGTAGAGTTTTCCTCTCCTCATTGTTTCCATCACGATTTTGAAATGTTCCTCATATTGTTTCTTATTTTCTGAGTAGACAAGAATATCATCAATAAACACAACGACAAAAAAGTCAAGGTACTGATGAAAGACTCGATTCATCAGATCCATAAAGACTGCTGGCGCATTGGCTACTCCAAATGGCATAACGGAGAATTCATAATGGCCTTATCGAGTCCTGAATGCTATTTTGGGGACCTTAGGTCAATTTTTGAGAAAACGGATGCATTTCTCAATTGATCAAAAAGGTCTTCGATACGTGGCAAGGGTATTTATTCTTTATAATTAGGCGATCAGTTTCCGATAATCAATGCACATCCTTAATGATCCATCATTTTTCTTTACAAACAGTACAGGAGCCCCCCAAGGAGATACACTTGGTCAGATAAATTTTTTATCAATAAGCTCTTGTAACTATTCCTTCAATTCTTGCAATTCCTTTTGTGACATTCTATAGTGCCTGGAATAACATCGATGGTGAATTCTATCTGGCGATCGAGAGGTATCCCAGGTAGTTCTTCAGGGAATACATCAAGGAAATCCTTAATGATTGGTGTGGGTTGTCATCTTCTTTCTCCTTTGTGATGTTCACCAAATATCATTGGTATTCTCCATTCCGTAGCATCTTCATGGCTTTCATTGAGGTTATGATCTCACTTTTGGATGTTCTCTGGTATCATAAAATATGATTTCTTGGCTTTCTCTTTTTTCTAACTTTATATTTCGCTCTGCACAACATATGTTGGCCTTATACTTACCACACCAATCTATTCCCAAAATGATATCAAAATTTTTCATTTCAAGGATATAGAGGTCAGCATCAATTATGTGCTGATTCACTTCTAATTTAACACCTTTCAACATATTGTTTACTCTTATATTTTCCCCAGAAGAAACACCCACATCCATTGTTACTTCCACATTTCCTTTGATCATTAGTTTTCTTATAAATCTTTCAGATATAAAGGAGTGGGATGCACCAGTATCGAATAAAAGGCATGCTGGCATGTTAGATATCGGTAACATATCTTTCATTGTTTTGTGTCCCTCCAGATTTTCTTCTTCAACGACTGCATTCAGTTGTGCCTTTCCCTTCAAATTTTGAGTATGATCACTCCCTTTTTGTAGTCTTGGTATCACATCATTCCTCTTCGGCGATTGCCATACTTGTATAGGTATCGGCACTTGACTGGTTCCTCCAATTAGTCCACCATTGTTGATCCTTGTGTATTCATGAGCTTTATGTCCTCTTTGGTTACATCTGTAATATACATTCTTCCACGCCAAGCATTCTCCCTGATGCATACGTTTACAAATGGGACATGGTGGTATTTTAGTCGGATTGGGCCTTGTGGTTATTACCAATTGGTTTCTTTTTGTAGGAATTAATTTAATTAATTAATTAAATTAATTATATTTAATTGGTTAGTAAGGGTTAATTGTTAAATTAATCACTAATTAAATGTGTGTAGTGGGTGAGTGTAATTTGGCTCATCTACTGGAGAGGTTATGTGAGGCGTAATGAGAATTAATACGAAATTATTGTCCCACGTGGGAGGAAAATCCTCAAAAATCAGATCAAGTCAGAAGATGAATCCTTTCGTATGGAAAGATTTATTGAACTTGAAGTAGGTTCGTTGAATCTAGACGCAATAACCCTCCATAATTACTGATTAGAGAAAATCACGCAATCAGCAATCAAATCGTCATAATTGCTAATTAGAGGAATTTACGACATCTGTAATTAATATGTCGTAAATCACGCAAACGCCATTATGGCTGAGTGGTATGGTGCACCTATAAATAGGGTCATCACTATACATTCAAACACACCACAATCAATGAGCACTTACATCTCAAAGCATTTGCATTATAGTTACGATCCAATTCTCCATCATCTTTAGTTCGCCAGAGTTTCTGCGATACTGGTGCTGCTTCGCCGGAAATGAAGAACCGTTTTACCTTTGGGGGCATTGCGCCAAGAACCAGACCACTACCGGGGGGTTTTACGTCTTGCTGGAAGAGATCCAATCTCGACTCGGTTCAAGATCCAGATCCAGTTTTCGCGCTAGTTCCATTTGAAGATCCAGATCTAAAGATAAGATTTGAAACTTTTCTTCATTTCTTGTATTTTATTTATTACTTTTCAGTATTCATATTGTAAAGGGATTGTATGGTGCACCCCCATATTCCCCAACACTTTTTATAGAGGAATCTGACCTATTCCTTTTGTAGGCTTGCCACTTCTTCTTGATCGATGTTTCTTGAGGTTTTTGATTGTATTCAAATCCTTGACAAATAGACATAGTCAATGCTCTTTCGAACACTTCTCGAAAAACTGTCAACTTCAATTCAGAAATAATTTCCCCAATTTTCGAACGTGGTCCCCTTTCAAACCTTCTAGTCTTCTTCTCATCCGTGTCCACGAGCTGTGGAGCATAATTTGATAGGTTATTAAATTTGCGTTCGTACTCAGTTACGGAAGCTGTTCCTTGACGTAGATTGATGAATTCAATTTTCTTTTGATCACAAAGAGCTTCTGGAAAGTATGGGTTCATCATAATCCCTTTGAAATCGTTCCAAGTTAAAACTTGCCTCGCCTCCTCACTCATATTGCGCTTGTGTGAGTCCCACAATTGGCCAGCATCTTTAGCTAGTTGGAAAATGGTGCAAGAAACCTTTTGTGCTTTGGTTAGCTCCATGTGTTTGAAGATTCAGTCCATCTCTGTGATCCATTCTTCAGTGGCTAACGGTCCTTCCTTTCCTTAAAATTGAGGTGGTTGCAATGACGGAATTGTTCCACGACATCGTTCATTCTTAGCCTCGTTTCATTCGTTTGTGGTGGTGATGGTGCTTGTTGAATATAGTTTTGAAGAGTGGTGAAAAATTCTCGAGCCATATCGGCTCCCGAATTAGTGTTGGTGCGTTCCTGTTGATCATGTCTCATGGAATCCTCATATGATTCCCTGTTCCTTCCAGTCCTTCTTTGGTTTCTAGTTGATGGCGCCCTTTGTCAAAAACTGAAAAGGATCAAGAAGTTGTGTCTTTTATTGGTGCTATATTTATAAACAAGTCTTTATCGTATTTCTACTTATTGCTGATACGAGGTGAGACAAAACATCTAAGGAATAAACTTGTTAAAAAGACTTGAAAACATCCATTTATTATAAGTCATAGTCACACCACATTGATTTCATATTATTAACTTACGATTCTTTCACCGTACCATGCTCTCATTGCACATTTTTATAAGAAAATTATAAATATGCATCAATAGTCTGGTTTCTCATGGTTCTCAATTAGTCTTAAAAGAAGAAATCACGAGTACTGGGTCTCGCTTCATCTTCAAACCCTGGAATGCGAGTACCAGGCCCTGCTTCATCCTCATATCCTGAAAAAAGAGAGATATTATCATTCATATAGATGTTTTCTTTATATTGTGTTGTCCATGCTGCAGTCATTCTTAAATTTCTTGGGTCATTGTAGGGATTGAATGGTGGCATCATGTTATAGACTAGTTCACCCCAGTCTCTGACTCTATGTTTTCAGTCCAAAACACCGGCAACACTGTGGGATCTGAAATTATTTCTCCATTTATCAGTTCCTCCTGGTACGTTATGGATTTTTCTCTAACTTCGATCGATTTCTACCTTTGTTCAATAGCTTGGTCCTGTAGTCGTTCTCCCGCCCCTCATACTCTATAGTCTTTTGTTCTCACTGATTTACTTTGGCATCTCTCTTTCGTGCTTCCGCTTCCCACTTTGTTGCTAATTTTTCTACCTTTTTCTTCCCTTCTGCTGCTTTAATTAGTGCCTTGCAAATTTCATATAGTCAATCCTCGATTTTTTAGCTGAATCTGTTGTGCTGAGATTATCAAATAATGTCTGTGCAACCACCCTATATCTGGTGGAGACAGTTTCCCTCAGGCGCAACGCAGCGTCGAAGTCTTCTTCCTTAAATCCTTGGTTCCATGCAGCGATCCTAAGTTCTAGGATTCAGTCAACATAGTGTCTTAAAGTTTTCGTACTGTATTGGGCACAAGTCTCGTATAGTTCAACAACCAAGTTTCCGTGGGGTTCCATTCCTAAAGGGACAAAATTTTATTTATTATTTTAGAAACACTTTATAATTTTTTTTCTTTTCTTCCAAAAAAGTTTTCCGAGCACTGCCTGCTGACATGGATTGGTTCTCCGTGGATCTTTTAAAGTGTTCTAGTTGTTAGTTAAATATATTGTATAAGAATACTCATATATACTTTCAAGGAAGTTATAAACCATAGCTCTGATACCACTCTGTAGCACTCCGAGTCCAATTTTTTTTGAAATCGAAGTACTACTAATGAATCGAATATATCATCACAGACTTACTTAATAGTTTGATACAATATTTTTAAAGGAGGAAAATATGATTTATAACTTTTGAAAATGATTTTATAATAGCCTAATAATATAATGCTAATAATAAAATTTAATGTATACGTACATACATATATTAAAAATTACATTAAGAAATCATTATTTGAAAATTCACAGTCTTTGTATTTTTTTAAAAATATATATGTAGAATTATAGTGGGAACCACAGAGAATGTCATGTCTTGTCGCAGTCCAGATGTCCCAATCATTGACCTGAAAATTTGTTGTTTGAAAATGTGAGATTAAAATCCCAGTGGGTAATTTTGGCAGAATGTTAATCAGTAAATACATAATAATATTATTACTCTTTTTCATGACAACCCGAGAGTTAGTCACTATCATATTTCATAGTCTGTCGACTATTACCATTGTCACGACTCGTCAATCGCAACTATAAAATTTATGACCCAAACGGCCACTACCATAAGAGAATAAATAAGTATACTTCATAAAACCAACAATAACATCCAACTATTTTTAAATATTTTACCCACCTTTGGTTCACTTAAAATACCGTGTTACAACTTGAGTGGAAGTGTGATCCGACGTCCTGTTCACCAGCACTTCACCTAGCACAAATGATTTATTTAAAAACTTTCACCCATATATTTGTATATATAAGTAGGAAAGAAAAAAATTATCATTTTATGATAAGATCAGAGACTCAACCCATAAAATGATAATACTAATAATATTAGTAGTAATATAATAATAATAGTAATTATAATAAAAATTTGTATTATCATTTTATGATTAGGTAAGAGGCTTGACCTTCCTTTTAAATCATAAAATGATAACAATATAGTATGATAAAAATAGTACAAGGATAATAATAATATTAGTATAAATTTGTTATGATTAGGTCAGAGGCTTGACATTCATTTTAAATCATAAAATGATATTTATATACATATAGTACTAATACATTATAATATAATAATAATATTAATAATAGTAGTGACTCATGAAAATAAGGAAGAAAGTTGGCGATGAAAAACTCACAAAATATGTATATATATATATATATATATATATATATATATATATATATATATATATATATATATATATATATATATATATATATATATATATATATATATATATATATATACTGCCAAAAGTGGGTGATTGCTTTAAAGCTAATTACAAGGCTATTTATGGAAGAAATTTCACCTAGTTTACATTCTACTGCGTGTGAAAATTTACCCAGGCCGATGTCACTGCTTACGCCATCAATAGACAAGATACTGCTCATGAATAGTATAGCAGCCGGACAGGTCACTATTCATCTACAGTAATTCACTGTAGACCTTTTGAAAAATCAGCCCCAACAGTAGATTACTGTAGCACTTTTACTGTGCATGCCGAAATTTTCGGCTTTTTACTGTACAAAAACGCGGTTTCCACTGTTTGGACGCGTTTTCATTGTGTATATATAGGATTTGCAGTTTTTATTTTGGAGGCATCGATCAGAAGAACTCCCTCTTCTCTCTCTGATCATACTTGTAAGCTCATGTGTTGAGCACCCCCCTCTTTTGTAAATTTTAAAGTTTGTATTAATTAAATCCTGCTTGCAGACTTCTGTAAGTATTTTAGTTTTATTTATTTTCTATTTTTATATTTTTAATCATGTTCATGTTTAGCCTCATAGGCTAAACTATTTATGTGTTGATCCATGACTATCTGTTATTATTAACATGGTAATAATATGATTTATGTTTAGATAAAACTGATATGATTCTAAAGGTATGATTACTTGTATTAACTGGCCTTATTTTATAATTACTGCTTAAGTATGTTTTTCCTGTTGGTCCAGTTTAGCCGATTGATAGGCGTTTTAGGACATTTTTGGAAATTGTTATTTAAGTGTAATTTGATTAATAAGATGCCGGTTAATTATTTAATCTGTAATGAAATTATTGGGGGAGGTTGAAAACTAGGAAATATTTTAAGGATATTACAGATTAAATAATTAACCGGCATCTTATTAATCAAATTACACTTAAATAACAATTTCCAAAAATGTCCTAAAACGCCTATCAATCGGCTAAACTGGACCAACAGGAAAAACATACTTAAGCAGTAATTATAAAATAAGGCCAGTTAATACAAGTAATCATACCTTTAGAATCATATCAGTTTTATCTAAACATAAATCATATTATTACCATGTTAATAATAACAGATAGTCATGGATCAACACATAAATAGTTTAGCCTATGAGGCTAAACATGAACATGATTAAAAATATAAAAATAGAAAATAAATAAAACTAAAATACTTACAGAAGTCTGCAAGCAGGATTTAATTAATACAAACTTTAAAATTTACAAAAGAGGGGGGTGCTCAACACATGAGCTTACAAGTATGATCAGAGAGAGAAGAGGGAGTTCTTCTGATCGATGCCTCCAAAATAAAAACTGCAAATCCTATATATACACAATGAAAACGCGTCCAAACAGTGGAAACCGCGTTTTTGTACAGTAAAAAGCCGAAAATTTCGGCATGCACAGTAAAAGTGCTACAGTAATCTACTGTTGGGGCTGATTTTTCAAAAGGTCTACAGTGAATTACTGTAGATGAATAGTGACCTGTCCGGCTGCTATACTATTCATGAGCAGTATCTTGTCTATTGATGGCGTAAGCAGTGACATCATCCTGATTAAGACCTGTTTGTGACATAATCAATGACGTCATTCTGATTTGGACCTATTTTCCTCCCGATTTCTTTGAAGAAGAAGATCCTTCTTTCCCTGATGCAAATTTATCAATCAAGGTATCATTTAATGAGTCAAATATATCATCTATACTGACTTCATTAATATCTTCATTAGGATCTTGAGCATCCTGCATTTCTTCAGATGCTATTGAGTCCTCTTTATCTTTTTTAAATTGAGATATCAGACTCTTTTTCATTTCTTTGATATATGCAGCTATCATCTGCTCAGGAGTCAAATTTTCAGATCTCATTTTTGCCTTATTAATGATATAATCGAAAGGCGAGGATGATTGAGTATTTTCCAATTGCTCTTCATATGAACAAACTTGTTTCTCTATTAGAGAAAATGTTTCATCACCATTCATTCTTCCAGTTTGGGGGTCAATCTCCACCAATTTTTCCCAGAACTTTACATGATAAGTTCTATACATACAGGGAATACCTGTTTTAGTATGACCAAATTCCGGTTTCCATTTTAGTATCCATGGAATGGAAAATTCTATAAAAAAGTAACAAGAAGCTATACCTTCTATTACAATTTTAGAATTCTGTCTTTCAATCATTTTGGGAGATACATCTACCCATTTTATAAAACATTCTCGGGTATCTCCTGGCAATATCTCTGGTATAGGGCCATAACAATTACACCAGTGGATAAACCAATTGGGTATTTCAAAGTTATAAACTTTTGAACATATTTTGATAAACCATGTATGATGTTTTTTATCATTTTCATAATTTAAAAATTTTTCAAAAGCATCGCAGTAATCCCAATAATTATATTTAATTACTGCTTTAGTAGTATCATGCTGCATTGATTTTTCTCTTAGGGGTGAAATTCCCCATTCTTCCATAGATATAATCTTCTTTATTAAAACTTTACTGAAGCTATAAACTTCATCATTATTACCAGAAGTGAAATGCTTAACATCACAACTTCCACTTTTAATTAAAATTTGTTCATAATAACCACGAGACTTATAAGTTCTCATCTCATTAGAACTATTGTCTAAATATCTATTCATTAAAAACCATGGGTCCTCACTCCATTTGAGATCCCTATCTTCCAATTTGAAGATTATTTCTTCATGATCTTTTCTGAAATATTTTTCATTAAAATCAATGTTTGCTACTATATTAGCAAAAGTAGTTTCTGTAGGAGTATTACTCCTTTCAGTATCCATGTCTTCAAATTCTTGTGACAAATTCTTGTTCACAAGTTTTCTTTTCCCATGTTGAGATATTATCTCAGGGGATTTTCCTTTATCTTTAGGAGTATTAGGGGTATAACCCCCACTCCTTCCTCCTCTTCCTCTCCATGGAGAGGAAGATCCACTACCCCGTTTCATTCCTGCAATTAAAATATTCACGGGTTAGAAAATCTGGAAGATTATTATCTTCTCCTTTTTTATAAATAATATTAAAATCAAAAGGAGCTAAATGAGCCTGCCATCTAGCAAACATTTGCTTAGAAACATCATGTTTAAAATCTTTATTAAACATAAATTTAGCTGCACTACAATCAGTAACAATAGTAAATTTCTGATTATATAAATCATCTTGAAATTTTAAAACGCATTTTACAATTGCAAGGATTTCTTTAGCAATCGTAGCATAATTCTTTTGTGCATTATTCCATTTTCCCGAATGGAATCTAATTAAATGCATTTGTTTATTATCTGGATTTTTCTGGGTAAGAATTCCCCCAAATCCTATATCAGAAGCATCTGTTTCTATAAACTTTTCCCAATTAGGGTTGCTAATCATTAAGCATGGTAATGTTTTAACATTATCCTTGATTTTCTTAATTGCATTAGTATGACTATCAGTCCAAGGTTTATGATTCTTTTTTAATCTATCATATAAGATAGCCGTATCTTTTACTAAATTATGATAATAAGGAGCAATATAATTGAGACTTCCTAAAAATCTTTGTAACTGAGTTTTATCAGTTATAATATCTGGAAATTTTTCAGCAAAATCTATACTCCTATTAATAGGAATTATATTTCCTTTTTCAATAAAATGTCCTAGAAATTTTATTCTAGTTTGAAATAAATCCATTTTTGGTTTAGATATTACTAGACCATTTTGTTTAATCAAAGATTTAAAAATATGTAAATGCTTAAAATGCATTTCAATAGTCTTTGAATAAATCAAAATATCATCAATATAAACAATTATAAACTCACTATAAGGAGTAAATATATCATTCATTATCTTCTGAAATTCAGAAGGAGCATTCTTAAGCCCAAATGGCATTACATTCCATTCATAATGTCCAATTGGAACATTAAATGCTGTTTTATATCTATCAGATTTATTAATTTGGATTTGCCAATATCCTGACTTTAAATCAAATTTTGAAAATATTAGACCATCATAAAGTCTATCTAATAAATCCTTTTTATTAGGGATTGGATGTCTAATCCATTTTAAAATTTTATTAAGAGGTTTATAATTTATTACCAATCTTGGGACACCTCTTTCTATCTCAGAATATTTATTAACATAAAATGCAGTACATGACCACGGTGATTGAGAATGACTTATCAGTCTTTTTTGTAATAAAGATTCTATTTCTTTTTTACATAATTCTAAATATTCTGAATTCATTTGACAAGGTCTAGCCTTTGTCGGAATATTCTTTTCATCAAAATCTTCTTCATATGGAAGAAATATAATATGTTTTTTCCTATCCCAAAAAGCATTGGGATGGTCATTACATATTTCTAATGAAAATTCATTTTTCAGAATACTAATCTTATCCTGTAATTTAGAATTTTTTAATTGTTCATTAATAGTAACAATATTAATCTCTTGTTTCAAAAATCCTATTTGATTTTGCTTAGCCTTAATATTATCATAAAGACTATGTAATTTTTTAGCAATTGGTTCAACTATAAATTCAAGGAAAATATTATTACCTTGGAAAGTACCAATAATCCCTTTATTATCAATATTTTTTATGGGATATATATTATTTAAAAATGGTGTACCAAGTATAATTTGGTTAGAAATATTTTTTGCAAGTATAAAACTTTGCGAAATGCATTTATTATTAATGCATACATAAGCTTTAGGAATTTTATATTCTATTTGGAGTTTATCACCACCAGCATGCCATAAAGTATGACTTGTTTTATGAAAATATCTAGTAGGAATTAATCCTTCCTGAATAACATTTAAATCTGCTCCACTATCAACAAGAGCAATAAATGATTTTGTATATAGATTATCAATTAACAATGATATTTTTATATACCATTTTTGAGATATAACTGTTTCTATAGTAGATAAGAAATTATCTTTTTCTATTATAGGCAAATTTTTCTCAATTTCTGGTAGAATAATATTTTCTACTTTAGTATTATTCTCTAATCTAGATATTCTAGATTCTTGAATAAAATTCTCATTTTTCAAAAATTTTATTTCTTCTTTCAGATTATTAATCTCTTTATAAATATCCGGCAGAGATATATCTCTTTTATTTTGATGTTTTATTTTTAATTGGTTCATTACCTCTGACATATTATAAGATTTATTCTTATTAAGAATATTGTTTATTTTTTCTTCTTCTTTATTAGAAGTAGATGTCGAAGCACCATTACCCAATTCATCAATTATTTTGGTCCTTAATAAAGGATCTTTTATTAGTTTTAGTAACTCAAAAATATTTTGAGAGTCTAAAACATTTATACTCATATTAGAAAATTGAGACATGATCTTATAAAATTCAGATTGATTATTATCAATATTGTTAATTTCTTTAGGACATATTAATCCATCTCTACAAGGTTCACATTCCTCTGAATCATAGAATTCTTCATTTTCTAAATTTCTTACAATCTCATCTTCTGATTCAGAAGTACTAGAAATTTCTGATACTGATTCTTCAGATTCAGATTTTTCTATTAAAGATTGTATTATGATATTTTTTATATCATCCGGAATTTCTAAATTAGAAATTCTTTTCTTTGTCCAACAAAATTCATTGGTATGTCCTTTTCTTTTACATATTGTACAGTATCTTTTCTGATTCTTATTGAATCTTTTCATATAAGCTTTCTTTTGGAATTCATTTTTCTTTTGGAAATTATCTTCCCTTCTTTTCTTTTTTCTTTCAATATATTTAGGAGAATGTCTCCTGTGTTTAGATTTATAAATCTTTTCTTTTTTATTTTTACTGGACGAAGGATTATCCAATCCAAATTGTTGACAAAATTCTCCCAATTGTTTCTTTTCCAAGAAACTTTGTCTTTTTAATTGTTGATTTAACTTTATTTCATTACATAAAGCCAATCCTTCTTGAATACAAGTGTCTATTAGAGCTCCATATGTAAATTTTTCATAAGGAATGGTAATATCATTACCCTTTATAGTTTTTCTTATTCTTTCAGCAAATAAACTCGGTAATCCATCCACAAATTTGGATTTCCAATGAGTATTATTGCATTCTGGTAATTCCATTACTCTGCTTAGGAAAGTATCTTTATACCACCTAAAATCAGAGAGTGTTCTACATCGTAGATTTTGTAATAATGTTCTAATAGTATCACTATTATCACTAAATCTTCCTGTAAAATGTTCAATTACATTCACTGCTAATGTATAAACTGCAGTTTCAATAATTTTATTATCTTCTTGCTTATTTGCATTTAAAATATTATCTCTATCATGTGGATTTAAATAATTATCCCACCAACCTTTAAGTTGGCCTGTAAATCCAGCTATTATCATTGCTGCAATAGTTTTGTCAGTATTTTGACTATTCTTACATATTGTAGAATACATCAACATTCTATGAACAGTATTATAAATCTGTTTATTAGAATATCCATCAATATTCCACTCATAAATTTTATTACCAGAATAACTGATATCAATAGTATCAGTGTACTCTTCATGTAATACATCCATAGGAGTAGGTCTATTATAATAGAACTTACTTTGAATGGGTTTATCTGCCCATTTATTATGGAGTTTATTTATTTGATCTAGAAAAACCCCTTTATAATCTGGGTTTTCTATCAAATTATCATCCAACTCTTTATCCAGAGTTCTTATACTAAGTTTATCAAACTTTTCTTCAAGATATTTCTCTAACTCATATAATGGTTGAGTTTTAAAATTAGAAATTATTGGGGGAGGTTGAAAACTAGGAAATATTTCCTTTTTTATAGGAATATTAGAAACTTCTGATGTAGAAGTTTTTTCCTTATTTTCAACAACTTCTTTTCCCTTATCAAGAGATTTGTTATTTATTTTAGTAATAATCAAATCCAATTTATCATTAATAGATTGAATTTGTTCACCCATTATTACTAACGATAAATTAGTATAATTCTGACTTTTAAACATATTATTAATATGTTTACATGTAACTTGAAGTGTATCATCTTCAATTAATTTAGCAAATGCTAAGAAATTTAAATCATTAATTTTAAATGGTTGCTGTGGGGGATATTTTCCTGAAACCACTGAACCATTTTGCAAAGTATAATTTCTTTATTTCAGGATTTAATCCTATTACAGATTCCATCTCATCTGTATATTTTTCATCTTCTATTTGAGATGTATAAGCTCTAGTTTCTCTTAATTGAGAAGTAGAAGCTCTAGGTGTTTCCACCATATAATCAATTGGAGAAATATAATTTCTCATTGAAAAATCAATGCAGCATGATACTACTAAAGCAGTAATTAAATATAATTATTGGGATTACTGCGATGCTTTTGAAAAATTTTTAAATTATGAAAATGATAAAAAACATCATACATGGTTTATCAAAATATGTTCAAAAGTTTATAACTTTGAAATACCCAATTGGTTTATCCACTGGTGTAATTGTTATGGCCCTATACCAGAGATATTGCCAGGAGATACCCGAGAATGTTTTATAAAATGGGTAGATGTATCTCCCAAAATGATTGAAAGACAGAATTCTAAAATTGTAATAGAAGGTATAGCTTCTTGTTACTTTTTTATAGAATTTTCCATTCCATGGATACTAAAATGGAAACCGGAATTTGGTCATACTAAAACAGGTATTCCCTGTATGTATAGAACTTATCATGTAAAGTTCTGGGAAAAATTGGTGGAGATTGACCCCCAAACTGGAAGAATGAATGGTGATGAAACATTTTCTCTAATAGAGAAACAAGTTTGTTCATATGAAGAGCAATTGGAAAATACTCAATCATCCTCGCCTTTCGATTATATCATTAATAAGGCAAAAATGAGATCTGAAAATTTGACTCCTGAGCAGATGATAGCTGCATATATCAAAGAAATGAAAAAGAGTCTGATATCTCAATTTAAAAAAGATAAAGAGGACTCAATAGCATCTGAAGAAATGCAGGATGCTCAAGATCCTAATGAAGATATTAATGAAGTCAGTATAGATGATATATTTGACTCATTAAATGATACCTTGATTGATAAATTTGCATCAGGGAAAGAAGGATCTTCTTCTTCAAAGAAATCGGGAGGAAAATAGGTCCAAATCAGAATGACGTCATTGATTATGTCACAAACAGGTCTTAATCAGGATGATGTCACTGCTTACGCCATCAATAGACAAGATACTGCTCATGAATAGTATAGCAGCCGGACAGGTCACTATTCATCTACAGTAATTCACTGTAGACCTTTTGAAAAATCAGCCCCAACAGTAGATTACTGTAGCACTTTTACTGTGCATGCCGAAATTTTCGGCTTTTTACTGTACAAAAACGCGGTTTCCACTGTTTGGACGCGTTTTCATTGTGTATATATAGGATTTGCAGTTTTTATTTTGGAGGCATCGATCAGAAGAACTCCCTCTTCTCTCTCTGATCATACTTGTTAGCTCATGTGTTGAGCACCCCCCTCTTTTGTAAATTTTAAAGTTTGTATTAATTAAATCCTGCTTGCAGACTTCTGTAAGTATTTTAGTTTTATTTATTTTCTATTTTTATATTTTTAATCATGTTCATGTTTAGCCTCATAGGCTAAACTATTTATGTGTTGATCCATGACTATCTGTTATTATTAACATGGTAATAATATGATTTATGTTTAGATAAAACTGATATGATTCTAAAGGTATGATTACTTGTATTAACTGGCCTTATTTTATAATTACTGCTTAAGTATGTTTTTCCTGTTGGTCCAGTTTAGCCGATTGATAGGCGTTTTAGGACAATTTTGGAAATTGTTATTTAAGTGTAATTTGATTAATAAGATGCCGGTTAATTATTTAATCTGTAATATCCTTATGAGAATTAGTGTCAGTCGATCCTGTCATAGATACGATAAATTAGTATAATTCTGACTTTTAAACATATTATTAATATGTTTACATGTAACTTGAAGTGTATCATCTTCAATTAATTTAGCAAATGCTAAGAAATTTAAATCATTAATTTTAAATGGTTGCTGTGGGGGATATTTTCCTGAAACCACTGAACCATTTTGCAAAGTATAATTTCTTTCCAAAATAAGAATATAATTCTTAACATATGTTTCAATAAACCATGCTGCAAATGGTATTATCATATTTTTCTTTTCACAAGTTTTATAAAACTCATTTTGAAATTTACTAATTTCATTATTAGTAAAATTATCAAAAAACCAATCTCTGAAAGGTGTATAACCTTCACTTTTAAATTCTTCCGAAATAATCTTTCTGGCTTTAGAACCAGGACTGAAATCTATTATTTCTTCAAAATCCATAAATTATATAGATTCATACATTTCCGACATTGTCGGTTCCATCCTATTTGATTCCTTAATGATATTGTTTTTATTTTTGTATAATTTCTTTATTTCAAGATTTAATCCTATTACAGATTCCATCTCATCTGTATATTTTTCATCTTCTATTTGAGATGTATAAGCTCTAGTTTCTCTTAATTGAGAAGTAGAAGCTCTAGGTGTTTCCACCATATAATCAATTGGAGAAATATAATTTCTCATTGAAATACTTTTTTGTATTTTATAAGGTTCAAACTGTATATTAACAGTTCCTTCTGAACTCTGTATAATATTTAAAATATTATTATGATCCTGTCATAGATGGTATCAGAGCCATGGTAATTTTTTATAGATATGTCTTGGATTAACACATAGTTTTTCATGAATAATATCATGAACTTGATTAATAAGAATAATAATATTAAAAATAGTAAGAATGAAGAATATGATATGCCTAAGAATTTAGATCTACTTAATAAGTGGACAATTCCTAAAATTGAACCCAGGTTAATATATAAATTGGGTACTTTTGAGAAATTAGGATTACTTCAGGTAGTTAAAACTACTGAGGAATCAATTTCATTAGATAATAATGAAATGATTATTAAATTATTATCCGATAAGGATATTGATAAATATAAAAATGAATACAATTTCCTTCATATAGGATTGGTTCAGATTGCTTTTAAACCTTTAACCTTAAAATGTTTACCAGAAAGCTTTATAGCAGCTTTAAGAGATGGTAGAAATCTTAATTGGAGACAATCTTTAATGGGTATTATACAATCCAGTTTGACCAATGGTCCAGTATACTTTAATGTATATCCGAATTTGCAATTATCATTATCTGATGTTAATATACTAGATGCATTAACATTAAATGTTAAAACTAATGGATATAATTATCTTCCTGGAACAGAGACTATTTGTGTCTGTTATAGGATATATTATAAACCATTAGTCACATTAAATCCTCATTGTAAAATGATGGATTATAAAAATGAGACTATTATTATTGAAACTAATTTCAACAGGTCTAATATTATGACCAGAAGACCTATAAGATGGGAAGAGATAGAATTTCCAGAAAATTGGAAAAGAGATACTATTAGAACATTATTACAAAATCTACGATGTAGAACACTCTCTGATTTTAGGTGGTATAAAGATACTTTCCTAAGCAGAGTAATGGAATTACCAGAATGCAATAATACTCATTGGAAATCCAAATTTGTGGATGGATTACCGAGTTTATTTGCTGAAAGAATAAGAAAAACTATAAAGGGTAATGATATTACCATTCCTTATGAAAAATTTACATATGGAGCTCTAATAGACACTTGTATTCAAGAAGGATTGGCTTTATGTAATGAAATAAAGTTAAATCAACAATTAAAAAGACAAAGTTTCTTGGAAAAGAAACAATTGGGAGAATTTTGTCAACAATTTGGATTGGATAATCCTTCGTCCAGTAAAAATAAAAAAGAAAAGATTTATAAATCTAAACACAGGAGACATTCTCCTAAATATATTGAAAGAAAAAAGAAAAGAAGGGAAGATAATTTCCAAAAGAAAAATGAATTCCAAAAGAAAGCTTATATGAAAAGATTCAATAAGAATCAGAAAAGATACTGTACAATATGTAAAAGAAAAGGACATACCAATGAATTTTGTTGGACAAAGAAAAGAATTTCTAATTTAGAAATTCCGGATGATATAAAAAATATCATAATACAATCTTTAATAGAAAAATCTGAATCTGAAGAATCAGTATCAGAAATTTCTAGTACTTCTGAATCAGAAGATGAGATTGTAAGAAATTTAGAAAATGAAGAATTCTATGATTCAGAGGAATGTGAACCTTGTAGAGATGGATTAATATGTCCTAAAGAAATTAACAATATTGATAATAATCAATCTGAATTTTATAAGATCATGTCTCAATTTTCTAATATGAGTATAAATGTTTTAGACTCTCAAAATATTTTTGAGTTACTAAAACTAATAAAAGATCCTTTATTAAGGACCAAAATAATTGATGAATTGGGTAATGGTGCTTCGACATCTACTTCTAATAAAGAAGAAGAAAAAATAAACAATATTCTTAATAAGAATAAATCTTATAATATGTCAGAGGTAATGAACCAATTAAAAATAAAACATCAAAATAAAAGAGATATATCTCTGCCGGATATTTATAAAGAGATTAATAATCTGAAAGAAGAAATAAAATTTTTGAAAAATGAGAATTTTATTCAAGAATCTAGAATATCTAGATTAGAGAATAATACTAAAGTAGAAAATATTATTCTACCAGAAATTGAGAAAAATTTACCTATAATAGAAAAAGATAATTTCTTATCTACTATAGAAACAGTTATATCTCAAAAATGGTATATAAAAATATCATTGTTAATTGATAATCTATATACAAAATCATTTATTGCTCTTGTTGATAGTGGAGCAGATTTAAATGTTATTCAGGAAGGATTAATTCCTACTAGATATTTTCATAAAACAAGTCATACTTTATGGCATGCTGGTGGTGATAAACTCCAAATAGAATATAAAATTCCTAAAGCTTATGTATGCATTAATAATAAATGCATTTCGCAAAGTTTTATACTTGCAAAAAATATTTCTAACCAAATTATACTTGGTACACCATTTTTAAATAATATATATCCCATAAAAAATATTGATAATAAAGGGATTATTGGTACTTTCCAAGGTAATAATATTTTCCTTGAATTTATAGTTGAACCAATTGCTAAAAAATTACATAGTCTTTATGATAATATTAAGGCTAAGCAAAATCAAATAGGATTTTTGAAACAAGAGATTAATATTGTTACTATTAATGAACAATTAAAAAATTCTAAATTACAGGATAAGATTAGTATTCTGAAAAATGAATTTTCATTAGAAATATGTAATGATCATCCCAATGCTTTTTGGGATAGGAAAAAACATATTATATTTCTTCCATATGAAGAAGATTTTGATGAAAAGAATATTCCGACAAAGGCTAGACCTTGTCAAATGAATTCAGAATATTTAGAATTATGTAAAAAAGAAATAGAATCTTTATTACAAAAAAGACTGATAAGTCATTCTCAATCACCGTGGTCATGTACTGCATTTTATGTTAATAAACATTCTGAGATAGAAAGAGGTGTCCCAAGATTGGTAATAAATTATAAACCTCTTAATAAAATTTTAAAATGGATTAGACATCCAATCCCTAATAAAAAGGATTTATTAGATAGACTTTATGATGGTCTAATATTTTCAAAATTTGATTTAAAGTCAGGATATTGGCAAATCCAAATTAATAAATCTGATAGATATAAAACAGCATTTAATGTTCCAATTGGACATTATGAATGGAATGTAATGCCATTTGGGCTTAAGAATGCTCCTTCTGAATTTCAGAAGATAATGAATGATATATTTACTCCTTATAGTGAGTTTATAATTGTTTATATTGATGATATTTTGATTTATTCAAAGACTATTGAAATGCATTTTAAGCATTTACATATTTTTAAATCTTTGATTAAACAAAATGGTCTAGTAATATCTAAACCAAAAATGGATTTATTTCAAACTAGAATAAAATTTCTAGGACATTTTATTGAAAAAGGAAATATAATTCCTATTAATAGGAGTATAGATTTTGCTGAAAAATTTCCAGATATTATAACTGATAAAACTCAGTTACAAAGATTTTTAGGAAGTCTCAATTATATTGCTCCTTATTATCATAATTTAGTAAAAGATACGGCTATCTTATATGATAGATTAAAAAAGAATCCTAAACCTTGGACTGATAGTCATACTAATGCAATTAAGAAAATCAAGGATAATGTTAAAACATTACCATGCTTAATGATTAGCAACCCTAATTGGGAAAAGTTTATAGAAACAGATGCTTCTGATATAGGATTTGGGGGAATTCTTACCCAGAAAAATCCAGATAATAAACAAATGCATTTAATTAGATTCCATTCGGGAAAATGGAATAATGCACAAAAGAATTATGCTACGATTGCTAAAGAAATCCTTGCAATTGTAAAATGCGTTTTAAAATTTCAAGATGATTTATATAATCAGAAATTTACTATTGTTACTGATTGTAGTGCAGCTAAATTTATGTTTAATAAAGATTTTAAACATGATGTTTCTAAGCAAATGTTTGCTAGATGGCAGGCTCATTTAGCTCCTTTTGATTTTAATATTATTTATAAAAAAGGAGAAGATAATAATCTTCCAGATTTTCTAACCCGTGAATATTTTAATTGCAGGAATGAAACGGGGTAGTGGATCTTCCTCTCCATGGAGAGGAAGAGGAGGAAGGAGTGGGGGTTATACCCCTAATACTCCTAAAGATAAAGGAAAATCCCCTGAGATAATATCTCAACATGGGAAAAGAAAACTTGTGAACAAGAATTTGTCACAAGAATTTGAAGACATGGATACTGAAAGGAGTAATACTCCTACAGAAACTACTTTTGCTAATATAGTAGCAAACATTGATTTTAATGAAAAATATTTCAGAAAAGATCATGAAGAAATAATCTTCAAATTGGAAGATAGGGATCTCAAATGGAGTGAGGACCCATGGTTTTTAATGAATAGATATTTAGACAATAGTTCTAATGAGATGAGAACTTATAAGTCTCGTGGTTATTATGAACAAATTTTAATTAAAAGTGGAAGTTGTGATGTTAAGCATTTCACTTCTGGTAATAATGATGAAGTTTATAGCTTCAGTAAAGTTTTAATAAAGAAGATTATATCTATGGAAGAATGGGGAATTTCACCCCTAAGAGAAAAATCAATGCAGCATGATACTACTAAAGCAGTAATTAAATATAATTATTGGGATTACTGCGATGCTTTTGAAAAATTTTTAAATTATGAAAATGATAAAAAACATCATACATGGTTTATCAAAATATGTTCAAAAGTTTATAACTTTGAAATACCCAATTGGTTTATCCACTGGTGTAATTGTTATGGCCCTATACCAGAGATATTGCCAGGAGATACCCGAGAATGTTTTATAAAATGGGTAGATGTATCTCCCAAAATGATTGAAAGACAGAATTCTAAAATTGTAATAGAAGGTATAGCTTCTTGTTACTTTTTTATAGAATTTTCCATTCCATGGATACTAAAATGGAAACCGGAATTTGGTCATACTAAAACAGGTATTCCCTGTATGTATAGAACTTATCATGTAAAGTTCTGGGAAAAATTGGTGGAGATTGACCCCCAAACTGGAAGAATGAATGGTGATGAAACATTTTCTCTAATAGAGAAACAAGTTTGTTCATATGAAGAGCAATTGGAAAATACTCAATCATCCTCGCCTTTCGATTATATCATTAATAAGGCAAAAATGAGATCTGAAAATTTGACTCCTGAGCAGATGATAGCTGCATATATCAAAGAAATGAAAAAGAGTTTGATATCTCAATTTAAAAAAGATAAAGAGGACTCAATAGCATCTGAAGAAATGCAGGATGCTCAAGATCCTAATAAAGATATTAATGAAGTCAGTATAGATGATATATTTGACTCATTAAATGATACCTTGATTGATAAATTTGCATCAGGGAAAGAAGGATAGATGATATATTTGACTCATTAAATGATACCTTGATTGATAAATTTGCATCAGGGAAAGAAGGATCTTCTTCTTCAAAGAAATCGGGAGGAAAATAGGTCCAAATCAGAATGACGTCATTGATTATGTCACAAACAGGTCTTAATCAGGATGATGTCACTGCTTACGCCATCAATAGACAAGATACTGCTCATGAATAGTATAGCAGCCGGACAGGTCACTATTCATCTACAGTAATTCACTGTAGACCTTTTGAAAAATCAGCCCCAACAGTAGATTACTGTAGCACTTTTACTGTGCATGCCGAAATTTTCGGCTTTTTACTGTACAAAAACGCGGTTTCCACTGTTTGGACGCGTTTTCATTGTGTATATATAGGATTTGCAGTTTTTATTTTGGAGGCATCGATCAGAAGAACTCCCTCTTCCCTCTCTGATCATACTTGTAAGCTCATGTGTTGAGCACCCCCCTCTTTTGTAAATTTTAAAGTTTGTATTAATTAAATCCTGCTTGCAGACTTCTGTAAGTATTTTAGTTTTATTTATTTTCTATTTTTATATTTTTAATCATGTTCATGTTTAGCCTCATAGGCTAAACTATTTATGTGTTGATCCATGACTATCTGTTATTATTAACATGGTAATAATATGATTTATGTTTAGATAAAACTGATATGATTCTAAAGGTATGATTACTTGTATTAACTGGCCTTATTTTATAATTACTGCTTAAGTATGTTTTTCCTGTTGGTCCAGTTTAGCCGATTGATAGGCGTTTTAGGACATTTTTGGAAATTGTTATTTAAGTGTAATTTGATTAATAAGATGCCGGTTAATTATTTAATCTGTAATAGCTCTAGGTGTTTCCACCATATAATCAATTGGAGAAATATAATTTCTCATTGAAATACTTTTTTGTATTTTATAAGGTTCAAACTGTATATTAACAGTTCCTTCTGAACTCTGTATAATATTTAAAATATTATTATGATCCTGTACTTGTGTTTGAACTGGTACAGCTTGTTCAATTTTCCAATTTTCTGGAAATTCTATCTCTTCCCATCTTATAGGTCTTCTGGTCATAATATTAGACCTGTTGAAATTAGTTTCAATAATAATAGTCTCATTTTTATAATCCATCATTTTACAATGAGGATTTAATGTGACTAATGGTTTATAATATATCCTATAACAGACACAAATAGTCTCTGTTCCAGGAAGATAATTATATCCATTAGTTTTAACATTTAATGTTAATGCATCTAGTATATTAACATCAGATAATGATAATTGCAAATTCGGATATACATTAAAGTATACTGGACCATTGGTCAAACTGGATTGTATAATACCCATTAAAGATTGTCTCCAATTAAGATTTCTACCATCTCTTAAAGCTGCTATAAAGCTTTCTGGTAAACCTTTTAAGGTTAAAGGTTTAAAAGCAATCTGAACCAATCCTATATGAAGGAAATTGTATTCATTTTTATATTTATCAATATCCTTATCGGATAATAATTTAATAATCATTTCATTATTATCTAATGAAATTGATTCCTCAGTAGTTTTAACTACCTGAAGTAATCCTAATTTCTCAAAAGTACCCAATTTATATATTAACCTGGGTTCAATTTTAGGAATTGTCCACTTATTAAGTAGATCTAAATTCTTAGGCATATCATATTCTTCATTCTTACTATTTTTAATATTATTATTCTTATTAATCAAGTTCATGATATTATTCATGAAAAACTATGTGTTAATCCAAGACATATCTATAAAAAATTACCATGGCTCTGATACCATCTATGACAGGATCGACTGACACTAATTCTCATAAGGATATTACAGATTAAATAATTAACCGGCATCTTATTAATCAAATTACACTTAAATAACAATTTCCAAAAATGTCCTAAAACGCCTATCAATCGGCTAAACTGGACCAACAGGAAAAACATACTTAAGCAGTAATTATAAAATAAGGCCAGTTAATACAAGTAATCATACCTTTAGAATCATATCAGTTTTATCTAAACATAAATCATATTATTACCATGTTAATAATAACAGATAGTCATGGATCAACACATAAATAGTTTAGCCTATGAGGCTAAACATGAACATGATTAAAAATATAAAAATAGAAAATAAATAAAACTAAAATACTTACAGAAGTCTGCAAGCAGGATTTAATTAATACAAACTTTAAAATTTACAAAAGAGGGGGGTGCTCAACACATGAGCTTACAAGTATGATCAGAGAGAGAAGAGGGAGTTCTTCTGATCGATGCCTCCAAAATAAAAACTGCAAATCCTATATATACACAATGAAAACGCGTCCAAACAGTGGAAACCGCGTTTTTGTACAGTAAAAAGCCGAAAATTTTGGCATGCACAGTAAAAGTGCTACAGTAATCTAATTTTTCAAAAGGTCTACAGTGAATTACTGTAGATGAATAGTGACCTGTCCGGCTGCTATACTATTCATGAGCAGTATCTTGTCTATTGATGGCGTAAGCAGTGACATCATCCTGATTAAGACCTGTTTGTGACATAATCAATGACGTCATTCTGATTTGGACCTATTTTCCTCCCGATTTCTTTGAAGAAGAAGATCCTTCTTTCCCTGATGCAAATTTATCAATCAAGGTATCATTTAATGAGTCAAATATATCATCTATACTGACTTCATTAATATCTTCATTAGGATCTTGAGCATCCTGCATTTCTTCAGATGCTATTGAGTCCTCTTTATCTTTTTTAAATTGAGATATCAGACTCTTTTTCATTTCTTTGATATATGCAGCTATCATCTGCTCAGGAGTCAAATTTTCAGATCTCATTTTTGCCTTATTAATGATATAATCGAAAGGCGAGGATGATTGAGTATTTTCCAATTGCTCTTCATATGAACAAACTTGTTTCTCTATTAGAGAAAATGTTTCATCACCATTCATTCTTCCAGTTTGGGGGTCAATCTCCACCAATTTTTCCCAGAACTTTACATGATAAGTTCTATACATACAGGGAATACCTGTTTTAGTATGACCAAATTCCGGTTTCCATTTTAGTATCCATGGAATGGAAAATTCTATAAAAAAGTAACAAGAAGCTATACCTTCTATTACAATTTTAGAATTCTGTCTTTCAATTATTTTGGGAGATACATCTACCCATTTTATAAAACATTCTCGGGTATCTCCTGGCAATATCTCTGGTATAGGGCCATAACAATTACACCAGTGGATAAACCAATTGGGTATTTCAAAGTTATAAACTTTTGAACATATTTTGATAAACCATGTATGATGTTTTTTATCATTTTCATAATTTAAAAATTTTTCAAAAGCATCGCAGTAATCCCAATAATTATATTTAATTACTGCTTTAGTAGTATCATGCTGCATTGATTTTTCTCTTAGGGGTGAAATTCCCCATTCTTCCATAGATATAATCTTCTTTATTAAAACTTTACTGAAGCTATAAACTTCATCATTATTACCAGAAGTGAAATGCTTAACATCACAACTTCCACTTTTAATTAAAATTTGTTCATAATAACCACGAGACTTATAAGTTCTCATCTCATTAGAACTATTGTCTAAATATCTATTCATTAAAAACCATGGGTCCTCACTCCATTTGAGATCCCTATCTTCCAATTTGAAGATTATTTCTTCATGATCTTTTCTGAAATATTTTTCATTAAAATCAATGTTTGCTACTATATTAGCAAAAGTAGTTTCTGTAGGAGTATTACTCCTTTCAGTATCCATGTCTTCAAATTCTTGTGACAAATTCTTGTTCACAAGTTTTCTTTTCCCATGTTGAGATATTATCTCAGGGGATTTTCCTTTATCTTTAGGAGTATTAGGGGTATAACCCCCACTCCTTCCTCCTCTTCCTCTCCATGGAGAGGAAGATCCACTACCCCGTTTCATTCCTGCAATTAAAATATTCACGGGTTAGAAAATCTGGAAGATTATTATCTTCTCCTTTTTTATAAATAATATTAAAATCAAAAGGAGCTAAATGAGCCTGCCATCTAGCAAACATTTGCTTAGAAACATCATGTTTAAAATCTTTATTAAACATAAATTTAGCTGCACTACAATCAGTAACAATAGTAAATTTCTGATTATATAAATCATCTTGAAATTTTAAAACGCATTTTACAATTGCAAGGATTTCTTTAGCAATCGTAGCATAATTCTTTTGTGCATTATTCCATTTTCCCGAATGGAATCTAATTAAATGCATTTGTTTATTATCTGGATTTTTCTGGGTAAGAATTCCCCCAAATCCTATATCAGAAGCATCTGTTTCTATAAACTTTTCCCAATTAGGGTTGCTAATCATTAAGCATAGTAATGTTTTAACATTATCCTTGATTTTCTTAATTGCATTAGTATGACTATCAGTCCAAGGTTTAGGATTCTTTTTTAATCTATCATATAAGATAGCCGTATCTTTTACTAAATTATGATAATAAGGAGCAATATAATTGAGACTTCCTAAAAATCTTTGTAACTGAGTTTTATCAGTTATAATATCTGGAAATTTTTCAGCAAAATCTATACTCCTATTAATAGGAATTATATTTCCTTTTTCAATAAAATGTCCTAGAAATTTTATTCTAGTTTGAAATAAATCCATTTTTGGTTTAGATATTACTAGACCATTTTGTTTAATCAAAGATTTAAAAATATGTAAATGCTTAAAATGCATTTCAATAGTCTTTGAATAAATCAAAATATCATCAATATAAACAATTATAAACTCACTATAAGGAGTAAATATATCATTCATTATCTTCTGAAATTCAGAAGGAGCATTCTTAAGCCCAAATGGCATTACATTCCATTCATAATGTCCAATTGGAACATTAAATGCTGTTTTATATCTATCAGATTTATTAATTTGGATTTGCCAATATCCTGACTTTAAATCAAATTTTAAAAATATTAGACCATCATAAAGTCTATCTAATAAATCCTTTTTATTAGGGATTGGATGTCTAATCCATTTTAAAATTTTATTAAGAGGTTTATAATTTATTACCAATCTTGGGACACCTCTTTCTATCTCAGAATGTTTATTAACATAAAATGCAGTACATGACCACGGTGATTGAGAATGACTTATCAGTCTTTTTTGTAATAAAGATTCTATTTCTTTTTTACATAATTCTAAATATTCTGAATTCATTTGACAAGGTCTAGCCTTTGTCGGAATATTCTTTTCATCAAAATCTTCTTCATATGGAAGAAATATAATATGTTTTTTCCTATCCCAAAAAGCATTGGGATGGTCATTACATATTTCTAATGAAAATTCATTTTTCAGAATACTAATCTTATCCTGTAATTTAGAATTTTTTAATTGTTCATTAATAGTAACAATATTAATCTCTTGTTTCAAAAATCCTATTTGATTTTGCTTAGCCTTAATATTATCATAAAGACTATGTAATTTTTTAGCAATTGGTTCAACTATAAATTCAAGGAAAATATTATTACCTTGGAAAGTACCAATAATCCCTTTATTATCAATATTTTTTATGGGATATATATTATTTAAAAATGGTGTACCAAGTATAATTTGGTTAGAAATATTTTTTGCAAGTATAAAACTTTGCGAAATGCATTTATTATTAATGCATACATAAGCTTTAGGAATTTTATATTCTATTTGGAGTTTATCACCACCAGCATGCCATAAAGTATGACTTGTTTTATGAAAATATCTAGTAGGAATTAATCCTTCCTGAATAACATTTAAATCTGCTCCACTATCAACAAGAGCAATAAATGATTTTGTATATAGATTATCAATTAACAATGATATTTTTATATACCATTTTTGAGATATAACTGTTTCTATAGTAGATAAGAAATTATCTTTTTCTATTATAGGCAAATTTTTCTCAATTTCTGGTAGAATAATATTTTCTACTTTAGTATTATTCTCTAATCTAGATATTCTAGATTCTTGAATAAAATTCTCATTTTTCAAAAATTTTATTTCTTCTTTCAGATTATTAATCTCTTTATAAATATCCGGCAGAGATATATCTCTTTTATTTTGATGTTTTATTTTTAATTGGTTCATTACCTCTGACATATTATAAGATTTATTCTTATTAAGAATATTGTTTATTTTTTCTTCTTCTTTATTAGAAGTAGATGTCGAAGCACCATTACCCAATTCATCAATTATTTTGGTCCTTAATAAAGGATCTTTTATTAGTTTTAGTAACTCAAAAATATTTTGAGAGTCTAAAACATTTATACTCATATTAGAAAATTGAGACATGATCTTATAAAATTCAGATTGATTATTATCAATATTGTTAATTTCTTTAGGACATATTAATCCATCTCTACAAGGTTCACATTCCTCTGAATCATAGAATTCTTCATTTTCTAAATTTCTTACAATCTCATCTTCTGATTCAGAAGTACTAGAAATTTCTGATACTGATTCTTCAGATTCAGATTTTTCTATTAAAGATTGTATTATGATATTTTTTATATCATCCGGAATTTCTAAATTAGAAATTCTTTTCTTTGTCCAACAAAATTCATTGGTATGTCCTTTTCTTTTACATATTGTACAGTATCTTTTCTGATTCTTATTGAATCTTTTCATATAAGCTTTCTTTTGGAATTCATTTTTCTTTTGGAAATTATCTTCCCTTCTTTTCTTTTTTCTTTCAATATATTTAGGAGAATGTCTCCTGTGTTTAGATTTATAAATCTTTTCTTTTTTATTTTTACTGGACGAAGGATTATCCAATCCAAATTGTTGACAAAATTCTCCCAATTGTTTCTTTTCCAAGAAACTTTGTCTTTTTAATTGTTGATTTAACTTTATTTCATTACATAAAGCCAATCCTTCTTGAATACAAGTGTCTATTAGAGCTCCATATGTAAATTTTTCATAAGGAATGGTAATATCATTACCCTTTATAGTTTTTCTTATTCTTTCAGCAAATAAACTCGGTAATGCATCCACAAATTTGGATTTCCAATGAGTATTATTGCATTCTGGTAATTCCATTACTCTGCTTAGGAAAGTATCTTTATACCACCTAAAATCAGAGAGTGTTCTACATCGTAGATTTTGTAATAATGTTCTAATAGTATCACTATTATCACTAAATCTTCCTGTAAAATGTTCAATTACATTCACTGCTAATGTATAAACTGCAGTTTCAATAATTTTATTATCTTCTTGCTTATTTGCATTTAAAATATTATCTCTATCATGTGGATTTAAATAATTATCCCACCAACCTTTAAGTTGGCCTGTAAATCCAGCTATTATCATTGCTGCAATAGTTTTGTCAGTATTTTGACTATTCTTACATATTGTAGAATACATCAACATTCTATGAACAGTATTATAAATCTGTTTATTAGAATATCCATCAATATTCCACTCATAAATTTTATTACCAGAATAACTGATATCAATAGTATCAGTGTACTCTTCATGTAATACATCCATAGGAGT